>OZ030392.1:4226889-5426889 GCA_964023965.1 Melinopterus prodromus
AATCAGAGATTTCAAACAAACGGATATCATTTGATTTAGAACAGTGAACTGACACAAAAACCAACGGTTGCATCAGTCAACCTGACGATTTGTGTCAGACAACCCGTTAATTGTGTCAGTCGACCTGACAAAGAACACGAGAAGTGGTTTCTTCTTATTATAGAAGTACGGGCCTGAATGGATTCAAGCAGAACACAGTGTACACAGCTTCTCACACATGTCAGTATGTATAAATATGAGATTTCAAACAAACGGATCTCATTTGACTTAGAACAGTGACCTGACACAAAAACCAACGATTGCATCAGTCAACCTGACGATTTGTGTCAGACAACCCGTTAATTGTGTCAGTCGACCTGACAAAGAACACGAGAAGTGGTTTCTTCTTATTATAGAAGTACGGGCCTGAATGGATTCAAGCAGAACACAGTGTACACAGCTTCTCACACATGTCAGTATGTATAAATATGAGATTTCAAACAAACGGATCTCATTTGACTTAGAACAGTGACCTGACACAAAAACCAACGATTGCATCAGTCAACCTGACGATTTGTGTCAGACAACCCGTTAATTGTGTCAGTCGACCTGACAAAGAAGACGAGAAGTGGTTTCTTCTTACTATATAAGTATGGGCCTGATTTTCAATGGGAGAACTACATTCTGTGATTGTCGTAAAAATGACAACCGACAACAATGCGGAGATATATCAAAAAATAATGCTGTGCTAGTATTAACCAACAATATTCGGAAGTGTAACAACCAACTACGAGAAAGAAATGAATTAGCTACCGATGAAGATGCCAGTGATAACAAGAAGGAATCCAAGGCACATATTTTGGACAAAGTGGAAAGAAGAAGATACTGCGTTTCGTGTTATAATTTTCTTTCTACTGAGCTTGGGAGAAAACGAGCGAGAAATGCGACAATAAAAATTAAAACCATATGCAATACTTGCAATAAACATTTTTGTAGCAAATGCTTTGAAAGAACTCATACGTTTCTAAAGTATGTTGCATAATATGTATGATTAATAAAATATATTAATAAATATATGCAGAAAATTATAAATAGCCGTTTTTTTAAGCCGCGCGCTACTACCAGCGCCACCATGTTCAGAACTAGCGAACGGTAGGTTTAAATGACTCATCCATTGCTCGACAATGTGCTTCAGTTTACACTGTTATCTTATTTGTATCTTCACTTATATGATTAACCCCGCCACTAACAGACATAAATAAAACGACTTAAAAGCCGTAAAGAAACCATAAAAACGACTAAGAAACCCTAAAAAACCGCCTGGAAACCATAAAAACGTCTAAGAAACCTAAAACAAACACTAAAAAACCGCTTGAGAACCGTAAAAACGTCTAACAAACCTTAAAGAAACACCAAAAAACCGCTTGAGAACCGTAACAAACGTCTAAGAAACCTTAAACAAACACTAAAAAACCGCTTGAGAACCGTAAAAACGTCTAACAAACCTTAAAGAAACACCAAAAAACCGCTTGAGAACCGTAACAAACGCTGGTTGGAAAAGCTACTACCCGATTCCGATATATATAATATTGAAGACATGAATTAGCTAATAATATTTTTTACTTATTGTCTTTTAGTATCTTCTCTATCTTTAGCTTATGGGTTTTTCATAGCTAAAGGTATCAGACGTTTGTTTTGTATCGGCAGAATAAATTTATGCTTGTATGTTCTTGTATAGGATGCGTGAAAATGAAAGAATAATGTAACAGTTGAATGAATTTACATTTTGGCGTAAACAGAAAATAGTACATAATTTAAAGTTCATCAACGTTATTGAATTTGGTTTATGACCACCATTATACATAAACCTCATCTGTGATTGCCCATCTCTGGATCTAAGCATGTAGTCATCATCATACACAGAACCTCCTATCTTACTCGGTATTAATGCATGCGATGGTACTTGTATTATTTTAATTCGTAAAAATAGCAGGGACAGTTGTGTTGAAAATTCAATCTGCGTCACTATCACAGCTGGTCAGAAATACTATAATTTCGTCAGTTAGTGCGGTCAGTATGATAAAAGAGAGCACACATTAAATATGAGCCTGCTGTTATGCAACTTATTCAACTTATCAAAAATATTACTTTGCATATTGCATATATGCAACTTATCCTACTTACCAAAAATTGAGGGGTGAAAACTTTGTCTTACCTGGATTTTATCATGGTACTTCCTACAAAACTAATTTTCTGTGGTTGAAAGTTAACGCACGTGATAAAAAACCTATTTGTTAGGAACACATTACTGACAATTTGTTGGTCGTCAATATAAATGTCAGACATAATTGCATATTCATATTTTTCAATGGACATAAGAAAATATAAAAATTACAGAACTTAATACAAATTAAAATATTGATGGATTCTGTAGGTCTTTACGCTACTGCCATCGGAAAGGATTTCAATATTTATGCCGATTATTTATGCAAATTTTAGTGTTAAAAAATTGTAGACTTCAGATAAAGAACAGCTTTCCGATGGCAGTTGCATCTGATTATTGTCTGCTGTAATACATTATAAAAGTACATACATTAAATGTTAACTATAAGAGCACAGGTTACTTTTTGCCGAACTTTTCTAGAATTGCATCCTGGTGTATTCTAGTGAGTTGGCAAGAATGTTTACATTAGCGACAGTTCAGGCATCCAAAACTAGATGCGCATTTTACTAAACTGGTATTTATCATGTATTTATTTGAAAAAACGATTGTGGAAGTACTATATCATCAACTAGAAAACCCAAAACGACTCGTTTCAACATTTGTACAAATAGAAAGCAAAAATATATTTTATATATCAATTAGTATTATATTTATATAGGTATGTTGTATTATAACTATATTATCAATAGTATATTTTTTATATTTGCAAATTACATATGTATATCCATATATGGAAGACAACTTAGTTGGTTTCCTGTACTTGAAAATTGCTATGGTTTTCCAGTTAGTTTAATGTTATTAATGAGTAAATCTATTCGATTTCTAGCACAGTATGTTTAAAACCACTTTCAAACAAAATGCATGCTACTTGCTAAGAAATTAATATTATATTAGTACCTATAAATTATATTATTTGCGAAATTTTGGAATTCACTAAATAACTAAATATATCTGCACCACCTCGCATGTTTTATGTAATATTTTGACGATGTTCTAATTACAAGAATGCATTTTTTTTTAAATCTTTGAACCATATATCTTCATTGCAATTTGTTTTGTAAAATTTGATTAATATTCTTTTTGTAGTAGATTATATTAATATACTTACCTAACGCTTTTTGAAGGAGGAACTAGGGCTTAGGCAATAACTGTACAAGTCACGTATACATATGAATTATTTTAATAAATACGTAAATTAAATATATGTATAATAAATTAACTATAAAACGCATTTTCACATACCTCTCCACACTTCCCAATATAGAAACGGGTGGGATTGATAATAACATGGTTAATTTTTTTTTTACTATTTCTATACAAATATCTGGTTTACTCAGTATGACTATTACTACTTGAAAAATAATATTGTGGAAAAAGCAGGATACCTGTATATAAATTATCACATATAATTTCCGCGGGGTATAGTGGAACAGTTACGTCATACCTATAACAGATGAATGTTTATGTCTATTATACATATGTTAACAGACTGAAAATTCATGACGAACTTTCTGGAAAAAGGGGAAAAAGTTGACATTTATTACATTGACATGACACTATTCTCTCCAGAAACTGTACGACATATTTGACAATTTCGTCTTATAAGGAATTCACTTCGGAAGGTGTGACGGGTAACTGTAATCTTCTATCGTTTCCAGTGATATGCATGTGTGTATAATAAGATTAATAAGAAACAAATATATCAACATCCTTGTCTGCTCCGCATGCATTATCAGTACTCAAATTTACAGTTCTTTCTGGCATCCCCACTGCAGAATCTTCCACAGTATCCAGTGACAACGATTCCGGAGAGTTCGGCTGTACATCTCCATATCTAAAATATGTAATAATAGTTCAAATTATAGCATACCTATTTGTATAAAATAAAACATACCGTAAAACCTCTTGAAATCTTGCCCACCTTAGTTTTGCTGTCACACTCCTTCCAGAATTGGATAAGCAACCCATTATCCCAACTAATGATTAGTAAATTTAGCATTGTGGGCAGAAAATAATTTGTTGCTTACCAAATCTTACCTTTTCGAAATTAAACTGAACTTCAAAAAAATAAATATTAAAGGCAAAATGTAATCTGCTACAAAATATATAACAATTTATCGAAACATATTATTTACAACCTAACCTACTAAATCTGTTTATACCTATTATAACCGTAAACTATATAATCACCACTCAAAAATAAGATATTACAAACATTTACTACAAACTCCCACACATTTTATAACTCCGAACAATACAACTCCTCTATAAATCAAAAACAAAGACCGAAACGTGCTGTCAATTATAGTAGTAGCACTGACACGGGGTTCCCCTACTAGATCGCAAATATAGGTTAAATCGTCAAATGTAGTAAATACCTGGTAAATACGAAATAAATTCAGATTTGGTTATACTGGCGCCATCTACATCTGGTAACTTTTCTATTTTGAGGCTTAGTACAAAAGCGCGCCATTTAAATTGAGACGGGAGCCTTAACTTTATTCCTTTTTTCTGTCACGATTCGCTTTCATTCTTTAACACATTTATTTTTATACGCAATTTTTTAACGAAGCATTGGCACGAGTAAAATCACGGGTCGTAACACTAGGTGAAAAATAAGTAGCTCGATGATTACAACTTGAATAATAACCAAACCGCAAGTTAGGACTCGGGTTGCGGACAAAAAAAAAAAGAAGGCTAAGGAAGATGAAATTATAATTAAATTAAATATATTATAAACACTTTTAATAAATCACTTTTTAGTGTCAGTTGTATTTTATTTTCCCAGGTTCCCCATAAAAAAAAGACTCAAGTGTTTTTAATACCAATTTACTATTAAGGTAGGTAGGAGCTAATTTTATACAATCAGAAAGAACATCTATAAAGAGAAGCACAAAAGGGAAAAATTCATACGACGCTAGGGTGCATATTAATTAACACTCATTTAACTTTACTATGGAGTTATTTAATATATACAGAAAGTATTGATCGAACCAACACATGTTTTAACAGGACTACCATAATTAAAATGCACCGAATCCTTTACACTTGACTGCACACTAGCAAATCTGACCATCCCAAAGATGCGGGTACTACCATATAAATCTCATAATTTGCCATCCACCAGCACCATATTAATATTCGCCCCTCTGCAATTTCACCATATGGTGCAATACTAACGAACAACATTTTTCCTTAAAAAGCGACCCCATCATCTATAAGGTAAAATTGATTATAACGTAAAACGCCTTTGGTGCGAACGTTGGCAGTACTGGAAATAACATAGCAGAGTCTCAAAACAAAATATCACGCACCTAAACTATGAGCAGCTTGAGACGTTACACGTTAGATGGAGCCACTAGATTACCGGTATAGTAGATCATTACAAATGTTGGCAGTACTGGAAATAACATAGCAGAGTCTCAAACCAAAATATTACGCTCCTAACCTATGAACAACCAGAGACGTTAGATGGCGCCACTAATTGCCGATAAAGTAGAGCGGACCCAATCAAGCGTACCTCGGCCGGTATAGTAGAGCTGATGGGAGTTGGAATACTTCCTTTTGATTGGTCGAAAAACAAAATGGCTTTGCTCCTGATTGGCCGAGAATATGTAAAGAGGACTAGAAGATAAAGAAAGTTATATTGTGCTAGGGTGCATATTAATTAATACTCATCGAGATAAAAACAAAATGGCTACCAGTTAGTGATTGGTCGAAGTTATAAATACACCCGTAATATACTAATTGCTCGAGAGCGTGGCTTAAAACAAAATGGCCGCCCGACTTTATAAAAAACAAAATGGCTGCCCCTAATATAGTAATTGTTCGAGGGCGTTGCTTAAAACAAAATGGCCGCCCGACTTTATAAAAAACAAAATGGCTGCCCCTTGTTCGAGGGCGTTGCTTAAAACAAAATGGCCGCCCGACCGAAAACAAAATGGCTGCCAGTTGCTCGAGGGCGTTGCTCCTGATTGGCCGTAAAAACAAAATGGCTGATCCTGATTGGTCGATGGGCGTGGCCTAAAAAGGGGTGGGGAAATACTGGCTCCTGATTGGTCGGTGGGCGTGGCCTAAAAAGTGGTGGGGGAAATACTGGCTCCTGATTGGTCGGTGGGCGTGGCCTAAAAAGTGGTGGGGGTAAAAGGGGCGGGGCGCCGGAATCGTCCTAGTTCCTACTGATCTTCAAAACTTTACGTCCCCACAATTCGAAAACGCGAAGACATATCACCATCAAATTTGGCACAATTCCTTACCAACATTTCGTCAACAATCACACCAAATTTGATCAAAATCCAAGGTGACCAAGCAACACCACCGTGTCGATTTATCATGGAACTCGTCTCAACCGCTATAGACGGTTCAATAATCGATGAGGCGGTCTCCATGGTGACCGCCGCCTGGTGCAACCGCCTCCTCGTGGATGCGATGCACGATAACCGACTCCATCGCGAGCCTAGGTTAAACGTCATCGACTTTCCTCGCTAGTCGGGTCACAGAAGGGCAATTCGAACGCGTGCCCAATTCATAACTGCGAACGGCGAAAGACGAAAGACTTCTCAGAGTTTGCTGTGTGCCTCCGTCAGCTGTCTCGAGATGTATTTTGGGCTAACGAACTCCACGGCATAGTCGGGAATACCGGCGACATGGAGGACACGCACAGAAAACCACTCTCGTCGGTCGTACTTAGTAGTATGTGGTGGTAGTGCGGAATCCCTGTGCGTGGTGTACGAAAAGTTGTAGTAGTTCTTCGGGATAATTTCGGTGATAGTGTGAGTTGGCCTTTAATTTGATCGAAGAAAATCGTTGAAGAGTTGTCAGTCGTTTATCTTAAGAGCTTGCATTGTTTATTCATTTATTTGTTTCGTGGTCACTTGAGAGATGTGCAGTACGAAAAGTTGTAGTAGTTCTTCGGGATAATTTCGGTGATAGTGTGAGTGGGCCTTTGATTTGATCGAAGAAAATTGTCGAAGAGTTGTCAGTCGTTTATCTTAAGAGCTTGCATTGTTAATTCATTTATTTGTTTGGTGGTCACTTGAGAAATGTGCAGTTCTGCAGATCAATTCAAGGTGTTTTAGTTGTTGGTTTTAATTGTGCAAGTTTTGTTGCTATATGCATGTGTCATACCATATGTATTTCGTAAACGATACTAAACGTTGAGATTTGTAATTTGTATGTCTTGAATTGTGTCAGATTTTATACGAAGTTGTGCTGTTTATAATGGTGATATTTGTGGTCAATGTCTTTTGATGCCTAAATTATTAGAATTTAGACTTCATGGTGGTGACGTTCATGGCTGGTGATTGTAATGAACAACATTCGTACAACAAAGAATTTGAATTGGAAAGAATCGTCATTCACTGTTATAAAATTACACTCAAAATTCTCCTAACTGATTCTAGTTTTGATAGTATTGACCCCTGTGTTTGATGGCTTTTAGGCATATTTTCCACCAAATGCATTTGCAGTGTACTTAAATATTAGCTGAGATTCTATTTGATTGAGATCGGTCGTGCCTGCATTAAAATAGAACTAGTTAGTCAGGATTTGACAGATATTTTAATACTATTGACAGTAGGTAATGTCAAAATAACAGCGTGTGACACTACCTACTGTCATTAGAATGAAAATATCTGTCAAATCCTGGCTAACTAGTTTCATATTAATGCAGACACGACCGATCTCGATCAAATAAAATTTGCTCTTGCAGCTAAACTATGAATTTTACCAAAAAATGTCGTAGACATAAACTATTCAAAATATCCTCTACTTTAATTTATTATTTAACTATTTAGACGAAATTACAGAACTCGATACATTTAGTAGTTTCTTCGGAATCGTCGTCACAAAAAAACTGGTACACACACGTACATTTTTTGTACCTTGGTCAAAAATGTTCATGGGACCCAAATAGACATATTTCCCCTAAATCTAAAAAAAAAATTAGCTCACTTGGATAGAGCATTGTGCTAGCGACACAAAGGTCCCTGGTTCAAATCTAGGTTGTGGCTGTAATTTTTAATTTATTTAAAAATTACATCCCGCCTGTATATCACCATTTACTATATATACATTATCACACTTGTTGTTTTTATCAGACGTTTACGGTTTTAGACCATCGTTACTATTGTTTTGCTTGTTTTGCAACGTCAGCATGAAGCATCTGAATACATTGAGCCTTATTTTTTCGATGTTTTTTATTTGAAAATGGTAATTTTTACGTGAAAAATGAAGAGACATTTTCACAATTTTTATTCAGAAAAAAATTTTGGCTTTCGTTCCAAAGCACTTTCCTTCAATAATGTCAAACAAAACTAGTAAGAGACACATCTTCAGCCGGGCCGAAGTTAAAATACCCCGTCCGAAAAATATTTTAAAAAAAATAATATGGAATGGAGTGAACCGAGTTTGCCCATTCAAGAACTTGTTCTTACTTTTTAAGAGATACTAAATTTCAGATCACTTATGAGTCTTATGACTTATGGGTACAAGACAGCTACAAGATGGTCCTAGAATTGTCGTACATTTACAATGTTTTCATTACAATCGTCCAGCTCTACTGCTTTTTGGATAAAAACAATAAAAAACTTTTTTTTTCTTTTCAAAATTGTCCAGTGTATACTAAAAAAGATCAGCCTGTATATGGTGCTATAAAATCTCTATTATTCTTTTTGACCAACTCTAAACAAATGTCATTACCTATTCTTTGTAATACACTTTCATTTTGCACAAAAGTGACCCGATATTATCAAAAAATGCTGCATGCCCAAACATAAAGTAACATTACTTTGGATTGAAACGTTTTGTTATTGCGAATATAGTATGTTTTCAATCTAGGCAAATTGTTTTCTAAAGAAATAAATAAAAATAAACTAAATATGATTAGAAATACGAGTAATTAAAAATTGTTTATATTAATTGTTGCTTTCATAGTTTAAATAAATCATTCACGAATCTAAATTGAACCGTGCATATGACAGTTATTTAGAAAAATCCTCGGATATGTCGATATTTCATTATTTAAATTCACATTTTGATAAAAAAATCCAGAATCTTTTATTTCTGTAAATGGTACTGGACACATTTTATTGTGTTATAAAACTACATTTTCGAGATAGAGACAATTCAAAATTGTAAAATATTGATAAATTCGTTGGGGAAACGAAACCAAGCTCCAATATTCCCAAAAGATATATGGCTCAATATTTATTACATACTTTAATTCACAAGCTATAAATTGTAGGACACAAAATGAATACAATATTGCTTATTATATTGTTTCGTATGTAAAATATTCATATTTATTTAACGCACAGTATTTATTAATTTAATGCTCAAATTATTAACTCTAATGCACAAAATATATATTTTAATAAACGTTTAAATCACAACCTCAATATATTTCATCGTAACAAGTAAAGTAAATCATTTTATGTACAATTCCTTCAATAAATAAATATTTCTAGACCCAAAAAACCCAATTTTTTCGTTCCGGATATTCACTTAAACGTAACATCTGACATAATTCCATCGACTTCCATCTCATTTGGTACCGTTTACGTAAATCCTTATTACACCACGGCATATCTAATTATCGCAGTTTGTTTTGCTAGATTGGCCTCCGTCAAGCGCAACGCACAATCTTCTGCGGTCGCAATATTTGTTTGCCGTCGCAATTGTTACCTAGGCGTTAATAAGACCACCTCGAGCGAACTGTAACAGGTGTAAAGTGGTTGACAGAACGTTCTTGGACATCGCCACGAGTACGTTATTGTGAATTTTGGCCGCGATTAGCTAGGATGGTGGCCGGTCCAAAGATCGGCGTCGCTGCCTCTTGGGACGCTTTTAGCAGATGCAAGAGGACGGCTTCGCTGGCCGATTGTCTTCCGGAAGTGCGAAAACCAGAGCGCGTCGTCTTCAGCCATAATGTCGTCGCCACTAAGAAATCTGTAAGTGCGATTGTCTAGAAATGTTTTGTGAGTTTTTTTGTCGTTGTTGTTGTAAATTTGGTTAGTAATAGGTTAAGAAATGAGGACTGTGAAGATGAATTCAAACCGGAAGTGGTGTTTTATTTAAACATTACCTGGGATGCCAAAAGAAATGCAGTAAGAAACGCCTAAAATAAACTTGATTGGACAATATTTTATACCCTGAAACTTGATCGACATTTTCAAACTTTACCTTACAAGTAGAAAACCAAAATTTGTCAATAATAAACAATATTGAAACTCCATTAAGATAATAACTTGCTCTTCCATCTTAAATTTTCGTTCTTGTAGAATGTTTCAAGAATAGTGAACGACAAAAGAAATTATTTAATCGAGCCAAATTTTCCATTTTTTATATTACGGCCAATAAATATTTTGATGATCTTTTGTTTTCTCCTTTAAGATAAAATTGGATGTTTATTATTCAAATAGACAAAATATAATGACTTGTATACCCAGTTCTAAATGCGTCTTCAAGTACACTGTTATTTATTGACAATATTTTGGAGACTGTGGCGAACTTAATAATAAAATTATAAACCCCTAACCACAACAAGTATTTTAGAAACCTAAATACGTATTTCAGCAACAATGTTGCCATCTTCAGTAGAACCTAAAAAGAGGAAAAGAGAGATTAGCACTTCATAGTATCTTTACTGGATATTGTCCAAGCAAATCACTAGTGGAAGTGACGTCCATGTTAAAAATTACTCTGGTAGTCAGAAATAGCAAAAATATAATAGAAATTGACGTGTATCGGAAAGATACTAACACAATCAGGTTTATCCCTAATGATTCGCAGCATCCTTGTCAACAAAAATTGTCTTTTATTAGTTGTTTAGTAAATAGGTTATTGAAATTTCCATTGTCCGCAGATACATATCAGCAAGAATTATTGTTTATTAAGAATGTTGTCATACATAATGGGTACCCTGAGAAAATAGTTGATAGAATGATTAAGAAGCAGAATCAAAAAATGTATGTAAATCAAATATCTACTTTAAATACTTTGTCTGTAGAAAAGAAGAAATATGTTAAAATACCGTTCGATTGTGCATATACAAGGGGTTTGAGAAGTATTTTTACATCACAAAATCTCTGTATAGCATATTCGACTCATAATAGCATAAAAAACCTTCTTGGAAACCCAAAGGATAAGGTAGATGTACTTGATAAATCTGGCATATATTGTATCAAATGTCATGACTGTGAAAAAGAATAAGACTAGAAGAACAATTTTAACTAGGTTCAAAGAACATGTAGCTCATTTTAAATATAATCGTTCTGAAAAATCTAGTGTGGCTCAACATATTTTAGACACAGGTCATAAAGTAGTTGTAGATGACTTAAAACTTGTTAAAGCTGTGTCAAATAATAGGGAACTAAACAGCTTGGAAAGTATCTTTATTCACTTGAATAGAGATAAATTAATAAATTCAGACAGGGGTCCTATACTTAGTTCGCCATTGTTTGACCTGCTTTAATTAAAACTTGGGTATATATAGGATAATTTTTAACATGGACGTCACTAGTGATTTGCTTAGACAATATCCAGTAAAGATACTATGAAGTGCTAATCTCTCTTTTCTTTTTTTTTTTAGTTTCTACTGAAGATGGCAACATAGTTGCTGAAATACGTATTTAGGTTTCTAAAATACTTGTTGTGGTTAGGGGTTTATAATTTTATTACTGTTATTTATTGTTCAAAATTGATACTTCTTAGAATATTAAATCTTCAATTTCTTGTCATGAACAAAATGAATATATTCCTTGTACGCCTTTCGGTTATGTCAAATATAGATCACATAGACCAACCCATAGTATAAAATACATTTTTTACAGTGCACTTTTTGACACAACTTTTCCACTAAAAAACCAAAAAAAGCGATACTTGTGCCATGAAAGCATGTAAAAAACGACCATATTACCGCTGTCACAGCTCAATACAAACTCGAGATGTTTTACCCGAGACGCAATCTATGGCGTACATGCAGTCCATGATGGAAAAACATCGTACCTAAATATTTCGTTAGTTTAAGGTAAATTTCTTAAACTGGAAGAAACTTGAAAATCGGAACAAGAAATGATATCGTTCGTTCGTTTGGAGTGAACCATCGAAAGATTAATAACAACGATTAATAAGAAATCATTTTTGGTACAATTTGGGTTTCATTTTACAGTTAAATATATCGGAATTAATTTATATCTTTATTTTCTACTTATTTTCAATACTTTTTCGCTGTATTTTATAACAATTATAACTATTTATAAATTTTATATTCTGTAGTACATCAATGAATAAAGAAAAAGTCGAAAAAAATTCTTTTTATTTGGACTGATTCATGCATTTTCACCAGAAATCTGTCCACATGCAAAATTTCAACTCGTTTGGGCAAATTTTGAGTAAAACTGGTATACATAGTTCTTTCGTTTTAATTTGACACATGAAACGTGCATGCGAAATAGTCGCCCACAAAATTGGTGTAATCCTCTCCTCAGTAGGAAAAATGCTTTGTTATTTCACTCTATACGGGTGGTATTCTGTTGGAATAGTGTGGATATCGTCCGCGAATAACAGGAGGTTGGCGACGAGACCGAGATGGTGTTTGCATGCGGATTTCGTGTCTGTTTTGGAAGATGATATCACTCTGCGAGAGCGGTTAAAACTGACGTCATTCGGTCTGCATGCCATAAACGTTCCCAACAACATATGGTCGATTGCCGGACAGTCTGAGCGGTACACAGAGAGAAATTTTTGTTTGATTCAAATAAATATCCATTGACTCAAAGAAATTTGTTGTTTCAATAGAGGCAAAGAAATATTTATTTGCGGATAAAAACGCATTTATTTGAAATATTTGTTTGGTAGAAAGAACGTTGATTTGTGTCAAACAACTTATGTTTCCAGTTAAAAAGTTTGCAATTTGTGTATTATAAGAAATGAGATTTATTTACTTCAAATAATTATGATTGTGTTGAGTGAAAGAATTACATTTTTTTAAATTAACAAAATTGTTGGTCGAGTTAAAAATGCTTAAAACTATTAATTTGTTGAAGGAATTAAAGGACAATAATTTTTCAGAAGACTCGCCATGTGTCACCTCCTTTTTGGGATGCCACATCCTCGACCAGTGCTTGGTCTTCCCAACCCAACATATAGTCAAGGTTAAGTTAGTAAAGTGTACTCTGATTTGGAATTGCAACTTGAACCTGCAGGCACTGTACTCTATAAGTTCTCAATAAGTTCTATACTGTCGATCACGCGGCTTTATACTCTCGATATGTACGAACTGCGAGGAGAGACTTTACAGCGCCATCTAACAATACGGTTGGATGACATTAAAAATATATTTATTTGAATGAAAATATGATTTCTTTGGTGGAAGTAAACCTATTTTAAAGTCAAAACAAAAATATTACTTTAAAGGAAATAAATCTCTTCTTGTGTACAAATATATTTATTTTAATCAAAATATGATTTCTTTGGCGGAAGTAAACCTATTTTTAAGCCAAAGACAAAATATTACTTTAAGCGAAATAAATCTCTCCTTATATTCAAATTTATATGTTAGAATCAAAATTATATTTCATTGGTGTAAAGAAACGTTTTTTTTTAAATCAAAACTAAAATATTACTTTAAAGGAAAGTAATTTTTGTTTGTATCCATATATATTTATTCCACTTAAATAAATATTTCAAATAAATTAATCTCTGCAAGCAAATAAACTAGAGTATCCAATGAAGTAAATATTGTTGGCGTCAAAGAAATATGTTTTGACCCAAAAGAATAAATTCAAACAAATACATTTCTTTAAAACAGGAAATCTTTTCTATCTGTGTAGGTGCAAGTGTATTCGCACTGCCAGCGATTTCTCTGCCATTTTGACAAACGCTACACTGTATAAATCTTTATAAATCGACAAATACCAAGTACCTATTTTACCTGTAGCTACAAGTGCCGAATTATAAGAGTGCGTCATAGATACGTAAGAACATAAAAATATACTTCCAATCCCGGACAATATAGTGATCACGGGATGTCGGGATTAGAGATTTTGTAATCCCGGGATTCATAAAAAGAAGCGAAAATTGCCGGTTTAAAACGCCTGGGATGCCAAAAGTTACCAAATCCAGTCAGTAAGAAACTCCTAAAATGTACTTGAGTGGACAATATTTTTTACCCGAAAATTGATATTTTTTTTCGAATTTTGCCTTACACAACTACTTTGCTTGTAATCGCACATGAAGCGAAATAATAACATTCAACCACCGATAAACAACGTAAAATCTAAGTTTCAAAAATCCTCCTGAACAAACTAAAATAGATAGAGGGCTGTACTTTTTAGAATTAATTACCCAATGTATCTGAACCCTAAACGTGTATAATAATAATTTGTATCCCAACTACTTTGCTCGTAATCGCACATAAAGCGAAATAATAACATTCAACCACCGATAAACAACGTAAAATCTAAGTTTCAAAAGTCCTCCTGAACAAACGAAAATAGATAGAGGGCTGTACTTTTTAGAATTAATTACCCAATGTATCTGATCCATAAACGTGTATAATAATAATTTGTATCCCAACTACTTTGCTCGTAATCGCACATGAAGCGAAATAATAACATTCAACCACCGATAAACAACGTAAAATCTAAGTTTCAAAAATCGTCCTGAACAAACTAAAATAGATAGAGGGCTGTACTTTTTAGAATTAATTACCCAATGTATCTGATCCATAAACGTGTATAATAATAATTTGTATCCCAACTACTTTGCTCGTAATCGCACATGAAGCGAAATAATAACATTCAACCACCGATAAACAACGTAAAATCTAAGTTTCAAAAATCCTCCTGAACAAACTAAAATAGATAGAGGGCTGTACTTTTTAGAATTAATTACCCAATGTATCTGATCCATAAACGTGTATAATAATTTGTATCCCAAGTACTTTGCTCGTAATCGCACATGAAGCGAAATAATAACATTCAACCACCGATAAACAACGTAAAATCTAAGTTTCAAAAATCCTCCTGAACAAACTAAAATAGATAGAGGGCTGTACTTTTTAGAATTAATTACCCAATGTATCTGATCCATAAACGTGTATAATAATAATTTGTATCCCAACTACTTTGCTCGTAATCGCACATGAAGCGAAATAATAACATTCAACCACCGATAAACAACGTAAAATCAAAGTTTCAAAAATCCTCCTGAACAAACTAACATAGATAGAGGGCTGTACTTTTTAGAATTAATTACCCAATGTATCTGATCCATAAACGTGTATAATAATAATTTGTATCGCAACTACTTTGCTCGTAATCGCACATGAAGCGAAATAATAACATTCAACCACCGATAAACAACGTAAAATCTAAGTTTCAAAAATCCTCCTGAACAAACTAAAATAGATAGAGGGCTGTACTTTTTAGAATTAATTACCCAATGTATCTGATCCATAAACGTGTATAATAATAATTTGTATCCCAACTACTTTGCAGAGAACTAAAATTATTGGTTTAAAGGGTAAAAGGTGTCAAAGTGTGGGTATTGACTACAATAATAAACAACATTTAAACTCTATTAGATAATAACATGCTCTTCCACCTTAAATTTGCACAATAATTTTACATTTTTTTAAAAAAATTAAGAATATTCGCGACAAAAGAAATTGAACGAGGCAAATTTTGAAGTTTTTATAGTATTGCCAATAAAACATTTTGTCAAATTGTTTAAAATTGGCTAACTATTAGAATTCATACGTCATGTATTTTATTATGCAAGTAGACTAACTGTTTGCATTTGAAATAAAACTATTATTGTTTAGATGAATTTGTAGGTAGGCAATTTAAATATTTAATTTCTGGTCATGAAAGAAATTCATATTATGTACTTGTTCGTACTTGTACCTAGTTTTAAGAATTCAGATTTAAATTGATGGTTAATCTTTTAGATTAGTTTCAATATGTTAAGCATCTTATGCTTAATAAAAAGAACAAAAAACTTGTACGTCCTTCCGATTTGTCAAATATGATTCAAATGGCCCAACCCACATTATAAAAACAGATGTTTTTTATGTAAAAGTATTTTTTGACAAATATTTTCCACTAAAAAGGCAAAAATTGCGATAATTGTGTGATGATCCCATGACAGCGAAACATCGTACCTATACATTTCGCTTTTTAGTTTTAAGGTAAAATCCTTAAACTGGTAGAAACTTGAAAATCGAAGCAAGAAATAACATAGTTTGTTAGATTGAAATGAACTATGGAACGATTAATAAAAAATAATTTTTGGTACAGTTTGGGTTTCGTTTTACAGTTAAATATGTATATCGGGATTAATTTGTATCTTTATTTTATACTTATTTTCAATATTTTTTCGTTTTTGCTGTATTTTATTACCTATTTACTAACTTTATATTTGATAGTATCTATATTATTGATTCCATATTGAATTATATCTACTTTTGCGAAATCTCTTCTTCCTATTATAGCAACATTGGTCGAGTTGGGTTTTTTAAACATTTTATACATGATACTTAATTTAACCAGAAATTGTGCTGTTATAGACTGAAGTTCATACTTTAATAGCAGTTCAATTGATTTATTGTAGATCAGTGCCCATATTTCGCCAACTAACAACAAAATATGAAAATAATTTAGATTTAACTTTTTCTGGATCCCGGGATTTAGATTTATAATCCCAGATCCCGAAAAACACTGGCACTACATTGTATTATTATGAAAATATAAAGCATTTTTAAGTTGTTACTGCTTATCATTTTTATACTCGCAATAATTAGCACACTGTATAAATGAAATTAATTGCATAGTGATATTTTACTGCTCATAAATTTTACAATATGAAGTCAATGCCGGTAAATAAATTATTCGCATACATAAAAAATAGCTATAATTGTGTTTATAGTACTATTGTAATATTTCTAATCTTGCGGTTGGTACTGTCGCGTTTGCGAAACAGGAAAAAGTTATCTTTTGTAGGGACAGTACATAGCGGATGTGTAAAAGCATAAATACATATGTACTTTTTATATTTTACATATATGCAGAAGATAAATTGGTATTTTCGAGTTCAATGAAATGATGGCTGCTGTAACATGCTTTGACTCAAAGAAATCTGGTGTTTTAACAAAGGTAAAAGAAATCGTTTATTTGTGTCAAACAACTTGTTTTCTGTTTTGTTTTCACTATATTATTTTCTTTGGCGGAAGTAAACCTAATTTAAAGCCAAAGCGAAAATATTTCTTCGAATGAAATAAATCTCTTGCATACAAATATATTTGTTTGAATCAACATTGGATTTCTTTGGGGTAAAGAAATGTCTTTTTAGATCAAAACAAAAATATTACGTTAAAGGAAAATAATTTTTATTTATATCCAAAAATATTTATTAGACTTGAATAACTATTCCAAATATATAGAATATATTTCTTAAATACAAGAAATCCTTTCTATCTGTGTAGAACCAATTTATTAATTATTATTAATTGATCCTCAACTATTTCTCCTCTTCGGTAGTTCCTCCTCTATAAGGTTAATTGTGTTTGGCTAACGGCAGCAATTGTGATAATTGCCTGGTCTGACTGGTCGAAAGGTATTTGCACCACGGGTGTCCTTATAGTTTATCTCTTTCAAGATGATGGAATTGACCATTAAGTTGAACTGGATTTTATTATATGACGAATGCTATATGGTCACGATATGGTCGTGTTTTTCTGTCGTTATTATCTCTAATATAGATGGCTATTTTAACGAATCACTGACAATTAATGCTGTAATGCTAGATACAGGTGTTTAATAAGGCTTTACTGACAGAGGAATGTTGGTTTTCCTAAGGGTGAAGTAATAATGGATTGACAAATTTAATTGGAGAAAATTGTGTTACTATATTTGCGATGTAATTTCGTGTGTTTTTCTGTTTTAAAACTAATCAATTACTGTGATTTTAAATTCAATTTATAAATTGATATCTAACGTTATGTTTACGATTTATGAATAATCGATGCACATAATTGAATGCTAATAAATTGATAATCTTTTAACCTAGAAAAAGCTGAGAACTTGACAGCCATATGGACAAGTGTTAGTCCGAAGTTCACGATAGATGTTTTATTAAACAAATCAATATAATAATAATTATTGAATCAGCACGACCAAATTGTATAATAATATTACGTTTATGTCTGTAGTAATGATATCTTGAAGTAAGTAATAATATTGTAAATGTTAGGCAACCAAAAACGCACTAGAACATTTTTCTATCGAAGAATCTGTGAATATGTACGTACACTGACGGCTATCCACAGAACAAGTCCACCGGAAAACATAAATAACTTTCTTCAGCTATAGTTAGATATTTTATGTTTTATTAGAAAATGAAAATTTACTTTAGATTTCAAATGTGTTCCGATAACCTTGTAATACCTGGCATACTTAACACCAGTGCTGGCTCGGGTTTCGGTGAATTTTTTGTGCCTTTTCGCATTTTTTTGTTCATGGAAAACTCGACACAATTTGGATATTTTGCTTTTAGATTAAGGTTCTACGCATACCGGAAATAGTTTACACTTGTACGATTTTGTTCTTTGTTGGCCAAAACATCCCCGTTGCTTATATTGTTATAATTTTAACTAATTTATAGTATTTGGAAATATGTGAAATGCTCTGATATTTAGACACAAAAGTTAGTGGATTAATTATTTTTTTGATTAAGTTAATATCTGTGATAACAACTTCTACTTTAAATGTAGAAGGTAATTCATAATTCCCATTTTTTTCCAGAAACATTTTCAAGCTAAAATTAAGATATATGTAACCATAGAAATTAAACGTGTCGTTATAAAAATATTCCAGCAAAAATATCAGGATACACACAGGAAGAAATTTCTTTGTCAGTAGGAAATTAGTCAAATATACATGACGGTTGAATATCAGCAAAGAAACTTTACTTCGAAATAAACATTTTTTGATAGTTTGTAACATGTTTAATTTTAAACCAGTTATCGGAAACAATTGAAGATTGTTGTATTTTAGTACCAATATATTCGAAATCAGAGATCAGAAATCGCAATATTCTTAATTTTATTTTATATTAGTGGCAATTGACATTTTAATGTATTTTCTTTTTCAAACTTCATGAAGATTACTGAGAATTAATAATCGAAACGTTGATATTAAAATATATGTCACAGATCGAAAACTCAAAAGATTTTAAGGATCGATTGAATTTTAAAATAAAAGTTGGTAACTGAATTCACATTTTAATAACATTTAAAAACACTCTGTAAAAGTTTCATATATATTTTAAAATTTCCCAAATGACGATTCCCCAAATGGAATTCTACAGTTTGCACTTAATATTGCATATAATGTATTGTAAAATTATGTATGTTGACAGTTTATCTGCAAAACTACTTTTCTCTTGTAATAATACATATTGAATTAGGATATTTACAGCTTTAGCACTGGAAATATTAACTGCCAGTTATGGTATCACTCTATGAACAAAATAATGGGTTCTTAAACTTATCATTATAATTTTTCAATTAAAATCAAAAGACTTTTAGATCTTTTACCCTAAGTTTTAAGGTAGTTAAACAGTGTTAATTATCTTTTTAAAAGTACAGTTAGAAACCAATCGAAAATATTACAGTAGCTTCTTTGAAAATATGGTTCATTTCAGAGAATGAAGACGCTTTCCTATGCTGACAATATTTATATAATACAATTATTATTATTAACAAAAATTAAAAATTTTATGGCAAGCGGTTTACGAGGAAGAAAAACTGGAAAAACGATTATTATTTGCAAACGGTACGGTCTGTAACCTTCGCGGGGCAAGGGGGGCAGCTGCCCCCCCCCCCCTTTCGGGTCTTATCTTATTATTATTTTATTAGCACTTTTTCACTTATAGACACTAGGGTGGTTATTTTTATTTAGACAGCACCGATCCCCTCCAAATCGTTTCCAAATCCAAAAAAAGTGGACACGTATTTTTTTTTTCTTCGAAATTTTGATTTCAAATCGTGCCTTTCGAGGCCTCAAATTTACATGGGAAGAAGACAATTTTTGGTATTTTTGGAAAAATTGTTTGGGGGTTCGGAAGACTTATGTTAAAGTTATAGGACTTGTAGAGGACTTTTCAAGGAAGAATAATAAGTCTTGTGGACATTTGACAGTGAATTTCCATTAGTTTCAACGAATTCTATTCGTTTTCAATATTTCATCAAATTAGAGTACAGGGAATAGTTTTCAGACAGCAACAAGTCTACATTATCTTGCGACACACAGTGATAGGAAATGACATTAAGAAATAAAGAGTGAGAAATGTGATTTAAAATCTGTTGACTTTAGGAAATTTAATATTTTAAAAAAGAAATGACCTCCCCAATTTCCGGAAAAAAAAGAATTTCAAATCATTTAAATTTTTTCGAATAAATGGTATTGAAAAGTGATGATATTTTATTATTTAAACAATGCAAATCATCCCAAAATATAAATGCTCTCACTTGAGGATAACAGTTGGCCAGACCGATATAACAACACAAATGTGGCTTTATTAGATATTATAGATAATGACCTGCAAAGAACAAATAAGTTTATACCTAGAGAGAAACAAAAACAAAAAAAAGCTGTAAAAGAAGAGTTAACTGGAACATCGCTGGTTAGCTTATCATTTCTGTATTAGTTTTACAGAATTCACATATTCCAGATTTTCTCATATTTTGTTCATGTTAAAACCATCTATTTTCCCTTAAAAACAGCTTGAAACCCACATCAATCAAAATTCACTGCAACACTTCC
The DNA here is from genome assembly GCA_964023965.1 of Melinopterus prodromus. Classification (NCBI taxonomy): domain Eukaryota; kingdom Metazoa; phylum Arthropoda; class Insecta; order Coleoptera; family Scarabaeidae; genus Melinopterus; species Melinopterus prodromus. Next base: position 4,247,917 of record OZ030392.1, read on the forward strand.
AAAAATTCCCAACAAAAATCATTCGCAACCAATCCGACATACAAAACGTCAAATTCCTAACGACCTCCAATTAGCACAATTAACCTTAATGCTCCGCAAATTTCTCGTAAGGTCGTTTCGTTTCCTAACACCAAATTCACACTACATATACAACCACACGGTTGCACATTTACAATGTTACACGCAACAGAAAGTATTGTATTACCACTAGGCATATTACGTCAACTTTATAATCTTTCGCCGCGGATACACAGGAGTGCGCGCGAACGACAACACCACTACAACGTTTAATCTACCGCGATATATAGCGTTATATGTGTACAGGAGGCGTCAACATTTGTTCCGCAACTTATCTGTCAGATAGCAGAAGACAGCGCACCGGTGCATTAACAGTTTCGTTCTGTTTCGTGCCCGTTCCGCAAGGTTCTTGTTTTGGTCCGCTATGCTGCTTTCGGAATATTTTAGAACCTGTTTCGCCGGCGAACGTTACGTTGATTTTCGGTAAAGAATTCGAATTATTCGTGTGCGGTTTAACGACTCGCGATAAGATAAGGTGTAATTATTATTAACCAAACCAGTGCGACAGTTTTTAACGGTTTGTGAATCGATTTTTTTTTCGCGTTGGTTATTAGTGTTGTTTTTGTCGGTGACCGAGTTAACGCTGTGTGTTTGTTGTGTTACGTAATCAAGTGAACAAATGCGGTTATGATTAAGAAAAGGTGAATTTGTAAAATAGGTGCTGATTTACATAGCTTGCATGTGATTATAGCGACTGGGTTTGGTATACAGGTTGTAAGAATGTCATTTATTCAAACTAAAATGTTAAATGCTTCGTTTTTTTCCGTTGAATGAATAATTTATTATTCAAAAATCTTCTCTGCAAATAAGTTGTTTGATTTTAGTTTATATTTGCTTGCAGAATGAATAAGCAATAACTGTTACATGAGTGACTAATCGACAATGACTTATTTAGTTTCTGTGATATGTTTGCCATGTGGAACATCCTGTATATTTTCGATTTATTATCTATTAGGTACAGTTTTATATTGCGCATTCAATAGTATAAGTTTGTTTTGTTATACATGGCAAACATCACGTAAAAATTGCAAAATATCAGGCAATAATTTATCGAAAATATTTAAATCAATGTTGACTTTGATGAATAGAAAAATTAACTGGTAACGCCACTATAGATTTGTAAAATCAATCTTATTATTTGTTTTTTTTTTTGCTTAAATTAGTAGCTTTCACTGTTAAGAATATTCTACAAGTGAAGTTTGAAACAGTGCCTAAATATGTCAGAACTAAGCTTGTTGATTATTTTCTTATGTCAGTTAATAACTTGTAGGTAAATTTATTGTAGTAAACAAACCGAAAATATTTTCTTTTTAATATGATTAAATTAAACGTATAGTCGATTTTGTGTCGCTTGGGTTATGGGTTAATGTACTGTATCGATTGATCTAAAATTTTACAGCAATTAAGAAGTATTGATATAAATGAACAAATTGAGAGAGTCCTGCATAAAAAAATAACATTGCAAAAAATAAGCACCACCCTAATTGACATAATGAGAAATGTTAAAGGGTAAAGACCCTGTTATTATTATACGGTCGAATAAAATTAGTAAAAAGTACTAAAAGTTGAACCTTGCTTTTTGTGTTTTGAAAAAATCCTCGGTCACGTCAATTTTTGTTTTTAAAAATATACATATTTACATCAAAATTAATTTCCGACCTTCAATTGTTGTCGAGTTATGACGTCATCGACACCTTTTCTAAATGGCAATCTCATATTTTTTGTACAAATTCACAAAATTACCAAAATAGCGGTTTTTAACACCTTTTTTTACCACTTTTACTATTTTTTTTTTTCGAAAACCTTGCACGATAGAATGTTTTTGAGCCCAGATTTGTTTTCAGAGCAATTATTTTTTCCCAAAACGCAATTTCATATTCAATTTACGACAGCTATGTATTTAACCTAAAATTATCGATATGTTGTCTGTTTTTCGTAATTTTTCGTTTGTAAGGCCATAAAATATTTCCGATATCATTTAAACAATCGAATAATCTACCAAAAGCAGTTAGGAAGAAATTGGGTTGCTTTAAAAAAATATCGATGGCATCATAACTTTTCACAGAAATGGGTATTTTAATAATAAAAAATCAAAGTGTTAGAGGAATTTTTTAAAATAACAAACTGTCTTAGAGACTTTGTCATAATAATAATAATAATGTTTATTTCAGGAAAGGAAAGTAATTACAGAATAAATTAAATAATACGCAAAAGATGAAACATATTAGGAACTAAAAAAAGTATACAATAATATACAAAATAAAGATATAGTGAGTTAAGAGCCACTAAAATTGAAAAACCAATTATGTGAGTCAAGCAGAATATTCAGAAAAAGAAACAAAAACAAAGCAGAACTCGCTGAAAGCAGCTGGTAAATTAAAAAAGTGAGTTTAGATTCACGCAGGCGAAAAGTAAGCTAAAAATAAAGCAAAATACCGCATGTTTCCGTACTTTAGGCGCTCGCTGTATATTTGAAAGTTTTAAATCAGGATCTACTCGATCCGAACTTTTCAATATTAAACTTTGTACGTTTTTTTTTGTTCATTTTTGCGGTATAACTTCAAATTGAAATATACAACACTGATTGCTGAACGCTGATTGTAGTTTATTCGCCCTGTACATTAGGGCGGGCCGATTTTTTAAATTTTCAAATTCGGGAATGAGCCATCATGGAAAAGGTGGTTAAAAAACAAAGAAAAACTAAAAAAAAATATGAAAAATTAAATTAATTTTAAAGCCTTTGGTCGCACCGTGGAGGGGACTTGAAAAACGATCTAAGCGCCCGTAGCGGAAAAATACCTAACTAAAATGTGTAGGCACACTATGTGCAGTAGTTTACGGCGCATTATGTTGTGATCCAATCCGTCAGAACTAATAACATATCGTTGGCATAAATAATCATAATGGGACACAATAAGTGTTGCGTTCAACTGTAATAATACAGGAAGAAATATTAACAAATGCAATATTGAAATAAATAATAAAAAATTTGATCGAACCACTTATACAGTATAGATAACTGTAACATTTATTAGCAATATGGCGTCGTCATATATATAAGAAACAATAACAAACAAAATAAAATTTGAAGTCGTTACACCTGTATACCAGCCGTAATTCCAAACCTACATCATGCTATGAAACAAAACATATCACTTAATCAAAAATAACTTATCTACGATATCTTTAGATAAATTGGATTTATAAAAAAAATCCCATCGAGTGTCACTGTACGTACAATGTACATACGGTCTTAATGCTATCTCATCGCTCACATAGACCAACGATTTCTGTCGAATCTGATTTAGAACGATGGAAAGAAGCGACAGTACAGACTCCCTTGAAGACATCCTCAATGGACTCGAATCAGGGAGCGATGAAGAGAACTTCAACGTTGAACAGACCAGAAAAATTCCCAACGAACCATCCAAAGACGTTTTGGACACCGGTCAGCCCAAAACCCAAGAAGATTCCCCCATTGAACTTCAAGCATCACCAATAGAGACTATTCAAGAAGCCAAGGAGGCACACGATGCTCCTCCAGTAGTTTTAGAGTGTCTTAATCCTAACTTAACTCCACCAGAGGAAGCTAAAACTAGTGACAAAGTGACCAAAACTTTAGAGGGTGTGACAGAGACGGAGTCTAGTGATTTTGAGACTGTCATCAAAGGTGCAAAGACGAGTAGGAGTCAGAGTATTTGTTCGCATGGCGACGACGATGTTATCAACCAATTCTTGGATAAGACCATGGAGAATGTAGGTATTTATTTGTGGATTTATTGTGGAATTGTGGTTTGAAAACGTGTTATTTGCATAACTATGGGATCGCTAGGTGTAGGCTTAGCTATCTTATCTTATGCAAATGTTGATAAGACATTCCATCGAAATGCGTCTTCTATATATTTAATAAAGCCCGTAGGCTTCGCGAAGGGCTTACGTACTCGCGTTATTACTTGCTAGGTGTTCGTGGAAGTTATAAAAAATCTTACCTAAATCTTGAATCAATAATGGCATGATTTCGGCTGATTATGATCACGCGCTAAGATGTTTCTTGTATCAGTTTTGACTATTTTCGTTCCTCCTTACTATAATTTTTAATGCAATTGCTTAAACTATAAAAAAATAACAACCTCACTGTTTATTACTACTCACAACATCTCTGAACTGATGAATTTTCCAAATTAAGACGAATTGGCGCTGTTTTTGCCCCGTAAATTTTATTCGTTTAACTTTAGCAATTAATTACTCCGGAAATAATCTATAGATTTCAACGAATTAAAAAGTAAAATCACCTGCGGAATGCTAGCTTTAATTGTGTATTTTTGTAAAATCATTGGATTAGTGCTTGACCCACAAAAAGCTACATTATGCAATGCCAGCAATTCCTTTATTAGAAGAGCTAGAATAATGAAATATAGACTATAGGCTACCCACTAATTCATAGGTTTAAAGCTTATTACATAATCATTGTTTATCTTGCATTTTCCCTACAAAAGATCGTGTTGAAGCATCTCATGATTGCTGCAATTGACGCGGCGCTCTTCGGTCTTTCGGGCGAGCGGGGGAAGGGATTGACGGCGACGCTGCAAGTAGTGGCGGATCGCACGTGCATTAGTTACTAGGAGAACAGGGTTTACGGACACAATACATATAACGACACGGCGATTATGCATCGCCAAAGAAATTTGAATATCCGACGACAGGTTACCGAATTAAAAAATAATGGCAAAATGAGTCAATAAGATAACAGAACCACGAACAGGCATTTGGAAGTCCCATGGAGATTCTTGGCAATTTAAATCGGGTTTCGGGATTAGCATTTAAAATTAATGAACGATCTGCAAAATAATCTATGTGTCTACAAATTTACGATGCTAAATTTGTAAAAGTTTTTTGATATTTCTAAGTTTTATACGCTCAGAGCTGACGTTTGTAATATATGTAATATATCAAGAGTTGTATTATTTTATATCGTTTGTGCATGTATTTAAATATTATTAATAAATAAACTGTTGAAACTGTCATAATAGTTTGAATATTTATATAACAAAATCGGGCGTACTTTTTAAATATTTTTTGGGTTTATCAAGCAAACTTAATTTAGTATTCACCACTAATCGGAAAATCTGCTAACTCCATATTATTAGATCTATCCGCTTCCATCAAAATCTTGTTTACTACCTTATTGTATAAAACTGAAGAAAACTTAAACGCCAATCGATAGAAGAGATTTCTCTCGTACCGGGTCACATTTGTTAATGCTCAAGGCATTTTTTGCATTGCTCAAGTATTTTGTGTATTGGTCAAATATTTCAAATCAAAAATCAAATGCTTACAATAAAAAACACGTTTCATTTTATTGCGAAAATAATTTGTGCTGTAAATAAATGTGAGGTAAATTAGTCGCATTTGCCACATTTAACTGCGTAAACACGATTCTTATGCAAAGTACAAATTTGGATAGGCAAGTAATTATTACATGTATTCATTTTCATCATTTTGCACTAAATACAGGGTATTCCGAATTGTAAGTTTTTATCTAGTTACTAAAAAGAAGTTTAGAAATATACAAAAGTAGTGTAGTGTAGAATAGTCTTTCTACATTACGTCCAATGCTATCAAATCAATAAGTCATAATAAATTATCATAATATGTATAGAAATATAAATGATAACGGCATTTCTTTGGTTTATACGCCATGTGTTTGCTTATTAGGAAAATATGAGTTCTGGAAGATATAAAAAAAGACAAGAAACTATAAAAACGGTACCAAAGATGTTTATGGAAGACGCATTTGCGATACGACACAAATAAGGAATAAATTGTTTGCGTTAAATACTAGAGTGGTCGCAAAAGGCCATAAAACACTTTAGGTATAATGGCTGTTATGTTAGATTGTTATGTTGATTTGTTCTCAATAGATTATTGATGACAAGTAGTTAATTGACTTCGATATTGATGCAGTAAATTGGTGCTTGTTAGTACATATTTATAATCTATTATAATCGCAAATGTTTAAAAATAAAATCTATTCATATAATATTACAATGAACTCGAAAAAGTTATATCTATGTTTAAACCAATATGAATACAGTAACATATTATCGTACTTCTAGATTTCCGTATTTAGAAATTTTCATTACGGAAAGAAAATCTGCAATTACTGCTAGGGTAAGTAGTTCAACGGAAGTAAGAACTATTTCTTATAACTTATATAACTATTATGACTTGAGAATAAGAAAGAAAAACTGAACATTTCTGAGTGATTTACACAACAAAACGTTCATACGCTTAACATGTTTCAAAGCAAAATAACAATATTTTTAACAAGGAGAGAACAATTAAACGCAATGTAAGAAAATAAGTGGATGCTGTTGTAGCCAGCAAAAATGGGACGCCTGTACCTGTTAAAAACTGACAAAAGATATGATGTGTGTAATTAATTAAAAGTGTCACTTATTAGAGGTTCAACATGCAATAAAAAAGTATTTTCTTTAAGAGGAAACAAAAATAACTTTCTAGCAAAACATAGATAAATGAACTGTTTTATGCTGATGAATAATCTCTACATATCATAAAATGCACTAAAAACATAATAAAAAAAAAAACTCACGTTCCGCCTTTATTTTATTTTAACCGTTGGCCAGAATTTTGTTTTCTTCTTTAAGATAAAACTGGACAACTTTAGAATTCATATGTCATGGATGATTATTGATATGAAGACGTTATTTATGGTTCAAAATTGATGAAATATTCAGTGCAACTTCTTAGAATATTAAATATTCAATTTCTTGTCATGAAAAAAATTAATATTAGAATCTTGTACGTTTTTCGGTTTTCTCAAATACAGTTCATATAGCCCAACCATACATTATAGATTTTTTGAATCTAAGCGCCCTTTCTGACAAAAGTTTTCCACTAAAAAAGCGATAATTGTGCGATGAAGAAATGTCAAAAGTGACCACATTACCTCTGTCACAGCTCATCACAAACTCAAGATGCTTCGTACCAAAATATTACATTTTTTAGTTTATGGTAACATCCTTAAACTTGGAGAAACTGTTTCGCTGTACTTTATTACCTATTTACTTATTTTATATTCTGTAGTACATCACTGAATCCAGGTAAAGAAATCCGCCACAAATTTCTTTATTTTTACGTTTATGTTTTTTCGTGTTGTCGAGGGTAAAGTAACTAAAAATACTTAAGCAAGTTGAAAAGGTTCATGTTTGTCTCCATATCGAATTATATCTAGTACTTGCAAAATTTGTTCTTCCTATTATAACAACATGTGCAAACGATCATTTTATTTGATAAAAAAAGGTGTTTTTACGTACAAATATTTTGATTGGTTATGGCGAAATGTCCACAAGTGTTTAACTTTTGCATTGTAAACTGAAATAGGTATGTATGTAGACAAAGCCTTCTGCTGTAGGATGACAAAAAGAAAAATATATAAATGAACTTTTCTATTTTGATTAGAAAAGCTATAAGTCAATATATTTTAGATTAAACGCACGTAAAGAATAAAACAAATACACAAAATTAAAATTAACATAATTACTCCTTTCAATCTGTCATGGTCTTTAAACAAGATTGGTGACCCATTATCTGAAAATAAAACATTGTGTTCAAGTTCAAATTATGTTATAATGTAGACATGTCACAAGCTTTGTATGTACCAGCGTTAACTTCTAATACTTTATACTCTATTTATACTATTACTATTTATCTCTATACTCCTCTATAATTATAGTTTTCCACGCTGCACATTGGGGTATTAGACCCAAAAAACTGGCCATAAATCAAATTTCTAAATGTTAAATTCCAAAAAGTAAACCAGTTTCTGGGATAGGTAAAAGACCGATGTATTAAAAGGCGGCAATATGTTTTCACCTGAGCCCTGAGCCAAGTTGACGCCCTTAAAAACGGTTGCAATTTTGTATTTTAACTATAAATGTGACTTTTTTGTTATACATTCTTTAGAACCAAGTATGAACTTTCATTCGACATTATTTTGATTATAATTTATCCACAATTTTGTTTATTGCAGGGCCGAGAATATTCGGTGTTATAAAAAAGCAGTTTTATGCAGAACTTGAGTGTTTTAGTTTAGTGTTTAGCTTTGTTAAGCTTTTGAAAGTAGTTCAAATTATAGTATACATATTTGACATTACAAGTACTGGAAAATCTGTATCTGCGGATAGGTGCGGATGCGGTTTTTGTGATTTTATTTCTAATACGTTGTAAAGGAAAATCCTAAAATTGATGTACCGGATTATATGTAATTTGGTGCAACTTCTTGATACCGTGATAGTAGAGGTAATTTAGAACATATTTAACCATATTTAGCTATATACAAATGGTTACGGTTATCGAGATATTGACAACTTTATGTTCAATGCATCTTGTATGTTGTAAATGCCGTTATGTACGTATATTTTGCCGGTTTGGATCATGTATAGCAAACAACCTCGATGACCTAGACTCTTAAAAATCATCCGAAAAAAACCTTAAACTTTGTACTTGTATATGCATTTCTTGGAAATTGATTGCTTGAAGCCAATCGGATTCATATTCAAGGCAAGAAAATACTTCAGCACCTACTCGCATGCACAGTTCACTGGTTTAAGTTGGATTCTGGTTGAGGAGAGACAATAGTAAGTTTGTGAATAGAAACTGGTTAGGCGTTTTCGATAAATGTGTTTATGCGGAATGCGTATGCGGGTTCAAAACATACGTATTAGGGTCATACCACTGAAAAGCGACCGTTTCAGCTTGAAGTATGATCAAATTTCGAAAGTTTTTATGGAAACAATAAGTATAAATATTAGACAATTTTGCCTCTACTATCACGTCTTAAAATGAATGCATCGAACGGAAAACAGCATGAATAGCATATGTACCGTTTCAATACACAATATCGACTGGTGTAAACTTTCATATTTTTCCTCTACCACTGGTCTTTAAAAATAAAACTTTTTCGGGAGTTTCTTACAACATAACAGACCCAAACATGTTATCTCATATAACTCAAAAACGACATGTATTGTTCAATTTTAAATCCGTATATGCTGCGTATTTAAACTGGACATGCCATATATTATTTTATGAATTTCACACGGTAAAACATAATAGAAATAAAATCACAAATAAATATTGATGACAAATGTTGTAGCAGTAATTAATATACAATAATTTTAGCCAGGTTTTCAGGTCAAATACCCCACTGCGCTGGTGGTGGATTGACTGTTTTATTACTATATTTAGCCTTACTATTCGACAATAGAGAGCAGAAACTACCCACAAAAAAAGCTGTGATAACATTAAAAATAGAAATATGCGTGCGTACAACCTCGTTGCTCTCTAAGATCTGAATGATGACCCGGCAGTGTTGCGGCGGGTATTTTTATTTGGGCCTCCACAGTTTTTCCCATCGCCACGTACAATCTTCTTTTATACATACTCTCCACTACGTCAAAATCCGTTCATATATAGGCGCGCACGCCGCCTTCCTCCATGCGGTATGTAAATAACTTCTTGTCTTCCGCACGCACGCACGCTGCAGTCGTCATGTCCATGGTTGCGTTGCACGTCACCGTCGCTCTCAGTGGTCAACTGAAATGGAGTTTCTACACTTCGGTGGGTGTACTATAGGCATTGAGGATGGTTCTTATAATAATAATAATCCACGCCTTAACATCCCCCAACAGCTTACGCCACTACGGGGGCATCGGCAGGCCCGAGTTATCATTATTATCTTTATTCGATGGTTTTTGCTAATTGGGTGTTTTTTGTTGTTTTCAGGCGGAGGCTCGCATGTTGGCGAAGAGACAGGCTCGAGCAGAGGCTAGGGAGATCCGCATGCGTGAGCTGGAGCGGCAGCAGAAGGAGCAGGAGGAAAATGCTGATAGGCAGTTCGATATGCTCGCAGAACCGGTGGTGAGGACGCCGATAAGGACGCAGACGTCCAGGTACCTTTCGAGTAGGAGGAGTTCGGAAGACTCGCTTGAGGATGGAGGAAGTTTACGAGAAATACGGGTATGATGAAGCTTAGATATACCTACTGAGTTTAGATATTAAAAAAATTAAGTCTTACAGCATTTTTGAGATACTTTGTGGAGGAATTTGATAGTGTTGGTACATATTATACCAATTTAAGATAAGTTGGTCTTGCCCCAACATAATATGCTTTCTTAATGTTGTAGGGTTGCCGTATGGTATCCAAAAAACATGTCCTCCTTTTACACTTAAGTGTAACTGTCACGTTACGAGGTTATTTTCAATTATGATATCATCAGATCATTCAGTAACCATTTCGATATGATATTCAGGCAATTTTTCTTAATATATTGATACTATTTTTATAGGCGGGCGTTTTATTTATGATATTCAATGACTTTGCGTCTAAATTAAGGTGCCCAACTTTTGAAGGCTCCGGTTAGGCTGCTTCTTATTTGCTCCGGTTTTTCAAGAGCCTCCTATTTAAAATGTTATTCAACCTGGCAAACCATTACAAAATTCTTTCATAATCTTTAAAAGAATAATATTGTAACCGCCTGTGGATCTTAAGAAAAATAAATAAACATTACAAAAACAAAACTAGGTACAATAACTTTGCATAGCACAATTATTATCTCAATAAAAAATCTGATGTGGTCATGCACATGACTTTATCATACTATATAGCAGTGTCGAAATGATGTGCTGACAATACTGTTAATAGAATCAAAATATCTGTGAAATCCTGGCTAACTAGTTTTAATGCAGCTAAACTTTTTTTACCAAAAAATGTCATGGCAATAAATAATCAAAATGTCCTCTGCTTTAATTTATTATTAACTATCATGACGAAATATTTTCATCCGATAACTTTAAATGGGTGCCATATTACATTTTGATGTTGTCAAACGTACTTTCGTTCTGGTTCTACTATATCTACAAAATACTATACGTCTACTTAAAAAAATATATTTGATTTTAGCCTTTATTGGTCCCCTGAACATTTTTGCTCAAGGTACAAAAAAATTTCTGTGTATGTGTGTGTGTATCCGTTTTTGTGGCGACGATTCCGGAGAAACTACTAAAGGTATCGGGACCACTAACGGTATCATGACCAAACTTAGAGCTGAAAAGGTTTTTGTTCAAAAACGTTCAAAGGAATTGGATGTTTCCTCTAACTAAGCATTTTTCAAGGTTTTTGCAAATGAGCCGCCATTTCTGTATTTTTGTCAAAATAGTTAAATAATAAATTAAAGTAGAGGAAATTTTCTATAATTTATGTCTATGACATTTTTTGCTAAAATTCTTAGTTTAGCTGCATGAACAAATTCTATTTGATCGAGATCGGTCGTGTTTTTCTAGTTAAGACTTATAAAATGACAACGCTACATGATAACTGTAAACTATCTGCTACAATATGTTTGTTTCATCGACAATTCAATAAAAATAAACGGTTATTTGAATCCCAAAGAATTTATCTGCAATCTACTGCAACACTTGATGTTGTATTTTACATCACTGGAACTAGAAAAATTGCATTACGAAAACTAAGTATTAAAAAGTACGTTTGAGAACATCCATATACAACAATATATGACCTCCATTAAAAAAACAAAAATAGGTATTGGTTAAGTTATCTTAAATTCAATTATACTATTGACTCTATTGTTTTGTGGTGAATTTTTTGATCTCCTTTTTTTGATAATTACTAAAACCCCGACATTATACATATTAAATTACCCTTCAATTTATTTTTTAATTCTTGTATAGAATTGGTCCCAAGACGCTTCCATGGGGATACACCTGCCTTAAGTTCTTTTGTGATGTGACAGTATAAACGTTTTAACTCTTTTCTACTATTATGAGACAGAATATGTTTGTATTATTACGAGTTTCCTTTAGTTTAATAATGAAATGAACGACTTTGTATATGTACAGCCAATTATAGACCTTACTTTTTCTTTTCAATATGGATGTACTACTAGAGCAAGTACATTAATGTGAACTCACAAACCTGTCGCCAGGTCATAATAAATATTCTTAATTGCATACACGTTCTACCATAAATCGTCGAACCAACAAATACAGCTAAAGTCGGACATTACCTTTTGAATTATGACTTCTTACTCATATAACAGATGCTAACATCGTTTCTACAATATTAAAAAATGCCTGCCATTAAGGTACGATATTTTTCTTACCATAATGTTCATCGATTTTCAACAATGAACTATTTATTTCATACATTTATCTTTGTTTGATCTAAAAACTTCAAAGTGAACCTTAAAACACTCTTATAAATGATCAACACAGAGTAGCGTATATCTATGTTAACAGACGCGTTCAAACAAACGTTTCAGCATTGAAAAGCAATGGTCTTCGAATAGTTGAAGAGAGTCCAAAATACTGCTTGAGTGACTCGCGAATACTTCGCTCACAAATTGTGAAATCCATTCAGTTTGGTCGTACTCCTCAATTACCGGTGCAGCCATGATGTTATCAAACGTGCTAATCAAACATTTAACATTGCAGCACGAACTCAAAGAGGTTGAGGAGAAATTCAGGAAGGCCATGGTGGCAAACGCCCAGCTTGACAATGACAAAGCCTCGCAGACATATCAACTAGAGCTTCTCAAAGACAGGTAAGTTACGTAAATGGATCGTCAAATTTTTGTGGCAGATATCAACGCAAGGTAATTATTGAAAACGTTTTCTATCAATGTCTGTAATTGCTATAAAGAGTATAAAGGAGACACCAAATAATGTTCAATGTATTGACTAGGAAAGAATGAACAGAATTATAGTGTTAATTTAAGTAGAATCTGGTCGTAATTGTAGAAATAATTAATCGCGATTTAATATTGGTATGGGTTTGTCACAACATTTTACCGTCAATTTTATTTTTTCCCCTGCAGGTGCCATCTTTGTGAATTGACGTTCCGAAAGCATAGTTTCGCCTACGGCCAATTCTAACCTCTTAGCGTATTTGTTGTTGATTCTTCAGCAATCTTTTCTCTCATTTTTTTTACCTAAACAATTTTTTGTTTATTTGTTATTTTTAACTCACCCTGTGTTAGTCAAGTAAGGGTATAGGCAGAAAGTGGTTACACTCTCATTCATATACAGATTGTGTCCGCAAAAATTAGGCATAGGTCTATAGAAACTAGCGTATCACGCGACAACACTGCCAACGTCGGTTGAGTGCGGCAGCCAATTATAGTGGGACTGCCGACTGGTGGGAGAGCAGGTCTGGTCAGGTCAGTCTGGTTTTGCGTTTCGGAGCACATGCACGCAACGGCAGAACTATCGCAGATCTAACAACGCTTCATAACATTCGTATCTTTGCAATCGCGATGTACCCTCCGCTAGAACAGCTTCAGATCATCAAGTGGTATTACGGTGGCAATTCGGCGCGACAGTGCGTGGATTTGTTTGCAATCACTTTTGAAGGCAGGCCTATCCCGTGCAGACAAACCATTTTCAATATTGTGCATCAATTTGACGAAGATCTTTGTCTAAAGAGCTGCAGTACTTGTCATCCAAGGGAGATAAGTCCACAAATAATTGAGGCAAAAGAACGACGGGATGTACTAATCTGCGGTTCTGTAGTACTGGACGATAAGAAATCCACTCGAGGGATTGGCGAGGAATTGGGTATTGGTAACAAAACCGTTGCTAAGGCTCTGAAAGCTACTCAAAGACTTAGGAAACCTTTGCAGAGGACAGTATTCGTAGAATGGAGTTTTGTGAAACTGTAATGGAAAAGGCGAACGCAGATGAAAATTTTATACAAAATATTATTTTTACCGATGAATCGACTTTTCCGTTACCTGGTAAACATAATCCTTCCATTCTTCGATATTGGGCCCAACAAAATCAGCACGGAAGTTATGCTTATCGTACTCATCAACGTCCCGAAAAAGTAAATGTTTGGGCTGGTATTCTAGGCAATCATTTAGTTGGTCCATTCTTTATCGATGGATCTCTTAACGCCCAGAAGTACCTTACTTTGCTGCAAGAGCAAGTACTTCCCGCCATTTATAACCTTCCCGGAGTAGATCAGGATGATGTTTGGTTTCAGCAAGACGGCTGTCCTGCTCATAACGCGGCCAGAGTGCGAGAGTTTTTAACAACCGCATTTCCTCACCGTCTTATTAGCGGGACAGGCGACATTCGTTGGCCCCAAGATCACCTGATCTGTCTCCGAACGATTTTTTCTTGTGGGGTTATCTTAAAAATATCATTTACGTTGATGAAGTCAATAGGGCACATAATTTACAGGAGTTGAGAGCAAAAATTACAGAAGCTGCCAACACTGTAACAGCCGAAACGCTCTCTGGCGTGACGGACAACTTCTACAAACGGCTCGGATACTGTCTTGCAGCGCAACGCGGAATCTTTGAGCCCGAGTTAAAATAATGTTTATTTAATTGTTTATTCGTAGTAGAATATTAGTTAATTTATATTTTTTTCTTTATATTTCTTGCTATACTTTTGCTTGATTACCACACAGGGTGAGTCAAAAATGAGGAAAAAACATGGTTCCAGTTTTTCCACTATTGAACACATTGAAAAAACTTACTCTTCTATAACGTCGATAGACTTTTGACGCCATAGACTTTTTTCTCTGTGGGCACCTGAAAACCAAGAAGGGAAGGATTATTACCGTAAATTAAAAATAAAATTACCAAAATAATTTAGTAATTTTGTGCTTACAAACATTCAACAAAATTACCAAAACAATTTTCACTGTTAACAACGTTTTGATTTATCTGTCTAAGCCTGTACATATTCCCAATTAATCGAAATTAATTTCCATGCTAAAATTTAATTTGTTCTGCAGATTAGAGGAGTTAGAAGAGGAACATTCGCAATTAAGGAGGGAACATAGGGATAAGTGTAGGGAACACGATCAGTTGAAAAGGCAGGCCGATAGGCTTAAAGATGACCTGGCCGTTACGCAGTCAGAATTGGAAGAACGGGATAGACTCATAGCCGAGAAGGGGCTCATTATTGTCGGGGAGGACCCCCCTCCCGGCGATGAGTCCAGCACCTCGGAGGTTGTGGTCAACGGGCTCGGAACGCCTAAGAAAGCTCTCGTCAAGGTGGAGAACGCTCAATTGCTAGAGACAGCCGGAGAAGGAAGTTTAGGTACGTCAATTTAATTTTCTGTTAATTAATTAATTTTTTGTTTAATTAATTAATTTTTTGTTAATTAATTAATTTTCCGTTAATTAATTTATTTTTTCGTTAATTAATTAAATTAGGTACTTATTTAATTAATTATTTGTTAATTAATTTTTACTAATTTTTTTATGTAGATGTCCGGCTGGCAAGATTTGCAAAAGAAAAGAGTGAACTCCAAGACCAGATTAGTCACCTAAAGTTAGAGCTAGAGGAGGAGCGCAGCAAAAGACGGAAGTCGAACGCTTCAGGCATAACATTGAACGGCCCAACGTCCGATTCAGATTATGATGCCGCTGATGTCCAGAGTAAGTTAAATTAGTTTTAATTTAAGCCAACGTAATTTACCATGTTGAATTTTTATTTACGTAATTTAATATTTGAAAGTAATTGCCGTAATTAAAACATAACATTGGATTGAAACAATATATTATTGCAAATATGGTATGTTTTCAATCTTCACATGTAGGCAATTTGTTTCTTAAAGAACTACTTAAGTTTACTAAATAAATATTATTGAAAACACAAGTAATATAAAATGTGTTCCGTTTTTTTGGCCCACAGTGTATATAATTAGTTAATTTTAGTTAATTATATCATTAATTTTAGTTAATTTTATTATTGCAATTCCTTTTTTTTAGGAGAAATTAGTAAACAATTAGCCGAGTACAAGTTCCGGGCGCAAAAAGCCGAACAAGATGCGGCGACGCTGCAGGCAAACGTCGCTAGGTTAGAAAGTCAGGTGATACGGTATAAAGCTGCCTCGGAGGTATCAGAAAAGTCGGAAGAAGCTTTGAAAGCCGAGAAGAGGAAATTGCAGAGAGAGGTGTGTATCTCATACAAATTTGATGAGCGCTTTTACTATTTATTTCGGTTGATGAATTTTTTTTTTTTAATTTTTATTTAGCTTCATCTTATTTTTCTTTGCTTTTCTTTAACATTTCAGGATACTTTAAGTAGCTCTAGTTCATTCGATGAAAGCATTGCTGATTCCGGAGGTAGACATTAACACACTAACAAACGCTAGTCACTGCTTTCAACTGTTTTGCTTTGGTTTACGTTTGTTTTGTTTTTATTGAATCTTGTTGCTTAAACTGTTGTGGTTATGTTAGGTAAACGGTATGCGGGATAAGTTGTTGCGGAACGAAGCTAATATGGTTGCCCTTACCAAGCAGATCAAAAGATTGCAACACCGATAAAATATATGGCTTGACGTTCCCCACATAGTGCAGTGTAGTTGTAATGTTATCTTGTTATTCTCGTTTTCTTTGTTTTATTATATGTTGATTGTAATAACGGTGTTCATGTGCTAATCAGTTTTTGTTGTCGTGTTTTTGTTTTTGTGAAATTTCTCATCGTTATCATTTCATATTTCATTATAACAAAATTTATATCCATCACTGCTCTAGCACTTCTTCTATTTAAATCAAAAATATTTTTGTTAGGTTATATAAACATTACTGATGAATTATGTTGGCTTTCCTGATTTCCAACGCATAGTAGAGTATTGACCTTGAAAATGACGTATAGGACCTCTGCGCAAATGCGAACATAACCTAACTGTTATGTTTTGAAGTATTAAAAGAACATGACAGTTATGTTTACATTTCTTCTTCTTTAAAAACATTTATTTTATTAGACCCAAACCTGCATACCTACCTTCCCTTCTGCAGAGGTCCTATATGTCAGTTTTCAAGGACAAAGCTCTGCTATTCCAAAACGCTAACCTAAAATTTTTCGTTTTTTATTTCAATGACGAAATAACAATTGGAAATCAGTAAAATATTGATAACTCTGTAAAACTTGAACTTTGTGAATTGAGAGTGAATTTTTAATAGCTTTATTTGTGATGAATATACTAACAACTTGTTTAACGTATTTACAAGGTGGCCTTGAAACACTGACAGTGTTTCTTTAAGTGCCGTATGCAGACCCAGAGTTATCAGTATTTTCGTAACTGTCAGTCTGGTAAAGAGTAGAGAAAAAAGTTTATTCTATTTGGAACACTAAGTTGACATAAGCCTGTCAGAAACATTGGAAGATAAAATCATTACGCTTACTTTTTGGGTGACTTCAGTCAGATGGTACAGTCTTGTTAAGCATTGGGGACAAAACCCCATGCAATTTTGCTGAGTTTTTACTAAAATATGCAAGAAAATGGCGAAGATTTCAAAAAAGCGTATTAGATATGACCTCTATGCTTAACACGGCAGTATATTGATCTCCATTTCATTGAACTTTCTTATTTTTAGTTTAGTTTGCAATAAGTAGTATAGTTAAAATTGCATGTGCATGTTTTTGTGTAGTTTGAATTAAATGAATAGAAATTCTGTATGCGGGTGATTCTATGATAAGAGATATTTTGATGACAAGCCAAAAAACATTTCAATTTTCGCTGATATTGGGAAAAATCGATGTACAGAAAAACTGGATTGTCCATTACTAAATTGAGGTTATGTTGGGGTGTTTTGCAAATTGATTCATAGATGGCACCATCTTATACTAAATAATAATAATAAAAATGAACCCACTAAAGGATTAGATCTATAAAAAATCATAAGAAATGCTACCGTCTTATCGTAGAATATCCTATTTACAGTAAAGCTTTACGTTTCGTGTAATTTTTTTAAGAATATCTGCTAACTTTTTATCTGTTATATAGGCTCGGGAAGCTATGAATAGAGCGGAAGAACTAGAAACGTCAAACACGCACTTACTGAAGAGATTGGACAAACTGAAGAACGCAAAATCGGCGTTGCTCAAAGAACTCTGACAATCAACCGAGAAATAGCGAAGCAATTTGTAAATTCGGATGAAAAATTCCGATGACAGATAGTACTGCCGTAAAACACGTGTGCCTGTAAATTTTCCCCGATATCTCCAACATGCACTTTTTAGAGAATTGTAACATACGTAGTGAACTATGTGACATATTTTTGTTCTTTTTATATCTACAATAGCAATGGAAATTGAACAATTGCTCATAATGTAAAGCAGTGCTCTCAAACAGTTTTGATAAGGAAGAAAATTTGTAAATAAATATTTTTTAAATTGTGTACGCTTTTCGATTTAGTGAAAAAGGCTCTCCGCAGTAAGTGTATTAAGTCATTAAGCAGAGTTACTTTAAGGCGTTTCGGTCAATTTTGTATGTATATGTATAACTTTCTTTTAATATGATTTTTTTTTGTATAAACGGAATGGTCTCCAAAAACTTGTATCATATCTTATATAATATATTTTTATGTTTTTCACATTGTTTTATATTACATGTTTAACTGTTTTATTATTTATTTAGTATATAGTTAATTTTATATTTGTATATACGTACATAGGAGAGTAACTCAGGATGTATCCGTACCAATATTTTCCAAGATAAGAGAAACGACGGAGCGAACAATTGAAAAGTATAAAAACGAACGTTTGTATAGCTATGAACCTATGTTGTTGCAGGTGTGTATTTTTAACACAATAAACAAATAAAACATTTTATCAATAATTCTGTGCGTAATTTGTAGTATAGAAAGCGTAAGTTTTAAGTGATGTTCAAATATAAATTACTATTTATTTATATCCTGTAATATCGTCACATTTGTTAGTACAGATAACGCACAACCAACATTACATCATTGTAACTGCGCATATGAATATGGAAACAAAACTGCCTATCGAATCCATTACTGAATTTTTTTACTAAGTATTGACAATACTTCGTCGGTAATCATTAAAAACCATGTATTTCGATTTGGAATTAAAAATTTCCACCTATCTTTGACAGTGGCACGATGTTTTTAAAAATTACCGACTATATAATATAATTTCCAATAATTTTTTTCTAGAAATGTATCAAAATTCTTTTATCAGGGCTACAAGTTACGATAGCAAGTCTTGATCTTGTAAGTGATATATGGAAGGTCGACCCAAGAGAAGTTAGGTACGCAGGTTGGTATCTCGTAAAATAAATGTTCCTAACTAAATTGTTGATATTGCGTCGAAAGCAACACCAAATTCCCTAAACAGTTAGGGTATATTTACAGTTCTAATTTTTATTATTATTCTTTTAAATACTTAGTTATCCACGCGCAAATGATGTAGAATCCACTGGATTATTTTAACGTAATTGCCGTAGAAATTGAAGATATACAACCTATTTTTTGGCCATTTAAAACATCTTTCTTTATTGATATAGGACATAATATAGGCCACGTAAATTGTATTTTGTTGCTCGTTGATAATTAAACATGTTATACGAATATGAATCGTTTATTTCTACTAAAATAATGGTAATAAAATCAATATAGTATAATAATATATTATTTAAAGAGCACATAATTAAGGATTTATATCTGTTATGTGCAAGTCTATGATAAAATCTAATAAATTCCATTTTATATAAAATATTTTAAATGTATTTGTCAAGCGTGGCCATGCAACTGTCAGCCTCATAGATGTTGACAGTAGCTTTAATAATAATGACAGTTCCTTTGAATAAAGAAGTCATTATTCAAAAGCCCTGTCATTATTAACCAAAGCTAATGTCATAATAAGGATTATATAGTCATAGACACAATTATACATAATTAACTTATTATAGGTATCGAAGATAAAAGAATAAATGTCACAATTACTTTTATATAACGTTTACTACTAAAAATAACTCAATAATACAAGAACAAAATCGCTACAATCGTGTTTATTGTACAATAATATTAATTACAGCCTATATTCATATTATTTAATGCATTTCGTTGACATTTTCCAACGCCAACTCAGGCTTATCGTAGCCCAACTGTTCAAGAGTGTCGAGACCAAGCTCCGTCAAAGTAGGCTGGATTTCTTGCATGATGTACGGGTAGATTTCATTCACCTTAGCTCCACACTTGTCCTTAACGGCTTCGATAAAACGGATAGCCAACGCATAATCGTTGACGCGCCTGCACGCTTTCAAGGCAGCGATGACAATCTTTGGTTCAGGCACCAAATCCTGACCACACAAATCATTCATTCCCTTGCGGATTTCCCAACCATCGATATCCTTCCTATTGAAATATGACTCGTACCTGGCATCGAACTGTTCATCTGTTTCGGTGTTCACTTTTGACATGAACCTACTTGATGTAAGGGCAGCTGTTGGCCTGGACGCATTTAAGCTGGTTTTTAATGCTGAACCAGCACGAACTAGAGCTGAGCGAAACATTTTTCGATAAAATCGTAGCCCTGTTGAACAGATTACACAACCAGCGGATTAAAAAATGATGCGCATGCGCCGGGTTAATGGATTTCCCATGCTGATAAACTAAATATCCCTATTTCAAATATTTTGTCAATATAATATAAAATAAAGTTTATCGATCTTAAATAATTTAATAAAAGAGAAGTTTCCACGTTTATTCGTTTGTACTGTTATATTTTTATCAAGTATGCTTTATTTATGGTTTAAAATGCACAGTCCGAGTTCTTTGCGCTAGATGTCACTAGTGCGCGATTCGTAAAACATCAATAAATTAAAGTTTTAAATAATAAAACTCAATTTTTCTTCTTGTATTCCAACAAATACGTTCTTAAAATCTTTATATAATCGATAAATTGTAAAACAACCCTTCCGCATATCTTACATTTTTGTCTAGGTTAGGTTGGCTAACCTAGCTGTCAAATGTCAGTTGTATTGTCAACGTTCACACAATTCTCTAACCTGTAACATTATTATTTTTCTATATACGTTAATGGTTTAAATTATTAGCTTATCGGCAAAATGACTCGTTGTAGCGAATTGATTAAAACGGAATTTCCATTAATCGACGACGATTTAAAGCAGTACGTCGAGGGTAAGTTAGATTGCGAAAAATATGGCCAAAATCGGCGCCCCGCACGTGTAAATTATGTGTTGCAGATGTATTGCAAAATGGGGCCGATGATTTCGAGGATAGTGAGGAAATTTACGATGCCGTTGGTGAGGTGCTTCACCAAATATCCGAGAATAAAACTATAGATGACATAATGTGAGTCTGTCTCGAAAGCATGTCTGCTGATATTACGATAAGTGTGTATTGTATTAGTAAAAAATATTGTGTTGTAGGGTAATATGCGACCAACTCCTGAATATGCTGAAACCAGATAAGAGGAATAACAACACGAATGGCTTTACGAAAGTATTAAACGCTCCGATACATTTGGGTTCATTGGCGGCAAATTTGCAAAGCAGCGAAGACAATAATGACAGTATCTGGATGATTAAAAGGGAGGATACCTCGGTTAGTACCTAAATATTTAATAGTTTCTTTGTTTATTTCTAACTTTACTGGTAAATGTCTTTGCTTTTGCTGGCATATGGTTGGTGCTCAAATAACATCTCAAAAATTCGTCATTTTTCTGGACAATCGTTTTAAGTTTAACCATTATTGTATTTTTGAAAAACCTTTTATGGTAAACACCCCAAAGTTAGACAGAATGAAGAATTTTTCTTACGTTTTTAACTGTACAATTTATATTTATTTAAATAGATATGTGCATTAAATAAATGTACATAAGTTATATACAAAATTACGACTAGATTTTGTTATATCCGGTCTCGACTGTATATCGAAATTTCTATAAAGGAATATTAGTATTTTCACTATAAAAAACTGTTACAGTAATAATGGAAAACATCAACTTTTATAGCAAGTCAAAAACCGACTTGCTTCTGCTATAATAGTTTTGCTATAATGATATAATATTCTGTTTTAGAAAGTCGACAGTAAAAAGTTGGATAAAGCCCACCAGAAGCTGCAAGAAAAAGCAGAAAAACGGGCAAATACGACACCTAAAGCTGCTGTCGTTGCTGCCCCTGACACTGCGACAGCAACACAGGTAACGAACAAAAAAGAGAGCAGAATGGAAGCGAAAGGTAGCAATAGGGCCCAGGACATTCGCATAGAAAACTTTGATATTGCCTACGGCGATAGGTAATTACAAAATTCCATGTTTTGCGCTCGTCGAAATTTTATTTAATAAATTTCTAGGGTATTACTGAAAGGTGCCGACGTGATGTTAGCGTTCGGACGAAGATACGGCTTAATAGGTAGAAATGGTTTAGGGAAAACAACGTTACTTCGGATGATATCCAGCAGAAATCTGCTTATCCCACGACATATATCTATACTACACGTCGAACAAGAAGTAAATATAATTTTTCTCTTAATTCTCTTTGGTTTTTGTTACTGCTTGTGTGACTATTTTGTATTTTAGGTAGTCGGTGATGAAACTATAGCTCTTGATAGTGTATTACAGTGCGACACAGTTAGGGAGGATTTATTGCAACAAGAAAGGGAATTGAGCGCGGCGTTAAATTCAGGGTATTTTGTTGCTTTGTTTTAGGCTTTCGGGTTATAATTATTGATGCAAATGTTTTTTTTTTTTTAGTTCGACGGATCCGGAGTTGTCGAACAAGCTGACGGAAGTGTATAGTCAATTGCAAAATATTGAATCGGATAAGGCCCCCGCGAAAGCATCTATCATTCTGAACGGTTTAGGCTTCAACAAGGAGATGCAAGCCCAGGCTACAAAGACGTTTTCGGGAGGTTGGCGTATGAGATTAGCTTTAGCACGTGCGCTTTTCTCAAGGTAAATACCGTTTGATTCTTTTCGTTTTCTGCAAAAGTTTGTCTGCGTCTGATAAAGTTTCTGTAAAACTTGTAATACTACGTATTTCATGAATTATCGGAGACAGAAAGATAAAAGTAATTTATTCCATTGTCACAGGAAATTCATTATTTAATCAAAAACAAAGATTTTGTCTATAAAACATTAAATTTGACTTTTTTAAGCAACTATCAGAGATGGAAAGATAAATTGTGTTCTATTTTATAGTCGCATAAAATTCAATCTTAAATACTAAATATGTAGGTAATGTTTATATTTTGTTCAACACATTTTCTCTTTGCTTTCCTAAAAAGTTACCTCAGCAATTAAATAAATTTCTTCTAAAACATGAAATTTGGAACGTTTTAACAACTATCAGAGTTAGTAAAAGAAATTGTATTCTATTTTATAGTCACTATAATTCATTGTTAAATACCAAATATGTAGGTAATATTTATATTTTGTTAAACACATTGTTCATTTGCTTTCCTAAAAAGATACCTGAGCAATTAAATAAAGTTCTTCTAAAACATTAAATTGGACATGTTTTAGCAACTATCAAGGTTAGAAAAAAATGTATTCTTTTTTATAGTCACTAAAATTCAGTCTTTAATATAAATAAAAAAAATATATATGTAAATATGTAGGTAATATTTATATTTTGTTAAACACAATATGGTTTATTTGCTTTCCTAAAAAGATACCTCAGCAATTAAATAAAGTTCTTCTAAAACATTAAATTGGACATGTTTTCGCAACTATCAAGGTTAGAAAGAAAAATGTATTTTTTTTATAGTCACTATAATTCAGTCTTTAATATCAAATATGTAGGTAAAGTTTATATTTTGTTAAACACATTGTTTATTTGGTTTCCTAAAAAGATACCTCAGCAAATAAATAAAGTTCTTCTAAAACGTTAAATTGGACTTATTTTTAGCAACTATCAAGGTTTGAAAAAAATGTATTCTTTTTTATAGTCACTAAAATTCAGTCTTTAATATCAAATATGTAGGTAATATTTATATTTTGTTAAACACATTGTTTATTTGCGTTCTTAAAAAGATACCTCAGCAATTAAATAAAGTTCTTCTAAAACATTAAATTGGACGTGTTTTAGCAACTATCAAGGTTAGAAAGAAAAATGTATTCTTTTTTATAGTCACTAAAATTCAGTCTTTAATATAAAATATGTAGGTAATATTTATATTTTGTTAAACACATTGTTTATTTGCTTTCGTAAGAATATACCTTAGCAATTAAATAAAGTTCTTCTAAAACATTAAATTGGACGTGTTTTAGCAACTATCAAGGTTAGAAAGAAAAATGTATTCTTTTTTATAGTCACTAAAATTCAGTCTTTAATATAAAATATGTAGGTAATATTTATATTTTGTTAAACACATTGTTTATTTGCTTTCCTAAAAAGATATCTCAGCAATTAAATAAAGTTCTTCTAAAACATTAAATTGGACATGTTTTAGCAACTATCAAGGTTAGAAAAAAATGTGTTGTTTTTTTATAGTCACTAAAATTCGTCTTTAATATTAAATATGTAGGTAATATTTATACTTTGTTAAGCACATTGTTTATTTGCTTTCCTAAAAAGATACCTCAGCAATTAAATAAAGTTCTTCTGAAACATTAAATTGGACATGTTTTAGCAACTATCAAGGTTAGAAAAAAATGTATTCTTTTTTGTAGTCACTATAATTCAGTCTTATATCAGTCTTCATCAAATCATCTTATTCAGTCTAATATCAAATATGTAGGTAATATTTATATTTTGTTAAACACATTGTTTATTTGCTTTCCTAAAAAGATACCTCAGCAATTAAATAAAGTTCTTCCAAAACATTAAATTGGACATGTTTTAGCAACTATCAAGATTAGAAAAAAAGTGTATTCTTTTTTATAGTCACTAAAATTCATACTTCAATATTAAATATGTAGGTAATATTTTTATTTTGTTAAACACATTGTTTATTTGCTTTCCTAAAAAGATACCTCAGCAATTGAATGGCTCAGAATGAAAAGTGACTAAAGACCATAGGAAACCATATGTTTTTATCCACTTTTCATTCTCATGCCTTCAGTTGGATAAATTTCTTCTAAAACATTGAATTTGACGTGTTTTAGCAACTATCAGAGATAGAAAAAGATACCTGTACAATTAAATAAATATCACGTTATTATTTGTCATGATTTAGCATTTATCAGAGTTATATTTTATTGAAAAACAAAATGTAATCTTTAATATCAAAACAGGAGCTGATATTTATTTTTTTTTTTTTTGTGAATAATAATTTTATTTTACTCGTTTAGACCTGATCTCTTACTTCTCGATGAACCGACGAACATGTTGGACATCAAAGCCATCATCTGGTTGGAGAACTACCTGCAGAAGTGGCCGACGACGCTGCTTGTAGTCTCTCACGACCGTAACTTCTTAGACACAGTTCCTACGGATATTCTATACCTACATTCGCATAGAATTGAACCATACAGGTACAAATTAATTATTTCTACAAAAAAAAACATCACTATTTGTTTAATATTCCCAAATTATAGAGGAAACTACGAACAGTTTATCAAAACGAAAACGGAGAAGCACAAGAATCAGCAACGAGAATACGAAGCCCAGCAGCAGCATCGTGCTCACGTGCAAGAGTTTATCGATAGGTTTAGGTACAACGCAAACCGAGCGTCGTCTGTACAATCGAAGATTAAAATGTTAGAGAAATTGTAAGTTTGCTGTAAATTTTTTTTTTCCGAGCGTTTTTTTTTATTATAATTTTTTTTAGGCCGGAGTTGATACCGATTGAAAAAGAGGTTGAAGTTGTTCTAAGATTTCCCGTTACCGAACCACTATCTCCTCCTATTCTGCAACTGAACGAAATTACGTTTTGGTATAAGGCCGGTAGGGTTATTTTTAGCGATGTCAATTTAGGAGCTAACTTCGATTCCAGAATTTGTATTGTGAGTATTTTATTATCAAATTGTGATGATTTTATATGGAATTATTTGTACCTGGACCCACATGCGTTATCCAAAAGTTAACAGTTTTTGAGATGTTTCAATTCTCATAATTTTTTAAGAAATCGTTACTTATAAAAACGTTGCGGACAAAAAAAATCGGTGTTTTTTGCGTCTTCTAAAAGTAATAATCGTTGTTGAATCAAAATCTTTTTAAAGGGATCATCAAGGAATGATTTCTGCTAAAATGCTTTTTATTTATTTCAGGAATTCAAATTTATGCCATTATTGCTTGAAATTTTTATAGTACATCTGTTTTCTATTATTATCCTATAAATCTAAACAAAGCGTTGCGTAATTAACGAGAAACTCATAATAACAATATCTCAACTTCTTAGACCTAATGAAAGAAAATAAATTAAAAACCAATAATACACAAATTGATAACCTGGTGTTTATTTTGACTGCATAAACAATTTCCTTCATAAAACCCTAAACAAAAAAAAACATTTAGCTAAGGTCTGGGGATCTCGCAGGCCACGATATTGGTCCAACCTAGGGTTCCTCCATTACCGTAGATTTTCAATTACAATATTCGTATTTAATTACAATATTACAAACACACTTATAAAAAATTATCAAAAACCGAATATACCTACATAATCTGTAATAATTTAGTAGTATTACTATTATTTTTGATTTAAAAAGAAGTATTTAGGAAACACAATGAAATCCAGGTTTTCATCCGACAATTGAGATGGGATTTGGTTTAAATTTTGTATTATTTTGATTTAGGAATAGAATTACATCAAAGCACCAATAACCCTGTATACTGACCCCCAAAAAAGTATTAACTACTCATCAAAAATGTTTCTTCTTAATAAAACTTAATGTTTTCTCACAAGTATGAAATTCTTAAGGCACTCTGAACAACACTATACATGGTTACTTTAGACGTTCAAATAATTTATTGATACTATTTTATAGGTTGGTGACAATGGAGCTGGTAAAACCACTCTATTAAAAATTATCATGGGCATGTTGTCTCCAACATCAGGGGATAGAGTTGCGCACCGAAATCTTAAATTCGGTTACTTTAGCCAGCACCACGTCGACCAGTTGGACATGAACGTGAATTCCGTAGAGTTACTGCAGCAAAGCTATTCAGGTTTGTTTCATTTAAGCAAATCTAAAAAAAAGATTGTACCATAACTCTGAAAACCAGCAATTTTGCACATAAATAAATTAGCCTTAAACAACTTAAAATCCATCACTCAATCAAATTTAAATTGAAAATCACCAAAAAAACAAATTTTCTGCGGAGATTTCAATGATACATCAAACAACAAACCCTTGAAAATATGAAAAACTGAAATAATTTTCTTTAGGTAAACCTATTGAGGAATACCGCAGACAGTTAGGCAGTTTTGGCGTGTCCGGTGATCTTGCCCTACAAACGGTGGGCAGCTTGTCAGGAGGTCAAAAGTCACGCGTAGCTTTTGCCCGCATGTGTATGGGAAACCCCAATTTCCTCATACTTGACGAACCTACCAATCATTTGGACATTGAAACCATCGAAGCCCTGGGGAAAGCCATCAACAAATACACGGTGAGTAAATTAAAAATTAATTCATTATTTACAAAATAATTAAAATTAATTAAAAATTAATTAATTAATAATTGCTTTTTTTCCAGGGAGGTGTAATTTTGGTTTCTCACGACGAACGTTTGATCCGAATGGTATGCAAAGAATTGTGGGTGTGCGGTAATAATTCCGTGAAGAGCATAGAAGGTGGATTCGACGAATACAGGAAGATAGTCGAGGCGGAATTAGAAGCGGCTAGCAAATAACGAACCCCCGTGATAACGTCTATACTTATATAAAGTTTAGGGAATTCAAAATAGAGAAATGTTTTTAACACGAACGATGTAATATTGTGCCTGTTTTCTGTTCTTTTCTTCTTCTTTTGTATCATTGCGTTGTGTAATTTTTGGCCGTTACGAAGGTTACAGTCGGATCCGCAGTTTTTTATATAATGCTCCCGTTCGGCTCGATTCGGCCGAAGATATATTTATTTTCTTATCGAACGTCATTCGTTTTTCATTGGATACTTTGGATCTTATATTACCTATTTAAGAGTTATTTATTCAAAGGCAAGAAAATATATACATTTAACAAAACAGTGAATATTATTATTATTATTACTTTCCTGGACCAGTGATATCTTGGTAGGTGTTGTAAAAGTGTTATATCGGAGCTGAATGTTCTACACAAGTAAGTATCGTGTGATCCTTAAATGAGCTACTTACCTTTCGAAGCTTCTATAACTGAAAAAGTAAGGTTATATTTCGTTTTATTACTATCGAAAACTAGAAAACTTAGGTTAGGTTACCTTGCCCTAACTTAAACGTTTTAAAACCGGTAAAAATGACAATAAACATGATATAATACGTGTTGAATTCAGAAAAATTACAGAGAAAATGTCGTTTTGACCATAATTTTCAATGTAGAAGTACTTTATTTGCTGAACTGTTGAGGGTTAGGGTACGTTCTGCAGTCGCTTCCGGGATTATTGTGAGAGAGCATCAAAAAGTGCAGTAAATACACGGTAAATACGATAATATCGAACATTTTTGGCCTAATTTCACTTCATAATTTGAAATGTATAATGTTGGGGAAAAAACTCCACCAGAACGACCTCCCACTCCTTTGGGTTGTTGACAAATATTGCCCAGTTGTGGCGCGGTAACTCAACCCAAAGGACGGTTTTTTGTTTCTCGTAAATTGGCAACGCTATCTGCAAGTCATCTTCAGTTTAGTTATTATCGTTATTATTGTGACATTATGTGGGAAGCAGTATTTCCTGGTTTAATCAAAAATAGTGGTAGTTCGCGGGCTGATAAAAAGCGAGTCATCAACTAGATCAGAAGACACACCATTTTGAGGTTAGTAAAACACTATTTTCCGTAGATATAAGAATAGGTTATAAGAGTAGGTAATTTATTACAAGACAAACAACTATATTATACAAAAACCAACGTGTATTCTCCGTACTGGCTAATCCTACATCGTGTTATACTACTTACATTGTGTACAAATACAAACTTAACATCTACAAATCTAAGTCACAATATTGCCGATTTGTTGTTTCTTCGATTTAAATTTATCACAACTTCAAAAGTCTTGCACTTCTACTGAGTATCACTCATCGTATCGTAATCTTTGCTATCAGGAACATCTCCAACTACAGCTAGTTTTTCTGCAGATGGCTTGTGCAACCTACAAAATAAACAGTGCTGAATGATTACAATGTTTTTGGTCGACAAAGTTTTGGTAACTTCAATGACACTACTTTTTATAACTGTCTAAAGGCATATTCTATCGAAAACAGATCGTCCAAATTAACAAAAATAGTACCTATATTGAAATACAAACTTGTTATACGACAAAAATTGGTGCACGAGTTGTTTTGGGCACGACGAGCGTAGCGAGGAGTGTCCAAATGGAACGACTGCGCCAATACGTCTTATAAAATGAGTGTTATATACTATTTTTTCTACTTTGCGACATTAATTTTACATAAATTTCGAAAATTGCGGTTGCCGTCTCACCGAAAACGGTTTCGTTATGAGTTTATAACGAACGCAAAGTAGAAAAAAGTATATTTAGGTTAAAGTTACCTGAAAAGCGAGAAATGATTGTGATTGTGATTAGAATTGACTTCATGGACGAACAAACATTAAATTTTTTCGAACTTCATGCGAGATCTGAAAGTATTGAATGTAATGTCGCGTCTATGAATCAAAGTATAAATTTCGTGGTCTTCTTCTTTAATTCTTATGCGAAAAAATAAGTCATAATTTGAAAGATTCATACCTCAGCCTTATTTTCTGTATTATGTACAAAGCCAGGAGAGGAACTGGCGTCATTATTGCCACAGCCACTGGAGCAACTAAAAAATAACACAATTTTTAATAATAAAGCTCACCACACACTAACAACAAAAAACTCACTTGTGGTCAGATCTGCCTCAGGTTGTGGTAAAGTGAATCTCAATAAAAATATAGCAATACCAGTATTTTGAATACCCGTCTCGATAGCTATAGTCAACGAATCTTTATGGTTTTGTCTGCAAAGATATCTTGCGAAAATCCATGATAGAGCATAACCCAACCATGGGAGACCCAAACCAGACACAATAATCTAAAGAAAAAGGACCATTAACAAGAATTTTATTTTATAACTGCCCATCACACTTACTTGCCACGAAAATAGTTTAAATAAATACAAATTCGCAACGATCGCAAATACAACGATAAATATCAACAACATCGAAGCGAAACCTTTCAAAATCCTAGCTAAGAATTGGCCGATCCTCTTCAAATATCTCTGAATTAGGTACCCAATAAACAATGGAACTACGAGCGCTATGGCGTACGTTGTTATTTGCGAATATGGCACTGGAATGTCACTTTTGTGGAATATCTCCCTGCCTAAGGTGAACAACCAAAGTGGCATCATAGCAAAAGCTGCGAATGTGCTTATTGTCGTCATGGTAACCGATAAATCCATGTTTCCTCCTAGGATGACGGTCCACATATTTGAAGCACCGCCACCTGGTGACACCCCAGTGAAGAACATCCCCAATTGCATGTCGGTACTGTCGGGAAATAGAAGTTTTCCCAAGCCAAAACTGAGCTAAAATAGATGGGAATCGTTTAGGAAAAATTCAATTTGTAGCTAGATTGGGTGATATGAATAAAACTGCTTTCATCAGCTTTCTTACTCCTTCTCCCTATTGATGACAAGCTATTGAAATTTCAAAATTGCTTATTTTTACGATGTTTAATGTCAAATATCTTTGATGGGACCAGGACAAAATCTGAAACTTTCAAAATTAATTCATCTTTTTTTTCAAGGTTTAATAATAAATAAAGACATTCTTGTGTATTGCACTGTTTGGAATAACAGCCCTTTAAAATGAGAGCAAAATCACATGACGGTAAAACAAATTTAATTAAAAATTCTCGGTAAATACAAAACAAAGCATACTATTCATAACAATTATGTCATTTTTTTACAAAAGAGACTTATAAAACTAAGTGATCTTCACACTTTTCTGAAGTTGATATGATGTTAACATCTTATTACACCTTCTGTAGGTTGAGGAGAGAATTTGTGAAAACTTCTAGTTCCTTTTATCTGTTTGGATCTCTGAACTCTATCATAAAGGGTGGTTTTGTGTTCTGAAACCTCCTCTTTTGTCACTAAGATGTAATTTACCCCTGGTAGGTGTCCATTACAAACGTAGAACATATCTTCTACATTAAGGATTTGGCTATTAAGTGGTCTTTGAAGACTGGCTTTAGCCACTAGTGGCTTCGTTGTACGATAAGTTTGCAAAGTTCTTTTTGTTCTTGTATTGACTTGCTGCACCACCAGAGAAATATATAAGTTTTGATATGCTTGACAGATTTTGTTTTATATAATTAGTTAAATGTTTCTGAAAACAGTCACATATAACTGGCTTCTGGCACAGCTTATTAGTTAGATTGTTAGAACAGGCTCACAACTAAGGGAGCGGTCGGGACAGTCCAGTAGTGGCCAACATTAACATATTGAAAACATCTAAGCCTACTGGAACTGTTTATTTATTTACATTATATTTTTATAGAAGCAGTAATATAACATATTCTTACTGATATTATATGTATATTATTATTTAGAAATATGTGTGTTGTACAATTAAGTAATTATTCTATTATAATTATTTTAAGTTGAAGAAAGTTAATAACATTGTAATAAAATGTAATAAATTTAAATAATGGTGCTTTTCCAACTTCAGGACGGAATTATCGTATTTGTTAGTAAGCGCTGATTAACGTTTTTTTCCCCATGTTTGAGGGCATGTTACTCCAAACACGGTGCAATACACAAGAAAGTTTTTATTTATTATTAAACCTTATAAAAAGGTGAAAGTTTTAGATTTTTTGTCGTGGTCCCATCAGAGATATTTTAAAACGGAACAGAATAAAAAGCTGCGCCAAGAAAAGCACTAAGAATATTCATACCACCCTTTGTTGATGTCTTACCAATGGCATTAGAATGAACTGTGATGCTAAAGCTATAGATGGTCCAACTGGTCTTCGGACTGTTGCTTTGATCTCTTCCCAATTCAAGGCACAACCAAAATTGATATAGATTAGGGATACCAAAACTGCTACTGACACCGTAAATATAGTGTCAATCGGCCTTTTCGTCCGCAATATTCGTATAGGTATACTTTCCTCGTAAACGCTTTGGTTTTTATTGTTTTTTACAGTCATTAAGATATTTGTTTTGCCTGAAAAGTAATGTGTAACATTACGAAGTATCTGCAGAATTCTCATCATTATTTACCTAAAAATACTCCTGTTATGTTAAATTTCCCGTTATAAAAACTCTCCATCTTTTCTAAGCGAAGAGGTATTTCATAATCAGCACTTAACAAATCAGCGTTTTGGGTCTTTATCTGCAGATAATGTACGTCCTGTATATCTGGACCTGAATAGTTAACAAAATTAATGAATGTCTTCATTGTACGTTTTCAATCTTACCTGTTACATTGAATTGTATCGTCGTAACTCTGTCAATGTGGACTTCTGGCTCTGTGGGAAGCCATGTTATATTCCATGTTTCGTTTTCTGTTTGTGCTACAGCACCTAATATTAATAGTGCCAATACTGTGCATAGTTGTGTTATCGCTCCAAAGGGGCACATCTGAAACAAACAAAATATGATTGGGATCGTTTGATGTTCATGAAAAATATCTTCATGATTACTGTTGCTAAAGTTGTGGGTGAAGTGTCAAAGTGACGTTTGAGAGTTATGTCTATCGTAAAGTGACTTAAGTCAAATGATGGTACATTGCACGTATCAATCATTTTGACAACTCACTCAACTTATGTTTTTTCTTTGTTTTTATTTTCTTCTTTCATGGTTAATAAAAAATGAATTAGGCAAAATATCGAATAAAATGTCTCAACGGCCTAAGGTACACATTTCTGTTTTTCCCTGTTTTTTCATTTACCAACGGCACAACATTTTTAAGGTCAAATACTCGTAAACAATGACCGATTGTAAAAAAATATGTGGTAGTTGCTGTTTTGCTTCGAGTAATGAATCACCGTCTAGATATTTATAATAAAAGTAAAGTAAATCTACGTCTAATACTAAATGTTACTATATCTGTGATACCTGTAATCTCCAATCGAAACAAACAATATGCAAGGACAAAATTATCGCTTTAGCCATCCACTGTGCATGGCGAACCGCGCCAGACATTTAAAAAGGTCCCACTACGAAAGAATATCATAAATTCTATTAATTCTTTGTATTCGTCCATTTTATAATTTATTTGATGCAGTTTATAGATGCATCAATTATCTCTTCTACATGTAAAACATTCTCTCTTCGTCAAAGCTAATTGAATACTGATTTTATTCAGATTCTGAAGGAAGTTTTTATTGACCCGCAGGATATATTCGTAAGTTTCGACGTAACATCACTATTTACGTGTGTTCAGGAGTCAGTCGAAGGCCTTCGGGCAACACTTATGCTCCTATTAGTCAATGTCCTACGTCTACCAACCGATGTACCGGATCTTGTAGAGTATTGTCTCTCCACCACATACTTCAAGCGGGCGGGAGCGATGTATGAACAAGTAGAGGGTGCTGCCATGGGATCACCTCTTTTACCGGTAATCGCCAGTTTCTTCATGGAATTGTTTGAAGAAAAAGCCATTAGGTCAACTCCTTACAAACCCAAGCATTGGCTCAGATATGGTGATGATACCTTTGTGGTTTGGCCATACGGTAGAGATAAACTTACTGAGTTCCTTAGCCACCTGAATAATGTTAGTCCTTCTATCAAATTCACGATGGAAATAGAAGAGGATAACCAGCTGTCATTCTTGGATGTGCTGGTATATAGAACGTCAACGGGTACGCTTGGATATACAGTCTACCGTAAAAAGACACATACCGAATGGTACTTGAAAGCCAAATCACACTACCATCCCCAACAGAAGAGAAGTGTTATTAACACTCTGTTCAACAGAGTTAAAAAGGTGTGCGACTCCAGCAGCTTGGACGACGAACGGAGACACTTGGAGTGGGCCCTACTAGATCAAATCTAGAGGCTAGCATGAAAATAAAAAGTCGATGGTAGAAAAATAAGGTCCACGCTTTTGTCATATTATATTCTCAACATTTTGTTTTTTGGTTTTCTTGGTTATCTGTATTTTCGCAGAAGATGCACAATTTTAAGTAAACATTTGCAATTTGAAATGCTGCAAAACCTATGGTTTTGAATACTGGAGTATTCGGGTATTATTTTTATAATATTGCTAAGATAATTAAATGAAATTCTTACCTTATTTATATATTTCAGGTAATAAGTTATAATAGGTTGTAAGTTTCAATCAAATTTAGATACAGTTCAAATTTTTGTTGCAAATTTGACGATTAACTGACGCTAAAGGTTAGAAGAATAATGCCAAGCCGGAATTTATGCCGGTAATTTTTACATGACGTGACACTGCCTAATTAAGATGTTCGTGTTTAAGTGAATTACTTACAGCCAATGAAGGTAAATTCAAAACCGATCGTAGCACGAATGGAACTCAATCAATATTTTATAGGTATATTGACATACATTACAAGTTCAAGATAAATGAAAAGATCATCTACGTACATACTATGTGGTACACTTTATAGTTTCTACGTTCATCTCTACGTGCTGTTTTTTTTTACAATAAACTACATACATATGTTACGTGAGATTGTGGAATGGTCTTATCTCTATATTTCCATGCACTGTTTACTAGATTTATATCCGAATCTTGTAAGATTGTTATTTATTCATCAATTTATCTCATGTAGTCACTTATCTGCAACCAAAGTTTTCACTTTAACTTTTATAAAGTTTCAAACAGAATTTTCAAATCAATATCTACTGACAGGACTTTCGTCAACTTGCGCAACGTGATACATACATGTGTATGTATTGCTATTATTTAAATACGCGTAATAATACTAAAACGTAATATTATTACCATGCATGTTTATAAATTGCGTCAAAACGGTTACTGCATTAATTCTGTACACTTCCACGGATGTGTTTATTTAAAGTTATTTATTTAAGAGATAATAATATAACAACATATTTTCATCTCAAGCGGCGTTTGAGTGTATTTCGCAGTTGTTCAATGTCATACGTTCCACAATCATATCCCGTTCAATGAATCACATGTGGTTTTGGTGGCAAATTAACATAATAGTTGGAATGCTTCATAACAAAAGGAATTAACACTTCTTAGGTGTCTAATATTGCGGAAAATATTACTAATTTCGTTGTACTTACGTTGGAATTTAAGGTAAATACGTAAATAGAACACTTCACTAACAAACTAAGCGCTGGAATTATTCATAGCTCGGTTTCGACCGCCGTTTGCTGCGAGACTACCGCAACGCGAAGCGAATTTAGTTCGTCTGGTCGTACAGTCTCGATAACAACTTTCAAGAGTGTGATGGCATACTTTTAATGTCTCCTGTCATTCGGTTCTAACTGTTCAAACTGTGCAGTTATAACACTAGTATCAACTTTTAAATTCAATGTCGTCTTGTTGTTTGTAAACAATGCGATTATTTTATTGGTTGAAGAATACATACAATTATCAAACTTATTAATAGTACCTACACTGTCTACAGCGCGTTATGCCATCATGGGGCCCTGGGCAATTTTGAATTTGGGGGCCCACATATAAAGTGTTGAATTAAGAAGAACTATATTTTATACAAAAGGATTATTATTATGCTAATAATACGGATATAACATTTGGAAACAATTAACAAGAATCATTTTTCATTACAAACATTGTCGCTTTTATAATTTATAATTTTTATTCTTAGTTAGCGTATAAGGTTCCGATTCCATATCATCAACAAATTACACATGTCTTCTACTATATCCAATTTTAACAAGAAGAAACATAACGTGTGAAATATAACTGGTCCCCAAAGTTTAGAAGAAAAAAAAACAAGAAGTTTTAAGAAAACACTTGCTATAATAAAAGCAATAATAAAGCTATAAACTTGAATGACTTTTGAATATATAGGGTGATGCATTTGTAAGAAGCAGACCAAATTCCATTTTTTAAAATCTCGCCTGCAGGTATATTTTTCGTTTAAAAAACTTTTATTGAAATCTTTCCCTTTTTAATCCTTTAGCAAGAAATGTATTTACTGGTTACGTTTCTTTTTATACACACTGTATAATAATCAATAAAAGATTTTTAATTATTAATTAATAAATTTATGGTTTATAAGTGATTATTATTGAAGATTACGAAAATGAGTTTCCAAAATACTGCTCCTGCAGAAAAATGTTTATAACTTCTGCAAACATTGTTGGATAACTATCTATCATACCTCTAGTTATAGGGTGCAATAGCAACAAAAAAACATGGGATAATAGTTTTCTGAAATATCAAATGAAACGCTGGAAAACGTAGCCCTTTCCTAATCAAAGTACCGGAAGTGTTTTGTCAACATTATGTTAGTCTGATAATGGTTTCTTATCAAAAGTTAACAAACATGCTCTGTGAACCAAAATTTACTTATTTAATTAAAAATAAACGGTCATCAAGATGCTTACAAATGTTTTATTATAAAAATTAATACTATTAAAAATTTACTATATAACGAGTGATAGAATAATACGTTTCTTCGATAAAAGAAAGTTCTAGATAATCAATTGCTCATTTGCATGGAACACTAGGTTATAATTATTCTAGTTTTACTGAAGGTTTCTATTCTAATCATTTTGATATTATGAGATTAATGTTAAAAACGTACATTTTCCAAAAAATCATTTTGAGGTAAGTAATAAGGATAAAAAAGCAAGGAAACTAATTTTGAACAGCAAGAATATCACACATTTAGATAGTTTTCTTATTAGTGATTTCCGATTCTAATATGATTTATTCGAAATTAATGGATATTTAGTAAATGTCAAATGACTTCAGAACGTGAAACACCTGTCTATCTCGGTAGGTCTGTTGTCACTTGTCAAACACGTTATAAAGCTAAATTTATATAAGAATTTGAATTTTTAGTGCATTTTTGAGCGTAGTTTCTAAAGAATAATTGTTTACATAAATGTATTTTATTATATTAGCAATAATCTGCAAATATCAAAATTGCTTGATAATAAGTAAGTACTAGTTTGATTAGATTTTTAATAAAACTAAATTGTTCATTTAAACTTGGTCTTCGTCATGTAATCATGCATTGAGATAACTTCTGTTTCAGGTTTTGGTATGATTTTTTTTCTTAATTTATATCGTTGTATTGTTGCTATTCTAAGTTGCCATACTAATGTTAGTACCGTTATAGTTAAGTTATAGATAATTTTAGAAAATTATATATATAACAAAAATATTTTATACCAATAATAATACTATTTATACAACTGAAATTCAATTGCATATCGCCCATGTCGATACTTCGGGGCCGCGTTCAGGAATAGGTCAGGAAATCGGCGGCCCTCTGATTACAGTAGTTTTTTTTGGTGGATTATTTTTCCAAGTTTTTTTTGTAGACGAGCCCTCACAACATTACATTTTGGAGAAAAATAAGCTATATTTTTTAAAAAAATTAGTTTAACATATCTTTAGCTTCCCTAAAAAGTAATTAGACTTGATAGAATTTGTAATTTGAATTTGTAATTTGTACATGCCAGACTTTTTAATAGGAGACGTGGCAATTCACTCGTTTAACAGTAATGAAATAACACTTCATATAGTCAGTGATTACACTCCTCTTTACATCGAAGTTAAAAACGATATTGTTGGTATTTTGGTACCATTTTTGAGATTTTTGGTTAAAATAAAAAAAAACTATCATAATGATGTGTTTTTTTTTTCTTTGCGAGACACAACAAATCTCGAGCAATGTCGAATGTCAAAACCTCACCGCAATATACCAAACGATTTATTTTCTAATGTGACAAACAGCAGGCTTTTAGATGTTTAGTGGAATTCACACAATGCCAATGAAAATAATTCTCAAAACTTGGGAAAATATGGTAAAATAATATTTATAACCCATTTTTGGGAACTGGTGGTTTTTCATGCATGTGTAGACAACCGTACGTTAAAAAATATTCAGGTGTGTACAAAATTAATAAAATAAACAAGAAAAAAGCGACTATCCTGTCTTTAAGATTTAGGTTATTTTTTTTTTTGAAATCTAGGTTATTTTTAAGATAGCACGAATACTAATGCTAAGGCAAAAGAATAAAGAAAACTGTAAGATAAACTGCAGAACCCAAAACACTTTTAAGTGAATTAAAAACTGAAAATGACAAAGAAATAAATATGCAGCTTTTAGAAGTGTCAAACATTTGAGTTGTCCTACACTCACTTATAAAGCCACTGTTTGTTGTTTTAATAAAATAATTTTAGTAAGTTATTGTTCCACATATTTATAGAAATAACAATACATTTTATTGCAGTTACTCAAATTTTATAGACTTCTAACAAATATTTAAATGTCGATGACCAAAGAATATAAATAGAACAGGTTTATTTATTATTAAAAATCGCAGAGAATAGGATTTGCTTCAGAGACGTTATATTTTATTTTAGATAACAAAATTTAATCCATCTCTCCTAATGTAGAAATAAATTTAAGATTATTTCTAACACGATCAGTCAGCAATGCTGAGGGTTCATTTTCTATTTTAAGCTGGTAAAAATTTATTTTCGCGGTACACATTCGGAGTAAAACCTCTATACGCGTTTGCAAAACCTGAAAAGGACTTTTCAAAAACCTTCTACTATGATGATATCAAAACATTTTATTGAAGCCACAATCAGAAAACGAACATTTTAGGTTTGTAAAATACCATATTTTCATTAAAAATTCTTAATAAAAACAAACACCAAAATGGAAAGTTTTGTTTTCTTAAAATATCACGTAAAACGAAACAAAACACAGCCGTTTTCTACAACAAAGTGATTTATAAGTGTTTTGTCAATATTAATTCAATTCTGATAATAGTTTGTTATCAATTCTGAACAAACGTCTTTTACAAACTAATATTTACTTATTTAATTCTAAAATTCTAAACTGCACCAGGCTACTGATAACAGTCTTAAAGAATTTTTTTTATGTTCGTTACTTACTAAATTATACTGCCTTTTTTAAATTATCTAAAACGGAACAAAAGTCAAATTAAGTCAAATTAAAATCTTTTATTGTATACAAAATATCACAGCCTTTGTATCTTAACACTTAAACAATAATATTTACAATAAATTAACACCGTACTCCTTTCTCGACATATTTTAAACACTACAAGAACAAGTACCAAAAATATACACAAACTGGCCAATAAGCTCAATTAAAGCTAATCTCATCTAATTCCTAATTCTATTAAATCACCATGGTCTCCACACATTATCATCAACTGACCTATTATATTGTTTTTCATCATTCTGAAG
The DNA here is from genome assembly GCA_964023965.1 of Melinopterus prodromus. Taxonomy (NCBI): domain Eukaryota; kingdom Metazoa; phylum Arthropoda; class Insecta; order Coleoptera; family Scarabaeidae; genus Melinopterus; species Melinopterus prodromus. The sequence continues at coordinate 4,287,318 of OZ030392.1, forward strand.
AGAACTAGTTGGCACAACGAAAGTTATCGTTTTCGAGTTCTCTATACTAGCTGGCAGCAACGCTATTTGGTATTTTATGTTATCACAAGAACTATCAGCAGCCCGAACTTTCACGTCCTTAGATTTGATGGATCTCACTTTAGATGTTGGTTGATGATGACCTTCTTTGAAGAGCTGTGTTTTTAACTGTTGAAGATATTGTACTGTAAGCTCTAGGATGTCAGCTTTTTCCAATTTGGCTGTTTTTGAAGACTCCGGCACTACACTTTTTGATTCGAGGAGAATTGTTTTCAGGGTCTCTAAACTGTCGTTGATTCTAGCTCTTCTTTTCCGTTCCATCAACGGTTTACGTTTCTGAAGAGAGAAAATAAGAGAAATATTAGAATATTTGATGTAATAATGTCAAAAATAAAATACTACAACTAAAATACATAATATAATTTTTTGGGATTGTTGGGTCTCAATAGACACCTACCTTTCTGTTTTCCATTGATATGATTTTCTTCATTTCTGTGTTCTGGATTTTAACTTCTGTGTTCTTCATTGGTGTTTTGCGTTTTTTGCTGTATGGTTCTCTGGAACACGTCTTCTTCGTTCTGTGTCTGAAGGGTACTTTAAGATTTTTGAAGAGGTGCTTTCGTTTTTAAAAGTGGAAGGACACCCCACTCCACACCCTTAAGGTACCTCCCACTTTACCTGTTCATTCATTCATCTTTTCGGTTGCCCTTTTTCTTGTGTGTATTGTCGGTAGTCTTTACTAAACCTGCCATCACATTTTAATGCATTGTGGAAAAGTACATAGTAAATGGTAGGGCGGTTCCTAACTTTTCTAAAATTATGTTTTTCAAGCGCCACTTTTTCAAAATGTTATATGAACAGAACCAAAGTTATTTTTTATGCGTATTTGTACGAATAAACTTACTAAGTTACTGATTTATTTTGACGATGTGTGGTATTATAAATCCATAACAAACAAGTTCTGATGCAGCAATGGATTGTTCTGATTCAGATCTACGAAAATGAAGATACCAGAATCAGTTGGCATTAATTATTCTTTGTCTTGTTGGTAAGGTCATACTCGTCTTATGTGATTGTATTTTTGAGAAATTAAGCAATTGCAAATATAGAATTGTTCTAACAGTTTGTTATAATCATTCTTTTTCATTCTGATTTGTGCAAATTTATTATAAAGGTATAGCAAAGTACTGCAATATATTTATTGATTTATAATATAGACATGAAATGAAATTTGCACAGTTAGGAAAAAATTATAATGTTAGCTTTTTATATATATTTTTACAGCATTTTATAGTTAGTAATATTTTTAGATCACATATGTGTTAACTGACTTCACAATTTTTGAAAATAAGTAGAAAAAATCTTTTCAATAAACGTTGTTTCCTTTTAAAGTTCCTATCGAATGACACCACACATGGCCTAGGCTATAATTTCAAATTCTGAAACTGAGTCAGTTACGGAATTTTATACAAACATCCTCAATTCTTAATCCTAAAAAATACATATTCTGTCTACTTTTGCGACCAAGAATTCTATAGTTTAGTAAGGTAAACGTCCAAAATTAAGACAGGTTAAGCCCTTAGCCTTCTTCGGTCTGTCCTCTCTCCTTGATCTGTATTTTAATGTTTCTTGCATCTGGAATGTTTAGTGTTTTCCTTGGCGCAGTTTTTTATTTGATTTTCTTATGTGCTTTCTTCTTTTTTATTAACAAATATTCTCTCCAACCATGTAATAGATGTTATTAGAATTTCCTTAATTACTGTTATCCTGTAGCGATCTAAAAAGAAGTCGAATTGCAGTTACATTATAGGGAAAAATCAACTTTTAGCATAACACTCAATTATCAAGATCAGTCAAACTTTTAGGTTATGTTCTTACCTTTAGAACATTGGTAGAATAAGAAACGGTTGTGGGTTGCTAAGTGTAATATCAAATCAACAGACCGGATGTGGTAAAATAAAGTTCACCAAATCATTTGGACATTAACCCATAATTTTTCAAGCATTACTTCCACGTTAATATTTATGTCAGCACACGGTCCCATATGAAAACAGAATTCCTTTGCATTCATACCATACAATAATAGACCCTTTCGGCCGTATTGGCTCCGAACCTTGCTCCGAACTACTGAAGATCTTCACGGTTGCGTGAGCAATTGACAAAAAGGGCATCAACCAACTCATTGAATAAGCGTACGCACGCATTCTGTTGAATTCGGGTCTCGATTCTTGAGGAGAGGTCATCCGGGGAAGAATTAGCAAGAGATTTTTCGTCGTTTAACAGGGAATGATATATGGTGCAAGCTGGTGGCAGATGCTCAACGATTGGACCCGGCGGTGTTCGCCCAGAAGTGATTCTCCTACTCCTACAATTGGTTTGGCTTTAGCGGCGTTTAGTGGTGTCAAATTGATTTAAAATGACTGCCATTCAGTCTGGAAATGATTGCTAATGATGCCACCTTTTGATGCCGATGGTCAACAGAGCCAGCTTGAGGTATTCTTGAGATCTACGAGATATTGTTTGCAGTTTAGTTTTTTTTCTACTATAAGGATTCATGAAGATATTTTGGTTTTGTTTTTTATATTTGGACAACGTAAGAAATCTTATATCATTTTTGGATAACTAAAAGTTATAGTTCTGTTGAACAATAACGACTAAGGAAAACGCCCAAAATTCAGAAACACACAGAAAAGTAATCTCTCGAAAGAAGAGAGAATTACTTGGATCATGTGGTTGGTAGGTTCGTATATAGGCGATAGAAATACGTCGGATTTAGGACATTTGGGACGTTTGCCTTAACAATTGGTTTTTGACGAGATATAAACACTTGTAAGGCCTGTAGCAGATTGATGCCACACATTAGGTATGGCTTATTTAGCATATTATCTTTGATCTTAATACATTAAAAGTCCAGATATTTGTTGTTGATTTTGTCAGTTTTGTCCTGCTAGATTCCCAAAATGCCACTCTGTACGCCACTGGTAATTGCTTACTATACGACACGTCACTGGTGAGAAATAATAATATGAGATGAGAAATAATAATAACAGAACAAATAATAACATAATAACATAATAAAATACATCACCTACTTACAATTAAAACAATTAAGCATAATAATAATTATTGTGTATTTAAAGTAACTAACTTGACAAACGCAGTCAAATTTTTCGGCTAACCAAAAACGCTGTAACGCGATTGGTAGATACAAAAAACAACGAATGAGTCGCCTAGTTGAACCAGCTGTGCAAGTCGGGTGCATCGCTGTTGGTAGCTTTTGAAAATCTCAAGATCGTAGCTAATTATCAGACTTAATCAAGTGATTACCGTGACCAGGGTATGTGTTAGTGACTCAAGCAACAATATGACGCAATTTCCAGAAGGGATCCATTCGCTGGTGAGTCTTTTTGTGCATAATTAGCCGCGATTTTGGCGAATATGGAAACAGTACGCGCGCCATTTTGATATTTTGACGTTTGTTATTGATTTATTTATTATGGGTACCTACTCTTATTAGATGCGAATGTGATTGACGCCGTTGTGTTGTGTTATAAAGCGTGTTTTGACGCGTTTTTGTAGTAGATTTCAAATTGTTTGATGACTGAATTGTGTTTTTGGATGGTAGTTGGCTATTTTGCGTAAAATAAAACTCCAAGCTGCTTGTTTAGTTTCATAATAAAGAAAGTTATTGTGGGAGCTTCCCAATTGTGGAAAATTTTGTAATAATAAAATAAACATGTTTATTGCTTTTATCATGTGACGTTAGATATCGTTTCGTTAAAAAATGTTTATTTTTTCCGGTGCACAGTGGGGTATTTGTCCTGAAAACCTGGCCAAAATTATTTTTTCACCTAAAAGGGCTTTAGATGTGTTGTTTTATTTATGTATAACATTTTAACCTTCATACTAAGATATTGAAGGTTAATAATTTAATAAACACAATAAAACAGTACAAAATAGGAAAAAGTAAACTGTATTAAAAATTGTTCTTCACTGCACTACACCTATTGTAAATTAATTACGGCTACAACATTTGTCATCAATATTTTTTGTGATTTTATTTCTATTATGTTTTACCGTGTCAAATTCATAAAATAATATATGGCATGTCCAGTTTAAATACGCAGCATATACGGATTTAAAATTGAACAATACATGTCGTTTTTGAGTTGTATGAGATAACATGTTTGGGTCTGTTATGTTGCAAGAAAATCCTGAAAAAAGTTTTATTTTTAAAGACCAGTGGTAGAGGAAGAAAATGAAAGTTTACACCAGTCGATATTGTGTATAAACAGTACATATGCTATTCATGCTGTTTTCCGTTCGAAACATTCCTTTTAAGACGTGATAGTAGAGGCAATTAAGAACCTATTTTACCATATTTATCACTATAAAATCTATTATTTTTAGTATTATTTCAAAATTGTCTAATATTTATACTTATTGTTTCCATGAAAACTTTCGAAATTTGATCATACTTCAAGCTGAAACGGTCGTGTTTTAGTGGTATTACCTTAATACGCATGTTTTGAACCCGCATTCGCATTCCGCATAAACACATTTATCGAAAACGCCTAACCAGTTTCTATTCACAAACTTACTATTGTCTCTCCTCAACAAGAATCCAATTTAAACCAGTGAACTGTGTATGCGAGTAGGTGGTTTCGATGTATTTTCTTGCCTTGAATATGAATCCGATTGGCTTCAAGCAACCAATTTCTAAGAGATGCATATACAAGTACAAACTTTAAGGTTTTTTTCAGATGATTTTTAAGAGTCTAGGTTATCGGGGTTGTTTGCTATACATGATCCAAAACGGAAAAATATACGTACATAACGGCATTTACAAGATGCATTGAACATAAAGTTGCAATATCTCGATAACCGTAACCATTTGTATATAGCTAAATACTATCATGGTATCAAGAATATGCACCAAATTACATATAAGCCGGTATATCAATTTTTGGTTTTTCCTTGACAACGTAATAGAAATAAAATCACAAAAACCGCGTCCGCACCTATCCGCAGCAGATTTTCCAGTAGTTGTAATGTCAAATATGTATACTATAATTTGAACCACTTTCAAAAGCTTAACAAAGCTAAACACTCAAGTTCTGCATAAAAGTGTTTTTTTTTTATAACAGCGAATGTTCTCGGCCCTGCAATAAACAAAATTGTGGGTAATTTTTAATAAACATAATGTCGAATGAAAGTTCATACTTGGTTCTAACGAATGTATAACAAAAAAGTCACATTTATCGTTAAAATACAAAATTGCAACCGTTTTTAAGGGCGTCAACTTATGTGCATCAGCATCTATGTTCAGCCATAGTAAAATATAACTTTTGGCTGACAAGGACACGTGGGTCAGGGCTCAGGTGAAAAAATACTGCCACCTTTTACCTATCCCAGAAACTGGTTTACTTTTTGGAATTTAACAATTTAGAAATTTGATTTATGGCCAGCTCTTTGGATCAAATACCCCAATGTGCGGTGCCAACAAAAATACCCCATATCGTAGAAAACCCGAACTTCAATAACAACATTATTTTGAAGTTTTTTGTCAGTACAATCCGAATTTCGTCAAACATTTTTACTTTAAATGCGAAGAAAGACGTGTCGTCGCAACGGCGTTTAAGATTCCCGTCAAAAGGCTGCTGTCATATCAAAAAAGTGGAGCAACGCTCACTTGTCCCGTTCTCAGGTTACGGGGTACTGCACCTCCCACATCCGGAGCCTTTATGCGAAGTTCGTTAAATCGGCTTACACCGTCTACAAACCCATAGAAGTGCACGTTACTTATCATTCACCTATCTCATCATCATATGCTCGTACAAGTTATATTATAATGACGATGAAAAAGGACGGAGATGCCTGGAGAGTGGCTTACTACGAGCGTTCCCATAGAATTCGTAACGAATTTCGCTTTCGTCTGATGCCAGACGACCTATCATCATGTAAATCCATAAGACGTGAAAGGGGTGGTCGTTGGATCGTCCATGAAAATCGAAATTGATAATAAATTTGATACCTGCGCAGGAAGTTGTTGGGACCGAAATTTATATTTTCATAAGTGATGAATGTGTACTCCACTTTCTATTCGTAATGTCTTCAATTTTCATTGTCAAAATTCATACTAAAACCTTTAAAATATAAATATTGGTATAGATTAGTTTAGGCACAATCGTAGGAGCATTTTTTTAGTGAAACGTAAAACCGTTCTACTGCAAAATTACAAACATATTCATTAGTTAATACAACAAATTCATGATCATTATGAATGTTATATTACTATAATCTGGTAAAACTAGGGTACTTACTTCATTTTCATAGTTTAAAAGCAAAACAAAATTATCATATAAAGCTATGTAAACATTTAAATAACTTTTTCCCTTTCGATATGACGACTCAAAGTTAGCCACAAGGAAAAAATTAGATTCTAGAATATGAAATTTTGTAGCTATCGAAACTCGAAAAACTAAGATGATAATTTTAGCACAATTCATAAAAACGTCAATATCTCGGTCAAGCATAAGTTCGCCCTCCACGGCATGACGTTGTTTTGAGACAGCTGTATATGACAATATTTTGGTGACTGTGGCGAACTTAATAATAAAATTATAAACCCCTAACCACAACAAGTATTTTAGAAACCTAAATACGTATTTCAGCAACTATGTTACCATCTTCAGTAGAACCTAAAAAGAGGAAAAGAGAGATTAGCACTTCATAGTATCTTTACTGGATATTGTCCAAGCAAATCACTAGTGGACGTGACGTCCATGTTAAAAATTATCCTATATATACCCATTTGTTGTTCACACCTCAGTGAATTTTGATCATTGAAGCGTAAAAAACAAGTTTTAATTAAAGCAGGTCAAACAATGGCGAACTAGGTATAGGACCCCTGTCTGAATTTATTAATTTATCTCTATTCAAGTGAATAAAGATACTTTCCAAGCTGTTTAGTTCCCTATTATTTGACACAGCTTTTACAAGTTTTAAGTCATCTACAACTACTTTATGACCTGTGTCTAAAATATGTTGAGCCACACTAGATTTTTCAAAACGATTATATTTAAAATGAGCTACATGTTCTTTGAACCTAGTTAAAATTGTTCTTCTAGTCTGGCCTACGTATTCTTTTTCACAGTCATGACATTTGATATAATATATACCAGATTTATCAAGTACATCTACCTAATCCTTTGGGTTTCCAAGAAGGTTTTTTATGCTATTATGAGTCGAATATGCTATACAGAAATTTTCTGATGTAAAAATACTTCTCAAACCCCTTGTATATGCACAATCGAACGGTATTTTAACATATTTCTTCTTTTCTACAGACAAAGTATTTAAAGTAGATATCTGATTTACATACATTTTTTGATTCTGCTTCTTAATCATTCTATCAACTATTTTCTCAGGGTACCCATTATGTATGACAACATTCTTAATAAACAATAATTCTTGCTGATATCTATCTGCGGACAATGGAAATTTCAATAACCTATTTACTAAACAACTAATAAAAGACAATTTTTGTTGAAAAGGATGCTGCGAATCATTAGGGATAAACCTGATTTAGCCAAAAATGTCGTATTTTGACGAAATTACAGAAATGGCAGCTCATTTGCAAAATCCTTGAAAAATGCTCAGAGGAAACATCCAGTTCCTTTGGACTCTTTTGAACCAAAAGCTTTTCAGCTCTAAGTTTGGTCATAAAACTCCCGATCGCTTTAGTAGTTTCTCCGGAATCGTCGCCACAACAATCGGGTACACACACACACACATACACACAGACATACACCCACACGCACACATACACAAACATTTGTTTGTACATTGGTCAACAATGATCAGGGGACCCAAAAAGACCTATTTCCGCGTTTGATAAAGTAAAAATATACTTTACTATATATTTTACTGCAAAATAAGCTAATTTTGAAAGTATTTCAATAAATAGAAGTTCGAATGAAAACACTAATTAAATTAATTTGACGGGTATTTATTTGCAAGATAAACACAAATAAAAATGATAAGAATGTGTTCGAAGTGCTTCAAACTGTTTATTTGCTCTCAATTCATTTACATTATTTATTTGTTGCGCATAGACCCTCTCTTTTAGCCAACCCCAGTAGAAAAACTTAGAGGATTTAAATCCGGGGACCAGTAAGGCCATAAAATTAGACTAACAAAGCCAATTAATCTGTGTGGATAAGCTTGGTGCAAATAATTTTCTACAGTTACTGTGTAATGTACTGAACAGCCATCTTGAACTGCCAAATAATTGGCCCCTTGGAATTATCTGAAAATCTAAACGGAGAAATTTATCGTTATCTTTCAGCAAATGAACTGCCAAATCTTTTAAAAGATGAGCAATTGCACACACGCAGGTCAATGTCGCTTCAAACCTGTTCTTAAAACCAAGCGTTCGTTCACGTATAATAAAAGACTGTTCTGTCGACTCTTTCCTAAACAGAATCGAGCGAAATATGCAATTTTCAGGAAAACAGGGGACTGGGGCACTTACCTCACAAATCTTATGTTTCCTTTAAGCATTTATTTGCAACGTGTGCCAGTAGGACCTCATGGGCGGAGCGATAAGTAGCTGGTCATACAGAAAGTCTTTTGTTAATCTCATGAATGAAACCTTCGTCACAATGGCTCTTGGGACGTTTCCCTCACCTAAGTGATTTCTAGGAATATATACTACACATTATTCTGTTCATATTTCTAGTAATAAACTACATTGAATTATCTATTTGACTATGTATTGATTATTTTTTGTCTTTAATTGAATTCAGTGAGAAGTGATATGGAGTTATTTTGTTTATTTTCTTTTGTTATTTTGCGTATCTTACTTTAAGTTTATCTTATCATACTTACCATACGTTATGTAGCTCTCTAATTTGAACTGGCGAAGCCATTGCATACAAAATGCTATTGAAAATCTTCATTGAATAGACGGAAACTTTTGACGAAAGTGACAGAAGGTATGAATTATACCGATATGAGGAAACGATCCTCATACATAAGCGTGCACCACCTGATTCTCGGGATAATAGTAGTGTGACTTTTGTATGGGGGTAGTTGTAAAATGGGCGTATGAAATCGCGAGTGGTAGTCACGTAGGGTGGGCCAAAAGGTCCTACGTCGGGTTCTTCTGAATCGGACACTCGGACTCATTGAATAACCGAATGGTACATACAATTGGTCTTTGTTGTGCGGACTTCTCTCAGGCAAGTTCGAGAGTATTGCTGTTATGGACAGGAAGTGGACTATTATTGTCTATTTCGGATACTCCAACTTGTCCGGGCGTTCATTGACTACCTCTGAATGCGAGATTATGGACTGGTGGCCGCAGAATTCGCTATGCTCACTTCAAGAAATGGCGAACTCTGAGTATACCTACACGTTAAAAGATTTTCGATAGTTTTTCTTAAATTCTTGGGATAACTTAGTTGAACTAGAACGTACCTATATAGTTCATCAACGCTTCTTGAACTTCCTGAGTATTCCATGAAAACATGTCTTGCTAAAATAGTGTCTTAAGAACATCAACAATGTAAAAAGATATACAAAAATTTAATGATCAAAATATCAGCCTTTAAAATGGGTGCTTTTTTGAATTTTGTTGAGTTAGCAATTCCACCGTGTGGTTTTGAATGTTAAACACTGTGTATACAAACAATTATAACAAATGCAGCATAATGACTGTACTGAAATATTGGAATAGAATATTATGCATTAATCGCTTGCAATTAATATTTTGCTTTTGGTAACTTTTGCGCATATATAGAACTTTGGAATCTTGGGCCTGAATCTGGGCAGCTGTTTAATAATATAATCTCCAATAATATATAATAACTATGTTGCATTAAGCCCATAAGTAATATGTTTATATTTGTTGTATTTTATAACTTGTAACCCATCATACTAATATGTAGATGGGTTTTAATAAATCTCGAATTACATAAAAATGTTGACTGAATAAGAGCAATTTTCTTGTAGCTAGCTGCAAACAGCTAAATCAAAATGTCTTGAGGAATTTAATAAATAAATTTAATTTTTGAATGTGTACTGTATACAGTGGAACTTCTCATAAATACAAATTTGTAATTACCTGCTTACTAAAAACGTTCATACCACTATTTTCAAAAACACGCAATTTTAGTATAAATTAGAAGAATTTTGTTAATATATCTTTTTTGGTATTTTTAATTATTTTTGTGCTGAATACGAATCAGAAGTAACTTAATATGAAGTACAGTTTAAACAAATTAAGAAATTTAAGCTTTTCTTAAAACCATTTCGGATTATATTATTCATTTAAAACAACTGACATCTTGTTTGCTCGTCTATAAAAAGCCAATCAAGCCACTATTCAAAATCTGTTGTTAATGATTTATAAAGAAAATAATTAATCAATTTTTAATGCCTGCAGTTGTTTATGTACCAAGAAATAAATTTTTATAAAAACCGGAAATTGAACAATTAATTACCGCACAAGTTTGAGATTCCCACTAAATGATTTAAAATTACCACTGAACATTTTGTCTAGTTGTACGTTTGGACAATGCTTGGAATTAAGTATAAAGTTTTTCAGAGATAAATGTAAAATGTCATAGAAAAGAAATTTGTTGTACATTTAATTTAATGCTCACATATCAAACTTGAATATTTTTTATCAATTTTAATGTTTTATCTTTTGTTCTTATGGTTTGTCTTATTTTGTCATTGGGTCTTAAGTGAACATTATTATTAACAAATTACAGCAACTACACTTCATAATGTACTATTGATAGTGTTAACTAGGGCACATGGAAATATCAAAAATCAACTGTGACAGAAAAGTGTGCATTCTTTGTCTATAGTTTGGTATACAGATTGCTTTTAGGACTCTGTGAATATATTACCTGAAAAAACCGCTTGGTACTTTTTAGTATTTTGCTACAAAAAGTGTTAATTTTTTACAATATAATTACTTTTCATGCGAATCAAAAACAATTTTGATATTATTTATGCAATTATTTAGAAATAGTGTCAGTATTTTCAGCTTTTAACGTCAAATGCAAAATATTTTTGTCTCTTAAATCCCTGCAACTTTCAGGCAATTTTCAGGCAACTTTCAGGCATCTTTCAACATCTTACAAGCCAAAATTTAGTTTTCAAGATTAAAATATTTTAATTTCAGCTTTATCTTTCAACATTCTTTTCGATATTTGTCACCTATTTCCACTTACACGGTGTGCGGTACTTTTTGTCACGTGAGCCCAGCTTCTACGAAATTCCGCCGACAAAAGTAAGTAAGACCGACGACAATTCTTCGCACCTGAACCATTGTCGTTGGCGTTCCTTCTGCCGCTTAGAAGGGATTAACTCGTTGAATCGTTGGTGCGTGCGAAAGGATCAAACGTTTTGCGCCAAAACTGCCAAAGGACCAACACCCGCAAAACGAACAACGAACACGAAAAGTACAATATTCTTTCGCACAGTAGTACAAGGATTATCACACCAGGAAGTTCATACGAAGATTACCAGTCCTTCCTTTTGATACAAAAGAAGGAACGGTCACTTTCAAGATGTAAATCTACCAACATTTATGCTGTAAAAACTATAATGGTGTATGTCCATATAGTGTATGTCCACTCAGGTGTGCAGAACTAGATATCTTCTTGATAATAAATCAGTTTCAAATTACAAAGCTCATGACTGATCCTGTATTTATATATAGGTAATAACTGCAACGTAATGCTTTGTCCACCACAAGGGACAGTTCCTATTTCTATGGGAATGTCCGGATGTATTGCGTATTCATATCCAGTGACAGTGGACACAAGTGGTCAAAACTTCTCGTGTTACAACAATGCTGTAACTCTATCGACAAATATTTACCATTTGTGTTTTAATAAAATTATAAACCCCTAACCACAACAAGTATTTTAGAACCTAAATACGTATTTCAGCAACTATGTTGCCATCTTCATCTTTTCCTAAAAAAAGGAAAAGAGAGATTAGCACTTCATAGTATCTTTACTGGATATTGTCCAAGCAAATCACTAGTGGAAGTGACGTCCATGTTAAAAATTATCCTATATATATATACCCATTTGTTGTTCACACCTCAGTGAATTTTGATCATTGAAGCGTAAAAAACAAGTTTTAATTAAAGCAGGTCAAACAATGGCGAACTAGGTATATGACCCCTGTCTGAATTTATTAATTTATCTCTAATTCAAGTGAATAAAGATACTTTCCAAGCTGTTTAGTTCCCTATTATTTGACACAGCTTTTACAAGTTTTAAGTCATCTACAACTACTTTATGACCTGTGTCTAAAATATGTTGAGCCACACTAGATTTTTCAAAACGATTATATTTAAAATGAGCTACATCTTCTTTGAACCTAGTTAAAATTGTTCTTCTAGTCTGGCCTACGTATTCTTTTTCACAGTCATGACATTTGATACAATATATACCAGATTTATCAAGTACATCTACCTTATCCTTTGGCTTTCCAAGAAGGTTTTTTATGCTATTATGAGTCGAATATGCTATACAGAGATTTTGTGATGTAAAAATACTTCTCAAACCCCTTGTATATGCACAATCGAACGGTATTTTAACATATTTCTTCTTTTCTACAGACAAAGTATTTAAAGTAGATATTTGATTTACATACATTTTTTGATTCTGCTTCTTAATCATTCTATCAACTATTTTCTCAGGGTACCCATTATGTATGACAACATTCTTAATAAACAATAATTCTTGCTGATATATATCTGCGGACAATGGACATTTTAATAACCTATTTACTAAACAACTAATAAAAGACAATTTTTGTTGAAAAGGATGCTGCGAATCATTAGGGATAAACCTGATTGTTTTTTTCCCGATACACGTCAATTTCTATTATATTTTTGCTATTCCTGACTACCAGAGTATCTAAAAATGGATCCATTTTTCGTAGGCCAGACTAGAAGAACAATTTTAACTAGGTTCAAAGAACATGTAGCTCATTTTAAATATAATCGTTTTGAAAAATCTAGTGTGGCTCAACATATTTTAGACACAGGTCATAAAGTAGTTGTAGATGACTTAAAACTTGTAAAAGCTGTGTCAAATAATAGGGAACTAAACAGCTTGGAAAGTATCTTTATTCACTTGGATTAGAGATAAATTAATAAATTCAGACAGGGGTCCTATACCTAGTTCGCCATTGTTTGACCTGCTTTAATTAAAACTTGTTTTTTACGCTTCAATGATCAAAATTCACTGAGGTGTGAACAACAAATGGGTATATATAGGATAATTTTTAACATGGACGTCACTTCCACTAGTGATTTGCTTGGACAATATCCAGTAAAGATACTATGAAGTGCTAATCTCTCTTTTCCTCTTTTTAGGTTCTACTGAAGATGGCAACATAGTTGCTGAAATACGTATTTAGGTTCTAAAATACTTGTTGTGGTTAGGGGTTTATAATTTTATTATTAAGTTCGCCACAGTCTCCAAAATATTGTCATTTGTGTTTTGTATGTTAAGAAAGATGTTTGGATATGTAGGTATAACACATAGTCCAGTCATCCTAGATTGTGCATATGAGGATCAATTGTAGTCGATGAAATCGATATCAATCAATTAAATCAACGATTAATTTACAATAATTGATTCAAGTAATAGTTGGAGATTCCATGTTATAGAATCTTAACGGTTTTACATATAGAAATATTCGGGTTTCTTTCTATTTTGATATCGGAAATCTCCTATAATCTGAAATAACGTGCTTAATTTCTAATTTCAGGTAAAAAATAGAGATGTCTGGAGACAGTTGGAGCGCCTGGAGGGAGTTTGAAATAAACAACGCAGTCAAAAACATGGTTAGTTTCGTTTTTGATTTTTTTTTTATCATAATGCATTTCCGGTGTTAGGTATTTTAAAGAATTCAGGCCATTCCTCTCAGAGGGTGCCTTGACCTGCTATGCGAATTTTATCGTTTATTGGTATATTTGAGATAATTATGGCAAGTTTGATCATACTTCTTGCATTACAGTTAGTCTTGTGAATTGTAAAGTAAATTTAGAGTAATTTTGGATTAATCGGTATTTCTTAAAAGTCGGGTAATCCGTCTCAGTGGGTGTTTTTACCTGCTATCCTAATTATATTGTTTATTGGTATATTTGAGATAATTATAGCAAGTTTTTTCATAATTCGTGCATTATTTTTAGACTTGTGATTTTTTATGTAAATTTAGGGAATATAGATAAATATTATTGATAAAATAAGATTATACATACTACTCAAATTTTCTTAGAAAGTTTGTTGATATTTTAAATGGTTTACTGTGAAAAACTATTAAGCAGGTATTTATTTACCAACTATTGATAAAATAGCGGCAGTACCGCAGCTCTATACAGTTTAAAATGCCGTATAGTCCTAACGTTTACCCCCTTTCATCGTTTTCGGCCCCATTATAGGGTTAAATTCGATAAAAAAAGAGAAATTCAATACCCGCATACCTGTTGCTCCTTTCGATTTTTGTATGCTACGTGTCCTATTTGGCTCTATTCATGTGATATTTGAAACGGGAAATGGATCATTACATAGATGTTGTCGGCATTATTCCATAAAAAGGGAATTTTTACTTTCCCCTTGAAGAAATTATAAAAAAAGATTGGAAGACATAACTTAATCAACCCTTAACTCTTGCAGAGACTTAAATACATGAGATAATAATCGCAGATTTAATAAAAGTTATATTTTATTCATATATTCCACTTAACTAAAATTTACAGAGTAGGTACTATCGCGAGCATAAAAAACGGGGACACTAATTTGCACTGATTAAACTGGGCTTCGTAATGCCATGTCAGTACGCTTGTCATGTCACATTAATGTCATCTTGGATTTTGACGTAATAAATAAAAATTTCGCAATTGAATGGATTTTAGAAGGCAAATTAAAACTCGACTACATGATAAAATCAGCATTCCAGAAATTGTTATTGAATAAAGTGTCGGCAAGAATACCGCGAAGAATAAAATTGATGGAACCGGAACAAAATTGTAGGTTGACAAATACTGTCAGAGTTTAGACATCATAGGTTAACAAATACTGTCAAAGTAAATGTTACACAACTAAAATTGTTGAGAATATAAGTGCCCAATTTCACTTTGCTCTCCCCGTTTTTTTATGCTCGCGATGGTACTCTCAAATTTTATATTAGTAGTTATTCTTTAATTTGAAACATTTGCAGTCCAATAACTAAATGCTCTTTGTATTATTGAATTAAGGAAACGCATTGTGACATTAAAAGTAGTCCACATGATGCTGATTATATATTAATACATACTTATAAATTATTTTTCACATTTTAGAATTGTTTTATATCAATTGTTTTCGACTTTTGACGCCATCGACACATGACAACCCCATATTTTTTGCACTGGTGTTGATAAGTCTGTTAATTGTAAAGATAATTGTAAAGTAAAACATTTAAAAAAATCGCCAAAAAGACAGTTGAAACTTAGTGTTATATTGATAACTTTTGTTTGTTTTGGTTTTTGGTAAGCGAATATGCGTTTTCAAAGCTGCATTTATTGTCAATGATTGCGTTTTTTACGTTTTTTTATGAAGCTGTCCGCACCCCACTTAAAGAATCGCTGTAAATGCGTAAAAAACATTTGGGAACAAATTTTTGCAACTTCACGTAAAAATACAGAGATTTAGGTTTACTATGAGACCATTTTGAGGTTTCTAGGACAATGGGTTCAGCTGGAATAAAATAAAAAGCGAAACACTACTGCGTTCCGCTATCTACCTACGGTAGTCAGACAGTGACACATTGCCCACGGTATCGCTCTGTCTCTTTTGCTTGCGCCTGCAACACTTCGTGTCGCTTTTTAACCTCAAAATTCTATTAGCAAATGATTAACGGACCGGACGTTAGGACGGTATAGGAAGGAATAAGGAACATTTGCAATAATACCACACACGTCATTTTTATTATTAACCGCCATTCTACAGTAGGGACAAAGACAAATGTCACGCGTATTCCGAGTATTCCGCGCCGTGATTACCGTCGAGAATTTCCTTGAGGAGCTTTTGAAATTCAGGCGTGTTTGTGAAGATTTTCCGTGTTGGCTCAAACTCGTCCTCGGAGTTGTCCGCCGTGGTAGTAACTTTCTCGCTGATCGCAGACAGTCTGTCGTCGGAGACCGTCGTACGCAGGTATTTTACCGGTTTTTGCAAAGACAGTATCCTTATCTAGAAATAAATCATATTTTATCATTATTTTAATAACAACGCTCCACGGGGTCGAAACAAACTACATTAATGGGCTTCAGAAATCGAAATTCATGTCTCTTTCATATATAAAAGTTGGAGATTTAGCTCTACAGGGTGTCCCACAACAACGTATCAACACAAACTTATACATATGTCGTAGGCAAATGACTATTTTAGGGAAAAGGCAAACGCTATTTGCCTGATCAAATGGAGTCTTCATTGATGTTTTAAAGCTATTTGCCTAGGCAAATGTAAGGCCTAGGCAAAACTTATGTCAGGCAAATAGCATATTCTTTTCAATCGCGTTTGTAATGCATGTTTGTAATCTAATGCACGTGTGCATGTTTGTTTTCAAATACGTCTTAATTAACAATAAATTGCTGATTACTTCTGGGTAATAACGTATTCTAATCAGCCTGTTATGCCTGATTTTATGTGGCAAGCGTCAATACTCATGAGTGCAGAGATTTGAGATATAGAGATATAGCTCTAAACATACCAATGGAGACTCCATATCTATTTGACCAGGCAAAAAGCTTTTTATAAATTTCGTTATGTTTTTTTAAAGGTGATATTTGTTCAGTCTTAGTATGTAATATGTTGTTGATTTACTGCATTGGGTGTGAGAAGCAATTTGTCAAGCCGAAGTCGTTCTAAGCTTGCAACACTGGTAAACTTGCTACCTTATTTTCGGCAATATATTTTTAGTGGTGTTTCTTAAAGAGATTCTCAACAGACCCAGTCTGCTTGAATTTTCTGATTATACTAGAAATTGTTGAATGGGTAAATTGGTTGAAAATATCAGCAACATCGATAATATTAATTAATATTAATTGAATTAAAGGTAAATTACGCTCGTGTATTAATTATTGTATGAACTATTATTATCTACAAGGTGAAATATCAATTTTGCATCAAGAAAGCGAGTAATTTTACGCTAGTTCTAAATAAAAATTAGTTATTATACCCAAATAAAAAAATACAACATTTCCAAATATTTATCGATGATAATGAAAATAAAGGTGCTTACTCTTATCACAAATTTATATATTCTGAATCGCTCGGTATATGGTACAAGCCGACAACTTTTATAAACAATAAAATCTGAGAAATGGACAATAAAAAAAGTTCCACATGATGCGGACTTTCCTTGACACTCTGTACGAAAGAAACGTGTATTTCGATTTCTTCAACCCAGTAATGTAGTTTGTGTCTAGTGTGGGACACCCTGT
Organism: Melinopterus prodromus; assembly: GCA_964023965.1. Lineage (NCBI taxonomy): Eukaryota > Metazoa > Arthropoda > Insecta > Coleoptera > Scarabaeidae > Melinopterus > Melinopterus prodromus. The sequence goes on from OZ030392.1 coordinate 4,304,863, forward strand.
ACAGTACCTGCTCTCTTGCAATGACGTTGAACAAGCTTGTATCACTGGACGTGGTTGTATTGTAGTCCAGCTTATGCTTCAAAAAACACTGCGGGTTTGTGCATTCGCTATGTTCCAAGGTGCAGTTAGGTTCGGTACATATACTTTGAATAGAATGCTAGAATCAATCATCAGTAGATAAGTTACGGGGATTCGGGGCCAAGTTCACAGGTTTATTTAAAGTAAGTGCGTATAAGTTACCCCGTAAGATTGTTCCCGAACCCACACAGCTTATCTACTATCATAAAAAAATACATTTTTCAACTTTGGTGTCGTAATGAACACATTGCGACACTGTTTCCTGTTTTATAATAGAGGGGGTTTATAGTATGAACAGTGTTATACCTGTTGTAGGTCATGAGCAATAGTATCTAAGCTGAACTCGCTGGATGTTTCCAAATCATCACATTCTCTGAGGATGCATCCGGGAATCATGCATTCCTTCTGATCTGTTTGGCTTGTGTCTTCAGAGTATAGGCTCTGGATGGAGACACTCGCCGATACCATGTGGAGCTGGTCAGGCCCTAGCGCTATCGACTGACTTGCGCTGCTACTGAAAGGGCTATCCTGAAAGACACACTATAAAGCGACATCATATAAAGCAGTTTACTTTAGTCCAAGAGGTAGTGAATTTTTTTGGACCTTATTTTCCCAGTCGGTGTATGTCTATTAGTTTGGTCTATTGGTGAGTCGACTTATTTTCCCTTTTATAAACCTTTTAAATTTAATAAAGTGGCTTCTCAAGCTGTGGAAAGTAAGTCTGGTTGAAAATTTGCGAATCGGAAAATTTCACCGATTTTTCGGATCTCTAACCCTTATTTTTAAATGTTTCGAAATTAACGTATAAATTGATACTATCATAAACTATAATTTAAAATAAGTCTGGCTGATTTACGAAATTGGCAAATGAGTCTGGCGGCATTTTTAAAATTGCAAACATAGAAAATTGTTGCTGTTATCTTACCAGTTCTGAATATTTTTCAAATGGTAGACTATACTATAATGTCATGGAAAAAACAAGTCTGGCTGTTATTTACAATCACGAAAGCCTCGCCAGAACTCCTACAAGGCAGGCAGTCAAACAAGAGAGGGGCATGTGCATTTCTTGAAATTAGATATCAAATAAACAAAATTGGATGATTCATTAATATTAATGACTTCATAATTAAAATATGTTTCGAGCTACCGAAACATAATTATGTACTCCATACAGAGCGCAATTGCTTTTTTAATGCTCTCATTTATAAAAGAACATGTACTATCGTGGCCATATATTATGTCCCTTCTTTTAACGTCGATTTTCTCGCAGAGCTAGGGGCGACAAAATTTGAAAAAATTCTGATGCTGACTAACTTTAGCAATTAATTACTCCAGAAATAATTTATAGATTGCAACGAATTAAAAAGTAAAATCACCTGCGGAATACTAGTTTTCAATGTGCATTTTTATAAAATCATTGATTAGTGGTTGACCCACAAAAAGCTATATTATACAATGCCAGCAATTCCGTTATTAGAAGAGCTAGAATAATGAAGTATAGACTATAGGCTACCCAATAGTTCATAGGTTTAAAGTTTATTACATAATCATTGTTTATCTGGCATTTTTTATACAAAAGATCGTGCTGAAACTCCGCGTGAATTCCGACGCTCTACGGTCTTTGGTGTGCTGCGGGGAAGGGAGGCGTTAGCGGTGCTGTCATGTCGGAGAGAACCGACACAGTTGAGAGAACCGAGGCAGCTTATTATCAATACACAAAAAGAACGATAACTTGCCAAGGTAGTAATTTTAACTAACAAGTAAATTCTTAATTTTCGCATTATTTTGATTGTAATATGTGACCCGGTACGAGAGAAATCTCTTCTATCGATTGGCGTTTATATTTTCTTCAGTTTTATACAATAAGCATTACTGACTGCAAAAATAAGGTCCAAAAAAAATTCACTGCCTCCTGGACTAAGTGGTCTGTAACTCATTCATGGGCGCGGGCCACAAAATTCTGATCTGAACTTCGGCGGACCGCAAAACAAATTTTTTTTAACTCATATGGTATTTTTTTCAGTCTACATGGTTCTTATACCTTGTTTCTAATACCGTGTTAGATCAATTTCGTTAGTATGTCAATTTTTGATTATTAAAAAAATCTATTTTTAATAGTTGACCAGTTTTTTCAGAATTGCCCCCAATCTCTGAATACAAAGTTTCATGAACATTAAAAATCTCAAAATCCCATTCAAATGATATTTACGATAATAATGTAAGAAAATTTTGATTCGTAATAATGACTTTTGGTTTCACAATATTTCGACCAATTCTGTTCATGTTGTTTCTGGACAATAACTAGTAATTTTTTTGCTATATTCCGTTATTGCGTTGGCAACGTGAGAGTGGTGCTATGTATACGCAAAATTTTAAGGATTTGTTTAGTAATTTTAGTTAAATTTCTTCATGACCGTAATACCCTTGAAGTAATCGACATTTATCATCGGTATATTTACGCTTTTCTCGATGACAGGCCAGAGAGGATCACTCCTGTCAGGGGACTGGTCAACGCTTCGCGTATCCCTAAATTTAAAGTTCTCCAGGCTCCGTTCGAGCGTGAGCAGTTTCTGCTGGACTTTCTTCATGTCCTGCTCAGATTTCCTGATGTCAAACTCGTCGGTCTCCATCTGAAAAGTATATAACATAAGTATTTCGAGTCAAATACTACTGTTGAATAGTGCGTTCCTCACTGCGTATGGTATATTTAATGGTCTGTTATCATACACTACTCAAAAGGTTAGGGGAACACGTTTTTACTACTAAAGATGACAAATGAATTCAGTTGTCAATTTTCGTTCATTAGAAGCGTCATTAGAAGTAAAATGAGGCATCTTAGTGAAGTGCAAGTTGCTCGTGCTGTCGTCTTTATTCAGCATGGCCACTCTATTCGACATGTTAGCAGGGAGCTTCGAGTTTCCCCTTCTGTTATTCAGCGTTTATAGAATCGGTTTCGGGAGACTGGCCAATATGTTAGAAGAGCTGGACAAGGTCGAAATCGAAAAACTACTCAAAATCAAGACCGATTTCTTGTCCTTTCTTCTCTACGTCAGCGTACTGCCACAGCACAAGACCTCCTAAACTATATAATCGTCCTGGTAAACCCTACGCAGCCGCTACTATAGAAGAAGTGGATAAATTTGGTCGTGGATCTGTGATGGTTTGGGCTGGAATCAGTATAGTCAACAGAACTGATCTTGTTGTTGTTCCTGGTGGACTAAATGCTATGAAAATTACGTCGAAAACATCTTGGAGGACCGTGTGGTGCCTGGTGCATATGGCGTCGGTCAAAAGTTCATCCTAATCCAGGACAATGCAAAGCCACATACCGCCGGCATCGCCTGAAACTTTTTACAATAACGTGGAATTCACGTCATGGAATGGCCGGCGTTAAGTCCTGACCTGAATCCTATTGAACACGTGTGGGATCAGCTTGACCGATGTGTTCGCAAGCGCCCTAATCAACCACTAAGTGTTCCCCTGACTTTTTTGGGCATTGTATTATTATCATAGCTTCCTCAGAAACAACTGAATATCAACTTACCTAGACTCATATTTGGCAACTACTAGCTTCCGGTCCTCTAGTCTTTCTAAAGCCGAATCTTGAGCATCGCCTCCTGGTGAAGGTCCTTGTTTTCTGTTAACCATTTGCTCGGAGCTTTTAGAGATCGTCAGCCTAGTAAGCTAGTAATCAGTTGTTTCTGAAGAAGCTACCAACATAATTAACAAAGCATTAACAAACTCCACATCTACTTAAATATTAGAATTCATACGATATATCTCTTACCGTTTTTATTACTAAATAACACTAATGTCTTAGTGTAGACAATTTCGACCGCCTATAAAAACAATACCAATAGATACAAAAAATTTCCTGAACAACAAATCAAACTGATTAAGTTTGAACGACTTGCAACATTTCGACATGATGTTCAGGACATTTTCTGAACCTATTGGTATTTTTTTTTATAGGCTAGCATTTTATACGTCTACTCAAAATATTTACACCTATCCATAAGTCCTGAATAACTATGTGACAGATCGATCACATTTGTTGCCCTGTTTTACTCCGTCAAATGACCTGTCAGATAGCTATTAACGATTTTGTAGGTAGATGAAAATACCAGCCCCAAACGTCACAATATTAAATAACAAATTCCAGAGTGACACCATCTCGAAATATATTTAGCTAAAACCAACATGATAACACATATACATTTACATTAATGAATGCGATATGCAGTGACATTTTCTAATGAACCCTAAAAAACGAGAAACGCAAATTACTACCCTCAGCCACACCACTACCTTTCCCTACACGCTCAGTAAAGTACTTTTTTCAAAATTGTACTTGCCAGTTCGTTCATGAGCCTCGGCAGAATCCGCTCTTTCTCGTCGTCAGAATCCTTCGGCGTCTTACCATCATCAAATATATCAAAGACGTCGATCGCATGCTCTTTCGTCGCCGATTCAGAGTCCTCCTTTTGCTCCAACTTCACAGCTTCGATGCGCTCCCTGTGCTTGTAGATGGCCAACTCCTCCTTAATCCTCTTGTACTCCATGTCCATCATCATCAGCTTGTCTTCGAGTATCGTCTTATCTTTGGTCGTCTTCTCCAGGTTCATCTTCAGGCATTCGGTGTTAGCGATGGCCTCGTCCAGCTTGAGTAGGGTGGTCTTCTTGCTTTTGGTGTTGGCGCGTATCTCCTTAGTGGCACCTTCGAGCCTCTTGATCATTAGCGTTCGTTCATCGAGCATGTCGTCCACCTGCTGCTTCAGGGATTTGTTCTCTTTAGCGAGGAAGCACATCTGCTTGTTTAATTCTTTCTTTTCTTTGATGAGAACGTCCAGGCGCTTGGTGACCGACGCGTGCTCCTTTAGGGAGTTGGTTTGATGGTTGATCATGTCTTCTCGCAATTTCGCGCAGTGCTTCTCCATTAGGCGTACCGAGAACGGTTTCTTGCTCTGGAATTGATGGATTGATGACTGAAAATGAAAGCGTTTGTTAAGAGTGAATGTTTAAAATCGATTAGTTTAAATGGTTAAATTAACAATCCATCTTTAGAGTATTCGGAGGAAAACGAGGAGATATGGAGCAACATGAAATGATCAAGACCCAGCTGAGAAAACTATAATACTGAAAAATAATACATAATTAGACGAAAAATGTTGTTCACACATCGGAAAAGCTAAACCCCAAGTAGATCTTTTGGATTTATCTGTTTTCTGAGGGTAATTTTGTAAAGCAAATGAAGGAACTACTTCACTTTTAATCAAACGAAAAATACACGGAGCACCAAAAACATTGACATAACTTTTACTCAAAATTAAAACGATTATTAAATAACAGTTAAAAAACAACATTAATTAGAAAAAATATAAATATATTAATAGTCTACCTTTTTTTTCAGCAGAATTGATTTTTAGAAAATCAAATGTCGTTCTTAGTATAATATTTTATATGGTCTTATATGTTTTTTTTCTATTGCTTAAGAAGTTACAGCCGTTTGAAATGTTAACAAACAAAGAAAAATAAACGATAAAATACAATCAAACAATGCGAAAACGAAAAATAACATAATAATAATAATAATAATAAATGTTATTCAGAGTAAAAAGGTTCATACTGACTTATGGGTTTTCTCAATTCCTTTCGAAGTTGTAGCCGTTTAAAATACGGTTTTATTGATATTTTTATCAGCTCTAACTTTTTACCGAATTGAAAAAATGAATACTCGAATGAAGTTTATTTGTGGCGAAAATCATTAGTCTAATACAGAAAAGAAAAAATATATTTCTGTAAAAAATTAGAACATAACGGGAATTTTGGAATTTATTTCTACAAACCAACTCTTGAATGTTTGAGGGAAAAAGCACTCTCGATGTACTGAATTGCTTCCGAAGTTTTTTTGCCCGTATTCGCATAATTCCACATTTTGTGTGTGTATGTTTTGATTTTCTGGCCCCACAACATTTTGTTCGTAAACTATCACCTAGTGGTTATAAATGCCGCCACCTATTTGGTATATACTGATAGTTCCTCCAAGCGTCGTACATGTTCGCGGTAATATAAATTTAAATATAATAAAAGTTTCAAAACCTTCTTAGTTTGTCCAATATTTAGGTAATTTGGCTGGATTCTTTATATTAGCAGTTACGTACCACCTACTCAAATAGTTTTGATAAGCTCATTTTTAATACATCTTTATACTAATCTCAGGCTTAATAAATCCGCACATAACATGTGGATGATATGTAGATGAGGGCAAAAATATATATTATCAAAACATCATATTTCTTATCTTTATTTTAGGAAATATATTTCAAAATGTTTATTATTTTCAGAACTTTTTATGTGGCGTGTGTAGCAGAACTATACCCATTTTTATTTTAATTGTATTATGTTCTAAATTCTTTATTTATTTTATTACTATTTGAAAATTGTAAATGTTTTTTTCTACTTTGCGTTCGTTATAAACTAATATGACTAATATGAATATGAAAACACTAGATCACAAACTTTTAGTAACTTTGGTTTTCCAAGATTTATGATATTGACGTCAAGTGTCAAATAAGGCTGACATCTCAATCGCTATTGGTTCGAAAAAAACACGTGCCAAAACGTATAGTGTCACTTTGTATTCCAAATGCTAATTTCTTTCTGACATTTTATAAGTAGCGAAGGTGGTTTTTGTTTAATTTTTTTAGATAAATTCCAGATGGTCCTGTATTTTTTTTTATAATATTGTCCTTACCTTAGATTAGTAGATTTATATCATATCCTACATTATGTGCTCGTGAAATAATATACCATTTTTTCACACAAAAAAAGAATTTTGAAAGGTTTAGATTCATTTTAAGGTAGGTATTTTTTAATACCTTTAAACCCTTTCTAAATTTTTTTATTCTAAACATTTAGTATGTGTAGATTTTCTGGCCTACCTTGTCAGGTTTCATTGAGTCACTATCTGCATCCTTCGTGAACAGATTCGGACAGCTTTTATTTCCTTCAGATTCGGGGGTATTTTCTGTAACTTCGGAGGAATCAATATGGATGTCGATGGATGACGATTTGCTGACAACTGGTATGGGGATTTTGCTGGAGCTGATCCTGCGAACGCCAAGTTCCATAGTCCGTGAGGGTTTTATCATTACGTTCCTAAAAAAAAGACACCTTAGCATGCTTGATAATAATCCACGGTTATACTAACGCACATTCTGTTGGACACAATCTTCAGTACAAAGCAACAGCAAAGCGTCGACACGAATGCAATGAGGTTCCAAAATATGACACTGAGTAGATTATATCCTTCTTCGTCGCTGCTTACAATTGGTGGTGGTTCTTTTATTTTTGGTATGCGTTTTGGTTCGACATGAGCAATTTGAACATCTGCAACTGTGATTTGGTTGATACACACAGGTGAAAAAAGGTTAGTAAGGTAAACGCCTCAAATTCAGACAGGTTAAAGAATTTTTATCACATTTGTAACTCTAGAATGTATATTGTTGTGGTGATAATGACTGCATGTCAATTCTTTTTGAGCAAAAATTGAAATAATAACTGGAGCTGACCCACGCTTTATATTGGCTGGCGAGAAGTGTTGCAGGCACAAGGTGGCCTCAAAGTGGCCTCATAGTAAACCTAAATCTCTGTATTTTTACGTGAAATTGCAAAAAAATTTTCCCAAATGTTTTTGACGCATTTACAGCGATTCTTTAAGTGGGGTGCGAACGGCTTCATAAAAAAAACGTAAAAAAACGCAACAACCTGACAAGATATGCAGCTTTTGAAAACGCCTATTCGTTTACCACAAACAAAAAGAAGTTATCAATATAACACTAAGTCTTTTTCTCGATTTTTGTTTTACTTTACAATTATCTTTACAATTAACAGACCCATCAATACCACTACAAAAAATATGGGGTTGCCATGTAGTCGATGGCGTCAAAAGACGAAAACAATTGAAAGTGGGAAATTAAATTTGATGTATATTTTGATAATTAAAATCTACGAAATTTTTCAAATAACAAACCATTTCAGACATTGTGTCATGTTTCCTTACTTTACGCGCTCAATGTATACATATTTCGAATGAATAAAATTTTAAAATGTGTAAAATAATTTATAAGTATTAATATTATCGAATAAATATAATCAGGATCATCTGAACTACTTTTAATGTCAGAATGCGTTTCCTTAATTCAATAATACAAAGACCATTTAGTTATTGGACTGCAAATGTTTCAAATTAAAGAATAACTACTAATATATAATTGGAGAGTATCATCGCGAACATAAAACACGGGGACAGCAAAGTGAAATTGGGCACTTATATTCTCAACAATTTTAGTTGTGTAACATTTACTTTGACAGTATTTGTTAACCTATGATGTCTAAACTCTGACAGTATTTGTCGACCTACAATTTTGTTCCGGTTCCATCAATTTTATTCTTCGCGGTATTCTTGCCGACACTTAATTCAATAACAATTTCTCGAATGCTGATTTTATCATGTAGTCGAGTTTTAATTTGCCTTCTAAAATTCATTCAATTGCCAAATTTTTATTTATTACGTCAAAATTCAAGATGACATTAAAGTGACATGACAAGCGTACTGACGTGGCATTACGAAGCCCAGTTTAATCAGTGCAAATTAAAGTGTCCCCGTTTTTTTATGCTCGCGATAGTACCTAGTCTGAAAATTTTAATTAGGCGGAATATATGAATAAAATATAACTTTTATTAAATCTGCGATTATTATCTCATGTATTTAAGTCTCTGCAACTGACAGTCGTGTCGGAATTTGGAGAAAATGCGTACAATTAATTGTAATCTAGCAGACGATGTAAAATATGTTATTGTCTTGGGTAAAGACAGCAATAGAGCAGTATGTATTACTTCTAACCATGTACACAATTCCGACACACATGTCTGATATAAGGACGTGTTATATTTACATGTACCTACATGTAGATTTCTTATTTTATCAAACTAATCAGAAATATGTCGGTATTTAGGACGGTGTCTGAATTTGGGACGTTTACCTTATGTCTATTTTTTACCTCCCACATGTATCTGCATATGTTCTGACTGATGAACTGGAATTGTGTCCATGAGGCAAAGTAACAACCAGAAGATCGTACCTAACCCGAAAAGCACTTTCCATCTTACGTACATTTTGAATTTCGCCATCATGCTAATTAGCATTGCCATGCCTCCTTTAGCCGGATAGAGAGTTAATATTCCTTATTCCATGAAATTTTGCACGTGACAGCATCTTAGCTGTACTATTTTTTGTTAATTTTTTTTTTTGGATGAGTTCCGATCACTTGATGTAGTAACGGTCTCCGGAATCACTACCACAAAACAATACACAAAATACTTTTGTAAAGAGATTGTCTACAAAAAAGCTGCCGCCAAAAAAATCACAAACTGACGTTGGTGAATTCAATTTTGTTTCCCCCCACGATGGTTTGATAGTGATGTGTGGTAAAATGGTGCGTTATGATTGACAGTTCTCGTCTTTACCGAAAGTTGACAGGCGACCACATGTATCTCGATGGACAATTCAATGGAATGAATCTACCGGTTCTACCCCAAAAGTCACATTATTGTGTTTAATGGAGTGGAGTATTGCTTTGTTGTCAGACGTATAGGGACTATTATAGACTTAATTTTGCAAAATACCGCGCGAGAGCAGTTGGTCAGGTTGACTTGGAAGTGTATTTTGATGAAATCTACCTGACGATTTTACTGAACGATACCATGAGGGCAGCTGTTGAGCGTTTGTATAGGAAGTCATTGTATGTTATGATTTCTTTGTGGAGTCGATTGTGACACAAAATTAGTTGGTCATAAAAGCATCAAATACCTTCATAATTTCCTACTTTGTCAAAAATTATTTAGTACCCCGAAAGGTTGTTTTATAGTTTGAATTCGTCACCATCTTGTTGTGTTAAATCGACTTCTTAGTTTAAGTTGTTCTGCATCGTCTTGTAATGGTTCAGTGTAAACAATTTTACAATTTGTTAATTTTTAAGACCGAAATAAACATGAACATTATTTTGCGCAGATCGGCTCTCCCTCGCGTGTGTTTGGAATGTTTTGACATTTTCAGTGAATCCATCAAAAATTTGATCAAGAACCACAACCTTAATTTGATTCAAGGTAGTTTTGTAAGAAATCACATATTTTAAACAATAATTTTGAAGTAGCACACCTATCTCAAAACAAGGACCCGGATCAACATGAAACCTTTGCTATCTTACTAAAATGGGTGCGCTGATTACAAATTTACATAGGAAAAGTCTCTGTCTCTACTGGTTACCGAGTTGTGCTGAAATTACGGTTTTTCAAATAGAACAAAAATAACCGAAATTGACCACTAGGCATATAAAAGTATACATTTTTTTGATAGACTCAACGAGAGCTATCATTTGGTAGTGGGTAAACCTTTCCATCACCAACGGTTGCAATGTTCAATTTTTTTCTATCTAAAAGTGCTAAATTTAGAACGAAAAAAGAATTATAACTTTTTGAGAGATAGAGCGTTCTAATGTAGTCAGGCTTATGCATTGGGATGTGCTGAATTCAACGGTGTGGTCGGTTTTCCCGTAGCGTGTTTGGCCAGAAAGTGGGAAATTATAATTTCCGCGGTTTATCGCGTTTTTCTCGCGAACCGCGCACCTTAGAGCAACGCGGCTTTCGGAAATGAATTCCTCGGCCAATTTCCCATCCGATACCGTTTGAACCGTCAACATCGGTCTATTGGATCGGGTACAGTTTGCGTTCAAAGTTTCTAACATAGCAAAATGGGTGTTTTTAGCATCATTTTTGATAATTGGGAACGTAATAACTGCCGAACCGTTCCAAATAAGTAAAATCAAATTATACCGGCGTAATCAGCGTCAAAAATTGTACCAAGAACCACAACCTTAATTTGATTGAAGGTAGTTGGGTTTTTGCCGACTGGCTAAAATTTTGTAAGAAATCACATATTTTAAACTATAATTTTGAACTGGCCCTTTTATCTCTAAAACTAGGACCCGGATCAACATGAAACCTTTGGTATCTTACTAAAATGGGTGCGCTGATTACAAATTTACATAGGAAAAGTCTCTGTCTCTACTGGTTACCGAGTTGTGCTGAAATTATGGTTTTTCAAATAATACAAAAATAAGCGAAATGGACCACATAACATGAAAATGGTAAATCTTAGGCATATAAAAGTATACATTTTTTTGATAGACTCAACGAGAGCTATCGTTTGGTAGTGGGTAAACCTTTCCATCACCAACGGTTGCAATGTTCAATTTTTTCTATCTAAAAGTGCTAAATTTAGAACGAAAAAACAATTATAACTTTTTGAGAGATAGAGCGTTCTAATGTAGTCATGCTTATGCATTGGGATGTGCTGAATTCAACGGTGTGGTCGGTTTTCCCGTAGCGTGTACGGTTTGGCCAGAAAGTGGGAAATTATAATTTCCGCGGTTTATCGCGTTTTTCTCGCGAACCGCGCACCTTAGGGCAACGCGGCTTTCGGAAATGAATTCCTCGGCCAATTTCCCATCCGATACCGTTTGAACCGTCAACATCGGTCTATTGGATCGGACACAGTTTGCGTTCAAAGTTTCTAACATAGCAAAATGGGTGTTTTTAGCATCATTTTTGATAATTGGGAACGTAATAACTGCCGAACCGTTCCAAATAAGTAAAATCAAATTATACCGGCGTAATCAGCGTCAAAAATTGTACCAAGAACCACAACCTTAATTTGATTGAAGGTAGTTGGGTTTTTGCCGACTGGCTAAAATTTTGTAAGAAATCACATATTTTAAACTATAATTTTGAACTGGCCTTTTTATCTCTAAAACTAGGACCCGGATCAACATAAAACCTTTGGTATCTTACTAAAATGGGTGCGCTGATTACAAATTTACATAGGAAAAGTCTCTGTCTCTACTGGTTACCGAGTTGTGTTGAAATTACGGTTTTTCAAATAATACAAAAATAAGCGAAATGGACCACATAACATGAAAGTGGTAAATCTTAGGCATATAAAAGTATACATTTTTTTGATAGACTCAACGAGAGCTATCATTTGGTAGTGGGTAAACCTTTCCATCACCAACGGTTGCAATGTTGAATTTTTTTCTATCTAAAAGTGCTAAATTTAGAACGAAAAAATAATTATAACTTTCTTAGAGATAGAGCGTTCTAATGTAGTCAGGCTTATGCATTGGGATGTGCTGAATTCAACGGTGTGGTCGGTTTTCCCGTAGCGTGTACGGTTTGGCCAGAAAGTGGGAAATTATAATTTCCGCGGTTTATCGCGTTTTTCTCGCGAACCGCGCACCTTAGGGCAACGCGGCTTTCGGAAATGAATTCCTCGGCCAATTTCCCATCCGATACCGTTTGAACCGTCAACATCGGTCTATTGGATCGGACACAGTTTGCGTTCAAAGTTTCTAACATAGCAAAATGGGTGTTTTTAGCATCATTTTTGATAATTGGGAACGTAATAACTGCCGAACCGTTCCAAATAAGTAAAATCAAATTATACCGGCGTAATCAGCGTCAAAAATTGTACCAAGAACCACAACCTTAATTTGATTGAAGGTAGTTGGGTTTTTGCCGACTGGCTAAAATTTTGTAAGAAATCACATATTTTAAACTATAATTTTGAACTGGCCCTTTTATCTCTAAAACTAGGACCCGGATCAACATGAAACCTTTGGTATCTTACTAAAATGGGTGCGCTGATTACAAATTTACATAGGAAAAGTCTCTGTCTCTACTGGTTACCGAGTTGTGCTGAAATTACGGTTTTTCAAATAATACAAAAATAAGCGAAATGGACCACATAACATGAAAATGGTAAATCTTAGGCATATAAAAGTATACATTTTTTTGATAGACTCAACGAGAGCTATCGTTTGGTAGTGGGTAAACCTTTCCATCACCAACGGTTGCAATGTTCAATTTTTTTCTATCTAAAAGTGCTAAATTTAGAACGAAAAAACAATTATAACTTTTTGAGAGATAGAGCGTTCTAATGTAGTCATGCTTATGCATTGGGATGTGCTGAATTCAACGGTGTGGTCGGTTTTCCCGTAGCGTGTACGGTTTGGCCAGAAAGTGGGTAATTATAATTTCCGCGGTTTATCGCGTTTTTCTCGCGAACCGCGCACCTTAGGGCAACGCGGCTTTCGGAAATGAATTCCTCGGCCAATTTCCCATCCGATACCGTTTGAACCGTCAACATCGGTCTATTGGATCGGACACAGTTTGCGTTCAAAGTTTCTAACATAGCAAAATGGGTGTTTTTAGCATCATTTTTGATAATTGGGAACGTAATAACTGCCGAACCGTTCCAAATAAGTAAAATCAAATTATACCGGCGTAATCAGCGTCAAAAATTGTACCAAGAACCACAACCTTAATTTGATTGAAGGTAGTTGGGTTTTTGCCGACTGGCTAAAATTTTGTAAGAAATCACATATTTTAAACTATAATTTTGAACTGGCCTTTTTATCTCTAAAACTAGGACCCGGATCAACATAAAACCTTTGGTATCTTACTAAAATGGGTGCGCTGATTACAAATTTACATAGGAAAAGTCTCTGTCTCTACTGGTTACCGAGTTGTGCTGAAATTACGGTTTTTCAAATAATACAAAAATAAGCGAAATGGACCACATAACATGAAAATGGTAAATCTTAGGCATATAAAAGTATACATTTTTTTGATAGACTCAACGAGAGCTATCGTTTGGTAGTGGGTAAACCTTTCCATCACCAACGGTTGCAATGTTCAATTTTTTTCTATCTAAAAGTGCTAAATTTAGAACGAAAAAACAATTATAACTTTTTGAGAGATAGAGCGTTCTAATGTAGTCATGCTTATGCATTGGGATGTGCTGAATTCAACGGTGTGGTCGGTTTTCCCGTAGCGTGTACGGTTTGGCCATAAAGTGGGAAATTATAATTTCCGCGGTTTATCGCGTTTTTCTCGCGAACCGCGCACCTTAGGGCAACGCGGCTTTCGGAAATGAATTCCTCGGCCAATTTCCCATCCGATACCGTTTGAACCGTCAACATCGGTCTATTGGATCGGACACAGTTTGCGTTCAAAGTTTCTAACATAGCAAAATGGGTGTTTTTAGCATCATTTTTGATAATTGGGAACGTAATAACTGCCGAACCGTTCCAAATAAGTAAAATCAAATTATACCGGCGTAATCAGCGTCAAAAATTGTACCAAGAACCACAACCTTAATTTGATTGAAGGTAGTTGGGTTTTTGCCGACTGGCTAAAATTTTGTAAGAAAAATCACATATTTTAAACTATAATATTGAACTGGCCCTTTTATCTCTAAAACTAGGACCCGGATCAACATGAAACCTTTGGTATCTTACTAAAATGGGTGCGCTGATTACAAATTTACATAGGAAAAGTCTCTGTCTCTACTGGTTACCGAGTTGTGCTGAAATTACGGTTTTTCAAATAATACAAAAATAAGCGAAATGGACCACATAACATGAAAGTGGTAAATCTTAGGCATATAAAAGTATACATTTTTTTGATAGATTCAACGAGAGCTATCATTTGGTAGTGGGTAAACCTTTCCATCACCAACGGTTGCAATGTTGAATTTTTTTCTATCTAAAAGTGCTAAATTTAGAACGAAAAAACAATTATAACTTTTTGAGAGATAGAGCGTTCTAATGTAGTCATGCTTATGCATTGGGAAGTGCTGAATTCAACGGTGTGGTCGGTTTTCCCGTAGCGTGTACGGTTTGGCCAGAAAGTGGGAAATTATAATTTCCGCGGTTTATCGCGTTTTTCTCGCGAACCGCGCACCTTAGAGCAACGCGGCTTTCGGAAATGAATTCCTCGGCCAATTTCCCATCCGATACCGGTTGAACCGTCAACATCGGTCTATTGGATCGGACACAGTTTGCGTTCAAAGTTTCTAACATAGCAAAATGGGTGTTTTTGGCATCATTTTTGATAATTCGGAACGTAATAACTGCCGAACCGTTCCCAATAAGTAAAATCAAATTATACCGGCGTAATCAGCGTCAAAAATTGTACCAAGAACCACAACCTTAATTTGATTGACGGTAGTTGGGTTTTTGCCGACTGGCTAAAATTTTGTAAGAAATCACATATTTTAAACTATAATATTGAACTGGCCCTTTTATCTCTAAAACTAGGACCCGGATCAACATGAAACCTTTGGTATCTTACTAAAATGGGTGCGCTGATTACAAATTTACATAGGAAAAGTCTCTGTCTCTACTGGTTACCGAGTTGTGCTGAAATTACGGTTTTTCAAATAATACAAAAATAAGCGAAATGGACCACATAACATGAAAATGGTAAATCTTAGGCATATAAAAGTATACATTTTTTTGATAGACTCAACGAGAGCTATCATTTGGTAGTGGGTAAACCTTTCCATCACCAACGGTTGCAATGTTCAATTTTTTTCTATCTAAAAGTGCTAAATTTAGAACGAAAAAACGATTATAACTTTTTGAGAGATAGAGCGTTCTAATGTAGTCATGCTTATGCATTGGGATGTGCCGAATTCAACGGTGTGGTCGGTTTTCCCGTAGCGTGTACGGATTGGCCAGAAAGTGGGAAATTATAATTTCCGCGGTTTATCGCGTTTTTCTCGCGAACCGCGCACCTTAGAGCAACGCGGCTTTCGGAAATGAATTCCTCGGCCAATTTCCCATCCGATACCGTTTGAACCGTCAACATCGGTCTATTGGATCGGACACAGTTTGCGTTCAAAGTTTCTAACATAGCAAAATGGGTGTTTCTAGCATCATTTTTGATAATTGGGAACGTAATAACTGCCGAACCGTTCCAAATAAGTAAAATCAAATTATACCGGCGTAATCAGCGTCAAAAATTGTACCAAGAACCACAACCTTAATTTGATTGACGGTAGTTGGGTTTTTGCCGACTGGCTAAAATTTTGTAAGAAATCACATATTTTAAACTATAATATTGAACTGGCCCTTTTATCTCTAAAACTAGGACCCGGATCAACATGAAACCTTTGGTATCTTACTAAAATGGGTGCGCTGATTACAAATTTACATAGGAAAAGTCTCTGTCTCTACTGGTTACCGAGTTGTGCTGAAATTACGGTTTTTCAAATAATACAAAAATAAGCGAAATGGACCACATAACATGAAAGTGGTAAATCTTTGGCATATAAAAGTATACATTTTTTTGATAGATTCAACGAGAGCTATCATTTGGTAGTGGGTAAACCTTTCCATCACCAACGGTTGCAATGTTGAATTTTTTTCTATCTAAAAGTGCTAAATTTAGAACGAAAAAACAATTATAACTTTTTGAGAGATAGAGCGTTCTAATGTAGTCATGCTTATGCATTGGGAAGTGCTGAATTCAACGGTGTGGTCGGTTTTCCCGTAGCGTGTACGGTTTGGCCAGAAAGTGGGAAATTATAATTTCCGCGGTTTATCGCGTTTTTCTCGCGAACCGCGCACCTTAGAGCAACGCGGCTTTCGGAAATGAATTCCTCGGCCAATTTCCCATCCGATACCGGTTGAACCGTCAACATCGGTCTATTGGATCGGACACAGTTTGCGTTCAAAGTTTCTAACATAGCAAAATGGGTGTTTTTGGCATCATTTTTGATAATTCGGAACGTAATAACTGCCGAACCGTTCCCAATAAGTAAAATCAAATTATACCGGCGTAATCAGCGTCAAAAATTGTACCAAGAACCACAACCTTAATTTGATTGACGGTAGTTGGATTTTTGCCGACTGGCTAAAATTTTGTAAGAAATCACATATTTTAAACTATAATATTGAACTGGCCCTTTTATCTCTAAAACTAGGACCCGGATCAACATGAAACCTTTGGTATCTTACTAAAATGGGTGCGCTGATTACAAATTTACATAGGAAAAGTCTCTGTCTCTACTGGTTACCGAGTTGTGCTGAAATTACGGTTTTTCAAATAATACAAAAATAAGCGAAATGGACCACATAACATGAAAATGGTAAATCTTAGGCATATAAAAGTATACATTTTTTTGATAGACTCAACGAGAGCTATCATTTGGTAGTGGGTAAACCTTTCCATCACCAACGGTTGCAATGTTCAATTTTTTTCTATCTAAAAGTGCTAAATTTAGAACGAAAAAACGATTATAACTTTTTGAGAGATAGAGCGTTCTAATGTAGTCATGCTTATGCATTGGGATGTGCCGAATTCAACGGTGTGGTCGGTTTTCCCGTAGCGTGTACGGATTGGCCAGAAAGTGGGAAATTATAATTTCCGCGGTTTATCGCGTTTTTCTCGCGAACCGCGCACCTTAGAGCAACGCGGCTTTCGGAAATGAATTCCTCGGCCAATTTCCCATCCGATACCGTTTGAACCGTCAACATCGGTCTATTGGATCGGACACAGTTTGCGTTCAAAGTTTCTAACATAGCAAAATGGGTGTTTCTAGCATCATTTTTGATAATTGGGAACGTAATAACTGCCGAACCGTTCCAAATAAGTAAAATCAAATTATACCGGCGTAATCAGCGTCAAAAATTGTACCAAGAACCACAACCTTAATTTGATTGACGGTAGTTGGGTTTTTGCCGACTGGCTAAAATTTTGTAAGAAATCACATATTTTAAACTATAATTTTGAACTGGCCCTTTTATCTCTAAAACTAGGACCCGGATCAACATGAAACCTTTGGTATCTTATTAAAATGGGTGCGCTGATTACAAATTTACATAGGAAAAGTCTCTGTCTCTACTGGTTACCGAGTTGTGCTGAAATTACGGTTTTTCAAATAATACAAAAATAAGCGAAATGGACCACATAACATGAAAGTGGTAAATCTTAGGCATATAAAAGTATACATTTTTTTGATAGATTCAACGAGAGCTATCATTTGGTAGTGGGTAAACCTTTCCATCACCAACGGTTGCAATGTTGAATTTTTTTCTATTTAAAAGTGCTAAATTTAGAACGAAAAAACAATTATAACTTTTTGAGAGATAGAGCGTTCTAATGTAGTCATGCTTATGCATTGGGATGTGCTGAATTCAACGGTGTGGTCGGTTTTCCCGTAGCGTGTACGGATTGGCCAGAAAGTGGGAAATTATAATTTCCGCGGTTTATCGCGTTTTTCTCGCGAACCGCGCACCTTAGAGCAACGCGGCTTTCGGAAATGAATTCCTCGGCCAATTTCCCATCCGATACCGGTTGAACCGTCAACATCGGTCTATTGGATCGGACACAGTTTGCGTTCAAAGTTTCTAACATAGCAAAATGGGTGTTTTTGGCATCATTTTTGTTAATTGGGAACGTAATAACTGCCGAACCGTTCCCAATAAGTAAAATCAAATTATACCGGCGTAATCAGCGTCAAAAATTGTACCAAGAACCACAACCTTAATTTGATTGACGGTAGTTGGGTTTTTGCCGACTGGCTAAAATTTTGTAAGAAATCACATATTTTAAACTATAATATTGAACTGGCCCTTTTATCTCTAAAACTAGGACCCGGATCAACATGAAACCTTTGGTATCTTACTAAAATGGGTGCGCTGATTACAAATTTACATAGGAAAAGTCTCTGTCTCTACTGGTTACCGAGTTGTGCTGAAATTACGGTTTTTCAAATAATACAAAAATAAGCGAAATGGACCACATAACATGAAAATGGTAAATCTTAGGCATATAAAAGTATACATTTTTTTGATAGACTCAACGAGAGCTATCATATGGTGGTGGGTAAACCTTTCCATCACCAACGGTTGCAATGTTCAATTTTTTTCTATCTAAAAGTGCTAAATTTAGAACGAAAAAACAATTATAACTTTTTGAGAGATAGAGCGTTCTAATGTAGTCATGCTTATGCATTGGGACGTGCTGAATTCAACGGTGTGGTCGGTTTTCCCGTAGCGTGTACGGATTGGCCAGAAAGTGGGAAATTATAATTTCCGCGGTTTATCGCGTTTTTCTCGCGAACCGCGCACCTTAGAGCAACGCGGCTTTCGGAAATGAATTCCTCGGCCAATTTCCCATCCGATACCGTTTGAACCGTCAACATCGGTCTATTGGATCGGACACAGTTTGCGTTCAAAGTTTCTAACATAGCAAAATGGGTGTTTTTAGCATCATTTTTGATAATTGGGAACGTAATAACTGCCGAACCGTTCCAAATAAGTAAAATCAAATTATACCGGCGTAATCAGCGTCAAAAATTGTACCAAGAACCACAACCTTAATTTGATTGAAGGTAGTTGGGTTTTTGCCGACTGGCTAAAATTTTGTAAGAAATCACATATTTTAAACTATAATTTTGAACTGGCCCTTTTATCTCTAAAACTAGGATCCGGATCAACATGAAACCTTTGGTATCTTACTAAAATGGGTGCGCTGATTACAAATTTACATAGGAAAAGTCTCTGTCTCTACTGGTTACCGAGTTGTGCTGAAATTACGGTTTTTCAAATAATACAAAAATAAGCGAAATGGACCACATAACATGAAAGTGGTAAATCTTAGGCATATAAAAGTATACATTTTTTTGATAGATTCAACGAGAGCTATCATTTGGTAGTGGGTAAACCTTTCCATCACCAACGGTTGCAATGTTGAATTTTTTTCTATCTAAAAGTGCTAAATTTAGAACGAAAAAACAATTATAACTTTTTGAGAGATAGAGCGTTCTAATGTAGTCATGCTTATGCATTGGGATGTGCTGAATTCAACGCTGTGGTCGGTTTTCCCGTAGCGTGTACGGTTTGGCCAGAAAGTGGAAATTATAATTTCCGCGGTTTATCGCGTTTTTCTCGCGAACCGCGTACCTTAGAGCAACGCGGCTTTCGGAAATGAATTCCTCGGCCAATTTCCCAGCCGATACCGGTTGAACCGTCAACATCGGTCTATTGGATCGGACACAGTTTGCGTTCAAAGTTTCTAACATAGCAAAATGGGTGTTTTTGGCATCATTTTTGATAATTGGGAACGTAATAACTGCCGAACCGTTCCCAATAAGTAAAATCAAATTATACCGGCGTAATCAGCGTCAAAAATTGTACCAAGAACCACAACCTTAATTTGATTGACGGTAGTTGGGTTTTTGCCGACTGGCTAAAATTTTGTAAGAAATCACATATTTTAAACTATAATATTGAACTGGCCCTTTTATCTCTAAAACTAGGACCCGGATCAACATGAAACCTTTGGTATCTTACTAAAATGGGTGCGCTGATTACAAATTTACATAGGAAAAGTCTCTGTCTCTACTGGTTACCGAGTTGTGCTGAAATTACGGTTTTTCAAATAATACAAAAATAAGCGAAATGGACCACATAACATGAAAATGGTAAATCTTAGGCATATAAAAGTATACATTTTTTTGATAGACTCAACGAGAGCTATCATTTGGTAGTGGGTAAACCTTTCCATCACCAACAGTTGCAATGTTCAATTTTTTTCTATCTAAAAGTGCTAAATTTAGAACGAAAAAACGATTATAACTTTTTGAGAGATAGAGCGTTCTAATGTAGTCATGCTTATGCATTGGGATGTGCTGAATTCAACGGTGTGGTCGGTTTTCCCGTAGCGTGTACGGTTTGGCCAGAAAGTGGGAAATTATAATTTCCGCGGTTTATCGCGTTTTTCTCGCGAACCGCGCACCTTAGAGCAACGCGGCTTTCGGAAATGAATTCCTCGGCCAATTTCCCATCCGATACCGGTTGAACCGTCAACATCGGTCTATTGGATCGGACACAGTTTGCGTTCAAAGTTTCTAACATAGCAAAATGGGTGTTTTTGGCATCATTTTTGATAATTCGGAACGTAATAACTGCCGAACCGTTCCCAATAAGTAAAATCAAATTATACCGGCGTAATCAGCGTCAAAAATTGTACCAAGAACCACAACCTTAATTTGATTGACGGTAGTTGGGTTTTTGCCGACTGGCTAAAATTTTGTAAGAAATCACATATTTTAAACTATAATATTGAACTGGCCCTTTTATCTCTAAAACTAGGACCCGGATCAACATGAAACCTTTGGTATCTTACTAAAATGGGTGCTCTGATTACAAATTTACATAGGAAAAGTCTCTGTCTCTACTGGTTACCGAGTTGTGCTGAAATTACGGTTTTTCAAATAATACAAAAATAAGCGAAATGGACCACATAACATGAAAATGGTAAATCTTAGGCATATAAAAGTATACATTTTTTTGATAGACTCAACGAGAGCTATCATTTGGTAGTGGGTAAACCTTTCCATCACCAACAGTTGCAATGTTCAATTTTTTTCTATCTAAAAGTGCTAAATTTAGAACGAAAAACGATTATAACTTTTTGAGAGATAGAGCGTTCTAATGTAGTCATGCTTATGCATTGGGATGTGCTGAATTCAACGGTGTGGTCGGTTTTCCCGTAGCGTGTACGGATTGGCCAGAAAGTGGGAAATTATAATTTCCGCGGTTTATCGCGTTTTTCTCGCGAACCGCGCACCTTAGAGCAACGCGGCTTTCGGAAATGAATTCCTCGGCCAATTTCCCATCCGATACCGTTTGAACCGTCAACATCGGTCTATTGGATCGGACACAGTTTGCGTTCAAAGTTTCTAACATAGCAAAATGGGTGTTTTTAGCATCATTTTTGATAATTGGGAACGTAATAACTGCCGAACCGTTCCAAATAAGTAAAATCAAATTATACCGGCGTAATCAGCGTCAAAAATTGTACCAAGAACCACAACCTTAATTTGATTGAAGGTAGTTGGGTTTTTGCCGACTGGCTAAAATTTTGTAAGAAATCACATATTTTAAACTATAATTTTGAACTGGCCCTTTTATCTCTAAAACTAGGACCCGGATCAACATGAAACCTTTGGTATCTTACTAAAATGGGTGCGCTGATTACAAATTTACATAGGAAAAGTCTCTGTCTCTACTGGTTACCGAGTTGTGCTGAAATTACGGTTTTTCAAATAATACAAAAATAAGCGAAATGGACCACATAACATGAAAATGGTAAATCTTAGGCATATAAAAGTATACATTTTTTTGATAGACTCAACGAGAGCTATCATTTGGTAGTGGGTGAACCTTTCCATCACCAACGGTTGCAATGTTGAATTTTTTTTCTATCTAAAAGTGCTAAATTTAGAACGAAAAAACAATTATAACTTTTTGAGAGATAGAGCGTTCTAATGTAGTCATGCTTATGCATTGGGATGTGCTGAATTCAACGGTGTGGTCGGTTTTCCCGTAGCGTGTACGGTTTGGCCAGAAAGTGGGAAATTATAATTTCCGCGGTTTATCGCGTTTTTCTCGCGAACCGCGCACCTTAGAGCAACGCGGCTTTCGGAAATGAATTCCTCGGCCAATTTCCCATCCGATACCGGTTGAACCGTCAACATCGGTCTATTGGATCGGACACAGTTTGCGTTCAAAGTTTCTAACATAGCAAAATGGGTGTTTTTTGCATCATTTTTGATAATTCGGAACGTAATAACTGCCGAACCGTTCCCAATAAGTAAAATCAAATTATACCGGCGTAATCAGCGTCAAAAATTGTACCAAGAACCACAACCTTAATTTGATTGACGGTAGTTGGGTTTTTGCCGACTGGCTAAAATTTTGTAAGAAATCACATATTTTAAACTATAATATTGAACTGGCCCTTTTATCTCTAAAACTAGGACCCGGATCAACATGAAACCTTTGGTATCTTACTAAAATGGGTGCGCTGATTACAAATTTACATAGGAAAAGTCTCTGTCTCTACTGGTTACCGAGTTGTGCTGAAATTACGGTTTTTCAAATAATACAAAAATAAGCGAAATGGACCACATAACATGAAAATGGTAAATCTTAGGCATATAAAAGTATACATTTTTTTGATAGACTCAACGAGAGCTATCATTTGGTAGTGGGTAAACCTTTCCATCACCAACGGTTGCAATGTTCAATTTTTTTCTATCTAAAAGTGCTAAATTTAGAACGAAAAAACGATTATAACTTTTTGAGAGATAGAGCGTTCTAATGTAGTCATGCTTATGCATTGGGATGTGCTGAATTCAACGGTGTGGTCGGTTTTCCCGTAGCGTGTACGGATTGGCCAGAAAGTGGGAAATTATAATTTCCGCGGTTTATCGCGTTTTTCTCGCGAACCGCGCACCTTAGAGCAACGCGGCTTTCGGAAATGAATTCCTCGGCCAATTTCCCATCCGATACCGTTTGAACCGTCAACATCGGTCTATTGGATCGGACACAGTTTGCGTTCAAAGTTTCTAACATAGCAAAATGGGTGTTTTTAGCATCATTTTTGATAATTGGGAACGTAATAACTGCCGAACCGTTCCAAATAAGTAAAATCAAATTATACCGGCGTAATCAGCGTCAAAAATTGTACCAAGAACCACAACCTTAATTTGATTGAAGGTAGTTGGGTTTTTGCCGACTGGCTAAAATTTTGTAAGAAATCACATATTTTAAACTATAATTTTGAACTGGCCCTTTTATCTCTAAAACTAGGACCCGGATCAACATGAAACCTTTGGTATCTTACTAAAATGGGTGCGCTGATTACAAATTTACATAGGAAAAGTCTCTGTCTCTACTGGTTACCGAGTTGTGCTGAAATTACGGTTTTTCAAATAATACAAAAATAAGCGAAATGGACCACATAACATGAAAATGGTAAATCTTAGGCATATAAAAGTATACATTTTTTTGATAGACTCAACGAGAGCTATCATTTGGTAGTGGGTGAACCTTTCCATCACCAACGGTTGCAATGTTGAATTTTTTTTCTATCTAAAAGTGCTAAATTTAGAACGAAAAAACAATTATAACTTTTTGAGAGATAGAGCGTTCTAATGTAGTCATGCTTATGCATTGGGATGTGCTGAATTCAACGGTGTGGTCGGTTTTCCCGTAGCGTGTACGGTTTGGCCAGAAAGTGGGAAATTATAATTTCCGCGGTTTATCGCGTTTTTCTCGCGAACCGCGCACCTTAGAGCAACGCGGCTTTCGGAAATGAATTCCTCGGCCAATTTCCCATCCGATACCGGTTGAACCGTCAACATCGGTCTATTGGATCGGACACAGTTTGCGTTCAAAGTTTCTAACATAGCAAAATGGGTGTTTTTGGCATCATTTTTGATAATTCGGAACGTAATAACTGCCGAACCGTTCCCAATAAGTAAAATCAAATTATACCGGCGTAATCAGCGTCAAAAATTGTACCAAGAACCACAACCTTAATTTGATTGACGGTAGTTGGGTTTTTGCCGACTGGCTAAAATTTTGTAAGAAATCACATATTTTAAACTATAATATTGAACTGGCCCTTTTATCTCTAAAACTAGGACCCGGATCAACATGAAACCTTTGGTATCTTACTAAAATGGGTGCGCTGATTACAAATTTACATAGGAAAAGTCTCTGTCTCTACTGGTTACCGAGTTGTGCTGAAATTACGGTTTTTCAAATAATACAAAAATAAGCGAAATGGACCACATAACATGAAAATGGTAAATCTTAGGCATATAAAAGTATACATTTTTTTGATAGACTCAACGAGAGCTATCATTTGGTAGTGGGTAAACCTTTCCATCACCAACGGTTGCAATGTTCAATTTTTTTCTATCTAAAAGTGCTAAATTTAGAACGAAAAAACGATTATAACTTTTTGAGAGATAGAGCGTTCTAATGTAGTCATGCTTATGCATTGGGATGTGCTGAATTCAACGGTGTGGTCGGTTTTCCCGTAGCGTGTACGGATTGGCCAGAAAGTTGGAAATTATAATTTCCGCGGTTTATCGCGTTTTTCTCGCGAACCGCGCACCTTAGAGCAACGCGGCTTTCGGAAATGAATTCCTCGGCCAATTTCCCATCCGATACCGGTTGAACCGTCAACATCGGTCTATTGGATCGGACACAGTTTGCGTTCAAAGTTTCTAACATAGCAAAATGGGTGTTTTTGGCATCATTTTTGATAATTGGGAACGTAATAACTGCCGAACCGTTCCCAATAAGTAAAATCAAATTATACCGGCGTAATCAGCGTCAAAAATTGTACCAAGAACCATAACCTTAATTTGATTGACGGTAGTTGGGTTTTTGCCGACTGGCTAAAATTTTGTAAGAAATCACATATTTTAAACTATAATTTTGAACTGGCCCTTTTATCTCTAAAACTAGGACCCGGATCAACATGAAACCTTTGGTATCTTACTAAAATGGGTGCGCTGATTACAAATTTACATAGGAAAAGTCTCTGTCTCTACTGGTTACCGAGTTGTGCTGAAATTACGGTTTTTCAAATAATACAAAAATAAGCGAAATGGACCACATAACATGAAAATGGTAAATCTTAGGCATATAAAAGTATACATTTTTTTGATAGACTCAACGAGAGCTATCATTTGGTAGTGGGTAAACCTTTCCATCACCAACGGTTGCAATGTTCAATTTTTTTCTATCTAAAAGTGCTAAATTTAGAACGAAAAAACGATTAAGTATAACTTTTTGAGAGATAGAGCGTTCTAATGTAGTCATGCTTATGCATTGGGATGTGCTGAATTCAACGGTGTGGTCGGTTTTCCCGTAGCGTGTACGGATTGGCCAGAAAGTGGGAAATTATAATTTCCGATGTTTATCGCGTTTTTCTCGCGAACCGCGCACCTTAGTGCAACGCGGCTTTCGGAAATGAATTCCTCGGCCAATTTCCCATCCGATACCGTTTGAACCGTCAACATCGGTCTATTGGATCGGACACAGTTTGCGTTCAAAGTTTCTAACATAGCAAAATGGGTGTTTTTAGCATCATTTTTGATAATTGGGAACGTAATAACTGCCGAACCGTTCCAAATAAGTAAAATCAAATTATACCGGCGTAATCAGCGTCAAAAATTGTACCAAGAACCACAACCTTAATTTGATTGAAGGTAGTTGGGTTTTTGCCGACTGGCTAAAATTTTGTAAGAAATCACATATTTTAAACTATAATTTTGAACTGGCCCTTTTATCTCTAAAACTAGGACCCGGATCAACATGAAACCTTTGGTATCTTACTAAAATGGGTGCGCTGATTACAAATTTACATAGGAAAAGTCTCTGTCTCTACTGGTTACCGAGTTGTGCTGAAATTACGGTTTTTCAAATAATACAAAAATAAGCGAAATGGACCACATAACATGAAAATGGTAAATCTTAGGCATATAAAAGTATACATTTTTTTGATAGACTCAACGAGAGCTATCATTTGGTAGTGGGTAAACCTTTCCATCACCAACGGTTGCAATGTTCAATTTTTTTCTATCTAAAAGTGCTAAATTTAGAACGAAAAAACAATTATAACTTTTTGAGAGATAGAGCGTTCTAATGTAGTCATGCTTATGCATTGGGATGTGCTGAATTCAACGGTGTGGTCGGTTTTCCCGTAGCGTGTACGGATTGGCCAGAAAGTGGGAAATTATAATTTCCGCGGTTTATCGCGTTTTTCTCGCGAACCGCGCACCTTAGAGCAACGCGGCTTTCGGAAATGAATTCCTCGGCCAATTTCCCATCCGATACCGGTTGAACCGTCAACATCGGTCTATTGGATCGGACACAGTTTGCGTTCAAAGTTTCTAACATAGCAAAATGGGTGTTTTTGGCATCATTTTTGATAATTGGGAACGTAATAACTGCCGAACCGTTCCCAATAAGTAAAATCAAATTATACCGGCGTAATCAGCGTCAAAAATTGTACCAAGAACCATAACCTTAATTTGATTGACGGTAGTTGGGTTTTTGCCGACTGGCTAAAATTTTGTAAGAAATCACATATTTTAAACTATAATATTGAACTGGCCCTTTTATCTCTAAAACTAGGACCCGGATCAACATGAAACCTTTGGTATCTTACTAAAATGGGTGCGCTGATTACAAATTTCCATAGGAAAAGTCTCTGTCTCTACTGGTTACCGAGTTGTGCTGAAATTACGGTTTTTCAAATAATACAAAAATAAGCGAAATGGACCACATAACATGAAAATGGTAAATCTTAGGCATATAAAAGTATACATTTTTTTGATAGACTCAACGAGAGCTATCATTTGGTAGTGGGTAAACCTTTCCATCACCAACGGTTGCAATGTTCAATTTTTTTCTATCTAAAAGTGCTAAATTTAGAACGAAAAAACAATTCTAACTTTTTGAGAGATAGAGCGTTCTAATGTAGTCATGCTTATGCATTGGGATGTGCTGAATTCAACGGTGTGGTCGGTTTTCCCGTAGCGTGTACGGATTGGCCAGAAAGTGGGAAATTATAATTTCCGATGTTTATCGCGTTTTTCTCGCGAACCGCGCACCTTAGGGCAACGCGGCTTTCGGAAATGAATTCCTCGGCCAATTTCCCATCCGATACCGTTTGAACCGTCAACATCAGTCTATTGGATCGGACACAGTTTGCGTTCAAAGTTTCTAACATAGCAAAATGGGTGTTTTTAGCATCATTTTTGATAATTAGGAACGTAATAACTGCCGAACCGTTCCAAATAAGTAAAATCAAATTATACCGGCGTAATCAGCGTCAAAAATTGTACCAAGAACCAAATGGGTGCGCTGATTACAAATTTACATAGGAAAAGTCTCTGTCTCTACTGGTTACCGAGTTGTGCTGAAATTACGGTTTTTCAAATAATACAAAAATAAGCGAAATGGACCACATAACATGAAAATGGTAAATCTTAGGCATATAAAAGTATACATTTTTTTGATAGACTCAACGAGAGCTATCATTTGGTAGTGGGTAAACCTTTCCATCACCAACGGTTGCAATGTTCAATTTTTTTCTATCTAAAAGTGCTAAATTTAGAACGAAAAAACGATTAAGTATAACTTTTTGAGAGATAGAGCGTTCTAATGTAGTCATGCTTATGCATTGGGATGTGCTGAATTCAACGGTGTGGTTGGTTTTCCCGTAGCGTGTACGGATTGGCCAGAAAGTGGGAAATTATAATTTCCGATGTTTATCGCGTTTTTCTCGCGAACCGCGCACCTTAGAGCAACGCGGCTTTCGGAAATGAATTCCTCGGCCAATTTCCCATCCGATACCGTTTGAACCGTCAACATCGGTCTATTGGATCGGACACAGTTTGCGTTCAAAGTTTCTAACATAGCAAAATGGGTGTTTTTAGCATCATTTTTGATAATTGGGAACGTAATAACTGCCGAACCGTTCCAAATAAGTAAAATCAAATTATACCGGCGTAATCAGCGTCAAAAATTGTACCAAGAACCACAACCTTAATTTGATTGAAGGTAGTTGGGTTTTTGCCGACTGGCTAAAATTTTGTAAGAAATCACATATTTTAAACTATCTAGAAAGTGGGAAATTATAATTTCCGCGGTTTATCGCGTTTTTCTCGCGAACCGTGCACCTTAGGGCAACGCGGCTTTCGGAAATGAATTCCTCGGCCAATTTCCCATCCGATACCGTTTGAACCGTCAACATCGGTCTATTGGATCGGACACAGTTTGCGTTCAAAGTTTCTAACATAGCAAAAATGGGTGTTTTTAGCATCATTTTTGATAATTGGGAACGTAATATCTGCCGAACCGTTCCAAATAAGTAAAATCAAATTATACCGGCGTAATCAGCGTCAAAAATTGTACCAAGAACCACAACCTTAATTTGATTGAAGGTAGTTGGGTTTTTGCCGACTGGCTTAAATTTTGTAAGAAATCACATATTTTAAACTATAATTTTGAACTGGCCCTTTTATCTCTAAAACTAGGACCCGGATCAACATGCAACCTTTGGTATCTTACTAAAATGGGTGCGCTGATTACAAATTTACATAGGAAAAGTCTCTGTCTCTACTGGTTACCGAGTTGTGCTGAAATTACGGTTTTTCAAATAATACAAAAATAAGCGAAATGGACCACATAACATGTAAATGGTAAATCTTAGGCATATTAATGTATACATTTTTTTGATAGACTCAACGAGAGCTATCATTTGGTAGTGGGTAAACCTTTCCATCACCAACGGTTGCAATGTTCAATTTTTTTCTATCTAAAAGTGCTAAATTTAGAAAGAAAAAACAATTATAACTTTTTGAGAGATAGAGCGTTCTAATGTAGTCATGCTTATGCATTGGGATGTGCTGAATTCAACGGTGTGGTTGGTTTTCCCGTAGCGTGTACGGTTTGGCCAGAAAGTGGGGAATTATAATTTCCGCGGTTTATCGCGTTTTTCTCGCGAATCGCGCACCTTAGAGCAACGCGGCTTTCGGAAATGAATTCCTCGGCCAATTTCCCATCCGATACCGTTTGAACCGTCAACATCGGTCTATTGGATCGGACACAGTTTGCGTTCAAAGTTTCTAACATAGCAAAATGGGTGTTTTTAGCATCATTTTTGATAATTGGGAACGTAATAACTGCCGAACCGTTCCAAATAAGTAAAATCAAATTATACCGGCTTAATCAGCGTCAAAAATTGTACCAAGAACCACAACCTTAATTTGATTGAAGGTAGTTGGGTTTTTGCGGACTGGCTAAAATTTTGTAAGAAATCACATATTTTAAACTATAATTTTGAACTGGCCCTTTTATCTCTAAAACTAGGACCCGGATCAACATGAAACCTTTGGTATCTTACTAAAATGGGTGCGCTGATTACAAATTTACATAGGAAAAGTCTCTGGCTCTACTGGTTACCGAGTTGTGCTGAAATTACGGTTTTTCAAATAATACAAAAGTAAGCGAAATGGACCACATAACATGAAAATGGTAAATCTTAGGCATATAAAAGTATACATTTTTTTGATGGACTCAACGAGAGCTATCATTTGGTAGTGGGTAAACCTTTCCATCACCAACGGTTGCAATGTTCAATTTTTTTCTATCTAAAAGTGCTAAATTTAGAACGAAAAAACAATTATAACTTTTTGAGAGATAGAGCGTTCTAATGTAGCCATGCTTATGCATTGGGATGTGCTGAATGCAACGGTGTGGTCGGTTTTCCCGTAGCGTGTACGGTTTGGCCAGAAAGTGGGAAATTATAATTTTCGCGGTTTATCGCGTTTTTCTCGAGAACCGCGCACCTTAGAGCAACGCGGCTTTCGGAAATGAATTCCTCGGCCAATTTTCCATCCCCTACCGTTTGAACCGTCAACATCGGGCTATTGGATCGGACACAGTTTGCGTTCAAAGTTTCTAACATAGCAAAATGGGTGTTTTTAGCATCATTTTTGATAATTGGGAACGTAATAACTGCCGAACCGTTCCAAATAAGTAAAATCAAATTATACCGGCGTAATCAGCGTCAAAAATTGTACCAAGAACCACAACCTTAATTTGATTGAAGGTAGTTGGGTTTTTGCCGACTGGCTAATATTTTGTAAGAAATCACATATTTTAAACTATAATTTTGAACTGGCCCTTTTATCTCTAAAACTAGGACCCGGATCAACATGAAACCTTTGGTATCTTACTAAAATGGGTGCGCTGCTTACAAATTTACATAGGAAAAGTCTCTGTCTCTACTGGTTACCGAGTTGTGCTGAAATTACGGTTTTTCAAATAATACAAAAATAAGCGAAATGGACCACATAACATGAAAATGGTAAATCTTAGGCATATTAATGTATACATTTTTTTGATAGACTCAACGAGAGCTATCATTTGGTAGTGGGTAAACCTTTCCATCACCAACGGTTGCAATGTTCAATTTTTTTCTATCTAAAAGTGCTAAATTTAGAAAGAAAAAACAATTATAACTTTTTGAGAGATAGAGCGTTCTAATGTAGTCATGCTTATGCATTGGGATGTGCTGAATTCAACGGTGTGGTTGGTTTTCCCGTAGCGTGTACGGTTTGGCCAGAAAGTGGGAAATTATAATTTCCGCGGTTTATCGCGTTTTTCTCGCGAACCGCGCACCCTAGAGCAACGCGGCTTTCGGAAATGAATTCCTCGGCCAATTTCCCATCCGATACCGTTTGAACCGTCCACATCGGTCTATTGGATCGGACACAGTTTGCGTTCAAAGTTTCTAACATAGCAAAATGGGTGTTTTTAGCATCATTTTTGATAATTGGGAACGTAATAACTGCCGAACCGCTCCAAATAAGTAAAATCAAATTATACCGGCGTAATCAGCGTCAAAAATTGTACCAAGAACCACAACCTTAATTTGATTGAAGGTAGTTGGGTTTTTGCCGACAGGCTAAAATTTTGTAAGAAATCACATATTTTAAACTATAATTTTGAACTGGCCCTTTTATCTCTATAACTAGGACCCGGATCAACATGAAACCTTTGGTATCTTACTAAAATGGGTGCGCTGATTACAAATTTACATAGGAAAAGTCTCTGTCTCTACTGGTTACCGAGTTGTGCTGAAATTACGGTTTTTCAAATAATACAAAAATGAGCGAAATGGACCACATAACATGAAAATGGTAAATCTTAGGCATATAAAAGTATATATTTTTTTGATAGACTCAACGAGAGCTATCATGTGGTAGTGGGTAAACCTTTCCATCACTAACGGTTGCAATGTTGAATTTTTTTCTATCTAAAAGTGCTAAATTTAGAACGAAAAAACAATTATAACTTTTTGAGAGATAGAGCGTTCTAATGTAGTCAGGCTTATGCATTGGGATGTGCTGAATTCAACGGTGTGGTCGGTTTTCCCGTAGCGTGTACGGTTTGGCCAGAAAGTGGGAAATTATAATTTCCGCGGTTTATCGCGTTTTTCTCGCGAACCACGCACCTTACAGCAACGCGGTTTTCAGAAATGAATTCCTCGGCCAATTTCCCATCCGATACCGTTTGAACCG
Organism: Melinopterus prodromus; assembly: GCA_964023965.1. Classification (NCBI taxonomy): domain Eukaryota; kingdom Metazoa; phylum Arthropoda; class Insecta; order Coleoptera; family Scarabaeidae; genus Melinopterus; species Melinopterus prodromus. The sequence goes on from OZ030392.1 coordinate 4,336,811, forward strand.
TCAACATCGGTCTATTGGATCGGACACAGTTTGCGTTCTAAGTTTCTAACATAGTAAAATGGCTCTACTATTTTAAGGAACTGAAAAAGCAATAAGACCACAAAAAGCTTTTTACTCCGAATAATAAAAAAAGCAATAGAAGATGGATATGGATTCATTAACTGCTTCATCATTTATTCAATTTATTCTGATATTTCACTCCGTAAATATTTTGTTGTAAAACACAAAGTTGTAAAAACAAATCATTCTAAATGAAACCTATAACTCAAAATGACATTTACTTACTAAAATTTGCCCAAAAACCTTGTAAAAGCTTATGATCCATGATGCATATTCACAAAGTGATCAAAATTTTCTTAATTGTCAATTGTTTTTACCAAAAAATTTCTTATGTAAAGAAACGATAAACACACAAATAAGCCACACCAATCAGAATGCAGGAAAATTTAGGCATTCTCATATCCTGACGCTGTCGTGTGGACTGCCATCTATATTTACATAGCAGTATTATAACACCGGAGCTCCGGAGTAATCCGGTTGTCCCATAGACCTCGGACTAGTAACACATCAATTTTGGTTGCCTATAGCAACAGTACTACGATAATATTATTAATATGTTTATATGTGTATATAACGTTAAACATTTTAGTATTTGATTGAAGAAAGGTATTGAAATAAAAATCGAAAATAAAAATTATAAATACATATACTTTATTTTGTACACATTATTGTCATTGCAGAGCTATATCATTTAACTAACATTAAAATTCGCAAATAGATCGATTCATGTACTTAATTATATAATATTAACTAAAACTACAATTTGTACAAATCATAATCACATCATTACAATAAAAATATCAAAACATCGTCTCCCTTTTACATTAAGAACATCTTCAGGATATTACCATAATCCTTTTAACACCAGCTCCCATTTTCCACCATATGGATATGCGAATCTCCCCTATGCGAGTAACCATACCCATTCCATTTCAACAGATCCTTCTCCTCACACTTTAACCCATTCTTCCTCCTATCTGGCGACTTCTCCAGAAGCATATTCCCCAACACCGGTGGCAACTCACCCTTATAATTCCTCTTCATTGGTTTCCTATGCTCAACCTTATCCACGTTCGACTCCACAGACTGCACACTCTGAGCTCGATGCAAAGACAACCTAATCGGCTTCTTCGGCGGCGTCGGCCTTGGCTTCTCATGAAGATTATGATGATACTTCTTATTCCCTTCCAAAGGCTCGGAGGTATAATCAGTATTTTTCGTGGGAATCGCACGATAACTATTGCAGTCACTATCAAAATCTAAAGACTTAACACTCCTGGCGTCATGCTTCTTGTAGAGTCTCTTCGAATTACCATTTGTCTCGATGGCGTCGATAGTCTCAATGCTTCTGGAATCATATTTTGGGCCTATGTGAACTTCTGAGCGAAAATCTAAGACTGAAGTCGACTTCCTCGCGTTGTAATGCTTCAGGAGGTCACCGTTGTATTTTTCTGAAGCCGTTAAGCATTTGTGGCGGTGCTTCTCATAGACACTAGCATCCTTATGCTTGGTGAGGTCATGCACGATCTTAGTAGCCTTTTTGTAGCTCTGCTCCATCAAGGAAGCATCCGCGTAGTCCTTCATGTACCCATTCTCTTGTTTCTTACCCCTTCCAGCATCAGCATCAGAATCATGCGCTTTCTCATGGTGATACCTCCGGTAGTTATGATCCAAAACCTGAGCACTACCTGATAGGCCATTCCTAGCGCTTCTGTGCTTGTGCCTGTGGGTTTTCTGATGGCATGAGTGGTTGTTGTCTGACAGTTGAGGACTGGGTGCTGGGATGTGAGTATTGGAGACGTTTGAGAGGCTACTTTTTGATCGAATAGGTAGTTGGGTGTGGGTATCCTTCGACACCTCCAAACCAGGCAGGTTCGCTACTAACGCTGTGACTTGTGGTCCTTTCTGGAACACCTGGAGGTCGTTGTTTGTCCCGTTTGGTAGGACGGATGTTGCTTGTGAGGTTATGTTGATGTTCGTGATGTTTTGACTGGATTTGACCGTCGATGTTATCACTGGCGTTGGAGTTACTATTCTTATATCGGATTCAGATGTTTTCCTGGTCAGCAGTTCAGATACCTGATTGGAAAAACAACAGAATAAAATCAAAAGATTCTTTTGCCAAGAGAAAACCGTACCTGTTCTTCTAGATAAGATATCCTATGCGTTAGTCTGATGTTATCGGATCGTAGGCCGTCTTTGGCTCGTTGTGTTTCCTCTGCTCTTTCGCGGACGACGTCGAGTTCAGATCTTAAGGCTGAGATCTCTTTGGCGGCGTTGTTCGTTGATGTAGGGACGTTTTTCGCGCCGTTCGAGTTTTGGTCCTTTGAGTCCTTTCGCAGGACGACGATCTGGGCGGGGTCAGGAGCTGCAGCTAGGAGTCGGTTTAGGTCATCTCTGCTCTTCGTAAGGACGATTTTGCCGTTTACCTCGACTAAACTGCAAGATAAGTTATAATTATTTGGCAGGTATTGTAAATTTAGGTGATCTTTGGAAGTCTTTTGCACTATTTTGGCTACTACTAGCTTTATGAGTGATTGTCATGAGTCTTCATATAGTTTATTAATGCATATTTAATAAATATTGCAAATTTCATCACCACTTTTTCATTGTTATTCAAGTTATGATTTTCTATCTGTCTTTATTGCAATTATTGGTTACTTTACATATTTCAAAAATTCTTACTGGCTTTATGAGTGATTGTTATGAGTTGCTATTGTCTCAATATTGTTTATTGGTGCATGTTAAATAATTATAGCAATTTTCATCACCATTTTTTCATTATTATTCAAGTTATGATTTTCTATCTGTTTGTAGTGCAATTATTGGTTATTTTACATATTTCAAAACTCATGAGTGGCTTTATGATTGATTGTCATGAGTTGCAATGATCTTTATATAGTTTATTGATGCGTATTTAATAAATATTGCAAACTTCATCACCACTTTTTCATTATTATTCAAGTTATGATTTTCTATCTGTCTGCAGTGCAATTATTGGTTTTTTACATATTTCAAAAATTTTTACTAGCTTTATGAGTAATTGTCATGAGTTGCTATTGTCTTAATATTGTTTATTGATGCATGTTAAATAATTATAGCAATTTTCATCACAACTTTTTCATTATTATTCAAGTTATGATTTTCTATCTGTCTGCAGTGCAATTATTGGTTATTTTACATATTTCAAAAATTCCTACTGGCTTTATGAGTAATTGTGATGAGTTGCTATTGTCTTAATATTGTTTATTGGTGCATGTTAAATAATTATAGCAATGTTCATCACCACTTTTTCATAATTATTAAAGTTATGATTTTCTATCTGTCTGCAGTGCAATTATTGGTTATTTTACATATTTCAAAAATTCTTACTGGCTTTGTGTGTAATTGTCATGAGTTGCTATTGTCTTAATATTGTTTATTGGTGGATGTTAAATAATTATAGCAATTTTCATCACCACTTTTTCATTATTATTCAAGTTATGATTTTCTATCTGTCTTTATTGCAATTATTGGTTACTTTACATATTTCAATAATTCTTACTGGCTTTATGAGTGATTGTCATGAGTTGCTATTGTCTTTATATTGTTTATGGATGCATGTTAAATAATTATAGCAAATTTCATGACAACTTTTTCATTATTATTCAAGTTATGATTTTCTATCTGTCTGTAGTCCAATTATTGGTTATTTTACATATTTAAAAAAATTCTTACTGGCTTTATGAGTGATTGTCATTAGTTGCTATTGTCTTAATATTATTTATTGGTGCATGTTAAATAATTATAGCAAATTTCATCACGTTTTTCATTATTATTCAAGTAATAATTTTCTATCTGTCTTTAGTGCAATTATTGGTTCCTTTACCTATTTCAAAAATTATTACTGGCTTTATGAGTGATTGTCATGAGTTGCCATGATCTTTATATAGTTTATTGATGCATATTTAATAAATATTGCAAACTTCATCAATACTTTTTCATTATTATTCATGTTATGATTGTCTATCTATCTGTAGTGCAATTATTGGTTATTTTACATATTTCAAAAATTCTTACTGGCTTTATGAGTGATTGTCATGAGTTGCTATTGTCTTTATATTGTTTATTGATGCATGTTAAATAATTATAGCAATTTTCATCACCACTTTTTCATTATTATTCAAGTTATGATTTTATATCTGTTTGTAGTGCAATTATTGGTTATTTTACATATTTCAAAAATTCTTACTGGCTTTATGAGTGATTGTCATGAGTTGCTATTGTCTTTATATTGTTTATTGATGCATGTTAAATAATTATAGCAATTTTCATCACCACTTTTTCATTATTATTCAAGTTATGATTTTATATCTGTTTGTAGTGCAATTATTGGTTATTTTACATATTTCAAAAATTCTTACTGGCTTTGTGTGTAATTGTCATGAGTTGCTATTGTCTTAATATTGTTTATTGGTGGATGTTAAATAATTATAGCAATTTTCATCACCACTTTTTCATTATTATTCAACTTATGATTTTCTATCTGTCTGCAGTGCAATTATTGGTTATTCTACATATTTCAAAAATTCTTACTGGCTTTATGAGTAATTGTCATGAGTTGCTATTGCCTTAATATTGTTTATTGGTGCATGTTAAATAATTATAGTAATTTTCATCACCACTTTTTCATTATTATTCAAGTTATGATTTTCTATCTGTCTGCAGTGCAATTATGGGTTATTTTACATATTTAAAAAAATTCTTACTGGCTTTATGAGTGATTGTCATGAGTTGCTATTGTCTTAATATTGTTTATTGATGCATGTTAAATAATTATAGCAAATTTCATCACCACTTTTTCATTATTATTCAAGTTATGATTTTCTATCTTTCTTTAGTGCAATTATTGGTTATTTTACATATTTCAAAAATTCTTACTGGCTTCATGAGTGATTGTCATGAGTTGCTATTGTCTTAATATTGTTTATTGGTACATGTTAAATAATTATAGCAATTTTCGTCACCACTTTTTCATTATTATTCAAGTTATGATTTTATATCTGTCTGTAGTGGAATTATTAGTTATTTTACATATTTAAAAAATTCTTACTGGCTTTATGAGTGATTGTCATGAGTTGCTGTTGTCTTAATATTGTTTATTGGTGCATGTTAAATAATTATAGCAATTTTCGTCACCACTTTTTCATTATTATTCAAGTTATGATTTTCTATCTTTCTTTAGTGCAATTATTGGTTATTTTACATATTTCAAAAATTCTTACTGGCTTCATGAGTGATTGTCATGAGTTGCTATTGTCTTAATATTGTTTATTGGTACATGTTAAATAATTATAGCAATTTTCGTCACCACTTTTTCATTATTATTCAAGTTATGATTTTATATCTGTCTGTAGTGGAATTATTAGTTATTTTACATATTTAAAAAATTCTTACTGGCTTTATGAGTGATTGTCATGAGTTGCTATTGTCTTAATATTGTTTATTGGTGCATGTTAAATAATTATAGCAATTTTCGTCACCACTTTTTCATTATTATTCAAGTTATGATTTTCTATCTTTCTTTAGTGCAATTATTGGTTATTTTACATATTTCAAAAATTCTTACTGGCTTCATGAGTGATTGTCATGAGTTGCTATTGTCTTAATATTGTTTATTGGTACATGTTAAATAATTATAGCAATTTTCGTCACCACTTTTTCATTATTATTCAAGTTATGATTTTATATCTGTCTGTAGTGGAATTATTAGTTATTTTACATATTTAAAAAATTCTTACTGGCTTTATGAGTGATTGTCATGAGTTGCTATTGTCTTAATATTGTTTATTGGTGCATGTTAAATAATTATAGCAATTTTCGTCACCACTTTTTCATTATTATTCAAGTTATGATTTTCTATCTTTCTTTAGTGCAATTATTGGTTATTTTACATATTTCAAAAATTCTTACTGGCTTCATGAGTGATTGTCATGAGTTGCTATTGTCTTAATATTGTTTATTGGTACATGTTAAATAATTATAGCAATTTTCGTCACCACTTTTTCATTATTATTCAAGTTATGATTTTATATCTGTCTGTAGTGGAATTATTAGTTATTTTACATATTTAAAAAATTCTTACTGGCTTTATGAGTGATTGTCATGAGTTGCTATTGTCTTAATATTGTTTATTGGTGCATGTTAAATAATTATAGCAATTTTCGTCACCACTTTTTCATTATTATTCAAGTTATGATTTTCTATCTTTCTTTAGTGCAATTATTGGTTATTTTACATATTTCAAAAATTCTTACTGGCTTCATGAGTGATTGTCATGAGTTGCTATTGTCTTAATATTGTTTATTGGTACATGTTAAATAATTATAGCAATTTTCGTCACCACTTTTTCATTATTATTCAAGTTATGATTTTATATCTGTCTGTAGTGGAATTATTAGTTATTTTACATATTTAAAAAATTCTTACTGGCTTTATGAGTGATTGTCATGAGTTGCTATTGTCTTAATATTGTTTATTGGTGCATGTTAAATAATTATAGCAATTTTCGTCACCACTTTTTCATTATTATTCAAGTTATGATTTTCTATCTGTCTGTAGTGCAATTATTAATTATTTTACATATTTAAAAAATTCTTACTGGCTTTATGAGTGATTGTCATGAGTTGCTATTGTCTTAATATTGTTTATTGGTGCATGTTAAATAATTATAGCAATTTTCATCACCACTTTTTCATTATTACTCAAGTTATGATTTTCTATCTGTTTGCAGTGCAATTATTGGTTACTTTACATATTTCAAAAATTCTTACTGGCTTTATGAGTGATTGTCATGAGTTGCTATTGTCTTAATATTGTTTATTGGTGCATGTTAAATAATTATAGCAATTTTCATCACCAATTTTTCATTATTATTCCAGTTATGATTTTCTATCTGTCTGTAGTGCAATTATTGGTTATTTTACATATTTCAAAAATTCTTACTGGCTTTATGAGTGATTGTCATGAGTTGCTGTTGTCTTAATATTGTTTATTGGCGCATGTTAAATAATTACAGCAAATTTCATCACCACTTTCTCATTATTATTCAAGTTATGATTTTCTATCTGTTTGCAGTGCAATTATTGGTTCTATTACATATTTAAAAAATTCTTACTGTGTTTATGAGTGATAGTCATGAGTTAGCATGGTCTTTATATAGTTTATTGGTGCATATTTAATAAATATTGCAAATTTCATCACCACTTTTTCATTATTATTCAAGTTGTGTTTTCTCTGTCTCAATATCATCCATATATTCACTGATTAGGTGACAATTTGGTGGCAGCGGTGGGCTATAAAGACTAAATAGGCACCCAACTGTGCATTAAAACGCCAAATTGAAACCATAAAATTACTGGCACAATGGAGCATATTATCCAAACCTACACAACAGGTGTGAATTTATACAAGCAAACAAAAAGAGCGAGAACCGAGAATTGAAACAAAACACACACAAAAAAACAAAACGCGTTCGCATGTTAGCGCAGTCGTTAATTAGCGTACACGAATCGCAATCGTACCAACCATAATGGTATTGTTGTTGTTAAAGTTTTCGAAGACCTGAGAAAGGGAACGGTCCGAACAATTGAACGACGGGAACGGCGGCCCCCTTAGGCGCGAGCGCGATTTTCATTTGTTTTGCTTAGGTTATCCAACGATTTATGTAATGGCCAGCTTTGTTCGTCTCGCGAAGAAGCCGATGTAGTCGAAAATTATAATTGGCAACACATCTGCCGTAGTGATGAGTGTGATGACCCAACACAGGCTCACGTAATTCAATTTGGAGCGAAAGGATTAATTAATTGACCTTTCGTTGAAGCGAAAAGCAATTTAGTTTAATAATAATAATAATCAATGGGTCTATGCCAAGATGCGGGGTTGGGCCAAGAATGTTTGTTATTTGATCTGGTTTCGTGTCCTGAAAAAATAACTCATTCAAGCCGTGCTAAAACGTGATTTATTATCGCTATTAATAGAGTAATTAATGCATATTTGGGTCTTGTCAGTCGGAGTATAGACTAAGATTGATGAGATTAATTTATTTTTATCCTGCGAGTGATTTAGTTTGGTTTTTGTGGGTTTGTTGTTTGATGTAGCGTTGAAATCTCCGTGAAAAAAGGCGTTTTTTGGTTTATTTTATGATTAGATCTGAGTAATCTATAAATTTTAAGACGATTAACGCTAACTTATTTATATGAGAAATTGCTTGGTTCTTGAATTATGGCATCAATTTCACTAATTTTTTACAATAAAACGAATTGTATATGTATTGATTGCGTGTTTTTAAACTCTACCATAATTCTGTTGGTATGCGATGATCCTTCTGATGCGCAATGATGCCGATACCGTTACAGTTCCGAGGTAAAGTTCAGCACATAACAAATACTTCCCGCTCTATTGTTTCGCTACAAAAGCCTAATCAGTTAGTATGATTACTGTACTTGTATAGAAATTTACGACATACTATAATAATAAAAAAGAATATATGATACCAATTCAACTCAATATAAACAATATAGAATATTGCACACACACATTTTATGTGTTTATTATAAACATTCGCGACGTGTTTTATATACAGAGTGAATCCGAAATAAGTGAGTTAATGTTGAGTATTAATAAAACTCAATATGAGGAAGAAACAATCTTAATATTCTTTTTTCAAAATTTGCAGTTGAGAATTTAATTCTGGCAAGGGGCCACATGTTTTCATAATGTGAGATATGTAGAAAGTGGTCTATTTTTTGCGTTTGTTGCCAATATTGCTCACACAGTTTAAGTTGTTTTCTTTTTGTTTATTTTAAATTAGAATGTGTTATTCTTGTGTTTACTTAAATTATTATATTTCATCAAAATAAAAAAAAAATGGGATGCGACCAGACACATGACTTTATCATACAATGTATAAAATTAATAGTTTATCTGCATGAGATTCTATTTGATCGAGATCGATCGTATCTGCATTAAAATAACACATGTTAGTAAGGATTTGACAGATATTTTGGAAATATTGACAGTAGGTATTGTCAAAAAATCAGCGTTCGACAAATCCTGGCTAACTATGTAGCTTTAATGCAGACACGATTTCGATCAAATAGAATTAGCTCATACAGCTAAACTATTAATTTTACCAAGTAATGTCATAGACATAAATTACACAAAATGTCCTCTACTTTAATTTATTATTTAACTATTTTGACAAAATAACGGAAATGGCAGCTCATTTGCAAAATCTTTGAAAAATGCTTAGAGGAAACATCCAGTTCCTTTAGACCCTTTTGAACCAAAAGCTTTTCAACTCTACATTTGGTCATAAAACTGTTAAAAATCGATGTATGTGATAAACTTTACCATGGATTTATAGTTAATTTACCTGAATTATTGTCACAGTTACAATTAAATACAATAATTATAATTAAATTTTGTCAATATAATAATTTTAAATACCAAGCATATTTATAATGTTACTTATTTGTAAATAATTATTTAATATAAGTAACAAAAACAAAACGTTTTCCAGCAAACCCGTAAAAATACAAAACCTGTCTTGCTGTGGACCACAATTGTCGTTTAGAATCTCTAATTTGTCGTGCTAAGTACATATTCTGTAGTGTGAAAATACCGATTGCAAAACCCTAATTTATCGGGCTGAAATAAATATATTCCCCCATATAAATATCATACAACATAAATTAAGTCCATGTCGTTGGCTAATGAAAGGAAAACAACCAGTATTTTAGTTCACCTTACTAATAATACAGGTGCATGATTGTAGCGGATATACGCGTGGTGAGTTACAATGGTCGACTTGTTCACATTGTCAGAAATTTCCGGTCCTTGATGGTGTTGTGCCCTACCAGATATCCGCCTTGTAGACTTTTCACCGTTGGCCTTAAGACTCAAGGACCTTTTTAAATGCTCTCTCACATTCCACTTATTAACAATAGTCGCCCCTTTTTGATATAGAATTAACGATTCTATATTGAATCGTTGGTCCTTCTTTAACACGTTTAAATTATCCATGATTTTACTGTAGAATAAAGTAATGTAAGTAAATTGTTTGCGTTAGTTATCTACTGGATTAATTTTATTCTAGCTTAACCAGATTGTAAATTAAGTTACAAATAATAGATTAATAAGAATCAGTATTGACACACAACACACAAATAAACATATCAAACAATCAGTAAAGACAACGATGATAATTTCTGATGCTTGTATAGTATATATTTTATTTGTTTTCTATATTTAAAAACTAAACAATATATCTGCTTTTTAAGTTTGTTTATTATTTCTTATATGAAATCTTGTAAGCAACAGGTGAAAATAGTGCCACATGAATGACAATACTTCATTTAACCATGGGTAATTAATACTTCCTTTCGACTAAATATCGCAGGTGGTATAGGTGTGAATGAATGACGTTTTAACGGCCAGTACGATTTAACACCTAGGGGACTATTAGAGAATAGCGAACAGTTGTCCACCCATTTTTTGTTTATTTAGGTTTCTTTTTCTATAACGGTTGACCCGCGCCATAGGTACGACGGTTAATTTTTTTTACGTATGATGCTAGACGAATAAAATTTGGTGCTAATAGACATAACAAAATAATTTTTTGGGATATTCTTGATTTTAATATGGCTTCCGGTTTTTCCGGAAATGACGTCATCATTGAAATTTTAAATGTTATCCTGTTATTTTTGTGTTTTGTTTTGTAACCAGGACGACATTTTGAACACAAAAACATGTCAATCGTCAATTTTTATCGCCAAGGCAACGAAAAAATCATCAAATCAACTGTTTTTTGGGAATGTAAAAATAAACAAACAAAATGTTTGGAGATATGTTCCAACTAGTTTTTGGTTGAGTGATATACTTTAGCGTGATACTTAAACAAACAAAAATTAGAAAAGGTATTTTTCTACTCCTATTGAGGAATGCATTCATTATCATGGCAATTTATGATAAGTAATAGTAACCATTACCCACACACATGACAAATATTTCATTCCTGGCTCCTCATACCCCGCCAGTAGTGAGAAATACTTCATTCCTCACGGCTTTAGAACCAATCACAGCTCTGGATATTTCATTTCCAAATTGTTGATACACTGCTTAGCGACATTGTCAAGGCATTGACAACGTCGCTAAGTGACAAGGCGCACCAAACAATTTTAATCTGTCAAAATCCTGTAAACCGTCATAGTGACATACAGCTGTCCCTATATGCACAAAAATTAATTTTTCTACTTTGCGTTCGTTATGAACTCATAACGAAACCGCTTTCGGTGTCGTTATGAAAACACTAGATCACAACCTTTTAGTAACTTTTAGTTTTCCAAGATTTGTTGATGCCTGCCAGTGTCAAATAAGTCGCTTGCCTCAATCGCATGTCAATCATATGGGTAATAATAATAATAGTGTGATATGTGCTGGTAAACTTAATAAATGCAAGATAAGAGCAAACTTTAGTCAACTTTTCTTCGTTTCTGTGGAACCGAACATAGAAGTACATAACCACATTTGTTAACCTAAACACATGTATTCTGTCAACCATGGTAAGAAGTATACTTTAACACGAAAGTTACGAAGTTTCAGCTGATAATTCTCTTTTTCAGATATGTATACAAGAACCAGGAACGATCTATAGATTACAATTTATAATGTACCACTACCGATAGATAATTTAGATCACCTGGTTTACGAAAGTGTTAAATGTGCCGTTACCAAAACTGAAACAGATACTTTGTCGATTAGTCTTCTCAGCAATGTTTGTATGGACGGCAAAAGTTTGAGATATATATGTTTCGATAAAGGTTTAAACAAGGCCGTAGCAAAGATTAATTTTATTACGAACTATTTTATTTTTTTTATGTAGGATTAATTTTGATTTGATTTTTGTTATATAGGATACATTTTGATTTTATTTTGTAATGTTACTTTTATTTATAGTTAACAGTGTAAAAACCTACTGTAACCGTGTTCGCTTATATAATTTAGCTAGATTAAATTAATAACACTTCAACTTTAGTTTTTATTATAGAAATGGTTAATTCTAATCGTAAGTACACTTAAAGATATAAAACAAATAAACTTTATTGTTTGTCTGTAGTAATTGTGCAGTTATTGTAAACATTGATATTTATGTGGCAGGTGTCCTTGGCGTTGATTGATATTCCCGGCAAACTTTGAGTAATAAGATTTTGAGTGTATGTAGTATCGCCTTCAACATTGTTAACATTTATATCATTGTCGATATGTGTATTATTAGAAACGTTGCTGGTAAGGGTAGAAGAGCTCGGCAGTGGCGGTGCTGTTCGTAGCATTTCGGCTACTTCAATCTTTTTACTAGTCGAGTCTTCTATATATCCCTCCGCCACAGCCGAGGACTTCCACCCTCCATGACGTTTAATCATAAGCAAATCGCCCCCTCTATTTGCCAAATTAGTCACACTTGAACGTCTGAAGCAGTGTCCAGTATACTGCTCTGGATGCGGTAGCTTCAAATAAGTTGCAATTATCTTTGGCACTTGGCCCATCTTATTTATCCCAATTGGGCTGTTTATGCAGTGTCCATTTCGGTATGTTAAGAAGAACCGATTACTAGTTGTCCCAGCAGGGCGAAGATTCACATACTTTTTAACTAATGCAATCCACAGTTGATCAACAATCGCAAACGTTCTTGGAATGCCTGTTTTAGTTTGTGGAATGGAGATGATAATAGTTGCATCCTTATAGTTGATGTCGTTAACTGACATTTTTGTTAACTCCTCACGTCTGCAAGCACCTGCGTAACCCATTATTAATATGATCTAAAAACCAAATAATTTAAAAAAGATCATGATCATCGGTTACGTAAGGAATTTATTTTATTTTTAATTATTGTATTGTAATCAATTTATTTATTATTTGTATTTTTTTTTTAATAAATCTATTTCGAATAGTGGTTGAATTTTAGCTTGAACAACTGTACGTACCTTGACCGCAAGATAATTTATATCATCCGCTTGATTAATAAAAGTATTTATATGGGCCGCTTCTAAAACTTTCGACTTTTTGGGTTGATAATTTTTAGATAGTCTTTTTAAAAATGTTTGAAGCCGAGCAAACTTTGAGATATCTATATTTTGGTATAGATTTAAGCAAGCCCGCAACATACTATAACACACCCACATTGTAGAAGGTCTTTTTGTTTTGCTTTTTTCGTTAATATACGCCAATACAACATTTTCTGTAATGTGTTGGACAGAATTCTTGCTGCACCATGCAGTAAAACCAGCATATTCTTTTTCATATACGGCTTTTGATTTAATTGGCAGCAAATTATTAATTACTTCCTCGGCGGCCTTTCTTACGTCGGGTGGCGTGGAACTAATTTCAATTTCGTCCATTTTTCACGTTTTTTCGACAACTACTATACAAACATAGACAATAACTACCATTCGTAAATTCGAATATTTGTATTTGAATTTATTTGACAGGTATCACGCTACCAACTGCTGAACATAAAAATACTCTAGATTTAAGACGACAACCGTAATTTTCGAAATTTATGTAAAATTAATGTCGCAAAGTAGAAAAAATAGTATATAACACTCGTTTTATAAGACGTATTGGCGCACTCGTTCCATTTGGGCACTCCTCGCTACGCTCGTCGTGCCCAAAACTTCTCGTGCGCCAATTTTTGTCTTATAAAACTTGTATTATAATATACTATTATAAAATTTCGTTGCATGGTCGTAGAAAAAGTATAGTATTCCATTCGCAAGTAATGGCAATTTCTCACTCGAACGCTTTGCAGCACTCGCCTACGGCTCGTGCTGCAAACTTCGTTCTCGTGAGAAATTGCTTACATTACTTGCTCATAGAATAATATACTATTATATGTCAAAATTCAATTTAATCGATCAAATTTATTGTTTTCGAATATGACGTGATTTTCGTAGAGCCTTCAACAAATTTCTAAAAAAATATATTTGTAGAGAATCAGTTTTTCACAGTTGTAGTTGCAAATACTAAATGTAATAGGAATGTTGTTAAATTAAATTTAATACTCACATATCAAATTTGAATATTTAATATACTACTCAGTTAAAAAACAGTATATTATTTGACGAGCACATAACTCGAAAGGTAACCAGTTTTTTATGAATTTTATTATTGTATGCAAATTTATTAAAATGAATACACATAATAAACATATAATACACACATATATTTGTATTAAAAATATTTGTATGTATTATAGTAGTAATTAAATTATTTAATAATAAATTAAATTACACTAAATTTCAATATTATTAGTAGTAATTGATTTTAATTAATAAACTCAATAAAATTAATTATATTTAAATAATGTTCAATAATGTTCAATAATAAATTAATAACATCACACTCTTCTAAAAGATAATAAAAAGAGAGATAATTAAAATAAATTAAATATAAATTAAATAATGTACGTAATGACATGTATTTATTATTATTATTTTATTTTTAAACACATGGTGATTTGAATAATTTGTCGTAAGAAAAATTCGAAAAGGTATTCATTGTTACATTCTATTATTTCGATAATTCAGTTAAGATTTTCTCTAATCTGTTTTTTAATTTTTTAAATTTCGAAATAATCCATTTTAATTTCTTAAAATTTGTTTAAATGATGTCAAAGTGTAATTTTTCCAATTTTGATGTTATATTTTCCAACAAATGTGTATTAAAAGTGGTTATGACTTATGAATCCCAGCAGGGTTTTAAAATTAAGAAAAATTCACAAACACAACGTCAGGACTTTACACAATTGCATCGAGATTTATCACAGATTTGCCCTGAACTAGTTGGACAAAACTGTATAAAGGAGAAAAGATTTCATCAATGATGGTAACCGTATTTTCCTCCTGCCAAAACAATATTATTTTTTCTTCCTGTGGTGTACTTTAATGACCTGTACTTTCTGGTTTTTTCTGTAGTTATTACTTTAATAAATATTTCTCATATTATCATCCTACATTTATTATGGAGCCAATGTTTGGAAATTCTAGTTTACAAGACGTTTTCGAAGCAAAACAATAACACAAGGATAATCTAGATTCTTGATTGACCTATAGAACTTAATAAACTACAAAACAACATCTACATCGTTTCATACAATAATACCGCGCCAAAATAATACGCCACACAAACAACACATTACACCAATTGACGTAATGACACCTAATCCGGCGGATTACACCTTTCACCGCTCCAAAACAGGAAGTCATCACACTCATCACGCAGGCGACACGCTCGACATGCCCGCGTGACATGACCCCACCAATTCTCCTCCATCAAGTTCACTGAACGTGATGTCTCACCATACCACAACCGGAGGCTACAAAACAATCTTTTAACCTGCACTCATCTTGCAAATAACATGGGGAAGGCTTATGCTAGAGGTATGCTTGCATGTCCAGATCGATTTGAGCATGAAATCAACACCTCAGGCTAAAGGATTTCGAACGATTTGATGGCGGGGCGTTCAAAAATGTTAACTTACCGGTCGCCTTTGCGTATGCCCGTTTCTTCTAAAGCCCAGTCCACCCATAAGCCCGGTATGTTGTCTTTCTGGCCGGCTCCGAAGCGTGGACTCTTCGGATCGTATAGAATTTCTATGGCGTGCAGGGTGACCAATTCGCTGCCGTTGATGCAACTGTGGATTGGAGAAGGAAAAAAAGATGTTAGTGTGGTGGTTTTGCCAAGTAAAGAAGCTATTTATGCTATTGTCACAATTGGTGATGTGATAAATTGCGCTGGGTTTCGTGGAATTGGTTGGATTCTTGGGAATATTGGAGGAGGTATTTGAAGAAGTTATTCTGGTAAGGTATGCGGAGAAAAGCGTTTTGTTTGAGATTATGTCTCTAATGAATGTGGACATCGTTAACGTGACAATATTCGAAGTTCTTTTTGAGAGAAAAAAGTGTTTTTTTGGTAGATTACCAATCTGGAATTCATACTTTTCCATCACGTTTATAATACGATGGGCTCTTAGTTTTTGGAGTTTTTGATGCTGACTTCAAAGTTCAAGATTAAAGTTGTTATTTCTGCAAAATTCTCGCCAAGTGATTTTTTATTCATCCTGTATAGATAAACAGACCACAAGTCGATGGATTTAACGAAATTAACTCTTTGTTTATAATAGTTATGTGTTTACTAAAACAATTAAGGCTCCGTTCTGAAAATATCGGCCTGTCCCCCACCAACGCCAATCCATAGTCACCAGTTATAGGCGGTGTTTAAAGCTCCTGACGACTGCTGTCTACACCGGGCAGTAGTAATATAGGCAAATAAATACATTTCTGGCAAATTACGCTTTATTATCCCAATTATAATGTTTGGGTTAAAATTGTAGGTACTAAAAATCTATTTTTGTATCATGAGTTGAGGCTGGATATTTTATATTTGAAAAAACCAAAGATGTAGAAGTCAAATTAACTTTTGTCTTTCCAAAAAATTATTTTTCAACCAGTTCAACTCGTTATTTATCTTAGAAGTTACACTGAAAATTTCATAAACTTTGAACAATAAATAGCGTTTTTATTCGAAAACTAGTTTTAGGAGATGTAGAACTGGGTCTTAAGGATATGCAAAATTTTAAAAAACGTTTGATAAGATATCTTTAAAGTTATTTTAAATAAAAAAAAAATAACACTGCATTCCTTGGTAAAAACTAGCTGTAGAATGTTTTTGTTTCAAATGTCTAGCTACTCCTGGTTTTGAATAAAAAATTAGAAACGATATCTTTAACATTTCAGTTTTTTTGCGGAAATGTTCAAAATGAAAAATGATAGCTTAAATTTCTTTTCAGATAATTGATCAACCCAAAAATACGAAACTTTGTCAAATTTAAACATACACAGAGAAAAAAGATTTCTTGTTTCAAAGAAATGTATTTGTTTGAATTTATTCTTTTGGGTCAAAACATATTTCTTTGACGCCAACAATATTTACTTCATTGAATACTCTAGTTTATTTGCTTGCAGAGATTAATTTATTTGAAATATTGATTTAAGTGGAATAAATATATATGGATACAAACAAAAATTACTTTCCTTTAAAGAAATATTTTAATTTTGATTTTAAAAAAGCGTTTCTTTACACCAATGAAATATAATTTTGATTCTAAGATATAAATTTGTATATAAGGAGAGATTTATTTCGCTTAAAGTAATATTTTGTCTTTGGCTTAAAAATAGGTTTACTTCCGCCAAAGAAATCATATTTTGATTAAAATAAATATATTTGTACACAAGAAGATATTTATTTCCTTCAAAGTAATATTTTTGTTTTGGCTTTAAAATAGGTTTCCTTCCACCAAAGAAATCATATTTTGATTCAAATAAATATATTTTTAATGTCATCCAACTGTATTGTTAGATGGCGCTGTAAACTCTCTCCTCGCACTTCGTACATATCGAGAGTATAAAGCCGCGTGATCGACAGTATAGAACTTATAGAGTACAGTGCCTGCAGGTTCAAGTTGCGATTACAAATCAGAGTACACTTTACTAACTTAACCTTGACTATATGTTGGGTTGGGAAGACCAAGCACTGGTCGAGGATGTGCGACATCCCAAAAAGGAGGTGACACATGGCGAGTCTTCCGAAACATTCTTGTCTATTAATTCCTTCAACAAATTAATAATTTTAAGCATTTTAACTCGGCCAACAATTTTGTTAATTTAAAAAAATGTAATTCTTTCACTCAACACAATCATAATTATTTGAAGTAAATAAATCTCATTTCTTATAATACACAAATTGCAAACTTTTTAACTGGAAACATAAGTTGTTTGACGCAAATCAATGTTCTTTCTACCAAACAAATATTTCAAATAAATGCGTTTTACCCGCAAATAAATATTTCTTTGCCTCTATTGAAACAACAAATTTCTTTGAGTCAATGCATATTTATTTGAATCAAACAAAAATTTCTCTCTGTGTAGTTTTGAATAAAAAATTAGAAACGATATCTTAACATTTCGTTTTTTTGCGCAAAACTTCTAAATAAAAAATGATAGCTTAAATTACCTTTTAGATAATCGATCAACACAAAAATACGAAACTTTGCCAAATTTAAACATTGACTCTATCTCCACTGATAAGCAAGATCCCCATGGTGAGGCTAGAAATTGAATCACCCGGTATAGGTTCAGTTTTATAACTTTTTCCAGGAGCTTTCCCCTGATATACAACACAATAGGCTTGTGGGGGAATATTGGTTTCTTAATTAAAAATAAATAGTTTTATTATCATTATTTCTAAATGCCCCAGTTTATAATTTTGAAAAAAAAAATCAAATAATACAATAGACGGTTTTCAGTTAATTCCCAAAGTTTGATAGTCGGACGGAAATGCGTTCATGTGTTTAAAAAATAAATGTCTACAAACAGAATATTGACGGAAAAGTCAAGTATAACATCAAATTGTATTGAAACTGAACAATTATTGATAGTTTAAACTTTGTACTTTTACCTGAAATCGTGAGTCATGAATATAATCTTAATTATAAATTGTTTCTTCTTTAAAATCGTAAACTACGTTTTTGATTCATTTCGATCAGATCTTTTGAGATTATCACAATTACAAAAAATATTCTGTGCATTTTTTGTTCGTTTATGGGCTATACCTGGCTACGACATTGCAAAGAAACGATGTCATTACATCAAGGACAGTTTCTTAAAGAAATGTACGACATAAAATATGTCTGATGTCAAAAAATTTAAAAGAAAGTGTAAGAAAAGTTTTAAGTTTACTTTGAGAGTCCATGTTGTGTTTTCAGGATATAGAATTCCTTCACTATAAAATAGGTAAAATAGTTATTTTTTGTACTCTGTACTACGAGTAAGCTCCTACAGAATAACAAAACAGTAACGCAATTACTTAGTTCACATGACAATAGATACAGTTACCCAGGTTGTCAACGCCGTTTTTATTTTGTCTCTCAGAGAACGGGAGTATGAAGATATCACCTTAAGTTCACATACAAACAAGCATCTGCACAATATGCATTCGTAAGAAACACTGCAATTACTGTCAAGTCACTTATATACAATATGAAAGGTCTATTTCCCTGCATTTCTTACACATTCTATAGGCAGAAACAATGCTATATGATGACAGGGGAATTAACCTATCATCCTTGTCAACTTACCTGTATAAAGTGTGACTTTCACATGAATTTTTATTAGATTCTTCCAGACACAACTGTAACGCCCTAGTTTCCTCCAGTAAAGTCAGCAAATTCAGTTCTTCCCGTCCTAATTGGTACTCCAACTCAGCTTGTTGTATCCTCACATCAATATTACTGCGTAACAAAAAGTTAGTTAAACTCAATATACAAAAAGCCTTTACAAATAACTTACTCGGTGATATCCAATCTTTCCAAAGCCATCTTCAACTTCTTTATCGCCAGTCTTTTGTTATCTGTGTCATTTCGTAACCTGTTAAGTCTATCCTCGGCTTGTTTTCGTTCGACGTCAGATAAATCTCGATTGTTGTTATTGTTGATGCCGTTTGTATTATTGCTGACGCCGTTGTGTCTTATATGGGATAACCTCAGTCCAGGGATAGTGAGTTGTCCTTTGAGACTTTGGATGATGTTCTCTTTGTCTTTCAGGGCGTTTCTTAAGGTTTCCAGTTCTTTTACTGTTATTTCTTTGGGTATTGACCTAATTGATGACGTGATGCTGCCTCCTGTGATGCTTCCGTTCTTTTTTCGTCTTGGTGTACTTGATAGGGATACTTCTATACTGGCCATCTGAAGAAAATATGAATAAAATGATGCAAATATGTAAAACAGGAATATAGGAATTAAAGGTTTCGAAATAAAGCATAAACTTTATAGGTTAAATTGGTGTGCTGAACAACGCGAAAACGAAAAAATAATATATTACAACAATAAAAAGTAAATAAATTTATGTAACAAAATAAAATCCACATAACACTTTTTACAGATTTTCTTCTCAAAACTAAATGTCATTCCGAGTAAAAAGGTTCATATTGACTGATTGGTTTTCTCAATTCCTTAAGAAGTTGTAGCCGTTTAAAATACGGTTTTATTGATATTTTTATCAGCTCTAACTTTTTACCGAACTAAAAAAATGAATACTCGAATGAAGTTTATTTGCGGCGAAAATCATTAGTCTGATACAGAAAAGAAAAACATATATTTCTCTAAAAATTTTGAACATAACGGGAATTTTGGAATTTATTTCTACAAACCAACTCTTGAATGTTTCAGGAAAAAAGCACTCTCGATGTACCGAATTGCTTCCGAAGTTTTCTTTTTGCCCGTATTCACATAATTCCATATTTTGTGTGTGTGTATGTTTTGATTTTCTGGCCCCACAAAATTTTGTTCGTAAACTATCACCTGGTGGCTATAAATGCCGCCACCTATTTGGTATATAGTGATAGTTCCACCAAGCATCTGACATGATCGCGGTAATATAAATTTAAATATAATAAAACTTTCAAACCCTTCTTAGTTTGTCAAATATTTAGGTAATTTGGCTGGATTCTTTATATTAGCAGTTACGTACCACCTACTCAAATAGTTTTGATAACCTCATTTTTGATACAACTTTATACGAATCTAAGGCTTAATAAATCCGCACATAACATGTGGATGATATGTAGATGAGGGCAAGAATATATATTATCAAAACATCATATTTATTATCTTTATTTTAGGAAATATATTTCAAAATGTTTACATATTTTCAGAACTTTTTATGTGGCATGTGTAGCAGAGCTATACCCATTTTTATTTTAATTGTGTTATGTTCTAAATTCTTTATTTATTTTATTCATATTTATTACTATTTGAAAATTGTAAATGTTTATTTTTCTACGTTGCGTTCATTATAAATGTATGTACTAGTATAGTATTGGTCTACCAAATTATTGAAATAAAGCCGCTGAAAATATTTTTTTTTGCGGAACAACCGAGTCATATGCTCTTCAAAATACTTCAGCACCAAAAAGACTTTAATTAACCGCATTGTTTAGTCAACACTCGCACTTACATAGCAAATAACACCTCTAAAAAAGGAACCGGTACACAAAATCTCCGTCTATTGTTTGACGCGGCATGACAAACAGTTCCTGGCCGAAAAAAGTCACGGACACATTTTTTATTAACGGCAAAATAATGAGCGACCTCGGAGGGCATGTGTTCCACTTCCACGGCTCTCTCGATGAAATTCGATCCATCGCGTTTTTCGGACACGGCCCACAATGGAATCTACTCTTCGGCGTTCTTTTGTTTATGCGAAATATGGGTTGGGTGCGTGCCTCCATGCTTCGACTCCGAACTCTTCAATTACCATATGAATGACTGATCTTTGACGTACTGTTTGTTATCACAATGGGACATTATTGTCACGGGTGCGACTATTGGGCCTTACGGTTGGTAGCCGGCTACAAAAAAAAACCGGTTGGTGCCCCTGCTTTCTGTTTTGTGCATGCTTGATTTAGTGTTAGGGCTCCTCGGTGCAAATGTTCGAATTAAAGGGTTTGTTTGAGGGTTAATCCGTTTAAAGTATTTTTACCCCTGTTGTTTGGATTGGGGATGAATTGGTTGAAATTTATGTGAGTGGTTTTATAGCTCGTTACATTGTAGATAAATTTTGAAGTTGACGTCGCCTGAACAATTTTGACTAAGGTACAAATTTCATTTCCGTTATTTCGTCAAAACAGTTGAATAATAAATTAAAGTACAGGAAATTTAGCATAATTTAGGTCTATGACATTTTTTGGTAAAATTAGTAATTTACCTGCATGAGCAAATTCTATTTGATCGAGATCGGTCGTGTCTGCATTAATATAAAACTAGTTAGCCAGGATTTGACAAATATTTTTATTCTAATGACAGTAGTGTCAAACGATGATATTTTTAGAATACCTACTGTTAATTTTTATTCGTCTTATTATGAAAATCTTGTAACCTTTCCCTTTTTTCACATAGAACACAAATTTAAAACATTTTTCAAATTAAAGTTTTTTGGTTTCAGTTCTCATTTAAATATCGATTTAATATACTTTTATTATGGAAATTTGCAAACCTTTCGATTTTCTAATAGAACACTCTGTATTATGTTTAATTTCTTAATTGTAACATTAAATATAGAAACATTTTTTAGAAATAATTTTTTTTAAAATGCATTATTTTTGGGTAATGAGCAAATAATCAAAACTCCTTAACTTCAAATTAAGAATATTTTCCCACAAATCCTACTTGAAATTCTCAGAATTAACAAAAAATATAAAATTAAAATTGTTTAAATATACGTGCTACTTTTTTAAGAAAACAGGAAGTTTCCATAATGAAATGAACGAGGGGTCATTTAAAGCCAACTAACATTGTTTTTGTTTGAAAAAATGTGATTTTTTACGGTTGGAGAATTATTTCGGTGTTCCGGTAATTTTGGCTAACCCTGTATATACTGCATGCATTAACCTGAACACGCAGGAAGATATACTCCTGCAATTTTCGTGGCAATAAACAGAAAAAAATATTCAACTAATTTTGATTGTTTTTATCTAGGTATTATTCTTTGTATTTGAATGTGTAAGTACGATAAAAATTTGTTAATTAGCTTCTTTTGACATATCGCCAAGAATATCTTAGAGTTTTCGCGACTCATGAAGTGTTCTTCGTTGATACGAAAAACAAAGTAAAGTAGAATTTGTTTCTTGGCTTTTATAGTAAAGTGTTTATATAAGGCATGTTGTTTGGCGAATTGACACACTGATTTTCATTCATGTTTGTACTTAGATTGTCGATTTAAATTGAACTGCTCAAAATATATCCTCATTTACACAATAGTGAACTTGAACCTACTTAAACATTTCCCCCAGCATCATAACTGCTAGGAAACGTCAGAAAAGTTAGTTGTTAGTTATAGATCATATTCACTAGGCTCCAGTGGCCATAAAATAGATTTATATACTTTGTATATAGTGTGCACTTACGTTTGACATATGGCATTTGATATCAATGTGACCAATCTTAGAAAAAAGTTACTAAAAACGATGTTACAATTTGTTAATTAAAAGCTTCTCCCAGCATTATAACTAATGAAAAAACATTAGAAAGATGTGTGTAATATACAGTGTAATAAGTAATAAGCATACAGTCATCGCTAATATAAACAACAGCAAACTTTACAAAACATCAACATAAAACGGTATTGTGAACAACATTTAAAACCCCAACCATCTTTAACGGTACTCAAAATTCACTCAAAATTGCTAATTTAAACGATATAATTAAACTTAATATTTTGCTTAATGGTCCGTTAAATTGCTAATAAGAACTTCTTCCACAAGTGCACAGTAAGGAACTAATATCCATACCATTATAGATCGTCTTTTTTGCGCAGAATGGTAAATACATTTTACCATTTCACCTTTTATGTTGTTTTTCTTTTCAAGTGCTTAATGCTTAAGACATACCTTGGCTTCGAGGGTCTCTAGCTGTGCCATCCTTGGTTGAATAATGGTCGGCTGGAGTGTTGTCTGCAATAAAAGAAATACTCATAAATGCCAGCGTATAAACCATCAACATGGAGTTATGGCGGATGAAACATACTGCGTGTATGGTGTGTCTCGTCTTATATCTATACTGAGTGACCGAGTGCAATGGTGTAGATTTCCACAGATAGAAAATGTTGTTTACCCCAACAAATATGGTTAGTGGAAAGTTATAGACAACTGATTTCATTACTTTGGTGGATCAATTTTTATTGACAAACTGCAAACTAAATTTAAGTAGAAATGAAAATGTTTAACGACATATTTTGTCAAATTAATGTTATAGGTTAATAATATGGTGATATACAGGCGGGATGTAAATTTTAAAGAAATCAAAAATTACTGCCACAACGTGGATTTGAACCAGGGACCTTTGCGTTTCTAGCACAAAGCTCTCCCATCTGAGCTACTGAGGCCTATGACGCAAAGTCCCTGGTTCAGATCCAGGTTGCGGCTGTAATTTTTGATTTATTTAAAATTTACATCCCGCCTATATATCACCATATTATTAACCTATAAAATTAAGTAGGGTCCATGAAGAAATACAATTTGTAGCCACACAAATTAGTAGCCGCAACTTATTTAATTTGTTACAATCACGATATAACCTTGTACAAGCTACCATATACATTTGTTGCGTAAGTACAACAACTACTGAATTTTTGCTACAACACCACCGTATTGCTGTAAACAAATTTTTGACTATTTTAGTAAAGTCTAAACGTAGATATTTATAATTTCGATGACAATTCTGTTTTCCTTGTAATTTATTTATAAACTTCGTTTATCGGTATATTATGACATATTATAAATCGTATATTACTACATTTGGCAAAAAAATCTGATGTGGCCAGGCACATGACTTTATCATACAATATATAAATTTAATAGTTTAGCTGCATGAGAATCTATTTGATTGAGATCAGTCGTGTCTGCATTAAATAAAACTAGTTAGCCAAGATTTGACAGATAAACAAATAATTAAATAAATAAATGATTCCTTTATTAACATAAAACAATATTAAATGAAACAAAATAATATTTATATTTAGGGCGGAGATCAGCACACTTGTTTTCAAATTGCCTTGCTCTTCCATTCAACCCCTTACGCAAACTAGAACTAAAACATAATTGTACCAATAATGTAACAATAATTCCGAGAACTTATCAAAACAATAACAAATAAAAAAATTAGCCTCCGATGTGCGCTCAATGCCTAATGTCCCTCGTGTCGAGCAAACAGACAACACTTCACCTTTCCCCCAAAACTGTTTAACGATAATTTTTTCATATCTTCCCTGAGACCATTGTATATGTGACTGACCTGGTAAGAGAATGACCGTTTATACAGCTCAGCGCGATGGGCAGGTGGAGCAAACAAACCCCTGAATCTTAAATTAAGGTTATGGACATCCGTTCTACAGCGTATCTTCCGCATGAGGTATTGTGGGATCCTCTTGGATAGCAACTTATGAGGTAATATTGCTGCATGAAACACCCTACTGTTATCCATGTTCAACCACCCCAAGTCGCCCAGCCTATTCGATACATGATCATACTTCCTCAAACCAAAAACAAACAGAACACATGCATTTTGGAAACGCTGAACACGCTGCCTATCCGACACCGTCAGGCAAGGACCATACACGCTATCACAATATGAGATCTTTTTACTATTGACAGTAGATATAGCGAGATATTCTGAAAACATCAGCATTTGATAGTACCGGTACTGTTATTAGACTTAAAATATTTGGAAAATCCTGGCTTACTATATAGTATTATATCAATGCAGATGCGACCGATCTCGATCAAATAGAATTTGCTCTTGCAGCTAAGCTATTAATTTTACCAAATCCTTGAAAAATGTTTAGAGGAAACGTCCAGTTACTTTGGACCGGATCTCCAAATATTTCTTCTACTGAATGTAGTATGTTGTCAAATGGTTAATAATTAATTAATTGGATTTTATTTATGCATTTAAGATACATTTAAGTTACGTAAACTTCATGTAATTATTCCAAACCCACAGATGTGTATCGTCTATTCGTGTAAGCTGTCCAAACATGTCCAACTGAATACTGTGGTCAAACGCAAGATTAAATCCATTAATAAACGATGGCATGTGTGCCGGTCTTTAGTTCGATCTTCCGTCCAACATAAATCGATCGACATGAAGACAACTATCCATCACTGCTAATTGCGTAATAAATTAACGAATAGTGTCTCGCTAACGTCTATCGTTAGCCATCGTGTGTGCAAATGTAACCTGGTGATGTCTAAAATGCTTCATTCATGCCCACTGATTTACACTTCGATGTACTTGAAGTGGAAAATTAATAGTTTCAAATGATGGATTACTCTGCAAACCCATATAGACCGATCGTTTTATTTATTTATTTTTGTAAACGTTGGAATTGTTTTTTCGAGTGTACGTATTCTGTTTAAAACAGTTTTGTTAACGAAATAAAACTGGGCAACCATAAACCATGTTTATATAGTCGGAGTGTACATACATGGAAACACGTATACACCTTAGTGGTTTCTGCTATTCTTATATGTATGGACAAGTCTGTTAACCTTCCCAGGTTTCGAATAATGGTGATTACCGTCTCCTGAAGAGGTACTATATGCTTGAGAAACATGCATTAGTCTGTAATATATTTGAAGAAATAACACTAACGCTATAAGGTATGCCATTATTATGACAAATAACAACAGCTGGTGTGTTTATTTATCTATTCTGTATTCACAAATATATAGGTGTTGATCTGTAGGATTATATAGACGTTTTGGATCAATTTGACACAAAGAAGAACTTGATTTCAACATGTTTAAGTAACTTGCCCTTCAGTTTCAATTGTTGTGTGTCCAAAAGTATTGTATCCGACGTTACTATGTCATGTTTTTAATTACATTTATATTTAATGTGTGAAATGGAAAAGTTTTTATTATTGTTTAGATATATTTTGTATTTTATACGTTAGCTAATGGCTTAGTACAGCTGTTTTTTGTTTTAATTTTGTATTAATGTGTTCATTATGAAACAAAATAATAATAATAATAATGATATTTATTTAGTTAAAAGAAACTAATAATCACAATAAATTTGGTTTCCTAAGTAATAAATTTATCAACTACTTAAAATTAGCCAATACATGAACCCGACATGATGTTTTAAAAAGACTTAGCGAACTACTGTTTTTTATATCACTTGGCAGGGTATTAAACATTTTCAGTGCTTTATAATAAAATGAATTTTGTGTGCTGCTTTTTGTATATTTTGGTGATCTGAAGTGGTCCTTTTGCCGAGTATTGTATTCAAGCTGCTGACTATTGTGTGTTAAATAATTACTCATATAATTTGGGAGTTTATTATTTATGCATTTATATACCAACGTGAGTGCCTGATATACCGTTCCTTGTTTAACATTCAAAAAATTTAATTTACTCAGCATGGACTCAACACTGGCTAACCTGGAGCTTTGTAATAAAATCCTGAGTGCTCGATTTTGTTGTACTTGAATTTTTTTAATGTCTTTGTCTGTACACAAAAATAATATATTGCTGCAATAGTAAAAATATGGTTCTATAATCGTATGGTACAAAGATATTCTAGCTTTTAATGTAAGTTTATTAGATATTCTTCCTAAGTAGCTAATTTTTCGACTCACCTTTTTAACTATATATTCCATATTACTTGTAAATTTCAAACTATTATCTAAAATGACACATAGATATTTAAATTCGACCACTATCTCAACAACTGTGTTATCGATAACTATGTCTGGTGTAGGGTTTACCGAATTTCTATTTCCCAATACCATAGCTTTTGTTTTCAATACATTCAAACATAATTTATTTTCTTTATACCAATTTGATATCGATACTAGTTCGGTGTTTAGTGTCGCGATTACATCAGGTAAGTTATCTCCTGCAATTGATATTAGTGTATCGTCTGCAAATACGTGCATATCACAAGCTTTAACTTGTGAACCAACATCGTTTATGTACAAATTAAATAAAACTGGTCCAAGAACAGAACCTTGTGGCACCCCTAAGCTGTTTATTAATTCACTTGACTCATTTTCTCCAATCCTAACCTTCTGTCTCCTGTTTGTTAAATAGTTTTCAAACCATTTCAATTCTTTTCCTCTGATTCCGTAAGTTTCCAATTTTTGTAGTAACTTTTGACGACAAATTGTCTCGAAGGCTCTTTTCAAGTCAACAAAAACAGCAACTATCGTTTTATACCGTCTTCTAATTCTCCTTTCCAATTTGCCAATACCAAATTTAGGGCCGTCTCGTGTGAATGCTGAGCACGAAAACCTGACTGTTGGTCAGTAATAAATTGATTTTCATCCAAGTACTCACTGAGCTGTTGTTTAACAATAATTTCCAGTATTTGTTCTAGTTTTGGTAACATGTTAATAGGCCGAAACTCTTCACATTTGGTGGTGTTCACAATTTTTTGTATTGGTATAATGGTACTTACTTTCCAAGAGTCAGGTACTATTCCTGTATTTAGTGACTCATTAATTAAATCTGTTATAAATTGTCGCAGAAGGGGAAGAAGAAGAGGGGATCGCATGGTGTTTATTTTATTAAGATAGAACAAAGGGTCATCGAGATACAGCCTATTGAATATCCCGTTTTTTGCTAATATTTCGTGTCACCTAATCAGTTATTAATTAATTACTGATACTAATTTCATTACAATGTATCGAAAAAATAATAAAGCTATAGTCAAAGATTACTGAGTTATTGAACATCAAAAGTTGTTAGCCAAATAATAACTAATATCTTCGTTTATGAAGTCTTCTTATGAATGTTTGATATTTTTTGCAGGAGCATGAAAGACGTCTGTACCATATACACCAGAGCAAACGTGTGGAACGGATTTGACGAATATAGGAACCTTCTGGATATGAAGACATCTAAAGGTAGAATCTAAATAATTTAATATTTGCTTGTTTTTCGGTCTTAGTGATTATTGTTTTCCCGAATAGCTTTCTCAAAAGTTCACTTAAATACGATAAAATTTGACGTGTAGTTGAGTACAATAATTCTGGTTTTCAGTCAATTAACTGTATTTCAACTTCATTAACATCTTCTTATTAGAAGTGTTGTATGTGGAACTTTACGTCAAAAGAAGTTGGTCTCTTCTTCAATCAACTGTTTGGCGTTCAGTTGCCATATAAATCCATTAAAAAAAATAATTGAATATCCGGATTTTTGCTAATATTGCGTGTCACCTAACCAGTTATTAATTAATTACGGATACTAATTTACATATTTCGGTTCGGACTTTTCCACTTTTAGATTCACCGAAGAATGCTCGTTTCAACGGTGTTAGTTTTATTGCGTTATCTATTAAGGTACTCGAGTAATTAGCATTTTTCTATACACGTAACTTCCCATAAGGAGGACTGGAAGCCGGCCGTCCAAATTAAGATCGCAAACTGTCGCATAACACGCCGACCTTTGTCTACGCCTGCTATTTCAAGGCTGTATAATCGCGATCGGACTTTTTGACATTCCTATAGTTTAAGAAGACGTAAATATTGTGTTGATTCATTCTATGTATGATAAGGTAAAAATAATTAGATAATAATAATAATAATATTTATTTAGTTAAAAGAAACTAATAATCACAATAAATTTGGTTTCCTAAGTAATAAACTTATCAACTACTTAAAATTAGCCAATACACGAACCCAACATGATGTTTTAAAAAGACTTAGCGAACTACTGTTTTTATATCACTTGGTAGGGTGTTAAAAATCTTCAGTGCTTTATAATAAAATGAATTTTGTGTGCTGCTTTTTGTATATTTTGGTAATCTGAAGTGGTCCTTTTGCCGAGTATTGTATTCATGCTGCTGACTATTGTATGTTAAATAATTACTCATATAATTTGGGAGTTTATTATTTATGCATTTATATACCAACGTGAGTGCCTGATATACCGTTCCTTGTTTAACATTCAAAAAATTTAATTTACTCAACATGGACTCGATACTGGTTAACCTGGAGCTTTGTAATAAAATTCTGAGTGCTCGATTTTGTTGTACTTGAATCTTTTTAATGTCTTTGTCTGTACACAAAAATAATATACTGCTGCAATAGTAAAAATATGGTTCTATAATCGTATGGTACACAGATATTCTAGCTTTTAATGTAAGTTTATTAGATATTCTTCCTAAGTAGCTAATCTTTCGACTCAGCTTTTTAACTATATGTATATTCCATATTACTCGTAAATTTCAAACTATTATCTAAAATGACACCTAGATATTTAAATTCGACCACTATCTCAACAACTGTGTTATCGATAACTATGTCTGGTGTAGGGTTTACCGAATTTCTATTTCCCAATACCATAGCTTTTGTTTTCAATACATTCAAACATAATTTATTTTCTTTACACCAATTTGATATCGATACTAGTTCGGTGTTTAGTGTCGCGATTACATCAGGTAAGTTATCTCCTGCAATTGATATTAGTGTATCGTCTGTAAATAGGTGCGTATCACAAGCTTTAACTTGTGACGCAACATCGTTTATGTAC
Organism: Melinopterus prodromus; assembly: GCA_964023965.1. Classification (NCBI taxonomy): domain Eukaryota; kingdom Metazoa; phylum Arthropoda; class Insecta; order Coleoptera; family Scarabaeidae; genus Melinopterus; species Melinopterus prodromus. Next base: position 4,367,057 of record OZ030392.1, read on the forward strand.
AAATTAAATAAAACTGGTCCAAGAACAGAATCTTGTGGTACCCCTAAGCTGTTTATTAATTCACTTGACTCATTTTCTCCAATCCTAACCTTCTGTCCCCTGTTTGTTAAATAGTTTTCAAACCATTTCAATTCTTTTCCTCTGATTCCGTAAGTTTCCAATTTTTGTAGTAACTTTTGACGTCAAATTGTCTCGAAAGCTCTTTTCAAGTCTACAAAAACAGCAACTATCGTTTTATACCGTCTTCTAATTCTCCTTTCCAATTTGCCAATACCAAATTTAGGGCCGTCTCGCATGAATGCTGAGCACGAAAACCTGACTGTTGGTCAGTAATAAATTGATTTTCATCCAAGTACTCACTGAGCTGTTGTTTAACAATGATTTCCAGTATTTGTTCTAGTTTTGGTAACATGTTAATAGGCCGAAACTCTTCACATTTGGTGGTGTTCACAATTTTTTGTATTGGTATAATGGTACTTACTTTCCAAGAGTCAGGTACTATTCCTGTATTTAGTGACTCATTAATTAAATCTGTTATAAATTGTCCCACAACAGGTAATGCATCATAAATGATAAATGAAAATGATGATTTTTTTTTCAGTTGCATTAGTTATTAATTAATTACTGATACCAATTTCATTACAATGTATCGAAAAAATAGTAAAAACTAATCAAAGATTACTGAGTTATTGAACATCAAAGGTTGTTAGCCAAATAATAACTAATATCTTGTAAAAAAGATGTGTTAAGACTTTCAATGACCTTACGAACGTGTTATTTATGAAGTCTTCTTATGAATGTTTGTTATTTTTTTGCAGGAGCATGAAAGACGTCTGTACCATGTACACCAGAGCAAACGTGTGGAACGGATTTGATGAATAGAGGAACCTTCTAGATATGAAGACATCTAAAGGTAGGATCTAAATAATTTAATATTTGCTTGTTTTTCGGTCTTACTGATTATTGTTTTCCCGAATAGCTTTCTCAAAAGTTCACTTAAATACGATAAAATTTGAAGTATATTTAAGTACAATAATTCTGGTTTTCAGTGAATTAACTGTATTTCAACTTCATTAACATCTTCTTATTAGAAGTGTTGTATGTGGAACTTTACGTCAACAGAAGTTAGTCTCTTCTTCAATCAACTGTTTGGTGCTCAGTTGCCATATAAATCCAATAAAAAGAATAATTGAATATCCGGATTTTTGCTAATATTGCGTGTCACCTAATCAGTTATTAATTAATTACGGATACTAATTTACATATTTCGGATCGGACTTTTCCACTTTTAGATTGACCTAAGAATGCTCGTTCGAACAGTGTTAGTTTCATTGCGATATCTCTCAGGGTACTCGAGTATTTAGCATTTTGCTATACACGTAACTTCCCATAAGCGTTGCTGGAAGCAGGCCGTCCAAATTAAGATCGCAAACTGTTGCATAACACGCCGACCTTTGTCGACGCCTGCTATTTCAAGACTGTATAATCGCGATCGGACTTTTTGTCATTCCTATAGTTTAAGAAGAGATTTTTGATTTCTGATTTTTTTAGCTTTTTGGCACGTTGGTCAAAAATGTTCAGAGGACACAAAAGGACATATTTCCGTTAAAATCTATTAATAATAACCTATTAATTTTTCCTTATTTATATCCTCTATAACATACATCCACTAGAAAGTCACAAGAAGTTCGAATACAACTAATCCCACTTCTAATGTCTTCCGGTGAATGGTTCCGAAGCGTCTTGAGAATTGCATCAAACCATATTGTTTCTATAGTCGGCGGAGTGTGCTGAGTGAGATAAACGAAAAAATGGAGAACCAGTAACGCTTGGTGTTCGTAAATCTTGTATAGTGTGTTATCTCTGGCCTCTCCTCGACTGTTTCAACTGTTTTATTGTTTCTTCTGCGGCGTACGGACATTTCTCTCTTTGATTTGCATATTCTATGGTACGGTGAACTGTTTAAACGGACCAACTTGTCTAACTGGTGTACACGGGCGTTCGCTGTAATCTCCCATGGACCTATGGTGCGGCTTACATCGCATTTTGCCCGCTGAGCAACAGACAATTAAAACACCCATCTTCTGTTTTTTTTTATCTTTCTCGTCGATTTTTTTTTCTTCTGGGCCTCTTAATAAACTGTTGTGGAGTCTTATTTTCCAGCAAACGCCCATTGGGCTGGCTGTTTGAGCAGCTATGCGAAGAATGTTAACGATTATAGTTCGTGTGTTGGAGATTGATTTTTAAGTTTGACTGTGGTATTTATGTGGGTGTTAGACAGATTGAAAAGCTTTTTTTATTTTTAATAAACATAAGAATGAATTAAGAAAGTCGCTACGTACTATCGTGGCCATATATTATGCCCCCTCTTTTGAAGTCTATTTCTTGCAAATCTAGGGGCGAAAAAATTTGAAAAAATTCTGGTGCTGTCCTTGATTAATATCCTACAACTCATAAAAATTAGAAACCTGTATATGTTGGCGTTTTCCCGATTTTTCCAAATTAAGACGAATTGGCGCTGTTTTTGCCCTGTAAATTTTATTCGCTTAACTTTAGCAATTAATTACTCCGGAAATAATCCATAGATTTCAACGAATTTAAAAGTAAAATCACCTGCGGAATGCTAGCTTTCAATGTGCATTTTTGTAAAATCATTGGATTAGTGCTTGACCCACAAAAGCTATATTATGCAATGCTAGCAATTCCTTTATTAGAAGAGCTAGAATAATGAAACATAGACTATAGGCTACCCACTAATTCATAGGTTTAAAGCTTATTACATAATCATTGTTGATCTTGCATTTTCCCTACAAAAGATTTAGTTGAAGCATCTCATGATTGCTGCAATTGACGCGGCGCTCTTCGGTCTTTCGGGCGAGCGGGGGAAGGGATCGACAGCGACTCTGCAAGTAGTGGCGAATCGCACGTGCGTTAGTTACTAGGAGAACAGTGTTTACGGACACAATACATATAACGACACGGCGATTATGCCTCGCCAAAGAAATTTGGATATCCGGCGACAGATTACCGAATTAAAAAATAATAGCAAAATGAGTCAATAAGATAACAGAACCACGAACAGGCATTTGGAAGTCCCATGGAAATTCTTGGCAATTTAAATCGGGTTTCGGGATTAGCATTTAAAATTAATGAACGATCTGCAAAATAATCTATGTGTCTACAAATTTACGATTTGTAAAGGTTTTTTGATATTTCTAAGTTTTATACGACGTTTATACGAAGTTTTATGACGTTTGTAATATATGTAATATATCAAGAGTTGTATTTATTTTATATTCTTTAAATTAATATTTAATATTTAATTTATATTATTAATAATATTTAAATAAATGCACAAACTGTTGAAACTGTTATAATAGTTTGAATATTTATCTAACAAAATCGGGCATACTTTTTAAATATTTTTTGGGTTTATCAAGCAAACCTAATTTAGTATTCCCCACTAATCGGAAACCAGGCATTTGGAAGTCCCATGGGAATTCTTGGCAATTTCAATCGGGTTTCGGAATTAGCATTTAAAATTAATGAGTGATCTGCAAAATATTCTATGTGTCTATAAATTTACGATGCTAAATTTGTAAAAGTTTTTTGAGATTTTTAAGTTTCATACGCTCAGAGCTGACATTTGTAATATATGTAATATATCAAGAATTGTATTTATTTTATATTGTTTGTGCATGTATTTAAATATTATTAATAAATAAACTGTTGAAATTGTTATAATAATTTGAATATTTATATAACAAAATGGGCTTATCAAGCAAACTTAATTTAGTATTCACCACTAATCGGAAAGTCTGCTAACTCCATATTATTAGATCTATCCGCTTCCATCAAAATGTTGTTTAGAACCTTATTGTATATTTTATTATTCTAGCTCTTCTAATAAAGGAATTGCTAGCATTGCATAATATAGCTGTGTCAAGCACTAATCCAATGATTTTACAAAAATGCACATTGAAAGCTAGTATTCCGCAGATCATTTTATTTTTTAATTTGTTGAAATCTATGGATTATTTCCGGAGTAATTAATTCCTAAAGTTAAACGAATGGAATTTACGGGTCAAAAACAGCGCCAATTCTTCTTAATTTGGAAAAATTGGGAAAACGCCAACATATACAGCTTTCTAATTTTTATGAGTTGTAGCATATTAATCAAGAACAGCATCAGAATTTTTTCAAATTTTTCGCCCCTAGAAAATGCTCGAAATTACTTTTTTATTGTAGATTGAACAACTTTACACGTACTTTTTGATAATAAAATGTTACTGGCGCAAATTTTGTTCGCCCTGTATCTTCGAAACAGAGGGGCTTTTCAAAAATCGTCGTAGGACAAAATATTGCTCTGACTACACGTGTACTGTGGCTGTATATGGCATTACAAAATTATAAGATTTCTGCAAACTGAAACCATCGAAACTTCAAATGTAAGACCACTAACATAATATATTATGTATTTAACAAAGTATTTCTTAATGTTATCACTTGCCACTGTGGTGCAGTTTATTCTATAACATCAATGGTATTAATAAACACTGAAAAGTGAAAAAAAAAATCGAAAAAAGCAGGGTATTTCTTAAAAATTTATGAATGTTCAACATTTGTTCATTTTAGTTTTAGCTAATTCATAAATAAATGTTGGAAAAATGAGCTTGTATGATTTTTCAGCTACTGGGGAATCTATAAACATCAATAAAAAGTGTTTAAAAATGTTCAAAAAGATAAGTATTTTGAATAGTTATTACAAGTGAAAACTGTTTCTGAAAATAGTTACAAATAAGTTTAAATTGTATTTATTTTTTTACCTCACTATCATATTAATTAGTAAGAATCCATTTTACATTAAAACCAAATTATTATTGCTTATTCCAGTCATATATACCTAGTCTAAAATTTACCACGATAATATTTCGTTGGCAATACGACGCAGCGTAGTGCTCGAAAACAATTTTTTTGGGGGCTTAAGAATGTATTTTTCCGTGCAGCATTTACGCTAGTCGACCTTATAGCAATGCCACAAGAAAATTAAATTAAAATTCGTTCCCAAAGGAAATTCTCGAGCTATGAAACAAATATTTTTCTACGTTTCGAAAACTTGAACCGGTTTTTGTCGAATATAATGTTTTCAACTCTATATCTGAAACGCACATGTCTGATGTTTGGAAATATGTATTTTGTTTTGTCGATTTCTGATTAATATTGTACAATTGATAAATTATTCATGTGTGGTTTACTTTTAATAAGGAAAACGAAGACACGTGCAACCCTGCGACACGATGTACGCAAATTGTTGGTGTCAAAAGTACAAAAGTTTGATCCAAAAGAATATATTTCTTGAATACTGGAAACTATTTCTAACTGTGTATATTTAGACGTTACAATAATCAAAAACGCATATTACACTTGTGTCAAATAAATCCAAAAAAACTAAAAAAATATATAAGAAACATAATAATAAGCATACCAAACATTGTCAACACTCATTGTTCACATGACTTTTAACAATTTTCTTGTTATAGTTATTACCTGACAGGAATACATTGACCTACAATTCTGGATATAATTAGCAGTTACTTTGTCTCTTATGAACAGCTAATTGTATAAACAGTTACAACAAACAACCTAACCATGGGAAAGGAAATATTACCACCAGCATAAATAAAACACCACCACCACGTTTTATTGTATTTTTCATTTTCTTCACAAATACAAATATATTGGTAATAGTGGGATGATAATACTGTAATATGTTATTCGCAAATGACGAGATGAGAAGAGGATTAAAACCATAAATCTTGCGATTAAATCGCACGGTTCCGTGGCCTTCTTGTTCGAAGTTACAAAACGTGCGGAGCGCGCGGAACATCGGCGCAATAAAACCGTCAAAATTGATGGATAACGTTAATAACGACTCAATTCATAATAATTATCTCGTTGGGCAAGCCGCATTTTTAAAAACGCGACTACCACGCGATATTAGGTATTCCTTCGTTTTTTTTTTTTTGGGAAAAGTGATTAACGTTGTGTGCAGCAATTTCCAATGCAATCGCATTGTCTATGCGAAGCTGACGGAGTGTGAACTCACACAACGTTGCTAATGTAATCTTGGAATAATTGCTTGAATGAATGCAATTGTTTTGTTTTTCACGTGCAACTCGTTTCAGGCACAACGTAGATTGTGTATACATAGTTGCATATGGTGTTTCGTGTTTTGTTTGTGCTTAGTGTTCAATGAGTAAAATCTCCTGGGACATAGAGAAAATACGTCATATTTATACACAAATAGAAAAGATTTTGTGTTTCTAAGAAATATATTTCTGGGCATAAATTTAATCCATTTTAATCCATTATTTCCATTATTCACGCCCTGTGGTGGCTTTTTATAGCCTTTAGTTTTTTCTTCTGTTCTTTTTTTCTGCTTCTCAAGTGTTTTCTAATGTATTTCGTCTTTTATATAATCCGAACATCAGATATACCAAAATTACCAACAATTCGGACGTTCGCACAAAAGTAAATTTGAATACCAAATAATCCATATATTTCAACACAAAACAGCAAAATTACTGTGCACAGATAAGAGGTGATGCTGTGACTGATTTTGTCACAAGAGATGTGAGATATCGTTTCAATTTTGTTTTCTTAGATTCCAAACTAAGAAGTCTGCGTAACGCAAATCTAAAACGTGATGGAGACGTTCCCGGTTCGTCATCTACAAACAAAAACCGCTTTGAAATGTCCATATAACATTTTGTGACAAAAGAAAAACTGGAATAAGTGTAATTATTCATTGAAACTCTCGTATTTTTCGCTGTATGCACAATTTAATATTATTATATCTTTTATAATCAAATTAAAAAAGCAAATGAAACATTCCACAAATTTTATTTTGCAGAAGAATATTGCTGTTACTATTGGTGTTAAATAAGACAGAAATAGTGCGTCATCTCGGAAGCCGTTGGAAATACTCATATTTTAATAATTATTTTTTTAAAATTTTGCAAATTTAAAGCCCTGGAACCTTTACACCTAAAAAACTGACGTTTCTTTTTTTATAAATATTTACATTTTTTTGATTATTCAGTTGTGTATGGTAACAATCATAGCATGTATTTACAAAAATGTTCCGAAATCTACTACCAAAATATTTAACCCTCATTAATGATATTCAATTTGACGCATGACAGAAAATTATAGAACAACATTTAGAACAGTTATAACATTTTGCTAAAGGAGATAAAAATAATGTTCAGTTGAAGCCACACAACATAAGTACAATATCGTTATTTAGGAGTTCTTTATTTCACAGCAAAACATTTTGCATTCATGAATAGGACTACCGCATCTAATTACCTATAATTTAGTATATGGTGGAAAGTTATATAATAATTTTTGCAAACGTTATAAACATGTTGTTATCACAGCCAACCAAAATATCAACTCCCTCCACTTGGTGTCATACATAATATCGTAATGTGGAGGCTTTTCAGCTTTTAATGTAAACATTTAAAGTATAATCCCAATCAATTACCTACAATTTGGCTTAAGAGAAAAAGATTTAATCAGTTTTTGTAAAAGTTATAAATATTTTTCTGTTGTAATGATATGTAATTTGTACCGCAATACTCAAATAAGTAGTAGACAAAATTACTGTGATTTAGGGTTTGTATGCCACAAAGAAAATTTCTCAGCGTAAATGAGTAAATACAACGATTAATTACCTACGAATTTGTCATACGAAGCAAACATATGTAACAATTTTTTTCCATTTTCTATACATTTAATTTTTGTAAAAATTATAACAATTTTTCTGTAGCGTTTTTCGCAGTATATCTGAAAGCTTGCATAGAAAGTATATGCAAATTATTGTGATTTAAAGGTTGTTTGCTACAGAACGGGCAATAGTGACTAACTAATTGCGATAGGTAGTCTACATTTTGACGTATGGAATATCGTCGTTCAGTAATTTTTAAAACGTTATAAACAATTTGCAGCAATCAACTTTATGTTTCTTTGGCTATTGATAGTTAATATTGTTACAATACTAATCGGCTAGTCGCTCTGTTGCCTGTTAGCAACGGAGTTGTTACCCCTACATCATCATTATTTTGTTTATCTCTCAATAAGTATCGAAAAGTAGTAAACTGAAAGCATTTTTCTTGGCAAAGAAGATACGACTTGAGGCCTTTTTAGATTTCCTAAATTCGACCATTTGCAAGTTTCAAATCTAGATGTGTTCCACCGATCAAAAATAATACCTGATTCACTAGTCTGACAATATTCAATCAATCTTTTGATCTGAGTAATTTGTTACTTATATAAATTCCAGTAAAGAATTTTAGCCGGGACATAATACCAAACCGGCCGGGACGCCGGGACCGATGTCCCAAACCTGGACTGTCCCGGTCAAACCGGGATGTATGGTAAGCCTACCAGACATAATTTTTAATTTCGCGAGAAAAAAAGTCATTCTTTATAAAGAGCTTTGGATGTCCCAAAAAGTCGAAAGCCATTTGTTAATATTTTGATTTAACATACAGGATGGTTAGAAAACACGAAATTGTTAAATTGGCCGAAGACTAAACTATCGCCTTTTCGGAATTAGATAAAAAAAAACGTTATAGGTTATAGGTAATATAAATATAAAATAGCGCATATCAAGTCAGGGATTGGTTGAACAGACATTTTCCAAATAAGTGGATTGGACGATTCGGCCCTATAGGATAGCCACCACGTTCACCTGATTTAACGCCGCTTGATTTTCTTCTGTGTGGTTATTTAAAACAGAGGGTGTATGGGAATAAGTTTTTTGATAATGTAGACATGCTAAAATTAAAAACTAGGGAAACAGTAGACGAAATAAATGAAGAAACAATTGATTTGGTATATCTGGAGTTTGGAAGAAGATTAGACAAATGTGTAGCTGGAGGAGGGGAACATGTGGAGTAATATTTTGTTAAATTACTTTGTTAATAAAAAAATAAAAAACTTAGAATACAACATTGAAATTTGATATCTGGGCATAAATTTCCATATAAAACAACTTTTACTTTTATTAACAATGGCTTTTGCCTTTTTAGGACATCCAAAACCTCTTTATAAAAAAAATACTTTTTCTCGAGAAATTAAAAATTACGTCCATTATAGGTATAGTTAGGTTCATCGGGGGTCCACTGTATACAGATTTTAGAGTTCAGTGAATCTGAATTAATCTAATGTAATCTGATCTTATTATGTTATATGAAACGTCCGATTAATAATATATGGAGCAGAATACATATAAGGGCTATCCTATAAAAGCTATCTGATTTCAATCACGCTACGTGATATTGACACTTTCACTGCATATTATGTTAATGTAGAGCAAGATGCCTTCCGAAATAACCGAGATAATAAAGTTGACGCATTAATTTGAATATTATTCAGCGTGGCGCCAATGCACATTCTCCAGACTTCGTTGCCAAAGATATTAGCATATCGTGAACATTATAAATGTACGATCCATTGTTATTATTTCTGTCTATTGTTCGGGACGCACCAAAACAAGAAAAATATGGCTCAAATATTAATGCTGAAATTATAATGCTTTGTTGACGTATAAGAATTTATTCTCTTGTATATGGAAACAGATTCATTAGTTCATACAATAAATATTGAATTTGTTACGACAACTACATTGTATTGCTATTGAAAGTAGGCATAATAGGTATGCTGACGTTTCGCGAACCATATTGCTCGCTTCTTCAAAGCTAATTGAATACTGATGACCTACCAAGAAACTCTCCATTATATACCTGTATTTACACCTCACTGCGCACATCTGGAGCTACCGCTCCCATGTGCTTTTCCACCTGACCGCGTTAGCATCGATTTCCAGACCCTACTAATGTCAGTACCATCCTCGCGATTGATGTTGTCAGGATGTTTGTAAACTTCTATGGCTTCTCTAATAAGCCTTCGATGATAATTACCCACACTTGCCAACATCTTCACGTCATCGAAATTAATTGTATGTCCCGACTCGTGGCGGTGTTGAGCAACAGCGGACTGTTGAATCTTGCGTAGCCGGGTGTCTCTACTGTGCTCCTCGACTCGATATTCGATACTGCGTCCTGTCTGTCCTACATAGCTTGTTCCACACTCACATGTTATCTTGTATACTCCTTCGTTCTTCAGGAGTGGTGTGATATCCTTTGGGTTAGGCAAAATATCCTTTACCTTTGCTGGTGCTCTGTACCTTACCGTGATACCCGATTTCTTCAGTATTCTAGCTTTATGGTTATTAATATATTTATTAATTCATACAGTAATTTACATCATATTTATTCTTGTTTATTACTGAGATAGCATGTTCCGAATATGTGCTCCAATAAAAGCTAATACTAATTAACTATTAAGTCACGAACACTCCATCGGATGAAGAAGAAACCTACATACGTAAATAATTTTTTAGATATTTTGCTCACATTAATCCATATAGTCATGTCTTCAGTATAGATGAATGTGGATTGTGTGGCATCACTACAACTTGTACATTATATGAAAATAATTAATTTATTTCTTTCTTTCTTACCATTTGCTAAAACCTGAAGCTATAAATTTGTTGGTAAATACAATTTGCTCTACTAATAATATCTTGTTGTGGCATCAATTTTGATAGTTACAAAAAAGCTATTGGTACACAGAGAGAAAAGATTTCTTGTTTCAAAGAAATGTATTTGTTTGAATTTATTCTTTTGGGTCAAAACATATTTCTTTGACGCCAACAATATTTACTTAAATACTCTAGTTTATTTGCTTGCAGAGATTAATTTATTTGAAATATTTATTTAAGTGGAATAAATATATATGGATACAAACAAAAATTACTTTCCTTTAAAGTGATATTTTAGTTTTGATTTAAAAAAAAACGTTTCTTTACACCAATGAAATATAATTTTGATTCTAACATATAAATTTGTATATAAGGAGAGATTTATTTCGCTTAAAGTAATATTTTGTCTTTGGCTTAAAAATAGGTTTACTTCCGCCAAAGAAATTATATTTTGATTAAAATAAATATATTTGTACACAAGAAGATATTTATTTCCTTCAAAGTAATATTTTTGTTTTGGCTTTAAAATAGGTTTACTTCCACTAAAGAAATCATATTTTGATTCAAATAAATATATTTTTAATGTCATCCAACTGTATTGTTAGATGGCGCTGTAAACTCTCTCCTCGCACTTCGTACATATCGAGAGTATAAAGCCGCGTGATCGACAGTATAGAACTTATAGAGTACAGTGCCTGCAGGTTCAAGTTGCGATTACAAATCAGAGTACACTTTACTAACTTAACCTTGACTATATGTTGGGTTGGGAAGACCAAGCACTGGTCGAGGATGTGCGACATCCCAAAAAGGAGGTGACACATGGCGAGTCTTCCGAAAAATTCTTGTCTATTAATTCCTTCAACAAATTAATAATTTTAAGCATTTTCACTCAACCAACAATTTTGTTAATTTAAAAAAATGTAATTCTTTCACTCAACACAATCATAATTATTTGAAGTAAATAAATCTCATTTCTTATAATACACAAATTGCAAACTTTTTAACTGGAAACATAAGTTGTTTGACGCAAATCAATGTTCTTTCTGCCAAACAAATATTTCAAATAAATGCGTTTTTATCCGCAAATAAATATTTCTTTGCCTCTATTGAAACAACAAATTTCTTTGAGTCAATGCATATTTATTTGAATCAAAAAAAAAATTTCTCTTTGTGTACTCTTTATTGTTGAAATTTGATACCATTCCAAAAGATTTGTAACTTCCTTATCAAGAATGTGTATCTCAAATCATAAAACTTAAACACAATTTAAGCTGTTTCGACATCCACATAAAATTAAATTCACACCCATTAAAACTAGTCTACGTTTATTTCGCCCATTAAATTTAGGATCCTTTCACACACAATTTGAGTTTTACTATCATGCACTTCACTCCCAGCTAAGAGCTTCCTTATTCCATAGAAAAATCACATCGAAACGGCTTTATTTATTCGATATTTTACTCACCGTATCTGACATTAAGTACATTATAAGATGGAATCAATAATCGTTTACCAAATAGACATGAAAAACGCATTTAGGAATGCTCGCTATAGCATAAAAATGCTAATACCGATTGATACGTAATGAGCTGGACGTTTACTTAAGTACATGCGATAACAACCCTTACGGCGCAGTTGGAAGTGCGAATATTATTTTCGATTAACCGTGGGATGCTAATTAATAATGCCATTAAATATGCGAAGTCGATTTATAACGTACTTGCAGCTCAATTTATTAAATTGCTTCGATTTATGTAAGTCTACATTTATAAAGTAGGTATACGTTGGCTATAAACGTATATATAAGTAGACTCTTGACTTTTTGTTTGCTATCTGATGGTAGTTAATGAGGTTTAATTTGCTATAAGTTTTACAGGTAATGGAACTATTTATATACATGTGTTATACATGAAGGAAAGAATAAATAGTCTGGTTAAGTTTATGAAGTGTAGTTTAATTGTTAGCTAACGTCGTAATACAAGTATTTCCGTTCTGTTTTTATCATAGCAATAAGTCTATTAATTATCATATGTGCAGAAAGTATTACTCCGTTATATTTTTTCTTCGATATCTGTTTGAAAAAAGATTACGATGTCTAAAATATTTAGATAATAATTATTTACTATAAGCAATAATCACATTTGAACTGGAGAGTACAATTATAGATGAGAACACAAACCTTCTTATCCAACCAAAAAACTGCAAACACTTTACATTACAGTAAAGATCGATTAAAAAATCATGTAATAAAAATAGAAACAATCGAATAATAATACGTTGATGTGCTGACGTTTATACGCAAGATGTACTTTACTTTTTTCCTTTCAATCAAGTTGGTATATATCTATTTCTTTCATCTCGGCTGTGCGCTATCGATGTTAGAAAACTGGACTGTCGCCATATAGAGACAGGAGTACCGTACACTTTTCCGTATCCGATGTGATTCTCGGTAATTAGAAATAAGAGTTCAATAAGTATATTAAAGGAGTGAACGCACTATCTCCATTCAGAGATCACGGGCGTCTAGTTGGAATTTACTTGCTACCTATAAAGCAGAACTAATCTAAATTATTGCGAGGTATATCAACAGAAGATACACACATAAAAATACGGAGTTGGATTTAACACCGATTCAACACCGCTATGGATCTCCCTCGCGACCGTTTGCGCATGAAGTTAAATCAGACGGAGTTGAATTTTTACAGAGCTCATTCACTTTTTTTATAGTTATTATTATTTGTAACGGAGTTGAAAATATATGTTTAGGGAAATGCAGGTTAATCCTTTATAGACATAAAATAATCTCCCCGCGTGTCAAACTTCCGCGTTCCGGAGTGCAAAAGTTCTTCTGTACCTAGTAGTGAAATACATCCGTGGAGATGTTACGTAACTCCTTTATTAGTGTTAAAATTACCCTGTTGCGGGGTGCTTTTATTGGCGAAATTATTCTTTCCCTAGAAGAGTTGTTTGTGTACGTAATGAAGTTAAATATGTACCAAATAGAGTTTTTTTTTTCAGAGCGGTTCCTATCTTTATTAGGAATATGACGGGGACCAGTAAAAATCAAAAATACATTTTAACAATTTATTTTTCGAAAAAACAAGTAGGTAAATGAATATACATGTTTCCACAATACTCAATAAATAAAATACAGTTTATCCTAAATATAACAATAATCTCCGTATTAATATTAATAATAATAAATTAATAACTAATATCAAATATAACAGACTACATAAAGTCTAGAGTACTTTCATTAATAACTAAGTACATATAATATAATTGGTAACTATATACATATCATTCGCCTTATTATAAGGAATGTGTACCTCATATGGAACTATATGTTCTAAAGTTTCAAAACAAATAATCCAAAACATCGTCATCCTGTTCGCCCGTCTTTATTACCAAAGTAATTCCTCGTTGACGGTGCCATAGGAAGTCTACCAATAACTCCTTGTCGATTTCATAACTCGCGTCATTATAATACTTGATATCTTGATATTTTGTATCTGCTATTTTAAATAGCTTGCCAACTGTACATAAAGTGTGTGAGCACAACGAATAGGTATAGTACACGCATACATAGGTCTACGTACATACATACATACTACATATGTAATATAAGTAACTTACCTGTAGTATTAATTGTGTCGAAATTTAGTACATCGTTGATAATTCTGACCCATTTTTTAATAGTCCGTATTTAACTCGTATGAAAATACACTGCTCCATTTGAAACAATAATGTACTTACATATAAAATATTAAAAGTAATGGAAATGAAACTCACTCTCAACTGCACCCCGCAAACTTAGGAGTATAAGTGACGACCACAACACACTGCGAAGCAAACTGCAAACCGTCTTGGTGGCGACATGTTGACGCCTGTTGTTGTCAAACCGTAAGTTTTTGCCTTTACAGTATAAATCTTACCTTTTTGGAGATTATTCACTCCAAAACGGAGTTAGAAATCAATATTACACAGGGAATTAATGTTTACTTTTAGGAGTTTTATCACTCCGTCACAATGTTCAGTCATATCAACTCCAAAAAGTGTACTTTCTCTCATTTTGTCAGTTATTTCAACACCCTGCATGGTGTGAAATTTTCATTTCACAGCTCCAGTGAAAATTTTCACCATTTCGGATATTAACTATTTTCAACTCCGTGCTGTGTAGTTAAATTAACTCCGATATTACGTATATCAACAATTTTTAGCACACAATCAACAGATTTTCGGAGAAAAAATCACTCTTTTTTGTGTACAACTAACTACGTGCAAATTCTCTCCGTAAAATTTGTATGTGTGTATGTAGCGAAATTAATACATACATTAACACACATTAAAAACAACTAAACATCGAAAGAATTGTTAAATATCTATTAATCCTGTTTCTGTGTGTCGGTTCCGTCCCGTTCTATTCATAAACACTTTCTTCTAGAAACATCTTTGGGCCGCATTACTAACAAAATTCGGTGGAATGTTCTGGCTACAATGTTGTATTGTTTCCTCTAAATGATTTATATCTCTAATTGTTCGGTGTTTCTATACTTTATTTTTTACGCAACCCCACAAAAAGAAATCTAACAGGGTAAAGTCGGGAGATCTAGGTGGCAAGGATCTTAATTCCTAAGTTTTTCCTATCCCGCGATGGCCAAATTTGTTATTTAAAAAGTTCTTGACAGAGTTTATATTGTGTATGGGCGCACCATCAAGCTGGAACCAAATTGGCGCCCGTTGAATTAACGGCAAATTGTCCAGAATAGGTGATAACCCTCTGTTCAGAAACTGAAGATAGGTATAATTCCCCATTTAAATTTTGGCCCAACTATTTGATTATTCAAAATACCGCACAGCACATTAGTCTTAAAATGGTACAGACCTCGGCATTCTCTTGTAAAGATGGGGTTTTCATGTGCTCACCACAGGCAATTTTGTGAAGAATGGGACTGTTCTCTGACGTAAATGATGCCATGTCTGTCCAAAGAATATTTAAAAAAAAATCTGTTCTCTTCCATTTTCCCCTCAAACCAGATGGCAAAGTCATACCTGATGTCAAAGTGTCTTTCTTTAGGTGTACTTATAAATTTTGGTTTATAAGTATGATACTTGTTTAGTTTTAGTATTTCATGTCCTGTTGATTTGCTGCATTGGCTGTGTGCAGAAATTTGTCGAACAGAAGTCGTTTTATGCTCGATTACTCCTTGCAACACTGGCAAACTTGTTTCCTCATTTTCGGCAACATATTTTTGTTGGGTGTCTTGAAGTTATATTCTACACACCCAGCCTATTTGATTTTTTTCATTATTCTCGCAATGGTTGAACGGGCAATTTGGTTGTGTGGATTTCTTTCATTGCAAATACCAGCAACATCTCGGTGCGGTCAATCTTCTCCATGTATTCAAACAATTTCAACTTTTGGTTGGAGTGTTAGCATTGTTTTAAAAGTTACAGCACATAAACTAATTTGTATTAATGTATATATTTTTGTAATTGTAACTAGTAGAAATAAAATAAGTTCACAATAGCTATATTAACTTAATAACGGGTAAGTCAGTCATAATTAACTCAAGAAACAATAGATGTTTGATGCTTTAGTTATTTTTATTAAAACATTATCAGTGAAAATAAAACTTCATAAGTGGTGGTACCGCGCGATGCCACCACTTGCGAATCGCTCGCTGTAGATGGATAGCTACTATTATAAACCTATCCACAGTCATTAATATTAACCGAATAAAACGTATCATGCTCCTGAATTAGTTATTGTATGATATATTAATACCTCCAGGGTGAAATATCAACTTCGCACCAAGAAAATAAGTAATTTTGCGTTAGTTATTTTTTAGTTTTTTTTGTTTAAATAAACATTAGTTATCATACCAAAATAACAAAAAAATATAAAACAAGTATTCAAATGTGTAAAAAATTTATTAGAAAGGTCATTTTAGTATCATTGGCATTTACTAATATTTCTCACAAGAGTAATAATTAAGAAAAAAAGGGAAAATATTTCTTTTCAAGGTAGGTGGCTTTAACTTCATATTTGAATATATATTTTTACTTCTAAACAACATTTCCAAATAAAGTTTATCGATAATAATGACAATAAAGGTACTTTACTCTTATCACAAATTCATATATTCTGAATCGCTCGGTATATGGCACCGAAATTTACATATTTGACTGTTGCAATTTTGATTTCATACGAGTCGCTAACTTTCATAACGAATAAAATTTTCTGAGAAATACACAATAAAAAAGTTTTCCATATGTTACGGACTTTCGTGGACACACTGCATATTATACATGTACCAAAAACCCAACAACTAGTTGCAAATGATCTTCTGATAGAAACAGGAATGCAAATCCTTTTTTATGTGACAAGAAGAAGTAATAGCCGTAATTGTAACACACATCTATATCATCGCAGCAGATTAAAACAAATTATCCGTTACGAAATCGAATAATAAAACGACTTCTTGAGTTCATCTGTGCACCTGGTCATTTGATTCCCCTACAGGATTCAATGACCCCTTTCGACGCCGGTGTAATCGCTTCACATCAGGACTCAGGACTCCCCTTGAAAAAGTCTTTTAGTGCAGAATTAATGTCAGGTTAATACTTCGCCTATTAACACATATTAAGCTCGCTTTTATTCCTCACGTATACCGCGCTTTTATCGTGAAAGATCGGAACTTGGATACAGTCGTTAAAATTAATGAGTTCGTTAATCAAATTAAGAAGAAAAAGAAGAAGCAGAAGTCGTTTGCGTGCTTGCGAGTATTAAGATGTCACATGATGCTGTGGATGGAGGTTTCCGTTACAATAACGAAAGAGGCAGCTTTCAGGTGCACGGTACTGTCAGCGGACTTATAAATCACGACTGTGTTTTGTTAGTTGCGAGGTAACTGAGTTATTTTTGAGGTATGAATTAATTTAATTTGGCGAGACGTGATGTCGCTTGTTCAAATAAATGAGTGTGCGAACCAAAATAATAAAAGAAATGCTTATGTAGATGCTTAGTTTTTAGTTTGAACAAGAAGTTTGTATCCTGTACTATAATTGAAATGTCCAGTCTTCGATGTCCAAGAACTTTTGTAATCTTAAACCGGTTTTCAATATTTTTTGGGATTTTGTAAAGATGTTTTCCAAAATTCTCCCAGACCATTGTAATTTTGGGTAACCAAAAATGTTGCACCTGATTATACCAGGTAAACCAGAGTGATGGTTTTGGTGTAGGTGTTTTCAAGACACCTGTGGAATAAGTGAGGAACTGGGGCAAGTTCTGAAGGTTTCTATTACAACGCTAGGTATATCAATTCTCAACATTTTGTTTGTTTATTTTTTCCAATTTCTACCAAAAGGTTTGTGTTCGCACTTATAATTGAAATCTCCAGTTCAAATGTGAAACATAGTGAATTATAAATTATGTTAATTATTAATTAAATGATAATTTTAAACAAATATCGATGAAAGAAAAATATATCAGTATATCGTTTTTAATCGAATCTTTTGTATATACCTATAGGTATGTATAGGCAAATGCCTGTAAAATTTTTTAAGTTATTTTTTGTGCACAAAAAGTTGGTTGGTATTCTCAACTATAATTGAAATCTCCAGTTCAAATGTAATTTATTAGCTATAGTTTATTATTGCATCCGTTTGTACAAAAAGAAGGTTTGTGTTCTCATCTTCAACTGAAATCTCCAACTCAAATGTGCCAAATGCATAGTAAATTATAAATTAAGATTTTAGACAAATCTCGATAAAAAAATATATATCGATGTTTAATGTTTTTTTCTTATTGGAATCTTTTACCTATATAAATAAGGATGTATAGGCACAAGCCTCTAAAATTTTTGATTTTTTTTAAGGAGAAGAGGTTTGTGTGCTCACCTATAATTGAAATCTCCAGTGCAAATGTAATTAAAACGTAAAACATAAAGTAAATTAGGTATTTATTATTAAATATTTTACATACATCTAAATGCACAGTCAAGATAAAATAGGTATATCAATATAATATTATAGAGGTGTCCCAAACTCACTTTCATGCCTTGCAGAACTAATAAGCACGCTCATGACTGACCTGAATAGATATCAAAAAATAATCTAGTAATTTTCATCGAAATTTTACAGTATGATGACGATGACCTTTCTACTAAGGTCATATTTTGGTATTCTGGTCAGTCATGCCCTGGCCTATCGGCCCTCCAAGGAATGACGTTGTGTTATGGGACACCTGTATAAGTATGTTTTTTATTGCATTAATTTGTAACTGGACAGACTATTTTTGTTTGAAAAAGAACGTTTGTGTTCATATCTATAATTGAAATCTCCAATTGAAATGTGGTTCTATAATGTGGTTATTAAAGAAATCACAGAGAAATCACGATTGCCGGAAAGAATATAATATAAATTTATACGCATGATTTGTGATATTGATGTAAGTTCACTTGCGCGGTTCTGTGGAATAAAACTGATGCAATTGCCGAAATTCTTACCAAACTTGCCGCGTTACTTTTCCTTCCTTAATTATACGTAATCACAAACAAATCCGACAATAACAACCGCCAGATTTCATTTAATTGTAAGTATATTTACCATATGGCATTCGAAATTTCCAATAACAAGTTGCACATTACAACTATACCTATAAGTATACCTACGTAACGTGCAATTATTACAAAATAGAGACAAATTTTTTATATAAACGGGCCTATATAGCAAATATTCAAGCAATTTGTATAAATATATCCAACTGAAGAAAAAAAAAACAAGTGAAACACTGTTATAAGCTCTTAAAACTTTTATAATGCACATTAATGTTAGGCAATTTAGCCATGACATCTAATTCAAAACTAGAAAACCGGATTTTTTCGTGAATCACGTAATCACACAGCGCAAATAATAACAGTATTGCGGAAGCAGTAGTATGACGCGTCTCGTAAATAAGTACATGGTGTAATTCACCATGACATTACACACAAACTATAACATCAGTATAGGTAATGATATAAAAATTACTCCTGAGGTTTGTGTTCTCATCTACAATTGAAATCTCCACTTAAAATGCGTAAATTATTATGTTTTAGTCAAATCACTTTGTAATAATTTCATAAAAATCTATGGCTTAAGCTTTCTTATCATAAATGTTTACAACTTTCTATAAAGATATAGGTAAATGCATTTGCCCATATATAATTCTAAATTACTCAACACACTTAAGCCCATAATATCAATTTAATGTCAATGAATACGGAAATAAATTGCAAGCATAGTTATACCTAGTATTTTATTCAAGTATTGTTGATGCAATGATGTAGAGAAACTTGCATTCAAAGATCTGTATGGCTAGGAAACTTTATATTAGACGAGTGTAGGTCTGTGGAGAGATAATTCTGTAGCCTTCGGGCTTGGTTAAATAATTATAAGTTTCATGCACGCTGCGAGTTCTCTGAGCGTTGACTAATAATTATAATATCGACTTTGGAATTTCATTCTCAACTGTCTGGTCTGCACGCGTGTAAGCTTTATTGTCTACCCAACCAGACAAGAACTTTTTCTTTCGTTTACGAGTGTGTTGCAAGAGCCAGCAAGAGAATTATATTTAAACATACAGCATAAGAATTATAGATATTATTTGATTTATTTTAAATTAAAACTATTTTTAAGGTTGGTGTCCTCATCTATAATTGAAATCTCCAGTTACATTTTTTAGTATTTCTTACATAATCAATTCCATTAAATATTTTAGACAAATCTCTTTACATTTACCATCAAATATGTATGTATATTTTGTATAGTTAATTGTGTACGTTTGTCATTTTTATTATTTAAGAAAAATATCTAGATATAATGTTTGTGTTCTCATCTATAATTTAAATCTCCAGTTACATTTTTAGTATTTCTTACATAATCAATTCCATTAAATATTTTAGACAAGTCTCTTTATATTTATCATCAAATATGTATGTATATTTTGTAGTTAATTGTGTACTTTTGTCATTTTTATTATTTGAGAAAAATATCTAGGCATAATGTTTGTGTGTTGATCTAATCATTTAACATTCTAAATCGTAACTATCCCGGATTCATATCAGAAAATCGACTGAAAATATTTAAAAAAAGTTATAGAAATAAACTGCGTGAGGCGAAAAGATCGGCTTTTGATGTTTACGTTGAGTCGGGTGCCAACAAATCGTCATCATTATGGAAAATAATAAAGCATAACACTAACCGAAAGAAAACTAGTTTGGACAATGTACCCTCGGCTGAAAATTTTAACGACTTTTTTATAAACATACCCCATGATATTGTTAAAAAACTAAGCAAACCTGATATGAATCCACTGCAATACATAAAAAATATAACATCTGACACCTTTAATTTTAATCATGTTTCATTTAATGACATGAGAGACACAATAAACTCATTGAAGAACTCAGCAAGTGCGGACTGCTATGGTATCAGTGTAAGAATAATCAAAACATCAAGAAATATCATTATATATCCACTTGCACACCTTTTCAATGACTGCATTGAACAAGGTTGTTTCCCGAAATGTTTAAAAATTGCGACAGTGATACCGATACATAAGAAAAATGACACGGGCAACTGTAACAACTACAGTTGTTAAACCCATATCATTAACACCGATCGTATCAAAAATATTCCAAAAAATACTAAAAAAACAAATATACATACATTTTGAAGGGAACAACTTGTTTAGTGAATCTCAGTTTGGATTTAGGCATGGCAAATCTACCAGTCTAGCTATCAATGCACTTATAAATAAAATCTTAAACAACTTTGAGCGCGGATACCATTCAGTTGCCACGTTTTATGACCTCTCGAAAGCTTTCGATTGTGTCACACATCATGTTCTATTAGAAAAACTTAAGAAATATAACTTTTCGAAATCGAGAATTGGGTTAATGGAGTCATATCTGAGTAATCGTTACCAACACGTAAAAGTGAACAATTCAATTTCATCGAACAGACTTTGCAGTTACGGGGTACCCCAAGGATCAGTTTTGGGCCCCATTCTCTTTTTAATTTATATATCAACGACATTAATTGTGCTACTGAAGCAACTGATCTTATTCTATTTGCGGATGACACAACGGTAATTAAGGGAGGTGATGATTATGAACAGCTTCTTAATACAGTTGACCTATGTGACAGAGATATTAAAGAATGATTTTCTTCAAATGCGCTTTGCATCAATCAGGATAAGTGCTTATCGGTATTGTTTACATTGCGACATGAAGCGCGTTCCAGTACGGACGATAATGAGAGTGTAAAATTCTTGGGTGTTATTCTTGACTCCAAATTAAAGTGGGAAAGTCATGTCGGACATGTTTCAGGAAAACTTGCGAGGGTGATTCATTATTTGAGAATCTTGAGAGAATCAATCTCTATAAAATGTCTTAGGGTTGCATACTTTGCCTTTTTTCACTCCTTGATGACATATGCAATATTTAACTGGGGCCATTCAGGTCACAGCAATAAATTGTTTTCTCTACAACGCCGATGCATATAAGAGTAGTACTCGGAGTCGGTTGGAGGGAAGATTGCCGTGAACACTTCCGAAATCTCAATGTTCTGACACTTCCATCCGCCTACATATTGGAATGTTTAATGTACGCTAAGGTCAATGCCAGTACGTTTGTGACATCGAATGCAATTCACTCGTACAACACTCGTGAGAATCAGCAGTATCGCCGACCTTTTCTGAGATTGCAGAAGTCGCGCAACGCATCAAATTACTGGGCTCTAAAAATTTTTAATGTTCTGCCGCCAGCAATTAAGTGTTACTCCAATAACAGATTTAAGACAGTAATGAAACAATTCTTGGTTGAAAAATGTATATTCAATTACGATGAATACTTTAACTGTAATTTCGTAGAAATATGTAGTGCATAGTGTTTTTCTTTTTCTGTTCTGACTTGTGTAAACAATTTTCTTTGTAATAACACCAATAAAGATTATTATTATTATTATTATAATTTAAATCTCCAGTTAAAATTATTAGTATTTCTTACATATATTTAATTCCATTAAATATGTTAGACAAGTCTCTTTATATTTATCATCACATCATATATGTATGTATATTTTGTAGTTAATGGGTACTTTTGTCATTTTTATTATTTAAGATTAATATCTAGGTAAGTATATAGGTAGATCCTATAAAGTATACTCTGTATATGGTTAGTATAAGATCAAAAGTCCGATATTATATGTCTATCGTACAGTACATTGTATCTAAACCTACGTAAATTGCGTTTTATGGGGTTTCTCTTAGGTTTATGGCGTTATGGGTTTGCGTAACGCCTGCATGTCTGCAAACCCACGAAAATTGCGCTATTTCACGGGTGTTTGCACGCAACGGAAATCGTCAATTCAATCGAAGAGAGCTGGACTCTCTCACGCATTTATAACACTATCTAGTTTGCATCATTTTGCCATTTCAGCAAGAAAAATAGGGGGATGTCATTAAATAAATGTCGACGACACCAGAAGACGAAAAAAAAATTAGCAGCGAAAACAAATTGCCTTGTTAGTTATTACTTATTAGTATTACATACAAGATATGTCGAAACTGAAACATAAAAAGAAATTTCGTATATTAACTAAATAACAATTTCTTTCAACTACAAAAATGTATTTTTCTGTGGAGCATTGAGTCAGTGTTTCACAAATATTCGGCGTAGAGTCATAAAACAACACGTTTTTTGTCCAGCCGGCCACAGCTGGTCGGGAACATGATTCGTGTTTTGAGAATGCAGATGTGCGTTGTTCTGAATCGAAATAACATATTTATGCTTTAGGTATTTTCAAGCGTTGTTTTATTTATAAAATTATCAGTTTCACAGTCTAATTTGCTGAATCGAATAGGATAATAATATAATAGGTATAAAACAACATCAGATTTATTTATGATTTCTTCAACAAATAATAATATTGAAAATTCTAAGAATTCTGTTATTTGTTTTGTTCTATTACTATTGACCTCACAATGCCAAGAAATAATCCAAGATTTTTAGCTTTTTAACTTGTGTTCTCACGATGTTTGGTTGTAGTTTTAACACATTTTGTTTTCATTATTTTTTGACAGGACTGCACTTGAACGATACTTTTTTCGTTTGAAGCAAATGACAGTTTGTATTATTACAGCTACTAGCTAGTAGCTTACAATTATTTGTATCTTAGTTTCCAGAAAATCGACAACCCAGGTCTTGATTTTGGATAGTTTTTCGATTTCGACCTCATCCAGCTCTTCAAAGAAAAAATTGTTATTATTTTGGTTCTATTCAAATATGATTAGTAAATGCTAATCCATACTTAAAGAAATATCTTCCAAATTTCAAAACATTTTTTGTTTCGATAACATTGATCCCTGTGATTGACGGTTTATAACTCTAAAAAACTACTCAACAACCGAAAATGATATAAACTGTGTTATACTCCTAAATCATTGTTTCCCTAAGATTTAAGACTATCAACATATTCTACTAGTCGGTTTAAACATGAGCACAAGAAAAACCCATTTGAAAAATTTGATATTATGGTAAACTGGGATTTTGTGAATGAAACGTGGAAAGTTGATCAGAAGCAATTTATACGATGTATATACAGTTTCTAAACTTTATGAAGTTTGTTTTCCTTTGAGACCTGCTTTGAAGTTTGTAATGCATTAGATTATCCCTATAAATTATCAAAGCAATAGTTGTAAATATTATTGAAACTAACACTAACACTAGTATTTAATTTTTTTTTTCATTTATTTATTGTTTACAAATTCGTGCTGACCCTGGGACCTGAAGGCACGGATCCATAACATTATTTAGATATTTATGTAGGCCTCTATTAGCAGTAATAACTAATAACCTATTAATTTGCAATATTTCTTATGTGGTACTATGTATCCGCGTACTATGTCTTAAAATAATTAAAGCCTACATGCACATCATAAATAATAAGCATCTCCGGCGATAATTGATACTGGTGCCAACCAAATCATCCATATCGACTTCCTCAACATATAATCAATTTACTGTTAATGCTGTAATTGGCTATACCTAGGAAGTAGCAAATCTCCATCTTTTTATAGGATTTAGTTATTCAAAATTAATTCATAAAAATATAACATGTTTCTGATTTCAACGACACAAAACTGAGAAAAAATTGCCACCTATACAGAGAGAAATTTTTGTTTAATTCAAATAAATATGCATTGACTCAAAGAAATTTGTTGTTTCAATAGAGGCAAAGAAATATTTATTTGCCGATAAAAACGCATTTATTTGAAATATTTGTTTGGTAGAAGGAACGTTGATTTGTGTCAAACAACTTATGTTTCCAGTTAGAGTTTGCAATTTGTGTATTATAAGAAATGAGATTTATTTACTTCAAATAATTATGATTGTGTTCAGTGAAAGAATTACATTTTTTTAAATTAACAAAATTGGTGGTCGAGTTAAAATGCTTAAAATTATTAATTTGTTGAAGGAATTAATAGACAAGAATTTTTCGGAAGACTCGCCATGTGTCACCTCCTTTTTGGGATGTCGCACATCCTCGACCAGTGCTTGGTCTTCCCAACCCAACATTAGTCAAGGTTAAGTTAGTAAAGTGTACTCTGATTTGGAATAGCAACCTGAACCTGCAGGCACTGTACTCTATATGTTCTATACTGTCGATCACGCGGCTTTATACTCTCGATATGTACGAAGTGCGAGGAGAGAGTTTACAGCGACATCTAACAATACAGTTGGATGACATTAAAAATTTATTTATTTGAATCAAAATATGATTACTTTGGTGGAAGTAAACCTATTTTAAAGCCAAAACAAAAATATTACTTTAAAGGAAATAAATCTCTTCTTGTGTACAAATATATTTATTTTAATCAAAATATCATTTCTTTGACGGAAGTAAACCTATTTTTAAGCCAAAGACAAAATATTACTTTAAGCGAAATAAATCTCTCCTTATACATATACAAATTTATATGTTATATGAATCAAAATTATATTTCATTGGTGTAAAGAAACGTTTTTTTTAATCATAACTAAAATATTACTTTAAAGAAAAGTAATTTTTGTTTGTATCCATATATATTTATTCCACTTAAATAAATATTTCAAATAAATTAATCTCTGCAAGCAAATAAACTAGAGTATTCAATGAAGCAAATATTGTTGGCGTCAAAGAAATATGTTTTGACCCAAAAGAATAAATTCAAACAAATACATTTCTTTAAAACACGAAATCTTTTCTATCTGTGTAGTTTTAAATCTACTAACTTATTATAGATTTAACCTGATGATGACTCGAAAAGACCGAAACCGTTTGCTAACCGTTAGTTAAATTGGTACTTCTTTTCGTAGTGAATGAATTTCTACCGAAAATTGGAAGCAATTTACGAATTATCACAACCAAAGTTTCACCATTTTGAGAGTATCTAATATTTAACATGTTCGACGGTTTTATTTCACTGGGCTCGTCCTTGTGTTGTATTCGTGTGGTACACATACATGGGGGTCAGACACGGGGCAAGGCAACAAGAATAAAATGCAGCAAGAGACACAAGAAGTGGAGAGGGACCAGAAGACAAGATAGGCGACTCGAAAGCCAGTGAAGGGAAAAAATAGAGGAACTCACCAGTGATGCAGACCTCTGGCCCAGACTGGGCGAGTCCTGGTCTTCGTGGTCCGGCGGACAGTCGGAGTGCAGGTGCGAGGGGGGCCTCGAAGTACGCCGACCCCCGGCTTGGCTTCTAGAGCGAGGGCTGCGCGGCGCCGTCGGGTCGTGGTGATGATTCATTTCTTCATCACACCCTCTGGACGATTTTCATCATTATCGCGCACTAGATTCACCACCGGAAACACTTTCTGAAAAGGAGAAATGATATTTAATGATGATAACGTTTATTGAAAATGGAAGACCTAATACAAAGTAACTAAAGTACAATTACAACAATAAATCAACAAAATAAGCTTAGAAAACATAAAACACTATAGAAATGACATGATATATAAAGTATGGAAACATGAGAAAATCTCTAAGATAGCTTTTAAGAAAGCCTCAAACGCGTTAATTGCTAAGGAGGTATTAAAATACACATCTCTGGTCTATTTTGTAATTTTTACAAGTTTATACCACCTGAACTTGTTGTCCTCGAAACCTCAAAATGGTCTCATAGTAAACCTTAATCTTAGCACTTTTACCTAAAATCCCAAAAATTTATTCCTAAATGTTTTGAAGCACTTACAGCGTATCTGACATGACATACAACTTTTTTTCTGTTATCAATTATACCATAATTTTCAAGTCTTTTTCTCGAAAATTATCTTCTGTAAGGTGGGGATAAATTTTGTGAATTATCTTTAAGGCAATTAACAGATCTATCAATATCAGAACAAACAATATGGAGTTGCCATTTAAAAAAAGTTTAATGACGGCAAAAGTCGAAAACAATTGAAGGTGGGAAATTAAATTTGACGTAAATATGCACATTTTGGTAATTAAAAATCGACGTGTCCGAGTATTTTTTCAATTAACAAACCGTTTCAGAGATTTAGTCATATTTCCATACTGTACGTGCTGACTGTATATAAGTTCATTATATGGTATAAACAATAGGTTTAGCTATGGGCTACATGTCCGCGACTATCGTCTCTATAATTCGTTCACGGAGGATGATAATTTTCCTGCAGCCCTCGCGGCGGTACGGTTCTTCCCGTTCTTTGTGGAACCTTGAGTCGGTCGGTGCACCAAGCCGTGTGAACTTCGAGTTCAGAGTTCATCTAAGTCTAGGCCAGGTTTAAAAGCCGCGGCCGTACCTATAGGTACTTATTCAACGCAAGATCGCCTCCAGATGTTATCAACGATGATTGCGCATTGTGTCCGGCAGATAGCAGGCGGGTCGGTTCCCTTCTTTCAAGGTTATACAGCGTGTTCTATAACCAGTAGGTAGATAGATAGAACATTGTATTTTTATTCAAATAAATATATATTGACAATCGAACAAATCTGTTCGAGATTTATTAGTTGCCAGATTTATTGCGAGATTTATTAGTTCAGATAATTATTAGTTGAGTGAAAGAAAGGTGATTTTTTAAATTAACGAAATTGTTGAGTTAAAATGCGATATGTTAAGGTTGCAATAAATGGTTCTTAATACATAATAAATAAATGGAGACATATGTTTGAACACTCAAGTAATTTTTGCAAGGGATTGGAAAAAATAAGTGTACGCTGATTCGGAATTGAAACATAAACCTGCGTGTAGGGTAGGGCGGGGCTTGGAGTGCATTTTTTGGCATTTTAAGTTACATTTTCGAAAGTATACGGACGAAAAAGTACCCAATATAAAAAACTGAAAGTACCTAACGTTATTTGGCTATTTAAAAAATAGTTATTTATTATACAAGGGAAAAAAGTAGTAGATTTTAGTCTACCTTTACTTATTTGTATATACCTTATATATACAGGGTCCTGCAACTCAGCTCCCGTCTTCTGTAGCTCAGTTACTAATTAACCTAAGAGTTTGACAGTTTGCAGGCTTACCTTGTACTTCAAGGTACATTACAAGAAATTATTTTTGATTGTACAGGCTGTCCCAAAAATGTGCTAATTAATTCAATGTGCTATTTTATTAATTAGCATCTATTATTAGCAGAAGAAATTACTTAACCATAAACAAGAATAATTTAATGGTTCATCTGCGGCACATAATACCAACCTAATAGCAACCCAACCTAACATAATTAACATGCATTACACTGAAACCATTAACCAGTGTCAATTTAAAATATCGCAAGGCACGCGGATATATCAGCAGTAACTAACTATTCTCGCTTCTGCATAAATCTCGGCGCAGTGCTGCGGTATCTGCACTGCATCGTCCGCTGCACCGCGCGCGCACACACAAAAGACGGACATACCACGCGACACACCACACGGACGTGTAATGCGATATCATAATTGATTACCTCGTTACTCTCACTCTTTAATCGGGCAGCCGTATCTTTATTGGTCGCCGTTGCGTGATTTAGATTTGTACGCACATATTCATTTCGTTAGGTTATGTGTGGCCGGACAATAAGGAATGCGACCGCAGTACTTAGCTTACCAATGCAAGCATACCGAGGTAATTTCGAGACACCTATGCAAAGATATTGAGAATACTGGAGCGGATTGCTATCTATGAAAATTGTGACAGGGTAACGCGATACTCCGCGCAGATATACAAATAGGGCGACATTGTAGCTGTTAGGTTGGAATATACGAGCACTTTGAGATGTTGTATCTTGAGAAAATGGGGATAAATCGCACATTTTTTTCAATGTAAAATGTCATAGAAAAAAGTTATTTTAAACTTCATTTAATGCTGACAACGTTGCAAGTTCTTCATCATAACAACACTTCCAAATTCAATACTTATAATAATACTTATAATAATTCTTATACCATCTCAAATTTGAATATTTTGTATTAATTAAAAACAGAAAGAAAGATCAGACATCAACAGTACAGTATATTGTATTGCATTGAACACGAATGAAGGCAAAGTACTATTTGCCCAATACGTCTGTATTGGGCAAATCGTAAAAAAATGTCACTTAGAGTAAGTTGGAATTGAAACATAGCTAGAAAATAAATACATCTACCAGTGTTTCAGAAATAACATGACAAATAACACATGACATAACCTCAATGCTAAAACTATTGTTTGTGTTGGAACAGGTTGACTATTCTGGATTGCTTAGAAAGTCTAAGTCTATTTCTTTTTACTTAAACATTTTTTATAAACTAACTATTACGTCTAAGATTTTTAACTTAAATGTAGAAAATTTATCGTCTTGTACAAATTTAACAATTTCTAGTGTTTAGACCAGCCTGTATGTTAAATCAAAATTCTCACTGTGGTTATGGACTTTTTCGAGCACCAAAAAGTCTTTAATACGAATAACTTTTTTTTTAATTTGCTGCGAGTTCTTCATCATAACAACACTGCCAAACTCATAGTAACATACTTATTAATAATCCTTGTACCAGATCAAAAATCGCCATTACATGCCCGTTTATCTACAAGAACCAAGTCCAATAAATCTTGTCGAGCAATTTTTAATCATTGCTCAACACTGACAGCGATGGTCATTTTCGACTTTGCCCAATAAATAACGCCACGGTATACACCAGCAACACGCAACGTGCTGTTATATATGGTGCAAGGATCATTAAGATGCAACATCAATCGACTAAGATTAATTCTAACCTATGACCGTATAAATCGTATAACTCGTAACTCGTCGCGCCGGTAATGTGCATGCGAGGGCCCTAATCCTTGCATGTGACGTTTAATCCTTAATGGTCGACTTGAGCCGACGTATTATATTGCATACACTGAGCCTATAGGAGTGGTCGCTATAGAATCAACTTTGCGGATCAGCGATTTTGCATGGAAGATGATGACCGTGGTAGATGATGGTACGCATGAAGAGGTACGCTTACACCCAGGGCAAAGCCGAAGGTAGATGTCTCGGATAAAGGAATACGGAAAAAGAGAAGTTTTGGACCATTCTGTCAGTTCACAGCCTGCGATATGGGAGTGGCTTAAGGAGTCTGATTTATACAAGAGTTTTAATTTATAGGTCTATTAACAAAATACAACAAAGTAACGCACAATAATGGTAAAGAATTTTTGTTTATATTAGGCAAATTACTGTTGTTTATGCAAATAATTTATATCGACAAATCTATTTGCCGAAGCAGTTGCTGGGCAAATAGCATTTTGTTTTCATCATAAGTTCAATGTCATACAATTTTATGTAATTTTTTAATTGTTCTGCTCTTTCATTTTTTCCGAGGCAAACAGCGTTGAAGAAATATCATCAATTTGCTTATTACAATTATTAGTTTAGAAAAATAGAAACAAGATAAATTCTTGTATGCATTTTTTTATATACATTTTAAAAGAAATATTAAGAGAAATAACTAGACGTATTACTATAATGACCAGATTAGTCAGTTTTTAGAAATTAAGATCCAAAAATTCTTCCTCAAATCGATAAATTGCAGAAATACTATTGTATTTTTAAATTAGTCTTTCGAAACTAATATTTGTTTACTAAGAAAAATATGAATTATTCATTTTAGATAACTTACCTACCACAATAATTATAAACTTAATGTTGATTTATTTCGCAGCAACAAGACTCACAGCTAAAATTACTGCCAAGAAGTTAGTTTCTTCTGTGTTTATAACGAAACTGCCTTTGGTGTCGTTATGAAAACACTAGATTACAAACTTTTAGTAACTTTTAGTTTTCCAAGATTGATGATATTGACGTCAAGTGTTAAATAAGGCTGACATCTAAATGGCTATTGGCTCGCCTCAATCGTATTTGTGAATTTTACCACATCTACCAACTGTTGAATATAAAACTACTCTACATTGTAAAATGAAAACCGCAATTTTCGAAATTTATGTAAAATTAATGTCGCAAAGTAGAAAAAATAGTATATAA
The DNA here is from genome assembly GCA_964023965.1 of Melinopterus prodromus. Classification (NCBI taxonomy): domain Eukaryota; kingdom Metazoa; phylum Arthropoda; class Insecta; order Coleoptera; family Scarabaeidae; genus Melinopterus; species Melinopterus prodromus. The sequence goes on from OZ030392.1 coordinate 4,398,218, forward strand.
CACTCGTTTTATAAGACGCACTCGTTCCATTTTTGCAACAACTCGTGTGCCAATTTTTGTCTTATAAAACTTGTATTATAATACACTATTATTATTATTTAGGACTGTTGAATTGCAACATTTGTTTCTTATCTCCTTGGGCTTTATAATCTGTCTTAATCCTATCTAAATAGATTAATCATTTTCTTATTATGTATATATTCTTTATTATTCTTCACAAATTTATTAGCAGAAAAAAAATTATTGTTTTGTACAATATTTATTTCTACGAATCCAAACTTGAATTCTTCTATAAGAAATGAAAACTTCTTCTTGTGGCAAATAATATTTGTTTAGTTTAAATAAATATAACAAACGCATCAATAATGCAAATGATGTAGAGTACTTCCCTCAAGTAGGAAATAACAGTCACGTTATGTTGACGCGCGTAGGTCATCTCTGTCAAGCATATACGTTTTTCTATAAATTTATCTCTTATGATGTTCCTATGTTATATAGTACGTGTGTGGATACACACTCGGAGTGAATATTATTCAAAGCTACTGTCATCATTGTCATCGGCGTGTATGATGATAGTGATTATATGAGCGTATAAAACTTAGAAATATCAAAAAACTTTTACAAATTCAGCATCGTAAATTTGTAGAGACATAGATTATTTTGCAGATCGTTCATTAATTTTAAATGCTAATCCCGAAACCCGATTTAAATTGCCAAGAATTTCTATGGGACTTCCAAATGCCTGTTCGTGGTTCTGTTATCTTATTGACTCATTTTGCCATTATTTTTTAAATCGGTAATCTGTCGCCGGATATCCAAATTTCTTTGGCGAGGCATAATCGCCGTGTCGTTATATTATATGTATTGTGTCCGTAAACACTGTTCTCCTAGTAACTAATGCACGTGCTATCCGCCACTACTTGCAGCGTCGCTGTCGATCCCTTCCCCCGCTCGCACGAAAGACCGAAGAGCGCAGCGTCAATTGCAGCAATCATGAGATGCTTCAACTCGATCTTTTGTAGGGAAAATGCAAGATAAACAATGATTATGTAATAAGCTTTAAACATATGAATTAGTGGGTAGCCTATAGTCTATATTTCATTATTCAAGCTCTTTTAATAAAGGAATTGCTGGCATTGCATAATATAGCTTTTTGGGGGTCAAGCACTACTCCAATGATTTTACAAAAATGCACATTGAAAGCTAGCATTCCGCAGGTGATTTTACTTTTTAATTCGTTGAAATGTATAGTTTATTTCCGGAGTAATTAAATTGCTAAAGTTAAACGAATAAAATTTGCGGGGCAAGAGAATCTCTACCACTGGTGGAAGTTCAATATTCTTATAGAGAATTTAAAACTCGTGTTCGAATGTGTGTTGAATTAGGAGGTGATTTGTTAGAATACTTCATTTGTTTACGTACAAATAAATAATTATCTATTACTTACAAAGTATGTTATGACATAAATTTACATTCAAGATATTGATTATTAACCATTATAACCTAATATGTTTTTAATTAGTACAGTTTAATTCATTATCTACCGCTTAAAGGCTATACATAAAACTCTGTTAATTGAATCGTGAGATAGGTTGACAGGTTTCATAAGAACGGTTTGATTTATTGCCACCCGAATAGAACGAAATAGTCTCCTATAAATGAAATAGATTTCTTCCATAAATGCTTATGTGGATGACACATTTAACGTACCGTAAACATTCGTTTGGATGTGCGCTGTATTATAAATTGATGTCGAAAAGCAATTAAAATTGAACTTGGAAATGGAAAACAAACCAATTAAAGTGCCTTCTTAATTGTTACTTTATAATTAAGGCGGTACATTAATATTTATGATCTATTTATTTGGCCTCGTATATGAGTAATTATTTATCTCTACGTATACTACAGATAGAACATTTTGATTCATTCGACTGTCAAAAAACAAAATGTGAATGACTGTCATAGTCAAGAATAGGCATGTCAAAAAAATGCTGTAGACTGGAAATAACGGGTTACGGTTGTAGTTACTTCGGCGGCGGGGTTCGGGTATTAGTTAAACTAATATTAATACAGAAGACAGGTTAACGGGACGGGAAAATATTCCTGATTCGGTGACAGCGGAATTCGATAGCACTAGTTCGACGTATTATCAACAGCATGCAAAGGGCCATCAAATAATACCTTGAGTTATCGCATCAGCATTCAAAGGGCCATCAGCGAGGTCTCTGGGCTATCTCATCAGCATGCAAGGGGCCAACAGAAATAGACTCATCTCCAATGGGAAATGGTCGGGCTTATAGACCGTCAAAACGACCCCACTATTCCCGAAACTAGTCCGTGTGTCCGTGTGTGTTTAAGCTGAAAATGTGAAAACAATGAAACCCAAGTTGCTTCTAATATCTCCTAAGAAACTTTCACCGAAGATTTTTATAGCTTCACCAATAAACTAAATAGGTAAAATCGCAAAACGGATGATTTCGCTAGCTGGTATGTGCACGTGGAAAATCGCTTTAACATTGAAGGAGAGGAACACAATAATCACGCGACACACATACGCGCATTAAAAAGAAAGTAAACTTTGCGGTATCGGTAATTATATTCGCATAACCGTAACAGAATTGATACGAAGAGATCGCCGTATCACAGATTATTCCGACATTTGTTTTATGCTGTTTTCAGCCGTCATTTGGGTGCGTAATTACTGACATAAACACGCATGTGTGATTCCCTGTAATTCGCTCTGATTTACGGACAAAAAGCATTGCTGATGCCAAGATTCCACACGCGATACCGTGATTCAGTTAGTTGATGTAAGCACGCTATAGATTACAGCTGAGTGTTACGTGTCTTTCGAATTACTGTCACACGTCAACTTCACGTACAGTCAGTGAACTGTATATACTACGTATAACTGGAACGGACCCGCGCTTTATATTGTCTGGCCAAAAGTGTTGCAGGCGCAAGCAAAAGAGACAGAGCGATACCGTGGGCAATGTGTCACTGTCTGACTACCGTAGGTAGATAGCGGAAGGCAGTAGTGTTACGCTTTTTTATTTTATTCCAGCTGAACCCATTGTCCTAGAAACCTCAAACTGGTCTCATAGCAAACCTAAATCTCTATATGTTTACGTGAAACTGTAAAAATTTGCTCCCAAATGTTTTTGACGCATTTACAGCGATTCTTTAAGTGGGGTGCGAACGGCTTCATAAAAAACGTAAAAAAGCGCAATAACCTGACAAGATATGCAGCTTTTGAAAACGCCTATTCGCTTACCACAAACAAACAAAAAGTTATCAATAAAACACTAAGTTTCAACTGTCTTTTTCTGGATTTTTTTAAAATGTTTTATGTTACAATTATCTTTACAATTAACAGACTTATCAATACCAGTACAAAAAATATGGGGTGGCCATGTAGTAAGTATCGATAGCGTCAAAAGTCGAAAACAATTGAAGTCGGAAATTAAATTTGATGTAAATATGTATATCTTGATAATTAAAATCGACGAAATTTTGCAAATAACAAACCATTTCGGATTTTGTGTCATGTTTCCTTACTTTACGCGCTCGATGTATACATATTTCGAATGAATAAAAATTTAAAATGTGAAAAATATTTTATAAGTATTAATATTATCGAATAAATATAACCAGCGTCATCTGGACTACTTATAATGTCAGAATGCGTTTCCTTAATTCAATAATACAAAGTGCATTTAGTCATTGGACTGCAAATGATTCAAATTAAAGAATAACTACTAACATATAATTTGAGAGTACCATCGCGAGCATAAAAAACGGGGACAGCAAACTGAAATTGGGCACTTATATTATCAACAATTCTAGTTGTGTAACATTTACTTTGACAGTATTTGTTAACCTATGATGTCTAAACTCTGACAGTATTTGTCAACCTACAATTTTGTTCCGGTTCCATCAATTTTATTCTTCGCGGTATTCTTGCCGACACTTAATTCAATAACAATTTCTCGAATGCTGATTTTATCATGTAGTCGAGTTTTAATTTGCCTTCTAAAATTCATTCAATTGCGAAATTTTTATTTATTACGTCAAAATTCAAGATGACATTAATGTGACATGACAAGCGTACTGACATGGCATTACGAAGCCCAGTTTAATCAGTGCAAATTAGAGTGTCCTCGTTTTTTATACGGGCGATAGTACCTAGTCTGTAAATTTTAATTAGGCGGAATAAATGAATAAAATATAACTTTTATTAAATCTGCGATTATTATCTCATGAATTTAAGTCTCTGCAAGAGTTAAGGGTTGATTAGTTTGTTCTGTAATACATTATTGTAATAGTTAGGATAAGTTAGGACACGATAATTAAATAATTTGCTCAAAACTTTTCAATATTTTTAGAATTATCTTTATGGGTTGAATATCCAATACTACTTTTGTTAATGTGCTCAACTTCTATTGTTTCTATGTTCTCTCAGAACAAATGCAATTCAGATATTAGAACTTCCAGCTTTTTCCCTCTCAGTTTGATTTTATATGGCAGGAAATGTGTAAAATAGCGCATAACGCAAAAGAGCGAACTCATTTGCATGTTATCTTCCATCTTAAGTACACTCTCTTCTTGGGATGGATGCTCTCAAACTCCGTGTATGACCTTGCCTCAAGCGAATGTATAATGTATATATTAGAAGCGCACAGTAGAAAATATGGCCATGTAATATCCTGCAGCATTGTTATCAAATGTTTTACATACGGTATAAAGTTATTAATAATATGTATATAATTACAAACAAAAATATATTTCTTTTAAAGTAATATTTTTGTTCTGGTTTAAAAATACGTTTCCTTCCATCAAAGAAATCAAATTTTGATTCAAATGTTTTGAATGCACGTATATGAAAACCTACTAAAGATGACAAATGAATTCAGTTGTTAATAGGGTTGTCAATAGGGTCCCGACCTAAACCCTATTGAACACGTGTGGGATCAGCTTGACCGAGGTGTTCGCAAGCGGCCTAATCCGCCACCAAGCATACAGGAACTGACACAAACCTTGGTTGAGGAATGCGTAAAAATAAAATCAGATATGTTCATATAAAATAAAACCCGCACCACCATATTTAACACAATCTGTCATTAGAAGTGGGCAATTCTCTCTCAAATTTAACACCTATTTGAACTTTGCGTTACCGCAAACTTCTATACGTATCTAATTGATCGAATAATCGTAAACAAGGGTTTTCGGACCCTTCAGTAATGTGTCCCGTCAAGCATTTGTTTGTCGAACACCCCGACCGTCGCTTTTATGTATAACGGTCTCAATCAACGATGTGTGACCATCACGACAGATGGCAACCATTTCCAGAACGGTGAATCGTCCCTACAGTCATCTTTTTAAAAAGGCAGCCGATACGTCAAAGGATAACGAAATAATTGGATAGCGTGTATCTTCCCGGCTATTTTGGGATTAAATGAGTGATGAATTCGAGGGTTAGGTTATAATTTACACGTTTTCTCATTATGTAATTTTATAATGATTTCGGTTGATCTTGTCTTATATCTCTGAAACTAAGCTATTTTGTATAGAGATAAATATAGCTCAATCGTCTTAGAATTTTATAAATAATCAGAATCTATTAAAGTTTTGATAAAATAGTGATTTTATTTGGGAGATATCAACGATGGGTTAGACGACAAACTGTGCTCAAACGCCTAGAAATTGGCGTTTTTCCACAGAAATTCAATATTGCATGCTTCATACATTTGTTGCAGTCTTGTACTGGATAAAATCCTTAAGCTTAGCACGTATGCAGTAACTTTTATATAAGAAAAACTGCATAAATAATTAGATGCTGCAAATTATAAATTCAAATGTATGAATTCTATGCATTTTCATGACTCAAGATTTTGCGATGTCGTGTTTTTTTTTTTTTTTCACAGATGTTGCCGTGTCGAGTAAGTTTAAAATTGCAAGCAGCGTCCACTTTTTGTTTAAAAAACTAGTAGGTATATATAAGTTTTAATACAACCATTAAAGCATTTTACGAGAGACAAATTGATTTCATGCCTTACGCGCATAAAAGAAGTAACAATGTCTGCGATGTCAGTTGTAAAAGCAGCAATAACCCAATAGGATACGATGAGAATGCCTAAGATTAATTTCTAGAAGAAACTATGTGAAATCTGGTAGAACGTTATTGACAAATAATTATTCTGGTATTTGTAGTTCTAATAAAATTATATCCTCCGATTACCTACAATATGTAAATTGCTCGGAGTATTAAGTTAATGCGTAGCTCCATACTTTCATGTACGTATTTGAGTTGCTAGATCCGGTGCCTATTGAGATAATATAATCGTTAGTTAATAAAATAACACTAAACAATTTTAGTACTATTAACAGTATTCTTCTTTTATATATTGTTGTTATTTTATAAATAAGTCAACGATTAAAAAAAAATCTGATGTGGCCAGGCACATGACTGTATCATACAATATATAAAATTAATAGTTTAGCTGCATGAGAATCTATTCAATTGAGATAAATCGTAGGTATTGTCGAAGCATCAGCATTTGACACTACCTACACTACGTCATTAGAATAATAGTTATTTATGTCACAAATGCCGAAAGTACGGAATAGCGCGACGAGCGGTGATGCGGCGCGTCACCGAAGGCGGAGGGTCGCCGTCGCAGGTGAGCGATTCGCGCTATCTTGTTTTTGGCAGGAGCGACATCAACGTTTATTGTGTTGCTTTTTAAGAAATTCGTATTTAAAACAAATAAATAAAAGATTTCTGTATAGTAAATACTAGGTTGGTACCACTTTGACGAAACGCCAAGTTTAAAGGTGCGTTCCGATTGGTAGGTAATGGTAGCATTAGCTTTTCATATTCATATTTCATATTGTACCACCGCCATTAGGCGGTGGTACAATATGAAATTATAGTATTTCTTACATATCGTGATAATGACACATATTAGTTTGCATGTACATAAACATGACTCACTAGCAATTTTCTATTGGAAATACTATAACGGCGTCTGCTACCACTGCCATTATCACTAATGAAAACGCACCTTAAAAAGGTAATTCAAATTCTGACAGATTTATATTTGTTCATGACACATCCTACCAACATACTAAAATAAAACTACACTCATCGCTATACTTTATTTATAATTTTCTCCATTTATCGTTTTTAGAATTAGATATAAAGACGGGTTGATATTTCTTATCAACAAACAATCAAATTGGTGATCTTATTTTATTTGAAATTTGTATTTTATAATTTGCCGTACTACAGCGGCAACTGGTTCTCCAACCTCTGATGAGATCAGCTGTTTTCGAATGTGACAACACAAAAAATATTTGCCAGAATCCTGGCTACTATGTAATTTCATATCAATGCAGATGCGACCGATCTCGATCAAATAGAATTTGCTCTTGAAGCTAAACTATTAATTTTACCAAAAAATGATATAGGCATAAATTATTCAAAATTTCCTCTACTTTAATTTATTAATTAACTATTTTGTCGAAATTACAGAAATGGCGGCTCATTTTCAAAATCCTTGCAAAAGGCTTAGAATAAACTACCAGTTCCTTTGGACCCTTTTGAACCAAAAGCTTTTCAGCTCTAAGTTAGGTCATGTAACTTCTAAATATGAACTTTCGTTCCGATACCTTTAGTAGTTTCTCCGGAATCGTCGCCACAAAAATCGTTTACACACAGACATACATACACACACACACACACACAGACATATTTTTGTGCCTTGGTCAAAAATGTTCAGGGGACCCATAAAGACCAATTTTTGCTAAAATCTCAATTTTTTTTTTCGGCACGATTACAATACTTCGTCATACTGCGTATGATAAAGTAAAATCATAAAGGATCAACCTATTAAAACAGGTGGGCGCACCACGCAAAGATATTGCATGTCTTCATGTATAGGAAACGAGAAAAACAACGCCTCGCACATGCATTTACTTCAATTACAATAATTTAAACGCGGCAATTCATGAATATGCCCGCCGTCTGTAAATTGCGCTTAAAAGTAAACGTCGATCGTCTGAGCGGTTTGCGTGTCTCTATCTGCATGGAAATTACGAACAATTTAATGGATTTAGAGGCATCTTATACTGCGGCGTACTAAACTTGGAACATCGACAATCAACTGAAAGAAAATTCCCTCTTTTAATCTTTTATGTTATTCCAGTGTATATGTGTGTGTGTGTGTGTGTGTTCCATGAGAGTGTGTACGAAATACATTGTTTAAAGAAAACCAAACAAGACGACGCTCGCTAATGATCCCACCAGTAATTTATAGCAGTATTCTGTAGTTTTAATCGTGAAACATAGTGTATAGGTCTAGCTAAATACAAAGACCGCCGTGGTGCGCGGGTTTAATTTAATTAACATGGCAATGCATCTTCGTAAGTGTCGCTGATAATTCGTCCTTTTTTCTAGAGATTACTTTGCCTTTAAGGAAGACTTTATACCGGTGGTGCATGGTACGAAATTTACGTTTTATGGCATTTGGCTTAAATCGCATATCCTCTAAACGTGTCTCTGGAGAAAGTATTACAATATAGAAATAATAGGAGTCTGCAGATGCGATGAGAATAACCTATTAACATACTTGTATGTATGTACTATCGTGGCCATATGTTATGTCCCTTCTGTTGACGTCGATTTTCTCGCAAAACAAGGGGCGAAAAAATTTAAAAAAATTCTGATGCTGTTCTTGATTAATATGCTACAACTCATAAAAATTAGAAAGCTGGATACGTTGGCTTTTTCCCGATTTTTCAAAATTAAGAAGAATTGGCGCTGTTTTTGTCCCGTAAATTTTATTCGTTTAACTTTAGCAATTAATTACTCCAGAAATAATCTATAGATTTCAACGAATTAAAAAGGAAAATCACCTGCCGAATGCTAGCTTTCAATGTGCATTTTTGTAAAATCATTGGATTAGTGCTTGACCCACAAAAAGCTATATTATGCAATGCCAGCAATTCCGTTATTAGAAGAGCTAGAATAATGAAATATAGACTACCTATAGGCTACCCAATAATTCGTAGGTTTAAAATTTATTACATAATCTTTGTTTATCTTGCATTTTTCATACAAAAGATCGTGCTGAAACTCCGCGTGAAATCCGACGCTCTATTTTTGGGGCGCTGCGGGGAAAAGAGGCGTTAGCGGTGCTATCATGTCGGAGAGAACCGACACAGCTGAGAGAACCGAGGCAATTTATTATCAATACACAAAAAGAATGATAAATTGTCAAGGTAGTAATTGTAAGTATCAATTAAATTCTTAATTTTTGCATAATTTTGATTATAATATGTGACCCAATACGAGAGAAATCTCTTCTATCGATTGGCGTTTATGTTTTCTTCAGTTTTATACAAAAATGTTGTAAACAAGATTTTGATGGAAGCGGATAGATCTAATAATATGGAGTTAGCAGATTTTCCGATTAGTGGTGAATACTAAATTAAGTTTGCTTGATAAACCCAAAAAATATTTAAAAAGTGTGCCCGATTTTGTTATGTAAATATTCAAACTATGATAACAGTTTGAACAGTTTATTTATTAATAATATTTAAATACATGGACGCACAATATAAAATAAATACAACTCTTGATATATTACATATATTACAAACGTCAGCTCTGAGCGTAAAAACTTAGAAATATCAAAAAAGTTTTAGAAATTTAGCATCCTAAATTTGTAGACACAAATTTACAAATTTAAATACATTTGCAGATCGTTCATTAATTTTAAATGCTAATCCCGAAACCCTATTTATATTGCCAAGAATTCCCATGGGACTTCCAAATGCCTGTTCGTGGTTCTGATATCTCATTTACTCATTTTGCCATTATTTTTTAATTTTAATTAATTAGTTTTTAATTTAATTTTTACGAGTTGTAGCATATTAATCAAAGACATCAGAATTTTTTCAAATTTTTTCGCCCATTTGCGAGAAAATGGACTTCAAAAGAGGGGACATAATATATGGCCACGATAGTACGTTACGTTCGTCTTATTATTTCCAGAGAATATGTATGTCCCCAGTGTTAAGTAAACCCCAACAACAAAAATATAAAATGTGTACTTAATAATTAATTTACTTTGAGTTTACAGTATTACTGTTGCCTTCCGTAGCATTTTTGCTGTAGTTTATTACGTTAATTTTCTGTGACTTTACAGACATTGCCCCCTGTGTATTAACTTATTTGTTTATTTAATTCAATCGTTTCAAATGTTCCGGCTATTTAAAATATCAACAAAAGAATTGAAAAACAAACAGCACTATTTACGATAATAAAATAAAGAAAACATTGATAATAAAAATAAAATAACAAGAGAAAGAAATAAGATTAATTTAGAGTAAAAAATCTGATGGGGCCAGGCACATGACTTTATCATACTATTCAATTTGATTAATATCGGTCATGTCTGCATTAATATAAAACTAGTTAGCCAGGATTTGACAGATATTTCCATTCTAATGACAGCAGGTAGTGCCAAACGTTGACGTTTTGACCATGCCTACTGTCAGTAAAATCAAAATATCTGTGAAATCCTGGCTAACTAGTTTTATTTTTATGCAGAAACGACCGATCTCGATCTATAGAATCTCATACAGCTAACCTATTAATTTTATAGATAGTATGATAAAGTCATGTGCCAGGCCACATCAGATTTTTTGTTAACTTTCCAGTCGCTGCTAAACAATGTATGGTAATTTATGTTTGCAGGTTATACTTTCGGAGATTCTAGAGGGATGTTAAAGGAGCTCGCTATATGGTATTACAGTAAAACGTAAGTGTTTAGCATGGTTTTTACTTGTATTTGCATGGAAAATTTTAAAAAAATCTTACCATTTCATTACTAGTTTATGAGAGGAATTGCTGGCATTGTATAATATAGCTTTTTGTGGGTCAAGCACTAATCCAATGATTTTACAAAACGGCACATTGAAAGCTAGCATTCCGCTGGTGATTTTCCTTTTTAATTCGTTGAAATCTATCGATTATTTCCTGAGTAATTAATTGCTAAAGTTAAACGAATGAAATTTACGGGGCAAAAACAGCGCCAATTCTTTTTAATTTGGAAAAATCGGGAAAACGCCAACATATACAGCTTTCTAATTTTTATGAGTTGTAGCGTATTAATCAAGGACAGTATCAGAATTTTTTCAAATTTTTTCGCCCCTAGTTTTGCGAGAAAATCGACGTCAAAAGAAGTGATATTAATAAATAGAATAGATTAAAATGTGTTGAAAGCAACCTACATTGGTCAATTTACACCTCATTAAACATTTTTTTATGTTTTTGTATTCAGTTGCTTTGAAAAATGTCACCGAATAATATAACCTATTATTATTTAAAAAAGTAGCATCCTGGTTCACTACATAGTAATAATTACTGTAACACTATTCTCTTTGAATAAATCCCTGTACAACGTATCGAAAACATAATAGTATACCTAAAAAAATCTATTTTTGGCAATCTTTCTCACGAACCGCTCACGTAAATGACAAAGTCATCCTCTATGGTAAAATTACCATCATCGGACGAAAGGTGGAGTCCAATTTCGATACCGTTACATTATTATACCCCATGTTATAGATTTTTTTGTACACGAACGACCAACGCGCACATATTGATTTAAATCTGTATAGCCAGATAGTAGTAGATACCGAGTATAGTGACTAACAACTGTCACATATGGGTTCGGCCTGCGATGGAGTAACGTTAATGGCAAATTAATGATGGTAGGTTCTTTGTTTGCCTGAAACGTAGCGAGAAAAAATCAGGAAGGATTCCAGGTAGAAGCTAGACGAAGAAGAACTCACGCACAGATTACATCTTGCGGCATCTTCTGTTGCCTATATATAGAGATATCTTGCAAAGGTATAATTTTTCTTATGAAATGGATGAACGGTTAACTTGAACGTTAGAGGAAACTTAACAAACTGAAAGATACTAAGGAAAACAGAACTTCTCACTTCTAGTTCCAAAACATAAAAAAATGGACTTGTGTTGCTTCGGCATGTCTTCTAATGGCTTACAAGGTATAGTTGCGACACTAAACTAAAGGCGTTTATGTTGCAAATTGGTGCATTATCCGCCTGCAATTGTTAACACGCCAAGTTTCGAATCGTTCGCTTGCTTGGTTCATTTGTACTCGCAGCGAGAGTTATGTGTGGCAATAACAATAATTATAAATTTTCTTAATTGACCGTATCAATTGAAATTTGAATGAAATATATGAGTTTCAGCGAACCATTATATAGTAGTATATTAGATCATCGGATTAATGAGTTTAATAGAAACACTTTGCGAAACAAATTTTGGTTAATTAACAGATTATTTGATATCTTTCCACCAATTCGGTTGCGGCTGCTACATTTTCTAGCTGTGGTAGGTCACTTGTATATAGTAGATAGAGAATTGATCCCAAGATACTACCTTGGGGTACCCCAGATTTAACTTCATGTTGGGTCAGTGTTGATAGATTCACTGAAATTTCTGGGCACAAAAAGTCTTTGTATCACATCTAGGGAACGTTTTGCTCGCGATTTATATCCTTAATTATGTGCTCGTCAAATAATATACTAATTCTTAACAAATATAAAGTAGCACATACATAGCTTAACAATTTAAAAATCAAAATTCGTAGCAAGTAAAACATATATTATCTCTTAATCAATAACAACAAAAATGAATACTTTTTCACATTATGGAATCCTAGATCTTTTTTATATTTTGCATATTCCAAAAACTGTGTCCTCAAAGTTTAGAAGAAAGAAACCAAATAAAAATTTTAGGAAAACACAAGCTATAAACTTGAAGGACTTTTGAATATGCGTAGTAGCATTTGTAATAAGTAGACCAAATTTATTTTTTTAATATAGCACCTGTATATTTTCCCTGTATTTTACACTCTTTTAAATTACGAATTAAACTCTGAACAACGCATATCCCTGAGGTTAGCCGTTTAAAGGTTACAAGACGATTAAATGTAAGAAAGCAATTACTTTATACACACTGTATAATAAAAAAAGACTTACAGCATTTTGCAGATCGCAGTTACGGTTTTTTTTTTGCGCATGCATCTTTACAGAATGGAATTCCATCACAAAATACTTTTCTAACTTAGTCAAAAGTTGGTATTTAGTCGCAGTTGTTGGGGACGTTGACTAAACAATAACAATCTTAATAAACTTTCTTACAAATTAACAACCCTAGGCGTAAATCCAGGAATCAGGATTGGCTTATTCAATCCTTTTAAAAGCCTTTGTTTGGTCTGGCGCACAAGCAATTTTCAAGCATAAAATCAGCATAAATGTTTTAAATGAACAATTAGACACCGATGTAAATCCTAATGACTTTAGTATGGGGTAATTATGCAAATCATCAACGCAATTCATTCAGTGGGTTGACACGACAAATTTTGCAATTATATTTGTTTTTGTATTATTAATTGTTTTAACTTTGACTCCACTAGCAAAACAATATACACTACGATAGCCAAAAATACAAAAAAACAATACAAATATAGTCTCATATACAGTAAAACTACCCAATAATTAAAAATAAAAAATAAACTTACATATAAATCCAAAATCCACTAAAGTATCAATCACAAAATTCACAGAAAGTATCAATTAATCACATCCAATCACAGTTGTCACTGTTGTCCACTAATCAAACTGTTATTATCGTAATTTTTGACGTATGATATTCGATACAAACAATAATAAATTAAAGCCGATTGTTTGAAAGTACCGAACATGCGCGTTTATGTTTACAAACAGTTGAAGCGCTGCACTGTACGTAAAGGTCGGACGTGAAATGAATAGAGGTTGGTTTAGTGGGAACACCGCAACAACCAGTTCAGCTAAAGAAGGGTACTCCGGACTCCGGGGTCCGGTAAACAGTGGGGGATAAACTGTCTTTTGTACCTTTTGATTGATGATTATTTTCCTGTGCCCGTATTAGTATTCCGTTGTAGAATATCATTGCGTATACATCGTCTTGAAAAACTAGGGCATCAATATTTTATAGACGTTTTCTGTTATTTATATCAACAATACATATATTTAATTCATCTTTGTATTTAATCAAATTAATAATTTCTTGCCTTAGTGTCCAAGTTCCTACCGAACACGGTATATATTAATATAAATTATCTAGTGTTCGAGTTATTTTATATATCAAATTTAGTTCTTTACCAAAATTTACCCCTTTTTTACTTTATCATACGTAGTACGACACAGTATAGTAACCCAGCAAATAAAAATGTGATTTTAGCGGAAATAGGTATGTCGTTTTGGGTCCCCTGAACAAATTCTATTTGTTCATATCAGCGTATCTCAATCATATACTATAAAACTAGTTAGCCAGGATTTGACAGATATTTTTTTTACCGTTGCCAGTATTGTCAGAATGTCAGTATTTGACACTGCTGTATAGTATGATAAAGTCATGTGGTTGGCCACATCAGAGTTTGTCTCATAAAACATTTAACGCAAAGATTTTTTTCTCAGGAACATGCTATTTTTTAGCAAAAATAATGAAATAATAAGCATAAGTTTAACATAGCATAAGTTTAAACATACCTATATCAAAAATGGATTACTGAGCCCTAAAAACAGTAAAAATTCTATTTTTCCATAAAAAGGAAACATTGTACCACAGCGCCACCTAGCGTAAGTTTTAGGTAAAAATAAACATCGAAAATTAATGCATCCACCAAAAAAAAAAACAGTAGTATGCCACAACTTTCCAGAAGAATTCCATTATTCGATCGAATTTTATTCAATTTTTCCTGTATACAGGAACATTAATCAATTTACATTAATATAGACTACTTAGCCAAGATTTGACAGATATTTTCATTCTAATGACAGTACCCAGATAACAATCATGCGGCGCATAATGATGCAATTGAAACCGCACGTGCGTTCGTATGATCACGCAGATGTGTCCGCAATGGAGGTTCATATCGCCCGCATTCTCACTCGAGTAGCGATGTGCGGCGCATATC
The DNA here is from genome assembly GCA_964023965.1 of Melinopterus prodromus. NCBI lineage: Eukaryota > Metazoa > Arthropoda > Insecta > Coleoptera > Scarabaeidae > Melinopterus > Melinopterus prodromus. The sequence continues at coordinate 4,413,277 of OZ030392.1, forward strand.
GCTCGCACTCGTGCGTTTTATTCGTCACGGACGACGCATGGTGCCGAATGTATGACGAAAATAAGCATTGTGACACGCATATCGCACCGAAAAACGACGCGTGATGATTTCGTGCGTTGCACGATTGCTATCTGGGTAGGTAAAATATCTGTCAAATCCTGGCTAACTAGTTTTACTTTAATGCAGACACGACCGATCTCGATCAAATAGAAACTCATCCAACTAAACTATTAATTTTATATATATAGTATGATAAAGTCATGTGCCTGGCCACATCATATTTTTGTACGTATATAATAGAATATTAGGAAAATGCGAAATGTCATATTACGTTGACTTAATATATTAATATAATATTAATAATATATTATATTAATATATTATTATACTTAATATATTTATTTCCTAGAGTTTTAGGTTTTTTTGGGAATGATAGTGCAGATTTTAAAAGGCGCCTTTTACAAAGCTAAAAATTCTTTTGGTGCGCTTAAATATTATTTTCTTGTTTCTTGGCTTAAAGTAAGTTTTTGCTTGTTTTTAATTTATTTATTGCATGTTAACGTCGAAGTTCAAATAGGTATGTACGTACTTTTAGGTAATTCTTGACTTTTTAATTACCATTTCGAAAAACTATCCATCCTGATGTGGAAATTATAAATAATTACTTACATATATTTACTTCGGAGGTAATCACAGCTCTAATTTTGTTGTAATTTTGTATCTTTATTTGAAACGGCAAAAGCGCCATCTATCAAAGAGTGGGTAAACTATCTAATAACGACGTGTTGATAAGTTGTGGATACAAAAACGCTACTATAGGCAACCACATTAACGTAGACGTCGCATCCTAGTAACATCTCGCATATCTTGAGAGGACATCAACGAATTTCCTTACAATTAAAAACTGTTATTTATCAGAAAAGAAATAATTACTCTACTAGACAAAAGATCAGAGATTTACTGGTTTTTCTGAAGCCTTAACGGTTTACCTTGGTCATCCAAGGTAAAACACCAAACTTCTCATGTACCCTAGATATTTTCTAATACTTACCTTGACTTCCCATTCAATTATTTCCAACAAATCCATTTCACCAAACACACAAGGCCAACAACAACAACAAAAAAATAAAGAATAAACTAACGTATGTCAATGGTTTTATTTAATAAATTTACAAACTATGCGTAAATTTCGTCCTGGACCTTCTTCCATGCGGCAAGGGGCCCGTGCTCTGGTCGATATTGAACGTTGCAGCCGTCTTGGGCCAACCTGCCGTCGTCTCTCAACTCCTCGTAGACGGGGCGCTCGTATTTCGTGAATCCCCACTTCTTGGACATGTAGATCTTCTGACGGCCGGGGAACTTGAACTTCGCACGACGCAGAGCCTCGATGACTTGCGGCTTGAAACGGTCGCTAGAACGCACGCTCATGATTGGCTGGCCAATGCGAACACGCGCCACGGTACCTTGTGGCTTGCCGAAAGCACCGCGCATCCCAGTCTGAAGCCTGAAATTATGAGAAATAGGTTAATTTTATAAAGAAATTTCTAAGCAAAAAATTTATGTCAAAAGTAACACCAAATTCCATGTTTTTAAAGTAGAACAAATGCAGGTAGATTGCACAGATACAAGGTGTTCAACATTTTAACAGGTATAGAATGGGATGAGTAAATCGCTCATCCTGTATGTATGCTCAAAAGTTTTAAAATTGTGGCTCAAGTTACCTCTACTTTTATTAGGATTTTTATTTGTAATTAGTAATCAAGCAATATTTTTTAACAAAAAAAAATTATTATTTATTTAATAACCATTTTAACAAAACATCAGAACAAAAATTATGAGTTACTTCATTATTTTTTTATTTGTTACAATAAATTTTTATACCACAATTATTATCTTAGTACAAGAAATAATTTATTGACTTAGGAACTTAAACATCAGAACATTTTATAAATTTCGTTTTACTAAAGTTGTCAAAAATAATAACTAATCATTGAGATTCAATTATTGTATTTTGACAATTATAATCATTGGAAATTTGTGAAATGTTCTCATATCTAACTTAGAAATTTGTGGATTATTTTTGTTTTTAGTTTTATACAATTTCTTTTTTTAGATGATAGCAAACTTCAAATTAGTTTTTTAATTGTACTATGAACTATTTTTTTCTACAAAATCTGATATGGCCAAGCACATGACTTTCTTTATCATACTATATATATATAAAATTAATAGTTTAGCTGAATAAGATTCTATTTGGTCGAGACCGATCGTGTCTGCGTTGAACTAAAACTAGTTAGCCAGGTTTTGACCGATATTTTGAAAATATCATATACCTAAATACAAAATGATTTAAAAAATGTCAGACATAAATTATACAAAATTTCCCCTGCTTTAGTTTATTATTTAACTATTTTGAGGAAATAGCAGAAATAGCGGCTCATTTGCAAAATCCTTGAAAAATAATTTGAGTAAACATCCAGTTCCTTTCGACCATTTTGAATAAAAAGCATCATATGTATGATAAAGTAAAAATTGATAGTTTCTGAGGAACATGCAAAAAACTGAATGTTTTTGAAACCCCGTAATCTGAAAAACACATTTGAAATATTCAAAATAAATTAATTTTTTATTAAAAAACAACCAAATCTAATTCTTGCTCTGTATCCGGAGAGAACACCATGGAAAACGACACCTGTTCGCCTGCCATAAAGCTTTAGTAGGGGAACCGCAATAAATAACAGTACATATCAACGTAAAAGTTGCTATCTTCTATGCAATTGTATATAACAATTAGCTGTTTTTGTGTTAACGTACAAACCCTATATGTAACTAGAAGCTTTAAAATGTTATCGCAGTAGCTCTTGAAAATTTTCTATAGAAGTTTATGTGGCATTCACGTAACAGCCAACATTTTTTTAAAAAATGCGAATACATGACGTAGTATGCAACTTTTTAGATGATGTATACACTACACAAACGTGACAAATTTACGTCTTCCTATAAAACGTTGCAAATCATTACTCAGCACAAATAAGTAATTTCCCTGATTGTACTCGTCGATAATTTACGATTATCTACAACTGAGAAAGCAAAATACCACAAAAATTCAAAGCAAGCTAACAATATTTATCCGATTATACACAAAAGTATCAAAATTCTCACCTATCAGCTCCAGCGCACGACAACATCTTGTTGATGCGAATGACGTGGAAAGGATGGAGACGCATACGAATGTGGAACTGATCTTTGCCACAATTCTTTACGAGGTATTTGTTGCAGCAAATACGTCCCGCCTCGAGGGCTTCCGAACTCAGCTGTTCATATTCGTCGGACACCAAATGAATGCAGAGGGGAAAATCCTCTACGGCTGCTTTCTTTTTACCCAAATCGAAGATACGGATCTTGGCATCGGGGACACCACGACAGAACCGCGATTTAGGGTACGGCTTGTTTTTACAGTAGCGATAGCTGTAAGAAAAACGTGTTATTAGACACATAACCTAGAAATATAAATTCTTAAACTATTTATTTACGTACAAAACAATTCTTGCAAAAGTATTTTTAATAGTTTTATACGTAATACGAATTGATAATCTAAGTTTGGTATAAAAACAGATGTAAACAAAATACAACTCACCATCTCGCTGGACGACGTCCCATTTTGGCCTGAAACCACAAAAATTATATAAAAATCTAAACACCACCGCCTTTATAAGGAAATAATCTACGCGATTATTGCAATATTGTGAAATTATATCGTAAGATGACTAGTATTTTAGCAAGAACGTACCTTGTGCTATCCACTCGGCCGCGAAAGAAATATAGAGAAAGAGCTAGCGCGCGCTGCCAACTCGACGACGGCCAACCGCACTGAGCAAAACAAAATTCCCTAAACCGAACGCGGGAGTTACAAAATCGTTCCGCAATTCACGTCAAATAAATTATACGTCAAATTTAAAATCAGACGTCAAGTTATAAGTATACAAACACTATTTAAAATTATCCGTCTTCGTATTATGTAAAATGGAATCAAGCACTGGTCTAATCATAAAGTTTTGCGTGTTTGCCTTGGACTTATTTATTATTGTATTCAATTTTCTAACGTTGACGAACTATCTACCATGCAACCAACCGTGCAACCAGCCGAAACCCCCAAGAACTATTCACATGAAGAACAAATCGCAACAAACGTATTTAGCTGGCGACATGATGATGGACCAAAAACCAATTTCTCTTCGCAGGCATAATAATTCGCCGAACAGGAGTCACGGAATCGGCTATAAACTCCACATGGAACAGCAAAATTCTGCGTATAGACCTGCACAATATGCACCAACTGAAAGTAGTGTGTGCGGTGGCAGTATAAAGAGTATTAAACATGGAATAGATCGTGGAACAGATAACAGGGAGGTGACCAACGATAGAGAATTTCGGCCTAGAGACCTTGATAAATTTAAAACTACATCGGACTGTTGCTGCGATTATTGCAAAGAAAGAAGACAAGCGGCCAGCTCCAACAACTGATCAAAGTGCATATTATCCATACTGTATTCCGTTGTTTATAATAAATGTGCGTTATGTGTAATAATAATAAACTTATTTTGTAGATTGGGGGATGTTTTTGAATTATTTTAGTGTCGCCATCTATGGAGATCGTCTAGAAACCTTTGACAGTACCTATTTCTTTTATTTTGGAGAAATTATTGGATTATTTACTAGATCTAAATTAAGTGTAATTGCATTAGTTGCATTAGTAACAAATAAATTATATAAAGAGTATTAAATTGTTATTATCCTTTTGAAATAGTAGCTAATTTCACGACAAACCTGACGTATGATTTTGACGTTTGATCCGCAATGGCCTGTCACTTGTTTTTGTTTTGAAATTTCCACACCGACTAGACGTGGGCATCAAAACCTAAAACTACAACAGAATCTCGGCCCTTTGCGTCTCTTTTACACAAAATATGGGTGTGTTGGTTAGCAGACAACGTGCTGGTGTGGAAGAAGACGATGTTGTACCAAACCATGCCTACAAATATCCGCCACCATCAGGTAAACGCAAGAATACCTTCGGTAACCGAAAAACCGACACCCTTTTGTTTATTATTGTGTGGAAATTACAGGAAACTACTTTGGCAGCCATTTCATAATGGGCGGTGAACGGTTTGATACTCCGCAACCCGAGGCTTACTTATTCGGCGATAATTCGGATTTAAACTTCTTGGGCAGCCCAACAGCGGTACGTTTTATTTTTTAATTATTATATAATTTATTATTTTATCTGTGGATGGTGATTTTTAGTTCCCGTATCCGCCACCGCAACCAAACGAGCCGACTAAAACTTTGAAGAGTCTGGTGAATATAAGAAAGGAATCGTTACGTTTTGTTAGAGCGCATATCGATAATTGCAAACCAAGGATAATTGACGGGGATCACAGAGACGTGGAATTAGGAAAAGCAACGACGTTTAATTTGGAATTTATTTTCGACTGTGACGTGCCGTGCTCTATTACTATTTATTATTTTTGTACTGAGGAGTATACAGCGGGTGGTGTAACGTAAGTCTAAAATGAGGAAGAATTTAGTAAGTAGCATCAGTTTAATGTTTTTTCGTGTATTGCAGATATATTCCTAAAGATACCTCGATGGTATCGGAAACATTCCATTACAAACGGGGCGCTAATCAACAATTTTGTCAACCGACTCATGTTTTCGATCCTACAATATTTATGGACGACGATCTGCTTTACGATTCAGATAGGAAAGTAATTCCTATTGCCATACATTGCGTTGCGGAAAAAGGACCAGAAGGTATTAATTTTTTATCTTGTACATGAATTGAAAGACATTGTAGCAAATGTTACATTAATTGAGAGAGTATTTTAAATTTAATTTTAATAAATCTTGATAAATTTCTTTGTATTGCCCCTAAAAAAATAACGAAAATCGGTCTAAGCTTACAAAAGTTATAACATGGTTTAAACTTACCTTTTATTGTACTGGTCAGTGTATATTAAAAGCGGGAATTAATCCAAGAATTACGTATGTATTCTTATATTTATTTACTGATGCAATTTTAGATATGAGGCAGTCTCATACAACAATCGCTGTTGTTGAAAAGGGAATGGATGGAACACACATTTTAAAAGCGCTAAAACAAAAACTATTTGTCGATGGGCTTTGTTACTTATTGCAGGAGATATACGGAATTGAAAATAAACAGAATGATAAGGTTTGTATCTCAGATAATTATTTATTACACTGTGGAACATTGTAGTTTTTCTTATACAAGGTTTTTTCGTCAACATCCAAATCATTATATCAGGAAAAGTATGTGTAACTTTTCGAGTCCAGATATTAATTTATTGACCTTAAAAAACACTTAAAAAAAATTGTTGCCCACATCGTTACTTGTATATTATTATCTCTCATAGGCTACTGGCGACGACGATACTGACGACAACGGCTCTGAGTGCGTTGTCTGTATGAGTGAAGTCCGTGATACACTTATTTTACCATGCCGTCACCTCTGTCTCTGCAATTCTTGCGCAAATACTCTTCGTTATCAAGCGAACAACTGTCCAATATGTCGAGCACCATTCCGAGCCTTATTACAGATCAGAGCCCTGCAGAAGACCTCAAATCCCCCTTTACCACCGGTAAATTTACCAGACGTAAGCTAAGCAATTTTATTATTAAATAAAATACAGTAAAAATATTTTGTACGTTATCAATTTCCAGCCACCTGAACTCATAAATTTCTCTTATTGCTGGAAGGATATTGAGGTTATTTCTATCACAACCTGAGCTGTCATGTTTAAATTTCCAAATTGAGGTTATGTCATAGTTATATCATGTTTTTGTACTTTTGTGCCTAACTTCCTTTTACAACTGTCTATCATATATTGAGGTTATGTCTATCAGAACCTGAACTGTCATGTTTGTTTCCAAATTGAGGTTATGTCTTAGTTATATCATAAATTTGTACTTATGTGTAACTTGTTGTGTAAGTTATGTCTATTAGAACCTAAACTATCATGGTTAAGTTTCCAAATTGAGGTTATGTTGTAGTTATATCATGAATTTGTACTTCTGAGTCAAACTTCCTCATAAAACCGTCTTTCATATCTTGAGGTTATGTGTATCAGAACCTGAACTGTCATGTATGTTTCCAAATTGAGGTTATGTCATAGTTATTTGTATGAATTTATACGTCCGTGTCAAATTTACCGTCAAAACCTAAATTTGAGATTGGTTTGGAAATTGATGACGTAACACGCTTTTATTTTTAACATATAGACTGTTCAATAGGTGTGAATTTTGGTTAATTTTGTTAAGGGCACCCTTGATAACATTCCACCGGGATACGAGGCTGTTTCACTAATTGAGGCACTTAACGGACCGTGTATACCACGGCAGCCCCCTTCCGCAATGCCTGATTTAGTGGAAACTCCCGAAAATGAACCAGCAATGCAGGCGGCGCATATACTTAATAGGCATTCCGGAGATTCCAAGTCCGGAAAGGACAAAGATCCTGCAGGCACTCCTGAGGTAACTTCCTTGAAATAAATTCTCAATTAGAGTAGGCTATGATGTCGTAATAGTGGATCTTACTATTTGACAGCTGTCAAATTTTACTCTCCTGTTGTTATTTTGAGTGCCAACGTTATAACAAACGTTTACTCCAAATTAATTGGAGTATTAATTTGACAGCTGTCAAATTATTTAATTTAAAATTCAAGTTTGACCAATCAAATTGCAATTTGGATCTGTCACTCCTGTTGTTATTTTGCATTGCCAACTTTATAATAAAATTTCATCGTATTATAATTGACAATCAAGTAAGCCAACATAAAAAGTACATTCCTAACCTAAAAGAAATCCTTAAATCTAGCAAATACAATTTCAGTTTGGTATGTCTGTACTAATATCTTCAAGAGACGACGAAAAAGAAACAACAAAGTGTCCGCTGCTAGCAACACAAATTGACTCTCAAAGTCCGAGGGGTAAAAATTCAAGAACGCGTGAGTCCTCTAGGCATTCCCTCAATAAGGAAAATAAGGATGATGTAAGAATAACTTGTTTGTATAAGTGTGTGTTTATTGTTTAAATGAATGAAAAATATATTATAGGGACATGTTAACGACGAAGATAGTGAAGCGGAGAAATTGTCCCCACTCTTGCAACACGTTGATCTCGTCAGTAGAGGGGCCAGTCTGGCGTTAAATATGGCCGATGTTGTAGAACCAATCGATAATTCTGATATCGACCAGGAAGAAAATTTGACTGCGCAACAAGGACAGAAAAATTACTGTGAGTGATTTTGATTTGATTCTATGCATGGATTATTAAGTAAAATTACGTGTATATTAAATAAATGAATTGAAAATAAGAACATTTGGCTCTGCGTTATTTTCAGTACTACTAATTTGTTTACAATATCTTTCTGTACAATATCTTTTAAATCTTAACGTTTCCTTATCAAATAATGTTTGACTCGGTAGTTTTCATAACGTAAAATTATTTTCATTTATACACGGTTTTGCATTTAGCGTGGCGCCATCTCCTTGTGCAAGGTTTCACCACGAATTTGTTTTGCAGTTACAGTTTAGAAAGCTTTATCTGCCGCGATACTTGAAACAATAACAACGAACTGTCAAAAATAGTAAATATTGACTCAAGGTCACCGTCGATTGTGCGGTTGGTAGTATGTTACCAACTTTCTCAAAAACACGTTTTTATATAAACGGGCTGTTGTGATTTCAAATATGAATATAATTCTTAAACCAAATAACATTTTTCGGTAATAATACTAAATAAAGGTGTGCAATAAACCATGTTATTCTTACAGCACGTGAAGAACGTGGCGATGAATCAGACTATTACACACCAGAGGAACCAAATCCCATCCAATCGAATCCTTTATATGACGCAAGTACAACAACACCGAATTCGGTGGACAGCACGCCACAACGCATGCCCGGTACACCGCTTTCGCATATTAGCGCCCGCAGTAGTGGCGATAGCTATACCAGCGGCTCAAGCACCCGACATTTATTAGCTGTCGCCAACTACAACGGATCTTCGGAAAGATCCGTGAACATTTGAGGGTTAAACAAACACTGCACTCTGTAAATAAGAATAAAATACTCGATTATTTTTAAATACTTTAGTGTGGTGCTAAATTAGTAGATGTGAATTTTGTTTTGTAACGACGGGTGCTTTACGTTATTTATGTAAGTTGAATCTACTGCTTTTCTTAGAGAGGCTAAAACAAAGGAAAGGTGAGGTGGTTATATATTTTTTTGTGTTGTATGATGACTAGTATATAGGAATTTTGATGCATTTCTATGGAAATATTTGTAGGATTTTAATCTGTATTATTGTTTAACGTAATATTTGTTATATGTGGTGACTGTATATATTACTTAAATCTGAAGAATAGTACACAAAAAACAAATAAAAAACTTAAACTCTAAAAAGAAAATTCGTTTCATCTGAAAAAAACAATGACAAAACTGCACTATTTTTGTGATTCTCTACCATACCATTAGAGCAATTTACAGCATCCTTGTTACAAAGACTGAGTTTTTAGCGATTTGAATATTGTTTAGAAAATAAACTGCTTCCGGGTTAAGAAATGCTGACATTTCGCGAACCATGTTGCTCGGTTCTTCCAAGCTAATTGAATACTGTACTCAATTAGCTTTGAAGAAGCGAGCAACATGGTTTGCGAAACGTCAGCCGTTACAAATCTTGACACACGGCGTAACCCGGAAGCAGTTTATTTTCTAAACGATTCTGGCCGTGAAAGCCTACGTACTTATTTGAATATTGTTTTACGATTTTTACCAGAAATAGTGCTGGGCCAAATAACAGTTCGAAATACTTTACTTATTATAAACACAAGATGCAGTATGTAATCAATGTCAAGATTACATACAGGGTGTTGCACTTTGAGCTGTCAGATTGAAACGTAACATACGTAGGTGCAAATGTAAGAAGTAACATCAATAAAGATAAAAAGGTTAACTATGATTTGAACAGATATTAAGTTTTTGCCTCCTAACAGAATCTCCTTTTAATAGAATCTTTGAGCACGGTTTGGATATAACAGGAACTTATATTTCTTCATCCTTATCGATACGACAACATTCGACAATGACGACGAAAAATAAGACAAATTTATACTCAATATACATATATAATGCTCTCGATGATGGTAAGAATAGGATATGTAAACAAGTTTAGGAAAAATTGCTATAACTTCTTTCAATGTTATTTTTCTAATGAAAATGTTTCAGGAAATTAATGCATTTTTTTGGTACTACTGCTACAAGTTATAGTGTTTTTCTTTTGTTTTTTAACTTACTATATAACTTGCTATAGCAACTAACTTTGTTTTTGAATAGAAAGGCATGTTTTTCTCTCTCAAGTGTAGTAGAGGATTTTTTTTTCTGATTACAACCATACTCAAATGTTTTGGGGTTACTGCAAAGAGAATTCAAGGAAAACAGTTGTAAATCGTAAAATATTAGTGACTCTGTAGAATATGGATTAACTGAATAGAAACTGAATAATCGTCTTCGATTATTAATTTGTTATTAATTGAACTTGATAAGAACATTGATAAGTGTAATGTCAAATCAACAAACCGGATGTCCTAATATAAAGTTCAATATTGTAGATTTCGTATTTTATCCAACTAAGCAGAAATATGTCGGAATTTAGGACAGTCTCTGAGTTTGGTACGTTTACCTTACTTCTTGAGTTTTGCTTTTTAACTATTACATGAAGACATAATTTATTTACGGAACATTTATTCTAATTTTAGCAATATTATAACCATCACTTAAAATATTGGATATCATAGATATTTGTAATGTTGCAAAAGTGAATTATGGATCACTTTGGTAGGTCCGCGTCTTGTAGATTTGCCAACGCATTAACTAAATCTAAGTTGGACCTTTGCTGAATTTCATCGTCAGCGTCGTCTTTTGGTTTTCCATTTTTTGGTGGTGCCTATAAAAAATAAATTGATTCTACTCCATTTTTTACACGAAAATATTTTTATACGGTTGTAGCTGCTTTTACTGCCGCGCCAACATGTGGTTTTCCAGCGTCATTGTTTGGTTTTTCTGCGACAGCTTTTGGTGCCTATGGAAGAGTTATTAACATTAAGAAAAGTCTGCCCAAACAGAGTATTATTCATTAGAGTATCTTGTATTTTGAAACGAAAGTATTTCTAAATAAAGTTTGGTGTTACGGTCATGTTGATGCCGTAATACCCTAAGTACTCTAAAATGGGACTAATACGAGACATATTTTGTCAAATTAATAATATAGGTTAATAATATGGTGATATACAGGCAAGATGTAAGTTTTAAATAAATCAAAAATTACAGCCACCACCTGGATTTGAACCAGGGACCTTTGCGTTTCTAGCACAATGTTCTCCCATCTGAGCTATTGAGGCCTATGACATTTATTAGATATAATTGTCATAATGTAAGGAAAGGACGTAGTGGTTACTACCAAACATTTATGGCAATTATATCTAAGAAATGTCATAAGCCTCAGTAGCTCAGATGGGAGAGCATTGTGCTAGAAACGCAAAGGTCCCTGGTGCAAATCCAGGGTGTGGCTGTAATTTTTGATTTATTTAAAATTTACGTCCTGCCTTGTATATCACCATATTATTAACCTATAATATTAATTTGACAAAATATGTCGTTAAACATTTTCATTTATAATAAATAAGCGACTACTTACTGCTAGTGTAGTAGAAATTAAGAGTAAAACAAACAGTGGGATTAGCAACATCTTTCTATGTGATTGCATTCGATCAAAAGTGCAAAAACTAATCAACATTGTTTCATTTGCTTTAAAATCAATAAAAAAGTACTAAATATTAATGGTCTATTGTTAACTTTTAAACATTGTGATTGCACAGTTAATTTACGACAAATTGAGCGCAGAATGAATTTGCAAGTATCGCTATATAATCATGAATTTTCGAGTAGCGCTATATAATCATGAATTTTCTTTTTATTATATTATTAAAACTATTTCATAGAAAATCAAGTTATTACACCATTGTCATGTTGTGGTGGACTTATATTGTTGTATAATAAACAGAACATTATTAAACAAGTTTTTTTAGGTCATTTTTTATTATAATTAACTTAGTATGTATAAAATTATAAGCCTACAATCAAACACAATATTAAAAATAAACCAAAATCGTTAAGTAAATAAAAAAAACTGCTAAATTCTATTTTAGTAACTGTTCAAAAACGTTGGTGTTTGCTCCTAAACATACTTGAATTCTTTTTAACAAATTATTGTTGGTGGCGTCCCTGGTTGAGTTAGCACTTAACCCATTGAAAGCAGCTCCAACTCCATCTTTCATGTTCTCCTTATCAATTAGTGTCTCCTCATAAACTACGTTAATAGATCCCCAAATGAAAAAATCCATTGGCGTCAAGTCGGGGGAACGTGGTGGATACTTGTATGGCCAATTAAGCGCAATCCACCGATCGTCGAACATCTCGTTAAGCAATCCTCTTACTGCAACAGTTGTGTGCGCTGGAGCACCGTCCATTTGAAACCACCAAATTATTGAGGACCCAATAACTGACAAGGAGAACATGAAAGATAGAGTCCGAGCTGCTTTCAATGGGTTATGTGCTAACTTTATCAGGGACGCCACCTACAATAATATGTTAAAAAGAATTGAAGCATGTTTAGCGGAAAACGGCAACGTTTTTGAACAGTAACTGAAATAGAATTAAGCAGTTTTTTTTTTATTTGCTTAACGATTTTGTTTTATTTTGTTTGTGTTTTATTGTAGGCTTATAATTTTATAAATACTAAATTAATTATAATGAAAAATGACCTAAAAAAACTTGTTTAATTTCTGTTTATTCAAAATTGTTCAGTTGATCTAAAATTTTCCAACTAATGGAGAAATGTGTTCATAAGTTTGGGTTGCCATTTAAGGAAAAATCGTTTTTTAGTGCTTTTCTCGAATTCAACTTTGACCTTATAATTTGAACACCTGTATAACTTTTAGAAGAATCCATATACTTCTAATGGCAGCTCGTCGTGGGAGACCCTGTATAACGTTTCTAAACCATGTCAAAACACATAAAACCATCACAAGCTTATATTTTATTGGCTACCTCCGTGCAGGTAAACGTTTTAGAATTGAGCTTTCATTTGTATTTAACTGTCACTATAATCCTGAATATTTGAGGTTAGGTGCATACGTCAAATCTTACCGTTTGACATTTTCCAAATCAAACAGAACCTGCTGTCAAACTTATATTTATCTAAAGAAAAATAACCAGCTTATACAACACGTAAAAAATAATTATATTATTAATTACAAGCAAAAACAAAGTATCGCACACAGACATTTTCTTTTATTTCGCACGCCTTGCTCGAGTTTTTCCTGTTCAAGTGATCGGTTAATATTTTCGTCGTCATCAGACGTTTTATTGTTGTTACTTTGATAGCTTTTCTCAAGGTCTTCCTTAGAATTTGTTCTGTTTATGGTATTGTTAGGCATACGTATTGCATAAGTGGCATTTTTGCGTGTTGCATTGATGTAAGGGAAGTAAAATTTTTGCTGAAAATCTTGCTTATACTGCACGTCGACCGTTGCCTAAAATTGTCCAATTATTAACATTACGTGGATGGATAGTTTACTCACACAACGTACTGATTGGATGATAACTAATGCAGCTAGAAACATTGATTGGAGTAGTTTCATGTTTTTTTTTCTCTACATCTTCAGGTGTACATCAACCGATGACAACAACTTATTAATTACTTTGACTGTATTCTTTAGGCTGTATTACTATATTCACAATAGCTGCATTTATTATCATCCCACATGTTTTTACAAGTTTTTTATGAAAGCAATAATGAACGATTAGGTTCAGACAACGTCAATTTTCCATGTTTATTTTTTTCTGTTAAATTTAAGTAAATTACACTGAATAAGTACGTAGGCTTTCACGGCCAGAATCATTTAGGAAAAAAACTGCTTCCGGGTTATGCCGTGTGTCAAGATTTGTTAATGCTGACGTTTCGCAAACCACGTTGCTCGCTTCTTCAAAGCTAATTGAATACTGAAGACCTATCAAGAAACTCTCCCTTATATACCTGTCTTTACACCTCACTGCGCACATCTGGAGCTACCGCTCCCATGTGCTTTTCCACCTGACCGCGTTAGGACCGATTTCCAGACCCTACTAATGTCAGTACCATACTCGCGATTGATGTTGTTAGGATGTTTGTAAATTTCGATGGCTTCTCTAATAAGCCTTCAATGATAATTACCCACCCTTGCCAACATCTTCACCTCATCCAAATTAATTGTGTGTCCCGACTCGTGGCAGTGTTGAGCAACAGCGGACTGTTGAATCTTGCGTACCCGGGTGTCTCTACTGTGCTCCTTGACTCGACATTCGATACTTCGTCCTGTCTGTCCTACATAGCATATTCCACACTCACATGTTATCTTGGAACGAAGGGGTATACTTCGTTCCTCAGGAGGGGTATGATATCCTTTGGGTTAGGCAAAAGATCCTTTACCTTTGCTGGTGCTCTGTACCTTACCGTGATACCCGATTTCTTCAGTATTCTACCGATTCTTTCTGATACCCCACTTACGTATGGTAAGCAAGTGAACCCCTTTGACTCTTGCCGCTCCTCTGAGACTTGCGGTTTTCTTTGTGTGACACCTCGTATGTCAGACTTGGTGTATCCATTCTGACGTAGAGCCCACTCCAAGTGTTTCCGTTCGTCGTCCAAGGTGCTGGAGTCGCACACCTTCTCGGCTCTGTTGAACAGAGTGTTAATAACACTTCTCTTCTGTTGGGGATGGTGGTGTAATTTGGCGTTCAAGTATCGATCGGTATGTGTTTTCTTACGGTAGACTGTATGTTCAAGCGTGACCTGTTGACGTTCAGTTTGCTCAGAAATATCTATTCCATCTGCTCGTCTTAGATCGTTTAGGACGAAGACTGGAGCCTTAAGATAGACCTGGATAGACCACATCATGATACCTGCGGTATAGCCATATTTTTTTGGTATAAATCAAGGCTTCCATGATCCAGAAATTGCTCAGTGTCAAGTTTGACAAAGTCAAAATTTTCCGAACGAAGTTATTCAAAATCTCTGTGTGAATTAAACCATAAAAGGAGCAAATGGCCAGTGACCAAGAAAACAAATGTGCAGCCAGACATGTATTCAGTCTTCCTGCCATTGACTTCAAACTAGCGGACGCTATGCGAACAGATGTTACCTTTCAAGTCTTCAAAAATAACAGCACTACAGGTGCATATTATGCAGAATCGACCATATCCTCGGCACGATTAGACCCAGAGATACCATTAAAAATCATAATACACGGTTGGTTGTCGAACGAAAATACATATTGGTACCAACCATTAAGGGACGCTCTTTTCAAGCGTGGTCGTCATAACGTCGTCTACATTGACTGGTACAAAGCTGGTGGGAAAAAGTATGATATTGCGGCAGCAAACGCTAGGCTTATAGGTAAGGTGACCAGGCGTCCTGGTTTTTAGGTATTTTTTACTAAAAATTTTACTGTGGTTCTTTGTTCTTTATTTGCTCCAAACATGTTTCCTTAAATTGTTTGTTACACAGTATAGCAACACTGTGGGCATAAGAAAACTATTCACGAGTATTTTTATCACGATCAGAAAAATTGAAATTACTTATAGGAGGATACATAGCAGATTTCATCATTGCTTCCGGTGTTCATTTGAGGAACGTGCATGTCATCGGTCATTCCTTGGGTTCGCAAGTCGCTGGCTTCACCGGAAAGGCGGTTATCAGGAGGACCGGTGGTAAGAAGCTTGGCAGAATAACGCTAACCGACCCAGCAGCTCTGATGTTCGAACTGCCAGAAGTTCCAAAGGAAAACAAGGCTGGCGACGGAGACGCAGAATTCGTCGATGTTATTCACTCGGATGTTGGACATTACGGGTATATAGATCCAATTGGCCACGTTGACTTCTACCCAAATGGTGGCAAAGACCAACCTGGATATCCACCAGCGGAAGACGATGGTAAGATTTTATGATTTTA
This sequence comes from Melinopterus prodromus, assembly GCA_964023965.1. Classification (NCBI taxonomy): domain Eukaryota; kingdom Metazoa; phylum Arthropoda; class Insecta; order Coleoptera; family Scarabaeidae; genus Melinopterus; species Melinopterus prodromus. Next base: position 4,429,405 of record OZ030392.1, read on the forward strand.
GTGTACGTTTAGACCAGTGGTTTCCAAAGTGGGTAAAATTGGTTTCGTATATATAGTAAAGATTTATATAACTATAACAATACAATTAACAATAGCAATTACACCACTAGGCAACTCAAAGGTTATTATTGGTGAATTTGCAAGGTAAAGTTGGTCACATAATTAGTACGGCACAATACTTGCGTATGTGTATTACAACACAATGTCAAGTTTACTGTAATTGGAATTTAGGATGAACCTTGTTTGTAATTGAAAGAAATATACTTTTGTTTAATTTGATATTAAACAAGCTGCGGCCTGTAGACACAAAATAAACACTTGGTTGATGGGGACACACGCTGATCTTCTGGTTGGATATGGTGGCTCTTCCATTGGTTTTTTGTTTAACTTGAGATTAAGCAAGCTGCGGCCTGCAGATATGTTCCCATGATTCGGTGGGAATGGTCCGAGATTATTTCTTGCTTGAAGACACTCTTGTTTCAGTGATCCTTCTTCTCGTTTTCCACCATCTCATCCAGGGATTAGAAGCGTTTCCTCCGAAGTTGAATGAGAGAGACGGCAAGAACTTCTGGCCCTGGAACATCGTGGGTTGTAGTGATATGCAACAAAAATTCATTCTTTTGTGAACCTTTGCTGCTGTGAATTATTGGCTTGTTGTCCTTCTTCTTGTTTTCTAGCATCTAGAGATTCGAAGCGTTTCTTCCAAAGTTGGCAAGAATTTCTTGAATCCTCTTCCCAGTCAATTTTTCTTGCGGGTGTCTCCAGTTCTTCAGACTTCCTCTTGAATGGACTAAGTGTGTTTTGGATGCTTACGAACTTAGACGCATAAATGATTGCTCGCATTTGATTAACTATTTGTTAGGAATGGTAATATTATGTAAAGAGTTATGAAGGATGTGCTATCGATATGGTGGAGATGAAGATAGATTAAAAGAATTGAAGGGCCATGGTCAAACTCCGGGCAGGCCAGACATTTGACATGGTGGATATAGGAGACGGATTAAAAGAATTGAAGAGCCATGGACAAACTCCGGGCAGGCCAGACATTTGCCATGGTGGATAGAGAAGAAAGGGACTAGTTAGTTTTTAAACGGCTCGACGGACCATGAGCCAAACTCCGGACATACCAGACGTTTGATACGGGTTGGAAAGGGGGGAGAAGACCTGAAAGAAGGAAAGGGAACGAGCATTCGTTGAATACTGATTTTATTATAAAATTGGTTGAGTATATATAGTAAAGACTTCCATAACAAACAATACAATTAACAATACAAATTACACCACTATGCAACTCAAAGGTTATTATTGCTGAATTTGCACAGAATTACAACCAACTGGATTGTACTGGTACAATGCAAACTAAATATCACTCCACGACGGAGGCAACACGGACAGAATATGATGTTTTTTACTGTTGAAGGTGCTTGAGAGAATTTGTCCTTCAACTGCTGAATTACATCCTTGCCTGCTACTTCAAAATTCTTCGATTGCTCGTCATCAGTTGTAGGTGGACTATCCTGGACATCAAGAGTTTGTCCCGTTGCTCTTTCAAGTGATTGTCGAGCAGCACAGCCTTCGCTTTATTAAATTTCTGCGCAGGGTAGGTAATGTTTTGTTCCATACAGCTTCTTAGGAGCGACAGAGGATTCTCCAAACACTTCCAACCCTTTATGCAGTTTCTCAAGTGCCGCTTTTTTACCGGAGTATAGGGACTTCCACTGTTTTCATCCCGCTCACTTCCAGAAGCCACAGTGCCCAAGCTGACCGATGAAAGTGCGTTGCCTGGGGTTCTGGTTGCAATTAATCTTCTGGTTGATCAAGGTCACGCTCATGTCCAGAAGCCAAAGGGGCAGATGGTGTAATTGCAGAAGCCGAGGCCGCAACCGATAAGTGAAATGGTAGGAATTTTGGCAATCTTACACTGCACACATAGCTCTTATTCCCATCGACAATTTTCCTGCACTAGTCATGGAACGCTTTAGTGACTGTCAACAGTTAGTGTTTGGAGCAATTTTATGCATCTGCAAAGGATTACAACACGCCGCAATCCATAGAGAGTATATAGTTTAAGCCCTGTAGTGAGCCCCGAAGTCTTGCACTCCAGATCTCTTTCCAATAAGGTCGAGGTCACGTCGTGATGGTTTTTTAACATCACCCGAACACCTCCGACACAGTCCCAAACCAACTGAGCAGCACTTCGCGTTTGACATTTCCAAAGCGCTAACAATAAAACACAACTGACACATACAACACAACTGACGTGACAGACGATGGGATTTTGAATTACCAGACAAGGAAATAATTCAGCCAGTTGGAGGAAAAATTCTCTCAAGCAACCTCCAACAGTGAAAGAATTCATATTCTCTCCGTGTTGCCTCAGTCGTGTAGTGATTGCATTGTACCAGTACAATCCAGTTGGTTATCGAAGTGTTCTTTAATTCTGTCGACTTAATGCTCACCAAAATTTATACACATGCGCTTTAAGTCTGGCAAATAACATATATAAAATGAGAAAAAAATTGCGGTACATTGTCGAAAATCAGCTTTAATTTTTACTTGTTTTTCAAAAAATTAAATATTTCAGTAAAACTTATTTTTGTGATATGAATAAGAAAGAGAGCTTCATGTTCTTTCCAATGAGCTATCGAACAACTTTCTAGCTGAATTGAGTCCTAAGACACAGAAAAAAACGTCTTGGCGCGCATGGAACAACCGGGTTTTGGGAATACCCGATAAAACCCAAGCCATTTGCTTTATCGAGAAACGGCTGAAACGGTATTTATTTGGTATGTACCCAAGCATATCCTGTAGGTTTCGTCAAATTCGGAGGGGTCAAGGGTAACAAGTAGCGACAAACTCGAATAGAGCGCTTTGAACCCCGATGACATTAGTTTGACATTAGCTAAAAAAAATCTCTGATGCCACACATCATAATTCATCAAATGTCGCTTTAAATTTAACGAAATGTTCTAAAATAAAACCCAAAAAAAGAGAGGAAATTCTATAGATCATCGCTTTGCGTACGGACCCATCATGGCGAGTATAAACCTAAAAGATATTCCGCCATGCTGCGACAAACCTTGTACGTACAAAACCTGTCACACCAAACAACCCCTTCTTTAAAACCATAACATTTCAGCAAGACATATATTCAGGCTACCACGCATCGACTTTTCCTTGGCTGACGCCGAAAAAACAGACGTCACCTTCCAGGTCTTCAAGAGCAACAGCCCAGATGGCGTATATTACACAGAGGAGACCATAGCCTCGGCAGAACTAGATCCAGAACTACCTTTCAAGGTCATAATCCACGGCTGGTTGTCGAACGAATCCAGCTATTGGTACAACCCAATCAGGGACGAATTTTTCAAAAAAGGCCTGCACAATATCGTCTTCATCGACTGGTGGAGATCTGGAGGCAAGATGTACAGCGTCGCGGCAGCGAACACGCGGTACATCGGAGGCTTTATAGGAGATTTCATCATCGCATCGAATGTCAATTTGAAGAAGGTGCATTGCATCGGGCACTCCCTTGGTTCGCAAGTCGCTGGGTTTGTCGGGAAGAGAATTATTCGCAAAACTGGACGTAGAATCGATAGGATTACGCTGACGGACCCCGCCGCGCTTATGTTTGAATTGCCTGAAGTTAGGGACGATGAGCGTGCTTGCGCTGATGACGCTGACTACGTGGATGCTATACACAGCGATATGGGGCATTATGGGTTTATCGACCCGATTGGGACTGTCGATTTTTATCCGAATGGTGGGAGAGATCAACCTGGTTGCCCACCATTAGAGGAAGATGGTAATTGATTATGATTACCATAAAAAACTAACACCAAACAAATCATCTCCTTATTCGGAACACATTTGAAGACGTGTTCTAATTATTTATAGGTTTAACACAGTGTATGGTTAGTGGTGGATTAGGGCGTTTGCGAACACATCGGTCGAGCTGATCCCACACGTGTTCAATAGGGTTCAGGTTAGGACGCCGGCCATTCCAGGCATCACATGGTCCTCCATGATGTCGATATAATTCATGGCATTTAGTCCACCAGGAACCACAAGAAGATCAGTTCTGTTGTCTATACTGATTCCAGCCCAAACCATCACCGATCCACGACAAAATCTATCCACTTCCTATATAATAGCGGCTGCGTAGCGTTCACCAGGACGTCTATATACACGTACTCGACCGTCGCAACGAGTTAAACGAAATCTGGACTCATCTGTAAACAGTACAGGCGTCCAGTGACGAAGTAGCCAATCTCTATGATCCAGAGCAAACCTCACTCGCGCTGCTTTGTGATGCTGCGTAAAGACGTGTTGCGCGGGCAGGTCTTCTTGGTTTCAAATTCGCTTCTTTTATTCTGTTTCTAACAGTTTGATCAGAAATTTCTATTCCATGTGCTCGTCTTAGGTCGTTTAGGAGGTCTCGTGCTGTGGCAGTACGCTGACGTAGAGAGGAAAGGTCAAGAAATCGGTCTTTTGATTTTGAGTAGTTTTTCGATTTCGACCTTGTCCAGCTCTTCTAACATATTAGCCAGTCTCCCGAAACCGATTCCATAAACGCTGAATAACAGTAGTTAGAGTATAACTTTCGCCCCAATAGCTTGAATTCTTCAACCAGTTACAAGAAAACTTATTTGGCATCTGTAGAAAAATCCTAGGGCTATATTTTTCTTAAGTATTACCTATCCGAATGCTTTGCTTCATTACTTTGACTACTTGTACACAAATAAATTTTTTATCATTCTTTCTTTTTTTCTTTTTAGATAACTGTAGTCATGCGAGGTCAAATCATTTCTACATAGAATCGATAAATTCGGATGGTTTCAAAGCTGCTCCATGCGAGTCGTGGGAAGAATACATGGCTGGAAAATTTGATCCAGACGACGTGATTGTGTTTGGGGACAGCTGTCCAAGAACTGCAAGAGGCAGATATTACTTTGCCACCAACTCTGACAAGCCGTACGCAAAGGGATGAGAGAAAACAAACAAAAAAATAACTGTAAAAAGTAAATAAAAAGAGTACTTAGTAAAAATAAATAAAACCTTTTAGTAATGCGATCTTGATGTTTGCGAATTTTTCCTCAATAATAATAATCTTTATTTTGCGAAATACGTAAAGATTTACAAAGAAAATATTGTATTGCAAAAAAATTAAAAAAATTAAGGGTGCTTTAGGCCATTCTCTTCATGTAGGTGTCGTACTCTCAAAGGTGATAGAATGCTTCTTCCAGAAGAACTTTTTTAATCTCAGTTTTGAACTCCTTTTTTGTCTTTTGATGCCAATGCTGCGGAAGTGCATTGTTAAGGCAGTGGTGAATGTACTTAGCCGACGTGGTTTTGGTACGATGATAAGGGATGTCTATTTCATTTGCGTTTCTGAGGATTTTCTGTGTAGCTTCACCTCTTCTCTGCAGTGTTGGAAGTTCGTCTCGTGCCTTGCTGAGCTGTTGGTAGATGTAGGTTCCGGTTACAGTCAGAATTTTGAACCTTCGAAACAGTGGCTTGCAGTGTGTATTTGGGTTTGTCTGTTCGATTGTTCTTATCGCTCTTTTCTGCAGAGTGAGAATGGACCCAACATGACAAGATGCACCCCAGAGCCGCAGGCCATAGCTCATTCTGGTATGGAAGACAGAGTAGTAGGCAGTTAGAGCTGTTGGCTGTTGAAAGTTTTTTTGCAAGTATCTCAGTGTGGTTTCTCCAAGTGAGACGAGTGTCCAAAGTGATACCAAGGCGCTCTCCTGATGTCCGTACACATTCAGAGATTCTGCTGGTCGTAAATATTATTTCCTTGGTCTTGCTGGCATTCAGTTGGAGTCCATTTTCTTCAAACCATGTGGCTGCCTCACCCATTATTAGTCGAGATTTTTGCTGTAGTATCTAAAGCCTTGTTATATCTGGATTTGAATCAGGGACCTTTGCAAAGGATAATATAAATTTAAAATATGGAATATATAGTAAAAGATTTATAACAAGGATTTGAGAGTCATGGGATGCAGCAGTCAAAAGATAACGAAAACAGAAGAATTAAGGAGTACTTTTTTATTGTTAAAATCAAACACTTAAAAATCATTTTAAAACTTTTTATTTGGTTATATAAACAAAATTACAACAATTACGCACCAGAGTAAACTGAAAGAAATAGCATTGTGTAAAAAAAGGCAAAGAAATAGTATTCATATCGCCAGATATAGAAAAAAATCGCTAAAGATAGCTAAACAAGTCATGGTAACCACAAAAAAATCAGTAGTCGTCACCGCGCGAGACAATCTCCTTACAAGTTGGCCTCAACATAATGGTATGTTCAAATTGAGCAGTGTAACAACCCTTGATGTCGCAGAGCGGAGGATACGCATCCACGATACCCTTGTCGCAGAGATCCTTCAACGCCATTTGGTATTTTGTAGCCCCGGCTCTATCCAGCCAACGCTTGCAGAACGCAAGCGTTCCGAAGTTCTTATTGATCGTATTCAATAAGGTTTTCGATGACTGCAACCTATATAAAATTTAAGAAGTTAATAAAGAAAGTTTTTGGTGGATTATTTATGTTTTTCTTTACCTTAGTGGAACGTAGGGCATATCGAAGTTTTTCATGTAATGTGAGCAATCCATGTCGTCGTGAACAACACCTCGACCAGTCGAACCGAATGTCTCTATGGCGTAGAATTCGTTCTCTTCCATAACTGTCGCCTCACCACCTTTTACGATTGGTACAGTTTTTCCAGCGTGAATTCCTGTGAAGAAATTATAAGTGATTATTATTGTCTTTGAAAAAATAGTATCACATGATTTAAATTCATTTAAAACACCCGAATTTGTAGATGTTAATGCAATTAATTAGACACAATTCCAATTAAAAAAAATTTACTCTTAGGTAAAACTGTCTGCTATATTTTATTGCAGATTATGACCACTCTGTACACAATTTGGATATGGTAGGTAATCACGTTAATGGAATGCATCTTACTTAATCATAATCTAAGCGTGTGCAATAAAATTAAAAACAGGTATACAATTTTTCTTGCTGTTTGAGTGCTGTTTTTCCTTAAAAATGCCAATTAATCAAAAACTATAAAGTTTAGGGTAGGTAATGTTGTTTTTTAATGTCGTAAAATTTTGCGAAGAATTCAGAACTGCCGAAATATAGGTCGTTCCACTAAAAAAAAAAAAAAAAAAAAGTTTGCACTTTTTTTTGTTCCCAATAAAATTTGGTACTACCGTATGGAACAACCTGTATACACGGTAACAACTTTAAAATGTGCGCCTCGGCGTTCCTTATATACGAGTGAAATCAGTTTTAAAATATCTTTATTAACAGAGGCACAATCTTCTGAAATCGCATTGTTGAGACACCCAGTATACAACATAGCTAGAAATGAGTATTAAAAATTAATTAAAAAAGCTAAGCACGTATATTAGGAAATTCTTTTACACAAGAATGAAAACAACAAAATTAAAATTCAAAAATTTATAATGAGTAACAAGCCCAAAAAACAGAAGAAAATACTTTTTAAAAACGTTGCAATAACAGAAAAATCATAGTGGAGAAGTGAAAAGTTATTAACCAACATTTTTGAAACCCCCATAATGGTTCAACTACATTTGTGCAAAAAAATAAGTTGAACAATAAAATTTAGACTCTCCTTGATTCATTATAATCTTTTTATGACAATGAATAAAACTTAAATAATAATACAATTTTCCAAACTTGATTCTGAAATTTTGAAATACAACTTAAATGTAAAGCTTATTATCACAGAACCACAAAAAGTGCACTTAAACCTATAATTATAGCACACAACAGGATGCTTCAAACTTTTATTACCAAAAGTTCATTTTGTTTCTTCCAGTATAAAAACCATTACGATTTTAATCTTAATGAATTTTCTTACACAGAGATGATAAAATCATCAAAATTGATCAAATTTTTGCCTTTGAAATAGAACATAACAGCAAACATTGCAGAGTTATGTTTGATAATGTGTATCTTTTAACGAACATTCAGATATTTGGATTAATCAAAATGGTTTCAATTAGTTTTAAAAAATATCGTAATTGCTATACGTTCAAACTTCAGCAACATCTATTGTATATATTGTGATACCACTAGCGCCATCTATGAGGTGCTTAATGAAGGGCGAGTGATAACCCGTCCTTAAAGAAATATATATTAAAAATAACGGATACTCACTGTAAGGGGCTATAGAATGTCCATTCAAATTCCTTATAGACTTGATAGGATAAGTCTTGCCGTCCAACTCCAACTCATAAGACTCCATAACCTCTTGAATCGCAGCACCAATTTCACATAGTTGTACGTCAATACCTAAATTTAACAAAATAAAGTAATGTCTCTTCCATTCATAATAAATACAATTCCCACTTACCAGCGCACTTTATTCCAGTATTAGTAGCTTCCCTCACGGCTTCAACCAACTTATCGTACTTCGGATTAAAAGTAAGCGTGAAAGCACAATCAATGATCCTGCCATTAATATGCGTACCGAAATCGATCTTCGTAACATCGTCGTACTCTAAAACAGTCGGATCTCCGGCGTTCGGAGTATAATGCGCCGCGCAGTGATTCCTAGAACAACCGGTCGGAAAAGCTAACCCCGCTTTTAACCCGTTCTCCGCGATCAAAGTCCTCGCGGTTTTTTCTAACTCCTCGCAAATCTGGATCATCGTCATTCCTGGTTTCACCCAACGTTGGATGTACTGCCGCGTCTGTCTATGGGCTTCCGCAGCTAACCTAACCTCATTGTAAATGTCATTGTTCATTCTATCCAACGCTCGTTTTTCTTCCGACGAGAATCGATCTTTTGCTGTGCGATCGTCTTTTACTTGCGGGTAGTCCATGATTTGCCCTTCCGGGAAGACTTGATCGGGGAATACGTCAACAATCGGGATCGTTGGGGGGTCAGTTTGTTTGGAATCTTTTCCTCCGGCACCAGCCTTTTTACGGTTACGCCTGCGTTTCTTCTTTTCGCCATCGCCTTCTGCTTCTGTACCTTCGATGAGATCAGCTCCATCTCCGTTTTCAGCAGGTTTATCTTCTGATACAACATTTGCAGCCGCTAAAATTACCGCATGTTAGTTGAAACTAAAAATAAAAACACAAAGAAACTATTACCGGTTTTCTTTTTTTTCTTCTTCTTTTTCTTTTTGGCTGCATCGCTGTTGACGTTCTCGCCTTCTACATCATCGACTTCCCTATTTTCGTCGTTCTCCTCTTCGTTTTCGTCAAGCTTTGGTTCTGTTTTTAGCGCCGCCATTTCTACTAACTTCGTAATAAAATACAAATTGCGGTGGTCGTTGTCCGCGCTGATAGCGAGGTGAAGTTGGAGCGCTTCTTTGTATCCGGGTTTGCAACCGCGCCGCTAAAGAATCCCTAACTAATTGCGCAGTTTGTAGAATAATTAGATAAAGTTAAATTGTATAAATTTTACATGGTAAACGGTACTAATTGAAAATATACGGCACATAACGGTGTTAATATAAATATAAAATAATATTCATGACATTACAGATGACGTTTGACAACTTTGGTTTTTCCATATACCTAATACTACTATATAGCGCTTGCTGTATCTCAATATGGTAAATTTGTTCACCAATGAAGAGAGATGGCATGATTGTTATTGTATGAAATACGCAGACTCAATTTTTCCGCAAATTTTTGTGTGTAGTATCTATTTTACAAACACATAGCAAACAAGGTTTTGATAATAATCATGCATTGAATATTGTTGATATAGTTATACGGCAGATAGTTTAAATGTCAAGCTTGAATATTGCGGAGAAAGTACATGTGTGCCTTTGAGGCTCTGATGTTTCAAGTAGAATTAATTCATTTCATAGTCATACCAATTCAGAAGTGGTTCCATACAATAAAAAAAAACTACATATATGTATATAAAAATAGTAAATGAGATTCTATTTGATCGAGATCTGTCGTATCTAGATTAACATACAAGTAGTTAACTACTATGTATGATCAAGTAAAAATAATGTTTGTGGATTCAGTTGTTTTCATTTATCCAAAAATGTTGTATTTATTTTTGATTTTAATCGATATTTTGGAGTAAAGCAGTAAAAGAAAACAAAATGACAAACAAAAAAAGAAAAGATTTTCCAATATAGAGAGTTTGCTTGTCTTTAACTTATTGGTCCAAGTTTTTTAAAAAAATGTTTAAAACAATCACTCAATGGAACTTTGACAACTTTGAACATAGGCCGAAATAAATACATCAAATGTTTGTCATTGGATTGGGGAAACTTGAAAATAGTATACATAATCCCAAAATTTTTGGTCAATGTGATTTGATGTTTTATAATTTTTAAACAACTTTGAACAACAATTTAACAACCGATTCTGATTTTGTTTTCAGCACATTGCAGAGAAAATCATCAAGATTGTCACATGTATTCACATGTATGAGTTCTTAGAGATTCAATTTACACCTTTTTTTCGTCCATGACTGTACAATATCTATAATAATGCTTTCTTCTTGCAGAACAAATTCTTTATTATAACATGATTACTGGAAGTTTATAGTATTTATCTTTAAAAACGTGCTAGTAGCGGTATTTAGTAATCATTTGAAGTATACATTTTTTGCAACTCAATAGTTTTCGTGATATTTTAACAACTAAATTAACTATACACCCAACCTTCTTACCTTTATTACCATGTGTTTCGTTTTGATAGACTATTCGCTACTATACTAACATCACATTTCTTTCTAGAAAGAAATAGAGATACCCTCCAACCTGTTTTGATTTCGAACCAACCTCTTTGTTTAAACGCAATATATACAGTATTAAATATATGGTTTATTTCGTATATAAAGAAAGGAATAGGGTTGGAAAATAGTTATACTCACGGATGTTAAATTACAGTAATTAATTTTTGCGTAAATTACCGTTGAAATTAAAATTATTAATTTCAAATATTAAATTACCACGTAAATACAAATTAAAAATTGTCGGTAAATTACTGGTAAATTACCAACAGTAATTTAAATGGAGGATAAATTACCATCGTTACTTTATGCCGTAAATTACGGTAATTAAAAATCGGTAAATTACCATTAATTACGGTAATTAATTACGTAATTTTTAGAGTAATACAGAGACTATTGCAATATTTGTGACCAATCCGCACAAAAAAAAACAAAATATCACTTATATTAGATGTTTTATTTAAGTTTCAGTCAGATTTCAGCTTGCCTAAATTATAAAAACAATTCAACATCTCTATACATTACATCCTCGACGAGATCTTTTAAAATGTTTTCTTCTTATATTTTCATTCAAATCATCTAAGACATCGGCATAATTAGCTTGGAACCCATAAGTTCCTAGATTACGAACAGCAAAAACACTACCAGCTGCCGGTTGTTGTTGCCTACCATGCTCATCAAGCATAAACCTGGACGTAGTAACAAACAACACATCATGGTCTCTTCCACCCCATGCCACAGATGTGGTATACTGCGCAGGAATCGGAATTATCGTTCCCAAAACTCCTGTTCTAGGATTCACTTGTATCACAGCACCTCCGTCATATAAAGCAACCCATAAATTATCATCGGCGTCGATGGTCATACCATCAGGGTGGCCAGTAATCATCGCGTGATCGTTGACATCAAAAACCACCCTGGGATTTGATATGGTGCCAGGAATGTCATCGTAGTCGTATTCATGGACTTGATTGGTTGGAGTGTCAATGTAGTAGAATTTGGTGTTGGCTCTATTCCATGCCATTCCATTGCTGATATTGACTGGGTTGATCATGATTGTTGGATTTGCTAGGTTGGTGCGCGTGAATTGGTACAAGGTTCCGTTATTGGGATCCAATGCACCATTTGCATCTTCATAACCCATGGTGCCTATGAAATATATAATATTTTATAGTTATAATAATTGAAGATCTTGAACACAAAATTTCATGCAAACCTTTGCAGTTTGAAACATTGCAGCAAATGTTACTTGATTTGAGGATATGAGAGACTATTGTGTTTAATTCTATCAAAATATGCAAAATTCTACTCGAAACAGCGCATCTTCCACAAAAAATCAGATATTTGTTTGAAATAAAAAACAAAAGAAAAGAATTGTTATGGCTTTGTAACTGAGTACTCAAAAACCTCCACAAGTTGCTTAGTTATAAGATATATGATATTCTTGATGAGGGGTTCATTACAATAATAAAATCACTTAAAACCAATCAGATTTGGACATTATAAAAGCACTTTTTTTTGTCTACAATATGATTATGCCAGTTTAAATTTTCTTCGCCAATGAATTTGTCAGAAACAACAAAACTTTTGTCTTTCTTATGGACGCCATATTGGTTTTATACATGTTTGGGTCCAGAACTTTTTTCTGAGTAATTTGGTATGCCACTTGCCATATTTAGAATACAATAACCCGATAAAATTGGAGTTTTTATTTAATATCTGAAATGATCGCATGCTGCCATGAAAAACACATTTGAGTGATACATTATTTATGTGCCGATAGTAAAGTTACAGTAAACTTTTGGATTGTATTTATTTGTACTAACTAGACAACATAAAAAAGTAACAACATTTTAACAAGGAACGCGTTTTCAAAACGCGCCATTTTCATGGAGGCATTTTTCACAGCATTCCGTAATATTTTCACCTAAAAAGGCTTTAGATGTGTTGTTTTATTTATGTATAACATTTTAACCTTCATACTAAGAATTTGAAGGTTAATAACTTTATAAACACAAAATACAGTACAAAATAGGAAAAAGCAAACTGTATTAAAAATTGTTCTTCACTGCACTACACCTATTGTAAATTAATTACTGCTACAACATTTGTATATATGTCTATATTTTTGTGATTTTATTTCTATTATGTTTTATCGTGTCAAATTCATAAAATATATATGGCATGTCCAGTTTAAATACGCAGCATATACGGATTTAAAATTGAACAATACATTTCGTTTTTGAGTTATATGAGATAACATGTTTGGGTCTGTTATGTTGTAAGAAAATCCTGAAAAAAGTTTTATTTTTAAAGACCAATGGTAGAGGAAGAAAATGAAAGTTTACACCAGTCGATATTGTGTATTGAAACGGTACATATGCTATTCATGCTGTTTTCCGTTCGATGCATTCCTTTTAAGACGTGATAGTAGAGGCAATTAAGAACCTATTTTACCATATTTATCACTATAAAATCTATTATTTTTAGTATTATTTAAAAAATTGTCTAATATTTATACTTATTGTTTCCATGAAAACTTTCAAAATTTGATCATACTTCAAGCTGAAACGGTCGTTTTTTAGTGGTATGACCCTAATACGCATGTTTTGAACCCGCATTCGCATTCCGCAGAATCTCATTTATCGAAAACGCCTAACCAGTTTCACAAACTTACTATTGTCTCTCCTCAACAAGAATCCAATTTAAACCAGTGAACTGTGTATGCGAGTAGGTGCTTTCGATGTATTTTCTTGCCTTAATATGAATCCGATTGGCTTCAAGCAACCAATTTCCAAGAAATGCATATAGAAGTACAAAGTTTAAGGTTTTTTGGATGATTTTTAAGAGTCTAGGTCATCGGGGTTGTTTGCTATACATGATCCAAAACTGAAAATATACGTACATAACGGCATTTACAACATAAAAGATCAATTGAACATAAAGTTGTCAATATCTCGATAACCGTAACCATTTGTATATAGCTAAATATGGTTAAATATGTTCTAAATTACCTCTACTATCACGGTATCAAGAAATTGCACCAAATTACATATAAGCCGGTACATCAATTTTTTGATTTTCCCTTACAACGTATTAGAAATAAAATCACAAAAACCGCATCCGCACCTATCCGCAGCAGATTTTCCAGTACATAGTTGTAATGTCAAATATGTATACTATAATTTGAACCACTTTCAAAAGCTTAACAAAGCTAAACACTAAACTAAAACACTCAAGTTCTGCATAAAACTGTTCTTTTTTAAACAGCGAATGTTCTCGGCCCTGCAATAAACAAAATTGTGGGTAAATTTTAATAAAAATAATGTCGCATGAAATTGCATACTTGGTTCTAAAGAATGTATAACAAAAAAGTCACATTTATCGTCAAAATACAAAATTGCAACCGTTTTTAAGAGCGTCAACTTATGTGCATCTATGTTCAGCCATAGTAAAATATAACTTTTGGCTGACAAGGACACGTGGCTCAGGGCTCAGGTGAAAAAATATTGCCGCGTTTTAATACATCGGTGTTTTACCTATCACAGAAACTGGTTTACTTTTTGGAATTTAACAATTTAGAAATTTGATTTATGGCCAGCTTTTTTTTCTCAATGTCAACTGTATCAAAAACAACCGCATTATTACTTAGATTAATAAAATAAAATAATGTTGGTCAGCTTGGTGTCCTACATGTCAACTAATAGAAAAAGAACCATCTACTGTCTAGCATAATTCACTAATTCTATAGCTAATCAATGAACAATATATTTCGATAAAAATCTTATAGATATGTATTACAGATATTATAGATATTTCAAGAAGTGTATAACCCTTTAATATGTCATGTAAACAACTTGTATAATACTTAAAGTATACCAGATAAAAAAAAAACGATTGAATAACCACAACAAACAAACCACTTCTAATCACCGTATCAAAACTTAATTAATTTAGTTTCCAAATGAATCATTTTTATTACACAACAAACTCACCAAACCATAACCTTCCTCGGGTATCAGCTTTACCATCGTTGAACCTACTTCTGGGCCTATCCTCAGCCACAGTTCCTAATTTTCTAACACCTTCCAGCGCTTGTCTGCCATCCCATTTGATTGCAGTAAGAGATCTACTCAAACCAACAATAACAAGAGATGGATCTGCCTTTGATGGTATAGCAACTGCCAATTCACCATCCAAGGTCACGTGATGGAGGTTGCTCGTGTCCAAATCGTAGCTATACAAACTTCCTGAATGTATATCGACATAATACAACAAATTGGTTCGCGGATCATAAAAAGGCCCTTCAGCGTGATCAACCGGTGGTGTCACTTGGGTAACAGATGGGTTTAATGCTGAAATACTATGAAAATGTTATTAGGAAATTGTTTTTAGAGTATTTTGTATTTGTAATGTTGTTTATACGTTCTTACCTGATGTATAGTAAGCAGAAAATAGCAAGTGAACTGTAGCGCGGTAGCAACATGGTGAAAGTTCCGCGGATACTGTTTTATAGTTTTTGTGGAAGAGGTAATAGAGGTAGGTAGGACGTATCGACGTCGTTGAATTGTTGAGGCAATATTTGGAATAAGCGCATTGTTTTATTTTTATTTCTGGATGAATATCTTATCGGTAACTTTGTGTAACCGTGAAGACGTGAAGATTAAATCTTGGAGGGTATCAGTTTACACTATTATGAAGTACGTACGATATACGTAGCCGATATAACACGATAGAAAATGTGTACATACGTTGTGGAAAACAATATTAGTTTCAAGGTTTACCAGAAATACACGGTGAACACAGAATGTTGCGAAAAGTGAGTATCGAAACACATTTTTGAAGTATCAAATAATTCATTTACGAGGTTTAGAATTCTAACAAACAATTGCGTTTTCTGATGTGATTATACTGAGTGAGGATATGAGAAAGAAAAACAAAACTTACTTTAATGTCGTATCTTACAATCATCCCTTCCAGTATTGACGTTTGTTTGTGGGACAGCCCATAAGCGAAACTGGAACAAAATTCAAAGTATTAGGTTTCTAGGGTGTTGCATGCAGCAATATTACCTTATATCATAAGTTGCTATCCAAGAGGATCCCACAATACCTCATGCGGAAGATACGCTGTAGAACGGATGACCATAACCTTAATTTAAGATTCAGCGGTTTGTTTGCTCCACCTGCCCATCGCGCTCAGATGTATCAACGGTCATTATCTTACCAGCTCAGTCACATATACAATGGTCTCAGGGAAAATATGAAAAAATTATCGTTAAACAGTTTTGGGGGAAAGGTGAAGTGTTGTCTGTTTGCTCAACAGGGGGGGACTTTAAGCATTGAGCGCACATCGGAGGCTGTTTTAATTTAAATTTTTTATGGGCATGTGCGATGCTTGATTGAATTGGATTTGCGGCAATTACGTGTAATTAGACTCTAGAGTAATTTTTTTGTTTGTTTTTGTTTTGATAAGTTCTCGGAATTATTGTTATATTATTGGTACAATTATGACTTAGTTCTAGTTTGCGTAAGAGGTTGAGTGGAAGAGCAAGGAAATTTGTAAATAAGTGTGCTGAACTCCGCACGAAATATAAATATTATTTTGTTGCATTTAATATAGTTTTATGTTAATAAAGGAATTACTTATTTATTTTATTATTTATTTATTTTTTATCTTTATTTATCTGTCAAATCCTGGCTAACTAGTTTTATTTTAATGCAGACACGACTGATCTCAATCAAATAGATTATCATGCAGTTACACTATTAATTTTATATATTGTATGATAAAGTCATGTGCCTGGCCACATCAGATTTTGTATTCAGGTAATTATCTAATTATTTTACTTCGAATAAAACAATGTATCCTGCAATGTTTAACCTTTCAGTTATACCCTCGACATGCCGATATAAAGTGAAGATTGACGACTGGAAATTGTAGGATTACGGCTACATACTTTCATGACAGTTTCTTCAGTATACCACTTCCGTATCACAATGTTCGGCTTTTGGCATATTAATCAACCCGTAATTGATGAGATGTTCTTTTAATAAAAAAAAAAGTTTGTGCGGTCGTGCACTACCTGGATAACGATTGAATTATGTTTCGGATGTAATATCACAATTATTGTTATTACTTTGAATAAAGCACGCAAGATTATTGCGCACTTTTCATACTATTCAAACGGCATTCCGTAATTTTCACATAAAATAAAAGAATGGAATTTTTCTAATTTCGCTGATTAGTAGTGTCAAACTACTAGTGACATATAATATGATAATCATAATGCCTCTGATATATAATATTTTTTGTTATTCAATAAAACGTTACTTTTGGAATATTTTGGACCAGCATGTTATAGATCGTTGAAAAGATGAAAAAAGGGTCTATTTATTTCAGTCATAAAACACACTGAATTCTAATCGAAAAAGTGCCTGAAGAACGTGCAAATATCATTCGTCTGATTTAACAAAAAACAAAGATATAGACAAGTATCAAAATAGCGAAAAACCGAGTTTTGTGTTATAACTCGAAAACAAAAGTCGATAGCTAATTTTGGTTTTCACCATTGAGGTTCTCTCAAAAAAAAAGACGACACAACAACCTTATCTCATTTTTCGATATCTCTTATAGTTACCGAGATCTCACTGTGTTTGTTTGTTATTTATTTATAAATATGTACTCCAAAATCCTTGTGTTCTGTAATTAACAACAAGCAATGCGTGTTGTGGTCACGCAGAACTTGGTGTGACGCCCCACAGTGGGGTATTTGACCTGAAAACGTGGCAAAAATTATTTTTTCACCTCCAAAGGGTGTAGATGCGTTGTTTTATTTATGTATAACATTTTAACCTCATACTAAGAATTTGAAGGTTAATAACTTATAAACACAATAAAACAGTACAAAATAGGAAAAAGCAAACTGTATTAAAAATTGTTCTTCACTGCACTAAATCTATTGTAAATTAATTACTGCTACAACATTTGTCATCAATATTTTTTTGTGATTTTATTTCTATTATGTTTTACCGTGTCAAATTCATAAAATAATATATGGCATGTCCAGTTTAAATACGCAGCATATACGGATTTAAAATTGTAAATACGCAGCATATACGGATTTAAAATTGAACAATGCATGTCGTTTTTGAGTTATATGAGATAACATGTTTGGGTCTGTTATGTTGTAAGAAAATCCTGAAAAGAGTTTTATTTTTAAAGACCAGTGGTAGAGGAAGAAAATGAAAGTTTACACCAGTCGATATAGTGTATTGAAACGGTGCATATGCTATTCATGCTGTTTTCCGTTCGATGCATTCCTTTTAAGACGTGATAGTAGAGCCAATTAAGAACTTATTTTAGAATTTTTATCACTATAAAATCTATTATTTTTAGTATTATTTCAAAATTGTCTAATATTAATACTGATTGTTTTCATGAAAACTTTCGAAATTTGATCATACTTCAAGCTGAAACGGACGTTTTTTAGTGGTATGACTCTAATACGCATGTTTTGAACCCGCATTCGCATTTCGCATAAACACATTTATCCAAAACGCCTAACCAGTTTCCATTGACAAACTTAATATTGTCTCTCCTCAACAAGAAACCAATTTAAACCAGCGAACTGTGTATGCGAGTAGCTGCTTTCGAAGTATTTTCTTGCCTTAAATATGAATCCGATTGGCTTCAAGCAACCAATTTCCAAGAAATGCATATACAAGTACAAAGTTTAAGGTTTTTTTCGGATGATTTTTAAGAGTCTAGGGCATCGGGGTGGTTTGCCATACATGATCCAAAACGGAAAAATATACGTACATAACGGCACTTACAACATACAAGATGCATTGAACATAAAGTTGTCAATATCTCGATAACCGTAACCTTTTGTATATAGGTAGCTAAATATGGTTAAATATGTTCTAAATTACCTCTACTATCACGGTATCAAGAAATTGCACCAAATTACATATAAGCCGGTACGTCAATTTTTGGATTTTCCTTTGCAACGTATTAGAAATAAAATCGCAAAACCGCATCCGCACCTATCCGCAGCAGATTTTCACTAGAAACTTCTTTACATTACTTTCTTTTCATTACAACTACTAAGTTGTAATGTCAAATATGTATACTATAATTTGAACCACTTTCAAAAGCTTAACAAAGCTAAACACTAAACTAAAACACTCAAGTTCTGCATAAAACTGTTTTTTTTTTTTTTTTTTTTTTAATAACAGCGAATGTTCTCGGCCCTGCAATAAACAAAATTGTGGGTACATTTTAATAAAAATAATGTCGAATGAAAGTTCATACTTGGTCCTAAAGAATGTATAACAAAAAGGTCACATTTATCGTTAAAATACAAAATTGCAACCGTTTTTAAGAGCGTCAACTTATGTGCATCCATGTTCAGCCATAGTAAAATATAACTTTTGGCTGACAAGGACAGGTGGCTCAGGGCTCAGGTGAAAAAATATTGCCGCCTTTTAATACATCGGTCTTTTACCTATCCCAGAAACTGGTTTACTTTTTGGAATTTAACAATTTAGAAATTCGATTTATGGCCAGCTTCTTGGGTCTAATACCCCAATGTGCGCCCTAGCATACAATGCCGAAATAAATTTGCGTGTATTTAGTCCACTGTCAAAAACTCCGAAATTATAAAAATTAACGGGTGTTATCAGACAATAACGACGCTAGCGAAATATTGTGGAATTGCCGTGATGATGTCATCTTCCGTCCCTTTTCTCTACGGACGCCGGCTGAAATGTAAGCATCGGGTTGTGGAATGGCTGAAATGGCTTTATATGAACGCAAAGGCATTCGCATCCCACCAAGAGCCGAAAGATAATCCGCCATACGTACAAAGGAATCTAATAACGCTAGAGCACTGGCAGCATTATTTTAAATATAGACGCGTTCAATTAAAACTATTATTTGGTGGATAATGTTTACACCTACCTATTTTACTTTAAGAAATGTAGGTTGTATTCTAGAAAAATATAGGCGCTTTATAATGTTTATTTATTTGGAAAACTTTAATATAAATAACATTCAACGTTCACGTAATATAGGCATAGAGGTAATTTATTTATTTAATTAAAAAATGTTGAGCAAAACATCAAAGGTACCTAACAATACTTTGTTGTGAGAAATACACAACATATCGTCCAATAAATGGAAGCCTTTATGTCTCAGTATTTTATTTGATAAACATTTATAAAAAACTAAATAAACCGCAATGGACACAAATAATACAGACTGCAACTTGCGCCTATAAACTATTTAACATACTTGAACAAATCACCGATTTTTATTATTACCAATAAAATTATTATTGGTCATTTCTATAGAATTCTTCCGTCAATAAACAATATGTTATAATAATTTATATCGATCGTATGACTGCATCAGTTGTGTGACGAAGTTGTATGTAGTGTACTGGTATTGTGTTTCTTAGCTTTATTTAAGAAATAGGTAAGACCTACGTCAATATTTTGTAAATAGTAAATAAAAGCAAAGCAAATAAAAAACTAAACTAGTAGATACTATACTATAGTCAAATTGTCCTGTCATTCAGTGTCAAACTAAGCTAGGAGATGACATATTCGCCATTTGGTTGTCAATATTTTCCAAATTTGTCGTGTCAAATATATATAATTACAATCACAGACTACTAATTACAATTTAAATTGTGATTGTGGCATATAACGAGTGTATTAAAGAAAGTAGAATGTCAGGTGGCAGAATCATGTTGGAAAAACTAACAAAACCGAAATATGGAAGAAGTGGTTTTGATGGTGTTTTCAACCAACATAGCACATGAAAGCTAGCACGGTCTAATATAAATTAAGGTATGTAAACTGTGCAATACATTTGGTTGAATTTAGGAATAAAATAAATCAATATTTGCATTTTAATTCTAATTTGTAATTTACAAAAGTAGAAAGACACTAATTTAACCTATGTTTTCTAAAGGTTTAATGTTTTCTTTTTACCTAATTTCTCCAATAATAAATAATCATCCAATAGCAATAATAGCATCATCTTATGTAACCAGATTTACGCTATTATTTACAAATACAATCGTTTCTTTTGTTAAGATATTATTAAATTTATTGAACAGCGTTCAAAATATAACAACTTGTCATAAATTATTTAAGGGATTTTTTTAATTAAAACGTGTAACAGATGGTAGTGGTATTGAGGTACTTATTTCCCAGAGTTTTAGCCCAAAGATTCGTAAAACAGATCTGTCTAAAACTCTATTTTTACTTCTTCATACGTAGTATGACAAACGAAAAAAAGTTTAGAGATTTTAGCGGAAATATGTCCTTTTGGGTCTCCTGAACATTTTTTACCAAGGTACAAAAAAGTCTGTGTACATCTGTGTGTCTGTATGTGTGTACCCGTTTTTTGTGGCGACGATTCCGGAGAAACTACTAAAGGTATCGGGACGAAACTTCACATTTAGAGGTTTCATGACTAAACTTAGAGCTGAAGGAAGTTTTTTTCATTTTTTATTATACTTATTTTTGGACAATATTGGCGTTGTCGTTAACTAAATAACCATATTTTTATTTTGTTACAACAATACTGGTAATAGATAGAATTGGGAGTTTAATACTTTCGAAAAGATCAACAAATTTTACAGTCTATATTAGTTTAAAGTGACAAATTTTGGCAAAATGAACTGAATGTTTACTTTTTGCATTTTTCACCAATTTTGCAAATGATTTCTCTAATTTCTTCAAAATACTTAAATAATAAATCAAAGTAGAGGAAATTTTGTATAATTTATGTCTATGACATTTTTTTGGTAAAATTAATAGTTTAGCTGCAGGAGCAAATTCTATTTGATCGAAATCGTGTCTGCATTAATAGTAGGTAGCCAGGATATTTTGAAACTTTTGACAGTATTCAGAACGTCAGCGGTTGCGAAACGTCAATTCAATTTAATATAAAACTAGTTAGCCATGATTTGACAGATATTTTTATTCTAATAACTGATAACAGTAGGTAGTGTCAATCGCTGATGTTTTGACAATACCCAATGTCAATAGTATCAAAATGTCTGTCAAATCCTGGCTAACTAGTTTTATTTTAATGCAGACACGACCGATCTCGACCAGACAGAATCACATGCAGCTAAATTGTTAATTTTATATATAGTATGATAAAGTCATGTGCCTGGCGACATCAGATTTTTTTTAATATTCTGAAAATAATTCCGTAACTAAGCAGGAAAAATTAGAAAAAGCATATCTTCCTGGCTTTGAAGTTTTTCAAATCTTAAATTCTCTAGGCCAGAAAATTAACTAAAGTATCAAAGAATTTTTTTTATTTATAACTAACAAATATTTTAAACAAATTTTGCCCAATGAATCCAACAGAATCAAACAATTGTTTTTGATATTTTATTAGAATGTTGGTAATTATTTGGATTCCAAATTTGACTTGACTGACAAGAGTTTGATGTCTAAGCTTCATATACATACATATTATCCCAAAATCATGTATCTACATAGTTATGAAACACTCTTCGAATTAATATATGCACTGAATTATCGATTAGTATTGATTTTGACACTCTATGAAGAATATAACTACCTAATTGATAGCCCATTTAGTGTATTTTTTGAAATGGTATAATAACACTTGCTATGTTTTACTATAAGTATAGAAATTTTTTTTGCTATTTTACTGCAGTGTAAGCTCATTTTATTTCACTAAGTAGAAATTCATTTTGCCGTAAAATACAAATCTCAAAACATACCAATAAGACCTTGGCACTTAACCATCACCGGAACTCACAACTAACCGAAACCCAAGACATAAACAAAACACTACGGCCGGATAAAAACAATAACCAATTCAAATCCAGGAATAAAAACACTTATATACTTAGAATAACCACAGCATGCATACTAATCGCTCACAAAACTTCCATGGTGTAACAGAATCGTCATCTCCAGTCCTTCATCAACACTGAAAACTACAAAACAAAAACCTAAAAACCACCAACCAGATCGCTCAGAACACCTAAGGCTTCTAATTTTCATCCGCAAGACAATTTAAGTCGAAAATTTCATTTACGGTCAATTAAATGCTGAAGTTGCGGGGTCAGGGGAAGGCTGCGCGGGTACAGGGGGGGCAAGCCTGTCGGAAGGTGATCGTTGATGCCCCACCACATCGGCGGAGCGATCCTTCCTGAAGCTTTCAGGCACCCCGATAGTCCCTGTATAGTTCCGACTTCCGGTGCAACCCCACAGCAGGATCAACAGGTAGATAATTGATGTTACTACATATATATATACACATACATACACATAAATACGTAAATACATATAGAAAACTCACTCACACCAATAGAGAACGTTATCCTTGAAGGCAGTTAAGGTAATCCTTTCAGTTGTGATGATGTAGTTGGTATGATTCGTTCGAAAAATTGTGACGCAAGTTAGTAACGTGTATGTAAGGAAAGGATAAATGGGTTATTGGTGTTTTTTGGAGTTTCCGTGCTTCGATTTGAAAACATAGTTTTGGATAAAGATGGTTTCGAAATAGAACTCTGAAGTTTGTTTGGTGTTGACACATATTTCCTGGTTGGCTTATTTGATTTTCGTGTAGTTAGTTGAACTGATGCCAGTACGCGATTCGGTTTGATGTTTGGCGGATTGAATTAGTGACTTGTTCTCGGAAATTTGCTGACTGGTGTTTTGATTATGCGCTGTCGATTGGATTAGTGGTCTGAAATATGGTAATTATTTTGTGTAGCGTGCTTTTTACGTGTTCCTGTATAGTGTTAGATTATAAATTAGTAAGGATTTTCCTTTATTTATTAATAGTTTATTAAATACTAAATTAAATTATTAATATACAGGTGTGAAATAAAGTAGGTACACAATATAAAATTACTTTTTCCTGCATTAAAAAAATAATCATTAATTTTTCGCTTCCTTTCGTATTTCTCTAGAATGATTTTCTCTTGTGTTTTCTTCTTTTTTATTAACAAATATTCTGTCCAAGCAAGGAAAACAAATTTGTTGTAATTATTACTTTTTTAACTAAATAAACACTATTAACTTTAATAATACTTCAAAGAAATATATACTGTCCCATTTGCAAAAAAAAACAAGTTAACGATATGGCTTATTTCTTTAACACCCTGTATATTCGGAGAACTATTGAAATAAATGGTGCAATTCTTGCAATTCTTGGGTGCAATGCTTTGAATTATGAAGGTACTTAATTTGAATTCTTTGCGATATTTATCATATTTAACATAGGTAAGAGGTACTTCACAGCTCTGTAATGTAAGGCGGCAATTAAATCCAACAAGCATACTTATATTCCACATAATATTCGTTAAGTAATAGCAAACAATGTGCCTAACGATGTTTTTTGTGGTGTGTACTATGTAATTTCCTTTAAAATTGCTACTTACTTGGGAAAACAACAAAAAATACAGGATGTCCCCAGTTTGACATACGGGCCCTTTGTTTTTGTTATTTATTCTTATTTTATCATGACAATAAACAATAAGTTGCTTTCATAAAAAAATATAATCAGCAAATTATGTTGTCAGGTTGCTTTACTAATAATTCAAAACTGACCAAAATATCAAAAATCTGGTACAAAGCTTTATGTAGAATATAATTATTAATTTAATATTTATGGTATTTTCCCAAATTTAATAAAAAAACAAGAAAGAAAAACTCAATTGTACACAATATGTTGCCCATAACAGACTTGGTAGAAAAAAAAAACTATAAATTTCTAAGACAACATAACTTTTGTTGCTCCAAGAGATACGGCGAATATTGAGGGGATTTCCAAGTCAAGAATTTGCTAATTCACGCAAGTATATCAACGCAGTCATTCTGGCCTTTGCAGACGTCATCAGGATGTAATACTTAGCACACATACACAAACACACCATACTTTTATTGTTTGTCATGAACCGTCTCATTGTGTTGATTCTTTAATTTAAAAACCAAGGGGTTTGTTTTCTTTTAAATACAGTCTTTAAATCGTTTTGTTATTGGAGAATTGGATTTTTTACCCAGGCCAAAATACCAAATCAAAAAATAGTTATGCATATGTGATAAAATAAGGCTGAAACCTTTACAGCATGATTGACTGTAAAATATCGAAACGCTCAAATTCTGCTCATAATTGAATATAGAATAGTAACTGCCGTCCTAGAAGTTGCATGTAATGCCACATACAGCGTTTATAGCAAAATGGCGACGACACAACAAGCAAGAAGTAGATATGTAAATAATAATAGATATTCATATTAACAAATTTCTGTTGTTACTTTGCAACTTTCCAAGAAAACGACAAACATTGGTACTCCGTGAATGCAACTTGTGGACACGCTGCCAAAACTTTGATGTTTCTTCTATCCCATGATGTGCAGAATATTGCCATGTTTTACAGTTTTCAGTTCAAAACTAATTTGAACTATGTATTTTGTTTATTTTGAATAACCCAATATTACGTCTGAATTAAACTATCAATATAATAGTTCCGCGGAACACTGGTGCACCGCGAGCTTGTTGCAAGTGCTCCGCAAAATTATGAAAGCCGAAATTGTCGACTCATTTACCGTATGTGATTGAAATAATAATATTTGTATTTGTATATTATTAACCTACAAAATATTCTAACTTCAACAAAACTAACAATTATAGTATATTATAATACAAGAAGACACTCAAAATAAGCGATGGAGCAGGGCAGAAAGACATAGGTCAATAGCCCGTTCGAATAACAATTGAAATTTATTAAATGAAACTAACTGTGTAATAAACCTGTACAAAGCTGGATGTTGGAATAAAGATTATTACTGCTACTATAATACAAGTTTTAGAAGACAAACGTTGGCGCACGAGTTGCTTTGTTATTTACTATTTTTTCTACCTTGCGATATTAATTTTAAATAAATTTCGAAAAATGCGGTTGTTATCTTACAATTTAAAGTAATTTTATATTCAACAGTTTGTAGTTGTGTAAAATTCACAAATACTACTGACGCGAACCAATAGCGATAGAGATGTCAGCCTTATTTGACACTTGACGTCAATATCATAAATCTTGGAAAACCAAAAGTTACTAAAAGTTTGTGATCTAGTGTTTTCATAATGACAACGAAAGCGGTTTCGTTATGAGTTTATAATGAGCGCAAAGTAGAAAAAGCATTTACAATTTTCAAATAGTAATAAATATGAATAAAATAAATAAAGAATTTAGAACATAATATAATTAAAATAAAAATGGGTATAGCTCTGCTACACATGCCACATAAAAAGTTCTGAAAATATGTAAACATTTTGAAATATATTTCCTAAAATAAAGATAATAAATATGATGTTTTGATAATATATATTCTTGCCCTCATCTATATATCATCCACATGTTATGTGCGGATTTATTAAGCCTTAGATTAGTATAAAGTTGTATTAAAAATGACCTTATCAAAACTACTTGAGTAGGTGGTACGTAACTGCTAATATAAAGAATCTAACCAATTACCTAACTATTTGACAAACGAAGAAGGTTTTATTATATTTAAATTTATATTACCGCGAACATGTCAGATGCTTGGAGGAACTATCACAATATACTAAATAGGTGGCGGCATTTATAAACACCAGGTGATAGTTCACGAACAAAATTTTGTGGGGCCAGAAAATTAATACATACACACACACAAAATGTGGAATTATGCGAATACGGACAAAAAGAAAAATTCGGAAGCAATTCGGTACATCGAAAGTGCTTTTTCCCACAAACATTCAAGAGTTGGTTTGTAGAAATAAATTCCAAAATTCCCGTTACGTTCTAAATTTATACAGAAATATATCTTTTTCTTTTCTGTATCAGACTAATGATTTTCGCCGCAAATAAACTTTATTCGAGTATTCATTTTTTAATTCGGTAAAAAGTTAGAGCTGATAAAATATCAACAAAACCGTATTTTAAACGGCTACAACTTCTTAAGGAATTGAGAAAACCAATAAGTCAATATGTACATTTTTACTCGGAATGACATTTAGTTTTTAGAAGAAAATCTTTAAAAAGTTTCATGTGGATTTTATTTTGTTACTTAAATTTATTTACTTTTTATTGTTGTAAAAGGTATTGATTATGTTATTTTTTCGTTTTTGCGTTGTTTGATATGTATTTTATCTTTTATTTTTCTTTGTTAACATTTCAAATGGCTGTAACTTCTTAAGGAATAGAAAAAACATATAAGACCATATAAAACATTATACTCAGAATGACATTTGTGCACCAGCGTTCCGCGGAGCACCGGTTAAGAACCACTGGCGTACAGACTTATTCATCTATTATTGTTTCAACTTCTCTTAATAGAAATAGTTGGGTGTCAGTTTTATTCCGAACTTCTACGGGGGCATTTTCTGTTAGTTTTGTGTCCGAATATAGGTATTAATAGAATTTCGTCGCTGTATTTCGGATGTTTTGTCTTTGGTGGTCATCTTTATTGTTTCCTTTTACCCTATATACATTGACTCTAGTATTTCTAGTAGTATTAACTAACTTTCTTAATTCAGCTATTTATGATGTCATATAGCTCCTGTACGTTCACATTTCTTCCGGTTTCTGACATAGGTTCTATACTTTTTGTAAGTTCTTCTATGTAGAGTTCATTTTTGTCTCGAATTGTTCTTCCTTTTGGTATTCGCTTGTAGTTTTTTTTTTCTAATCACCTTTATAGCATTCTTAATAAGGGATTTCTTTAAAATCCCACCGCTGCCACCAAATGTGCACTCACTTATACTGAAGAACCCAACCAAACCTGTCACCTTTATAGGCACTCTTTTATAGCGATTTTGGGGACCATTGACGGCTATCTCCCTCATGAATACCAACGCTTATAGCTAAATATATGAAAAATTACCCCAGGATATTTAAAACCGCCAATGGCCCCAAACCACGCGACCAAGCAAATTAATTCTCCCCATCCTTTTTTATATATATATTTCCCGATAGCGGGTCTGCACTGAACGTGATCGATGGCGTCTCTTCTTCTATGGCCCGCGCCATTCAACAAGTTGAATGGGGGTGCCAGTTGTCGGCATGCCGGGGAATTGGCGATCTCGCCTGCTGCTGCGAATATAAAAATTCAATTAGGGAAAAGTCATGGGCATCATCTTCGGCGCGTTGGGATCGTTCTCCGCGCGAATCGCGCCCTGAATCGAAAACGTCACATTCACGCCAGACACTCGAACGGAAGAATGTCGGGCATCCATTCATGACCGCCGCCGATCGCAATATCTACGCGATCTTAGGGGCGACCGCAGACGCCGCCTGCCGTTTACACGCGCACGGTAGGAACTTCGTTCAAGGGGTTCTTCGCGCCCGATATTCAGATGAAATGGTTTTAAATTAAAACCGGAAGATTATACAGGGTCGTCCACCGAAGAGCTGCCATTAGAAGAATACGGAGAAACAAATGAAATGAGAGATTGAAAATTTGTCGACTTATATTGTTGGACACGATCGTATCGACTAAAATGTTTTGAGTTTTCGGTTACTTCCGGTTACACCGGAAATGATGTCAACTTTTATATTTCAAATGGAACACCCTGTATTTTATCTCATTTTTGAAATCTTCGTTAAATTAGAGAGCAATTTTATGTTACAGTCCCTATACCTGAACTGACTGACAAATGAATAATTTAGAATAAACAGAACTTTATTAAACAAGTTTTTTACGTCATTTTCAATTATAATTAATTTAGTGTTTATATAATTATAATCCTACAATAAAACACAATATTAAAACTAAAACTATGTCGTAAAGTAATTTAAAAAAAACTGGCGAAAATTCAATTTCAGTGACTGTTCAAAAACGTTGCCGTTTTCGGGTAAACATGCTTTTTAACATATTATTTTAATCCAAGAAGTAACAGAATTCTCTAAGAATGCTTAAATGAACGCTTGAATCTTAAAGATATGAGAGCAGAAAACCCAAAGCGGGACAAAAGCCTTCACAAAGTGGGTTAAAACTTAAAAGTGGGTTTATTGAAGCATTATTTTGTGAAAGCTCAGGTGGAAGCTGTGGTTCTTGAATTATTGGAAGAAAAGATTCTAACGGCCACTAAAGGCTTTCAAACATGATCTTACTATAATAATATAAATTAATTAATGTTTTTTAAACGACTTTTGTTTATTTTTCAATCCATCAATGTCAATTGTGACTATAAATAATAGAACAGCGATTCAAAAAACAATATATTTTTGTATGTAAAACAATCCTCTTTATAACAATAAGAACACCCCACAACACCAAGACAACAATTCTTCATTTTCAATATTTCCATGTAATCAATATTTTTTTACACAAAACAACAGCATATAAACCCACCATTCAATAACAAACTAAGAACATCAAACACACTTCCAGAACAACCAGCATGGACAGCGAGGAGTTCAGAATACGTGGCAAAGAGATGATAGAGTACATCTGCCAATACTTCGACAACATCGAGTCGAGAAGGGTGACACCTAGCGTCGAACCTGGCTACCTAAAAACCCTCCTACCGGACCAAGCACCGGAAGAACCAGAAGAATGGGAGGACATCATGGCCGACGTCGACAAGAAAATCATGCCAGGAGTCACCCATTGGCAACATCCCAGATTTCACGCGTATTTCCCATCTGGAAATTCTTTTCCTTCCATTCTTGGTGATATGCTGTCAGACGCCATCGGTTGCATAGGATTCTCATGGGTAAAAATACGAAAAACTAGGTTGATTTTAACGATGAATGTTGATTTTTTGATTGGTGTGTATACAGGCAGCTAGCCCGGCTTGCACGGAGTTGGAGACAATCGTTTTGGATTGGTTTGGTAATTTTGATGTGGTGGTGAATGAATAACTTTTGGTTGGTAATATTTGTGTGTTTAGGTAAGGCAATTGGACTGCCGGATGATTTCCTGTCTTTTAAGAAAGGTGGTAAAGGTGGTGGTGTTATACAGGTAAGGTACAAGCATAACCAAGGTGACCAGAGATCACGCTTTTGGTTAGTTTAGTTACTTCTTGGTAAATCTGTTACTGAATCTGACTTAAAATTGACGGATTTTGCGAATTTTTTACATTCGTAAACACAGGTTAAAATTACGATAAGTACCAGATGATAGATGTAAGTTATACCTTATTCTATACATGTGCAAAATTTCACTTAAAAACATCAATATCTTACATGTTTTTATCACTCAAAACTTTACTTCTTTGAGTACATGAATCACAAATATTTCATCACGTAGCGTGGATACAACAACAATTAGTACATATTATAGATTACCACAACAAGTAATTGACCTTTATCTATAATTAGATATACCGTGTGTTCATTTCAAAAGTATCCACCCTTAATAACTCTTGACCTGCTGCGATTATTGCTTTGAGTGAAAACACGTCGATTTAGATATTGAGGGGGAGGTTCAAAAATGGTATCTAGAGAATTTTAGGTTTCATCCCTTCTCCCCCTAATCACCCCACGTCGAAATTTCAAACGGCACCCTATATCTTGTGATACATCATTGGAAACGGCATAAAATTCTCTACTCAACCATGATACAAAAAATTAAATCGATCGATTGGTTCTTAAGATAGACTACAATAACGGCCACCATTATGTGCGTTCGCGAAGAGCTCGAAAACAGAATGTATTTTTGTCTTGTAAATTAATGGTGACCATTTCGAACATACCAAAAAATAATTTCTTATTTTATTATTTATTTTAATTTTTTATTTCTTACGACTGTAATTTAAGTCAACAGTGTATCCAATCCGCAATGATCCGCTAATAATAATTGATTTCATACCTTCTATCTTCTGGGTAGTCTATCTTAAGAACCAATCGATCGATTTAATTTTTTTATCGTGGTTGAGTAGAGAATTTTATGCCCTTTCAAATGATATATCCCAAGGTAGGGGGTGCTATTTGAAATTTCGAAGTGGGGTGGCTGGGGGGTGAAGGGATGAAACCTAAAATTCACTAGGTACCATTTTTTAACTTCCCCCTCAATATCTAAATCGTCGTGTTTTCACTCAAAGCAATAATCGCATCAGGGCAAGAGTTATTAATGGTGGATACTTTTGAAATGAACACACGGTATAAACGAACACAGACTTGCAAAAAAAATTGAACCAAAAAATAGCGTACAAAATTATTTATTACTATTTTATCTTTTTATAAACTGTCAATCGTAAAACGCAATCAAAATTACAGTCGTAATGTGTAAAAAGTTTTAATTTCTGGATAAAAATGTTTTTATATGTTCTCAATGACTGTTTGGTACAAAGACCGTATCTTTGAAGAATTTTTGTTAAAGAAAAGAGTTAAAATATTCAGTTTACTGTCCTTCAAACATAAAGCACCGTATAAACATACAATATTTACCATAATTTTTCTGTTTTAATACCAAAATAATTTACATTAAGTTACATTTAAGAGAAAAAGGCAGTTATTTCCATCAAGGTCATATTTGTAGATACTTCTACGAATGGCAGACAGTATGAGGAACCATAATGAAAGAAAGTTTTTCGTCCCCACAAACAATATTCATTCAAAATATTGAATAAATCTTTAAGCAAATTATGTAGAGTGTTAATTTTTATATTAAAATATACATGTCCAGCGTTTTTCTCAAAAAAATTCTACTGATGTTATAAAGATGTAGGTATAACTTTGTTTCTTTTTCATATAGACATCTGCTAGTGAATGTGTGTTGGTTTGTATGCTGGCCTCACGTGCTCAAGCCCTGAAGAAATTGAAGCAGCAGCATCCGTTCGTCGAGGAAGGAGTGCTACTGTCAAAGCTGATGGCATATTGCTCGAAAGAAGCTCATTCATGCGTGGAAAAGGCCGCTATGATCTCGTTTGTAAAGCTGCGCATTTTGGAACCGGATGAGAAGTCTTCTCTGAGAGGACAACACCTTCTTGCGGTAAGAATTATGAAAGAAATACAGAAAATTAACGGTAACGGTTGTTTTTAGGAAGTTTTTGAGGAACCTAGACTGATTTTAGATAAATAAAATAGCATACTGTATACATTTATAGTAGATACTGATTTGTTAGTGGATATTATGCAATGTTAAGTTGGTGGTCTACCAATAAGGAACTTGAAATCAAGTAGTTTTCGTAAAACAGGAACACAGGATCGGCTCAGAGTTCTTTCTCAGAGATCTGACAATTTTCAACAAACTCAACCTTGTCAATTTAATATTAATTAATAATTAATTTTAAATATAGTAATTCCTTGTTCGTGGCGAATTGTTGACAAATGAGTTTTTAGTGCTATCATACTAAACTAACCTGTTTTCAACAAAAAAGATTGTAGGGAGGTGCGAATGTATAGATGTTCTATGTGCATTATAGGTCTTTTTAACGGTTCTATCTACCTTAAAAATAAACTATATAGTAGTGAATGGGCTTAAGTAGCAATATAAGTATATATAACGATCTTGTGCCTTTTATTTTGTTCATTAGCACAAATGGTTTTAAAAATATTATTAATTTTTTAGATGAAACGAAGAACTTTTGTTATAATAGTGATTCCGGCAAAAACAAAAGCAAAAATAATAACAAGAATGTTACTGTATTGCTTTAATTGGTCTTGGATTTGTGTCAATTGGAGTTTTTACCACCTGGTCACAAAAAATAAGCACTTTTTTTAAAATCTCCTTCAAAGAAAGAAATCATCATGTATGTAGAGAGATGTCCAGAGACTGGTCTACAAGACTTTCGACCATGGGATATAACAAAAACATACATCCCAATAGGCAGCTATGTTCAGCTATTCCGGAAAAATAGCTGCCTGTTGATTTTACGTGAATTTGAAGTCAGCAACAGTGATGGTGTAGATGAAGTTTGTGTTTTCATGTCGGCATTTAAAATATTTAACAGTACGTATAAAACACTGTTTAAAAGAAATTAAATAAAAATAGCTCTAACAAGTATATAAACTTTAATTTTTATTCAATGAATGTGTACTAGGGCATATGTAACTTGTGAGTGCAAGAGCCTATAAGTAGCTACAATCTTTGAACCATATAAATGAAATATTCATGTTTTGTTTCTATATCTTGCAAAATCTTTCACACGTTGTCAAAATAACATGCAATTCGGACAAGAAACATGAAAAAAAAAACTTTTTTAACATTTTGTTAGAAGGCAACTCTTCTTCATCCAAGTCATAGGTATATTGTATAAAGCTCAGTAGGAAATTAAAATACAATAGGAAGACAACAGGATTATGTGTAAAAAATTAAAATCCAATGCAGTTGCCCTTTTTGGATATGACGCGGAGAGTTTTGGTTGGAGTTTTGCCTTTTTTTTCTGATGAAAATGGTTTTAGTAGTAAGGGGTATACTGAAGTTAAGTAAAAAAACAGTCTGTCTAATTTGTAAACATGGCAAATTTATCTGGCAGGTGCAAAACGTTTGTTTTAAAATAATTTCTCTTATTTTGGCAGTTCTGAAAATTTGTCAAATGATAGTTTGCATTAATAACAATAGCTTAAAATATAATCTGGCTATTATGGGAAACCCCCAAAGCCTTGCCAGACCCATCTAATGCCAGACGATTGGTGTTGTATGTATGTATACATGATCTTTTATAAATGAGAGCATTAAAAAAGCAATTGCACTGTGTATAGACTTGCCAGATTTGTTCTTTTCCATGACATTATAGTATAATCTACCACGTGAAAATTTTCAGAACTGGGAAGATAAAAGCAACAATTTTCTATGTTGCAATTTTGAAAATGCCCCCAGCCTCATATGCCAATTTCGTAAATCTTACTTAAGACTTATTTTTAATTATAGTTTATGATAGTATCAATTTATACGTTAAATTTGAACCATGTAAAAATAAGGGTTAGAGATCCGAAAAGCCGGTCAAATTTTCCGATTCGCAAATTTTCAACCAAAGATACTTTCGACAGCTTGAGATAAGCCAGATTGCTTTTTTCGTAAGTTTCATAACCTAGTTTAGTAATTGTAAAAGGGGATAATAAATAACGGAGAAAATAAGTCGAAACATCTATGTTTTTATCTTTGGAATCCATCGGAAAATTTTTGCCAGACTCAAAAATTCTTGATTAGTATCACCAATAGATCAAACTAATAGACATATACCGACTGGGAAAGTAAGGTCCAAAAAAATCACTGCTTCCTGGACTATGTATAGTGGTTATCAAACTACAAGCGGCATAATATAGGGGTCCTTTTTTTGCTAATTTTCGACCACTATCGCAAGAGTGTTGCGTTCTGAAAAATAGATAGACAAAAATAGAGACTTAGAGCTGAAAAGCTTTTGGTTCAAAAGGGACCAAAGGAACTGTTTTCTCCAAGCATTTTTCAAGGATTTTGCAAATGAGGTACCATTTCTGTAATTTCGTCAAAAAAGTTAAATAATAAACTAAAGTAGAGGCAATTCTGTATAATTTATGTCTAAGACATTTTTTGGTAAAATTAATAGCTTAGCTGTATGAGCAAATTCTTTTTGATCGAGATCGTGTCTGCATTAAAACTTAGGTAGCCAGGATTTCGACAATTATTTTTATTCTGACAGTAGGTAGGTCAAATGCTGGTTTTTGACAATACCTACTGTGAATATTATCAATCAAAATATCTTTAAAATCCTGGCTACTTGTTTTATTTTAATGCGGACACTATCGATCTCGAACTATTAGTTTTATATATTGTATGATAAAGTCATGTGCCTGGCCACAACAGATTTTTTTAAAATTAATTACATTTCCGGGAAAGTAATAAAATCTCCATTCCCAGATGGACCTATAATAATGGACCAGACATTTTCCATCAAACTACGATCACGAAGTAAAATCTTCTAATTATATTAGAATTATGTTAAAATTTAGTTACCACCTGCTACCTCAGCCGTTAACGCAGTGGTTTCGCTATCGTTTCATCTATACAAGCAGCTAAAAATACAGTAAAATATATTACGAAATAAAGCCTCCAAGTACCACCTCTAAAACCATGTTTACATCCCTAATATAGCAACGTTATTCTGCTGAAGCTAAGTTTTAAAACATATTTAAAATGCTGCATCTCTTAGATTACATACTCCAGAACAGATTTTAATCATTTTCATTTTATTGAAATACTTTTAAACCACATTTATCTACAACTCACATATAATAACTTCATTGCATACGTTTTGTATAATAATAACAATTCGTTTCAATAATGACTTCATTACTCAAAGGAACTGTCATTTTTCACGAACGTACTGTCAAAGTGTGTCAAAACCTACGTGGATGACAATATTATTTTATAGTTCGCCTCGGCACCATTGACAAAAACACTTAAAATATTTTATGTGAAATGGAATTTATCGTCCTTAGTTATGTTCTGATCAAAAAATATACTATTTTATCTCTTATAGGCAATGGAAGAGGACGAGGCCATGGGATTAATCCCATTTTTCGTCTCGACAACACTGGGCACTACCTCGTGTTGCTCCTTTGACAACCTACCGGAAATAGGAGCCGTCTGCCAGAAATTCCCGTGCGTCTGGCTTCATGTGGACGCTGCATATGCTGGAAACGCTTTCATATGCCCAGAATTGAAACCGCTGCTTTCTGGCATTGAATTTGCAGATTCCTTCAACACTAATCCCAATAAATTCCTGTTGACCAACTTCGATTGCTCTTGCCTGTGGGTGAGAGACAGGATAAGGTTGACGTCTGCTCTGGTTGTTGATCCATTGTATCTGCAGCATGGTTATTCGGATGCTAGCATAGATTATAGGCATTGGGGTGTGCCGCTTAGTAGGAGGTTCAGGTCGTTGAAGCTCTGGTTTGTGATGCGCAGTTACGGTATTTCTGGTCTGAGGGCGTATATCAGACATCATATTAAGTTGGCCAAAAGGTTCGAGGCGCATGTCCTGGCGAATAAGAAGTTCGAGGTCAGCAATGATGTGAAGGTAAGTTTGGTGTCTGGCTTTCTTTTTTGATGATGTAGTTTAGTTAAAGACTATGTTTATCTTCTATCTATCTTATTGATGTATTAATATGATCATACAGGGTGAATTATTGGTATCCCAGTGGTCGATGGTTGCTAAATCGGTTGAGAAAGAATCAAAATGTTTTCTACAGAAGTTAAAAATACAATGTTGTTGTTGAACCTATGTAACCAGATTTATCCTTATACAAAGTATTACCGTTATCAAAATATGAACTAATTTTATATAAAATTTTGTAAGTACGTAACGTCTGGGCAAAGTTTTCACAGGAGAACAACTTTTCACAAGAGTCCCTCACTGTTTGTGGTTTACAACTTCGGAGTACAACTTTACTTTACTTTACTGTACTTTACTTTACTTTACTTTACTTTACCTTACCTTACCTCACCTTACCTTACCTTACCTTACCTTACCTTACCTTACCTTACCTTACCTTACCTTACCTTACCTTACCTTACTTTACTTTACTTTACTTTACTATGGCAAATATTACGAAAACTAGTAAAAATACATATATGTACCACATACTAAATATAAATAAAACAGAAATTAAAGGATATTTTAACTAGCAAATAAAATTCAGGTTGTTTCATTAAAAAATCTCCAGAAAACAACACCATTTGAAAATGTCAAAAAATTATTGAATGCTAGGATTCTCCTGTATAGCGCATCTAATTTTTCATGACATCAGGATCTACCTATAGTTTTAGTTATTATATGACAACATTTTTAGAACAATAATAATAATTTTACGTTATACAAACTGGTGAGCCAAACAACTTTTGTATAGAACATTTTTCTTTGCTTCATTTCTCATACCTACTAATAACTCACACTGTATACTTTGCTGTTATTATCTAAAAAGAAATACGGTAGGTTTTTTATACGGCCAGTATTTTTTTAAATTATTTTAACTTTGTTATAACATTTAAGAAATCAAGTCAATATTGTTCGGAACTTTTGTATTACGTCCAGTATAATATTCTAAAATTTTAACAAATTGGAATATGAGATTAACATTTTAAATAAGTTATTTATCTTATTTTCAATATACTTGAAAATACGTAAAATATAAACATTTGCTATCGATTCGAGACGTCGGTCGCGTAGCGTCGCACATGTGGTTTCAAATTCTCGAACGCTGCAACGGGTTGGACAAAAACTTGTTATTTTATGGTCGGAGAATAAGTTCTAGGCCGAATTTTGGTACCATATTTGACAAAAACATATTATGCATTTAGGTATGCCGTGAATGCGCCGTAGAAAAATATCTTTTTTTTGCAAGAAATTGTTTTCGGGTTAGTGCCTACATCTGGCACTAATATTTTTCAGTTTCGACGAGATAATAATACATATCTTAGCACGTAGTATGTCTCGCAAAATATAATAATACATGTGTATTACTGATGAATGAATTTATTATTTGATAATAATTAGTTTGCTAATTATTCATCCGTCTTCTTAAAACATATGAGATTTTGGTAACTAATAATTTGGTAACCCTCTTTCATCAACATTTCATAAAGTTTATATAGAAGAAAAACAAAATTTTGTTTATGATGTCTTGTAGAACATATGCTCGTGTGTTTCCTATTAAAAAAAAAAATTCGGAACCTTTCTAAACTGATTTGTGCCTCTTTTGATAATCTTAAACCAAATTAAGTTAGGGATTGCTGCCGGCTTTCAAATTTAAAGAGTTAATTACTTTTCACTACAAGAAATTTTCATTTCACAATTACTAAGATAACACTAAAACTTTGAGTGTAGATTAGGGCTTCCAATCCCAAAATCCCGGGATCCCGACAAATAATGAGTCTTTTCGGGATCCCGGGATTGTAAGTCTAAATCCCGTGATCTCAAAAAATTTAAATCTAAATTATTTTCTTATTTTATTGTTAATTGGTGAAGTGTGGGCACTGATTTACAATAAATCAATTGAGCTGCTATTTTTTAAGTATGAACTACAATCTATAACAGCTCCATTTCTGATTAAATTAAGTATCAAGGATAAAATGTTCGTTTATCCCAACATGTTGCTATAATAGGAGGAACAGATTTTGCAAGTAGTAGTTATACTTCAATATGGAGGCAAGGTTATTTCCGTCATTTTATTTACCCCAACAAAAAATTCAGACTTTATTTAAAACAGAAACAAAAACATAAACGTAAAAATTTGTGGCGGATTTTTTTACCTGTATTATATGATATGATGTACTACAGAATATAAAATTTGTAAATAGGTATAAAATAAAGCGAAAAAATATTGAAAACAAGTAGAAAATAAAGATACAAATTAACCCAGATATATTTAAGTGTAATTTGAAACCCAAATTGTACCAAAAATGATTTGTTATTAATCGTTGTTATTAATCTTTCGATGGTTCAGTCCAATCGAACGAACAATGTCATTTCTTGTTCCGATTTTCAAGTGTCTTCCAGTTTAAGAAATTTACCTTAAACTAACGGAATATTTAGGTACGATGTTGTTCCATCATGAAGTGCATGTACGCCATAGATTGCGTCTCGGGTAAAACATCTCGAGTTTGTATTGAGCTGTGACAGCGGTAATAAGGTCGTTTTTGCCATTTTTTTTCATGGCACAATTATCGATTTGTTGCTTTTTTAGTGGAAAAGTTGTGTCAAAAAGTGCACTGTAAAAAATGTATTTTATAATATGGGTTGGCGTATGTGAACTATATTTGACATAACCGAAAGACGTACAAGTAATATTCATTTTGTTCATGACAACAAATTGAATATTTAATATTCTAAGAAGTTTCACTGAATATTTCATAAATTTTCAACAATAAATAACGGTTTACTTGAAGACGCATTTAGAACTGGGCATACAAGTCATTATATTTTGTAAACAATAATCGTTTTATTTAAAATGCAAACAGTTAGTCTATTTGAATAATAAACATCCATGACGTATGAATTCTAAAGTTATCCAATTTTATCTTAAAGAAGAAAACAAAAAATCATCGAAATATTTATAGGACTTAATATTAAAAATTGGAAAATTTGGCTCGATCAAATAATTTCTTTTGCCGTGACTATTCTTGAAACATTCTACAAGAACGTTGAGAAAATTGAAGATGGAAAGAGCAAGTTATTATCTTAATGGAGTTTAAATTTTTTTTATAAGTTTATAAGTTACACTAGTAAAATAAGTTAGAATTAAGTTACTCATTAATCAATTATGACTAGATTGTAATGCTCTTATTGAATAAAAAAATGTTTATTTAAAACCAGAAGCTATGTTGAACAAACGTCAAACATCAATCTTACCAATCTACCTCTTTGACGATAAGAATAGTGCCCAATAAAACTTGCAGAATAACGGGCCCTATATAAACCATACAACTGCAACTTTTTATAGGGTTATCGTTTTGGAATAACTATACGGCAAACCGAATTATTGCATCTACCAAACCGAATTTATTCAATAACTCAATTATCTTTTGCAGCTAGGTCTAGTGTGCTTCCGTTTAAAAGCCACCGACAAACTAAACGAAAAACTATTGAGCAACATCAATGCATCGGGAAAATTGCACATGGTACCAGCTAGCGTCCGGGATAAATACATTATCCGGTTTTGTGCCGTTGCACAAAATGCAACCGAAGCCGACATAGGTGAGTTATTTATAAAAAACAGATAGAATAATAAAAATCTAGGATAAATTCAGGAAGGAAACGCACTAATGGTAAAATAACGATTAGATAAGAATACTTGAGTATTCGTTACTTGAATATTCGATACTCGAGTATTCATTACTTTAATATTCGTTACTTGAGTATTCGTTACTTGAGTATTCGTTACTTGAGCATTCGTTACTTGAGTATTCTCTCCAGTAACGAATACTCTTATACCCGGTAATCATTACCGTTTTCTTATACGATTTTGTAGATTATGCCTGGAAGGTGATAACAGAGTTTGCCGATGTGCTTCTCGAGTCTGAGGAGATTGAAAAAGAGCAGGTATTCACTGAAAAAATACCCCAATAACCAATTTGAATTGATTTATTAACGTTATTATTCTATAGGAACAACGTGACGAAGTATCCGATATACTTGACAGAAAACGTAAGGAAACTCTTGCGTACAAGAGGTCCTTCTTCGTCCGTATGGTTAGCGATCCGAAAATCTACAATCCGTCTATAGCAAAGACGTTGTCCGCCACAAGGAAGCATGTCACTGAATACATCGCCTCGCCGGAGAATAACATTACCGTACAACCGCCATTGTAAGTTTGAAGTTGTAAGGCGAAATGTGTGATGGCGTGAGATTATTTTAATTATTTTTTCTTCAGGAATAGTAGGACTTCCTCGTGGATTAGCTGGCCTCTTGCGTTCCTTCTACAGGGCGATGGCAGCCAAACGAGTGACGTACCCATACGGTAATGAGTAATTACTATTGATTGTTTTATATTACGGTTGGTTAAGTATGAAGGTTTTAAGCTGATCTCTTGCGATATTGATTGCTCTGTTTACATCACGTGTTTGTATAGTAAAAATTACTGGAAAGTCATAATTTATTAGTAGTGTAAATCGCTGTACCTAAATGATTCGGTAATATTTGTGAACAATCTTTTAGGATTTCAGGTAAAAATACAATGTTTAAGGTTTGCTAAGATACCCTTTTAGGGTCTCTAAGAGTTCAATATCTTGCAATTTTCAAATGTGTTTAAGTAAAAAAAAAATTAAATATTGCCATTACATTATGACAAATAAAACATCTACAAAAATGATGGTAAAAAAATTTATTTTACATGTATCACTGTATTTTGTTTGTTTATTTTTTATTATCTATATGTTTATAGTTAAAGATCAACGTGTGTTGTAAAATAACAAACACGATATTTTACATACTTTCGAGTTGATATTTTGCACATATCATCCAGTGTGAAAAAAATAGTCACAAAACTCGAAACTACCGGTTCAGTAAAAGAGAGGTCACTGGAACAAATATCCCTAAAAGATTGCCAAATATAACTAAATTGTTTATTCAAACTTGAACTTCGTCAAATGAGCTACCATACATGGAGATAGCTACAGTTTCGTTTCCGGTTTTAAGTTATATCGTTGAATTATTGTTGTTTACATCAGAGAAGTTTACAATTTCAGTACAAACAACAGTAAACTATTTTTACAATTGTCAATTATGTTGCCTTACACCAAGTATATTATGTTTCAAGTCCTAGCAAACTTGACTGTGAGATAGATATTTTAAAAGCAAATCAAAACTTGGAAATACCTAAAGTAGAAAAAATGT
Source organism: Melinopterus prodromus (assembly GCA_964023965.1). Classification (NCBI taxonomy): domain Eukaryota; kingdom Metazoa; phylum Arthropoda; class Insecta; order Coleoptera; family Scarabaeidae; genus Melinopterus; species Melinopterus prodromus. The sequence continues at coordinate 4,470,470 of OZ030392.1, forward strand.
ATATCGATTCAAAACAACGATTTCAATGTGGCTTTCAAAATACGTATCCAGTTCTCGAACCGTTGCGATCTGCCGGAGCAAAAAAAAAATTGTTGTTTTATATCTCTACGCCAAATGTTGCTGAATATTTGAGCAAAATACTGATACCATCAACGCTACACAGAAAAATGCATTTTTCTAGTCGAAAGAAATTGTTTTCGGGTCAGCACGAAAATGCTCTTTGCGTTTTATTTCGTTGTGAAAATAATTTCTTGGTGAAGTAAACCTCCTAAATTCCGACATATATCTGCTTAGTTGGATAAAATAAGAAAGCTACAACATTGAACTTTATCTTAGGACATCCGGTTTGTTGATTTGACATAGAGGAGATAACAGTTGCACTCAAATAAAGTAAAAGAATCTATGCAAACAATATTTACGGACTTAAAATTATTATTTTTGAAGAAAATTTCAATATTTTTAATTTTCATGAAATTTTGGATTTAGGGTTTTTGGAGAACTCTGAGCAAATTTTACTACTCAAATTTTTCGATAAAAAATCCCCAAAGTGTTTTCTTCATTTTTGCCATTTATTTTGCCATCACAGGGTGCTTTGCATTTAAAGAAGACAATTGGGGTTTTGGCAGTAAATAGAGCTATATGTGTTCTATATTTGAATGAAAAAATTACTAAAATTGGACTAAAAATAAAAACGATATGAAGGTGTTAACTGCCAGAAGTCTCTACGGATGTAGATGGATGAAAATCGCGCGTTCGGCGAGTGTCTCGCCATAAACCGCTTTATTTGTTCGCGTTCGCGTCGATCCATTCAATATCGGTCTATTGACGCGCCACAAAGGGTTTTTTACACTCTTAAGTGCGACACACTGTATATAATAATAAAATATCTTTGTTTTAGGTTTCGTCACTTAGATACTAAAGTACGACTTAAAGCTGTTAAGGGTGGGCAATCGCCTTCTCCTGAAAGGGATAGCGTGTCTCCAAGGAGGTCTCCAAGCGAGTCCAGACGGTCATCAGCATCCCCGTTGCCAAACCCCGAAGAAGTGAAGCGTCCATAAGCTAGCGGAGAACAAATTTCACCTCTTCTAGTTCAATATCTGCGTGCGGCCAGAAATGTTTCCTTTAAGTCAAGTTTCAACCCCGAAAAAATAATCTATTAATTTATTTCCGAAAAACCAGTGTGTTTTATAGATTAGTTGGTGTTGTCTCGTCTCGACTTATGAATGGGTATTATGTGAAATAATTAAAAGGAATAAGAAATATAAGCTAGCATATAATTGTGTTTTTCTGTGTCTTTAAATCTTTTTTAAAGTTTGTGATGTTGCATATCGGTTATGAGCGTGTAGGAAATAAATCGATTGCATTTGCATTATCGTGTTTAGTCTTAGGAATGTCATTTGTTTATAGCGCAAGTCAAAATTTATGCACATAATTGATTGTGTACGACATGTGTAGTAAAATTATGCTTCTCTGGATTATTTAATACATAGTTTTCCATAACAGCCAGTAACAGTGACGTGTGGCAAAGTGACGTATTTATAACGTCATTTCTGACGTCTTCTTAAGACGAAGATTTATAACAATAGATTTTTTTTAAGTCAGAGCCACCTAACTGGAAAAAAAATTATTTTTCACTACCATTTTACTACCACTTATGAAGTTTTATTTCATTGATAATATTTTAATAAAAACAACTAGAGCATCAAACATCTATTGTTTCTTAAATTAATTATCCCGTTATTAAGTTAATAACTATTATGAATATGCTAATAATGCTAATTTATTATCTATAAACTTATTTTATTCCTACTACTTACAATTACAAAAAAAATACATTAATACAAATTAGTTGATGCGCTGTAACTTTTAAAACAATGCTTACACTCCAACAAAAAGTTGAAATTGTTTTAATACATGGAGAAAATAGACCGCACCGAGATGTTGCTGCTATTTTCAATGAAAGACATCCACACAACCGAATTGCCCATTCAACAATTTCCAGCATAATGAAAAAATTCAAACAGGCTGGGTCTGTTGAAAATAGCTTCAAGAAACCCCACAAAAAAAGATGTTGCCGAAAATGAGGAAACAAGTTTGCCAGTGTTGCAAGAAGTAATCGAGCATAAAACGACTTCTGTTCGTCAAATTGCTGCACACAGCCAATGCAGTATATCAACAGTACATGAAATACTAAAACTAAACAAGTATCACCCTTAAAAAACCAAAATGTATAAGTACACTAAAAGAAAGAGACTTGACATCAGGTATGACCTTGCCATCTGGTTTGAGGGGAAAATGGAAGAGAACAGATTTACGTCAAAGAACAGTCCCATTCTTCACAAAATTTCCGGTGGTGGACACATGAAACCCCGATCTTTACAAGAGAATGCCGAGACCAGTACCATTTTAAGACTAATGTGCTGTGCGGTATTTTGAATAATCAAACAATTGGGCCTTTTTTTTTCGTCAAAATTTAAATGGGGAATTGTATCTTCAGTTCCTGTACAGAGGGTTGTCACCTCTTTTGGACAATTTGTCGTTAATTCAACGGGCACCCATTTGGTTCCAGCTTGATGGTGCCCCCATACACAATATAAACTCTATCAAGAACTTTTTAAATCATAAATTTGGTCATCGCTGGATAGGCAGAAATTTGGAATCAAGTACCTAGCCACCTAGATCCCCCGAGTTTACCCTGTCAGATTTCTATTTGTGGGGCCTATCCAACCTATCCACAGTCATTAATATTAACCTAACAAAAGGTAAGTCACGCTCCTGAATTAGTTATTGTATGATATATTAATATCTACAGGGTGAAATATCAACTTCGCACCAAGAAAATGAGTAACTTTGCGCTAGTTCAAAATAAACATTAGTTATCATACCAAACTAACAAAAAATATAAAAAATTTATTTAAATTTCTCTAAAATATACTAAAAAGATCCTTTTAGTATCACTGGCATTTACTAATATTTGTCATAAGAGTAATAATTAGGAAAAAACTAAAAATGTTTTTGGCTCTGACTTGTACATAAAATTGATCTAAAATTTTCCATAGAATTCAAAAATGCATTCATATGTTCGAGTTGCCATTTGAAAACGTCGACTTTTTCGAAATCAAAATATGATTTCTTTGGCGGAAATAAATCTCTCGTATACAAATATATGTTTGAATCAAACTTAAATGTCTTTGGTGTAAATCAAAACAAAAATATTTATAAAAATATTTAAATACCTTAAGTATTGCAAATTGGTTTTACAGAATTTGGGACATGGGAATCTGCGCTAACCAAAATATACACATATAGAAAAGATTTCTTGTTTTAAAGAAATGTATTTGTTTGAATATATTCTTTTGGGTCAAAACATATTTCTTTGACGCCAACAATATTTACTTCATTGAATACTCTAGTTTATTTGCTTGCAGAGATTAATTTATTTGAAATATTTATTTAAGTGGAATAAATATATATGGATACAAACAAAAATTACTTTCCTTTAAAGTAATATTTTAGTTTTGATTTAAAAAAAAAACGTTTCTTTACACCAATGAAATATAATTTTGATTCTAACATATAAATTTGTATATAAGGCGAGATTTATTTCGCTTAAAGTAATATTTTGTCTTTGGCTTAAAAATAGGTTTACTTCCGCCAAAGAAATCATATTTTGATTAAAATAAATATATTTGTACACAAGAAGAGATTTATTTCCTTTAAAGTAATATTTTTGTTTTGGCTTTAAAATAGGTTTACTTCCACCAAAGAAATCATATTTTGATTCAAATAAATATATTTTTAATGTCATCCAACTGTATTGTTAGATGGCGCTGTAAACTCTCTCCTTGCACTTCGTACATATCGAGAGTATAAAGCCGCGTGATCGACAGTATAGAACTTATAGAGTACAGTGCCTGCAGGTTCAAGTTGCGATTCCAAATCAGAGTACACTTTACTAACTTAATCTTGACTATATGTTGGGTTGGGAAGACCAAGCACTGGTCGAGGATGTGCGACATCCCAAAAAGGAGCTGACACATGGCGAGTCTTCCGAAAAGTTCTTGTCTATTAATTCTTTAAACAAATTAATAATTTTAAGCATTTTAACTCGACCAACAATTTTGTTAATTTAAAAAAATTAATTCTTTCACTCAACACAATCATAATAATTTGAAGTAAATAAATCTCATTTCTTATAATACACAAATTGCAAACTTTTTAACTGGAAACATAAGTTGTTTGACACAAATCAACGTTCTTTCTACCAAACAAATATTTCAAATAAATGCGTTTTTATCCGCAAATAAATATTTCTTTGCATCTATTGAAACAACAATTTTCTTTGAGTCAATGCATATTTATTTGAATCAAACAAAAATTTCTCTCTGTGTACCTCCAAACGTAAGTAGGCAGAATTCTAGTGATCTTACAAATCGAATCGTCGGTTCTAGAATAATGTAAATACTTTCCGAATTAGTTGGCACGCGTGGGATCTAATATCCACCAGAGAATAAAACAAAAGCATCAATTTGATAGATATTTGAGTCTATTATTACAGCTGTGATCGAGCATAATACGTCATAAGACAATCCGACTGTATAACGTCGGAAATATTTATCGGAATCACTGGGCCGTTTTGTCATGTCTCAATAAATCTGCACACACAAAAAAACTAACAACAACAGAACGAAATCTCTGGATCTTGTCCAGATTGCTTCGAACGAATATAAACAGTGAGCATGACGAAACGCTCCCATATTGGTTACGCCTGCACTTATCCAGTGGGTCTTGTAGTTTTTCCTGGAAGCAAATAGGGAACTGAGTGTAGAATTAATCACGTACTGTTTTGGGAATTCTTAAACTTGACCTTTATAAACGAAATAAAAAGGCCACTTGACACTTTGCAGGTTTATTTAATTGCTACAAACATGTTCTATGTTACTAGACTTAATCCCTGGTTATATGACGTCATAGAGATTCAAGAGGAAACTAACATAAAATAATCCATCCTGAAGACTTTAATTATAACAATTTTTATTTCTGTACCGGAAGTAGCGATAGTGATAACTGTACTCAGTTTCAGAATTTCAAATGAGAACCTAGGTCATGTGTGCTATCATTGGATAGATATTTTCCTTTTCAGATATAATTCAAGGACCGCATTTACTTTAATAAGGTATTATGCGAAGATCAAACCTACATCGTAGATATGAACGATTTTAATTACTGCTGCGAGATTGTACATGCCCAATAAATGGTTTATTGAATATCAGCATACACGTAGGAAGCTATAGTACATTTAAAGTGATGACGATTTCTTAGTTTATGTAACGTATAAGTTTTCGGTAACATTTTGGACCGAATTCTGCTCGCTTCAATACCGTATTCGTTTTTGTCCGTCGCTTTCAACTTCGTCTTAGTTCTGGTTGTGTGCAACTTATTTGTATTACCTCCATCACATGTAATTTTACTAAGTATCATTTATTCTAATAAATTGTTAAACCGATATGGAATTTGGTTTCAATTATAAGCCAGTGGTACTAGGTAGAAACTGCTATTAAATGTTAACCGTTATAACAATTCTTTAGTCAGTGCTTATTCTTTGAAGTAACCAATTAATGAACTTAGAAAAAAATTGTCAAACTATAAAGATTGTCAACACTCTCAAAAAATTCCACATCTGACTAGGTCAGTTGAAAGTCTGCGAGTTCACCAAACGCATTGTATAAGCAGGATGCTTTTGGAATTCCCAGGATCATTTTCGTGCAAAGAAAAAAAAAGCGCTGATCTCGTTTAGGTACGCGATTTCGATCATGGGTTATTGCCCACGTATTAGAATGGTAGATTCCTATCAGCTGGTATTTTTTTCTGCACGATCTCGATTTGGGAAAGCCCAAGATTGTGGTTCGGCACCTGTGCAGAACAATTGCAATTTGGCAGCACAAAAAGATGATTGGAATATAATAGCTTTGAGAATGACTAATGTTTTACGATGGTAATATGCACTATAGTCTCCGCAACTGTTACACAAATTTAAGATAAATTTCTTTAGCATATTGTATAAGTTAGAATGGAACACGAAGTATTTTTTATCTTCATATTTCTCTTTTAATTTAATATGAAAATTAGCAATTTTTGTGCAAAAATGTCCTTATATTTTATTTTCTATTGTTAGTATTTATTATTCCATTGACTACTTAATTAATGACGTACATTTTTCAATGTATGTAATAAGATACTACGTTAATACTTTGAATGTACGCAATGGTATTACTGCGTCATATAATACATAATGTTTATCATTTTTCTTTATGAAAATGTGTAAATATCCACCGTATAAGTGAAATCCCACGGTGTCTGTCAAGTAATACAAACAATGATAGTCGAATAACAAAAAATCCCATACATTGTTTACATATTGTGATGGGAAACGACTTCTTAGCCAATGAGTCATTGCTATTTGATTATTTAAAGCGCTAAATATAAATACTCTTTTTTTTCTGTTTGATTATAAAATATACGTACATCCTTCCACTGATGTGTTGTTTTTCTAAATAACAAAAATGTCATTTTGAATAGGAAGTTTTATATCCAGAGAAAAAATTGTTGTTACAATTACCTCATATTTTTCTTCGTATTCTTATAGCATACAACAAATAGCCTATTAATACAGTCGATAAACACATGACTGATAATATATTGTGCATTTTGCCCAGTAAATTTTATGCGTTTAACTTTACCAATTAATTACTACGGAACTAATCCATCGATTTCAACGAATTAAAAAGTAAAATCACCTGCGGAATCCTAGCTTTCAATGTGCTTTCAATTTACGATGCTAAATTTGTAAAAGTCTTTTGATATTTTTAAGTTTTATACGCTCAGAGCTGACGTTTGTAATATATGTAATATGTCAAGAGTTGTATTTACTGTATATTGTTTGTGCATGTATTTAAATATTTATAATAAATAAACTGTTGAAACTGTTATAATAGTTTGAATATTAATATAACAAAATCGGGCACACTTTTTAAATATTTTTTGGGTTTATCAAGCACACTTAATTTAGTATTCATCACTAATCGGAAAATCTGCTAACTCCATATTATTAGATCTATCCGCATCCATTAAAATCTTGTTTACAACCTTATTGTATAAAAACTGAAGAAAACAAAAACACCAATCGATAGAAGAGATTTCTCTCGTACCGGGTCACATATTATAATCAAAATTATGCAAAAATTAAGAATTTAATGGTTAGTTAAAAATACTACCTTGACAAGTTATCGTTCTTTTTGTGTATTGATAATAAGCTGCCCCGGTTCTCTCAGCTGTGTCGGTTCTCTCCGACATGACAGCACCGCTAACGCCTCCCTTCCCCGCAGCACACCAAAGGCCGTAGAGCGTCGGAATTCACGCGTAGTTTCAGCACGATCTTTTGTATGAAAAATGCAAGATAAACAATGATTATGTAATAAACTTTAAACCTACGAATTATTGGGTAGCCTATAGTCTATATTTCATTATTCTAGCTCGTCTAATAGCGGAATTGCTGACATTGCATAATATAGCCTTTTGTGGGTCAACCACTAATCTAAAGATTTTACCAAACGGCACATTGGCTAGCATTCCGCAGGTGATTTTACTTTTTAATTCTTCAAATTCGTAAATATCTTCAATATCAATATATTTAATTTACGGCATATACATAGATAGTTAACTAACTATGCTGTTAATATGATATAAATGTAAAAGTTAAATGCAAACAAAATCTGAAAAGTTTTTCTAACTACTTTCTATTTTACTTATGATGCTATATATGTTCTACAAACTTGGTAATACTGATACACTGTCGTATGCTGTGTTGTCCTTCAACTTGTAAAATTTTATATTTCACAATATTATGAAGAATGACTATCATGCAAAAAAACAATGAAATTATGAGTTGGATAAGTGTACACAAAAACCCATCAATTTAGGTAAACATATACCAGGTTGTTTAAAAGTATGGGAACGGTTTAAAATTTCCCTTGTTTATTTTAACATACTTCGTAAGATCAATAAACTTATCACTACGATTGTCACTCATGAGTGCCCATATCAGTCCTCTAGTTGTAATATGCAAATAAATTTCTTTCTCAATATGTCGCCATATAAAGAAATCAAATGGGGTTAAGTCAGGCGATCTAGTTGACCAAAGCGTTGGACCAGCACAAACAATTTTACGTCTTTAATAAATAATATTTAAACAATACTGGAGTGGTACATAAATTACTAATTCGTTTACTTATACGTTTGTGTTCTATACTTTTTGCAAGCTCAGTATAAACTAAATTTAACAATTTGTTTCCCAGATCAAAATAGCACTGTAATTTGATGACGGAAGTGCTATTCGTACACCTGGTAAATTTTTCAAGGAAATCTCTAGGTACTTACACAGGTAATACACGTGAATTGTCTTGTCATTTAGTATAATTGCATGAACAAACTTCTTATATACACACTATGTTTCAATGATTTTAAGTGAAAATATTATTTCAAAATCTATATATAGGTAACTATTCTAACTGATTTCATAGATGGGTAAATACTAAACACCTATCCCGTACAGTTTATTCAATAAGAATAGAAACGACCAGAAATTATTTACAAAAGATACCAGCATCCTTTGTTTTTACGTGAGTCACTGTTTACCTTACTTATGTAAAGTAAACTCTTGCTAATATGGTTATTTGTCAATCCGGAAACGACTCAAATTTGAATTCTGATCAACAACCTTGCCTTTATATTTTGTTTTGGTATTTTTAGGCCGGGCATTATAAATGTCGTCAATAGAGACAAAGAAATGCTTGCGGATAAAAATGCAATTCTTTGAAATATTTGTTTGGCAGAAAGAAGTTTAATTGTATAATATTTTGATTACTTCCGGTTCCACCGCAAATGATGTCAACTTTTATATTTCAGATGGAACAGTATTTTATCGCATTTTTGAAATATTCATTACATTTTATATCAATTTTTATGTTACCTTCCCTATACCTAACATGTGTCATTTTTGAGATATTCATCTTTTTCATTAAAAAATGACAGGAAAAAAGTTGGCCGGCAAAATTGTTGTGAAGGTAATGTATTATCGACATATCGGTAGAACTCTTCTAAAAGTTATTACGCGCAATCCACCGATCGTCGAATATCTCGTTAAGCAAGCCTCCTACTGCAACAGTTATGTGCGCTGGAGCACCGTCCATTTGAAAAAAAGTGTCGCCGTCGCATGTGAGTGAGTCGCGCTATCTAGTTTTTGGCAGGAGCGACATCAACGTTTATTGTGTTGCTTTGTAAGAAATACGTATTTTAAAAAAATAAATAAATGATTTCTGTATAGTAAATGTTAGGTTGGTACCACTTTGACGAAACGTCAAGTTTAAAGGTGCGTTCCGATTAGTAGGTAATGGTAGCTAATGGCGGTGGTAGAATACGAAATTATAGTATTTCTTACATATCGTGATAATGACACATATTAGCTTGCATGTACATAAACATGAGTCACTAGCAATTTTCTATTGGAAATACTATAACGGCGTCTGCTACCACTGCCATTATCACTAATGAAAACGCACCTTAAAAAGGTAATTCAAATTCTGACAGATTTGTATTTGTTCTTGACACATCCCTACCAACATACTAACATAAAACTACACTCATCGGTATACTTTATTTATAATTTTCTCAATTTATCGTTTTTAGAATTAGATATAAAGACGGGTTGATATTTCTTATCAACAAACAATCAAATTGGTGATCTTATTTTATTTGAAATTTGTATTTTATAATTTGTCGCACTACAGCGGAAACGTTCCATAGTGGTTCTCCAACCTCTGATGAGATCAGCTGTTTTCGAATGTGACAACACAAAAAAATATTTGTCAAAATCCTGGCTACTATGTAATTTCATATCAATGCAGATGCGACCGATCTCGATCAAATAGAGTTTGCTCTTGAAGCTAAACTATTAATTTTATCAAAAAATGTCATAGGCATAAATTATTCAAAATTTCCTCTACTTTAACTTATTAATTAACTATTTTGTCGAAATTACAGAAATGGCGGCTCATTTGCAAAATCCTTCAAAACGCTTAGAATAAACTACCAGTTCCTTTGGACCCTTTTCAACCAAAAGCTTTTCAGCTCTAAGTTTGGTAACAAAACTTCTAAATATGAACTTTCGTTCCGATACCTTTAGTAGTTTCTCCGGAATCGTCGCCACAAAAATCGTTTACACACAGACACACACACACACACACACACACACACACACACACACACACACACACACACACACACACACACACACACACACACACACACACACACACACACACACACACACACACACACACACACACACACACACACACACACACACACACACACACACACACACACACACACACACACACACACACACACACACACACACACACACACACACAGACATTTTTTTGTACCTTGGTCAAAAATGTTCAGGGGACCCATAAAGACCTATTTCCGCTAAAATCTCAATTTTTTTTCGGCATGATTACAATACTTTAGCATACTGCGTATGATAAAGTAAAAAATCAATTATTATCATCTCCAATAACATAAGTCCACAAATTTTCAACATCTCATTTCATTTGGTTCTACATATACTTCTAATGGCAGCTCGTCGTGGGAGACCTTGTATATTTATTAAAAAATATAATCAGCGATTAGATACATATAACAAATACATGTCATTACAGATATCATACAATAAATACGAAAATTTAAATTGCATAACATTACGTTAAGAATTGATCAATTAATTTTGATTTATAATCATGCGGATATGTCTGAAGTATTACGTACTTTATATTTCTATCAACGAGTTAAATCACATTTTTAATAAACCTACCGGGTTCCATACGATGAAAAGATAAACTTGTCTTATATCGCATTATAATTATCCTTCGAGATTATAATTGAGCAATAAAAAACATTCGACCTGTTCTTGAGACTTATTATTCTCATAATTAACGAACTGAATTGTTTTTTTCCACGTAACAAATCATAATAAACTTAATAGAATCAAATAGGTACGAGCTACCGTATAAAACACAACTATAAATTAAGAAATTTCGAAGATCTGAGTCAGATTGATCTTCATGACATCATTGTCTAAATATCGACGATGGCCTCGGAAAAGATCAAATACCTGTACAAGTTCCAGGTATTCTGTCGAATGTGGGCTATTATACAGGGCGTTGAACGGTTATTTTGATTACCGGTTGTGAGTTTATTGAGTTTATAAGAAGTATTTTGTTTTATGCGGTGACTCAAGTGTGTAATATGCACTTAAATAAAAGAAAAATTACGCTGATATAAAGGAAATTGTATTTGAAATTGTTCTTTGTGTTATCATGTGTTAAAAACCGCTTTGGACGTTTTTGTTGCTTGAACGTTAAGGACTCCCATCATTATCAGTGATTTATGTATGGATATCCCGCACATTGTTGGTAGTAGTAGTAAATAAACTAATAAATTAGGATATTTTATTGTTTCACGCCGTTGTCTAAAGAAATGACTATTCAGTTAAAATCATTAACAAAATGTTTCTAATAGGGTACTGTTATATCGCTGTATAAAGAGCTGTATAAACGGTCATCCTCTTACCAGGTCAGTCACATATACAATGGTCTCAGGGAAGATATGAAAAAATTATCGTTAAACAGTTTTCGGGGAAAGGTGAAGTGTTCCTGTCTGCTCAACAGGGGGGACTTTAGGCATTGAGCGCACATCGGCTGTTTTAATTTTTATTTTTTATGGGCATCTGCGATGTCTTTTTGAGTTGGATTTGCTGCAATTACGTGTAATTAGACTCTAGAGTAATTTTGTTTTGTTTTTGTTTTGATAAGTTCTCGGAAGTATTGTTATATTGTTGGTACAATTATGTCTTAGCTCTAGTTTGCGTAAGGGGCTGAGTGGAAGAGCAAGGCAAGTGTGCTGATCTCCGCCCTAAATATAAATATTATTTTGTTGCATTTAATATTGTTTTTTGTTAATAAAGGAATTATTTATTTATTTAATTATTTATTTATCTGTTAAATCCTGGCTAACTAGTTTTATTTTAATGTAGACACGACTGATCTCAATCAAATAGATTCTCATGCAGCTAAACTATTAATTTTATATATTTTATGATAAAGTCATGTGCTGGCCACATCAGATTAAAACAAAATTTAAACATAGGCAATACATTGAAGATTACCCACGAATTTCTTCGTATTGAAATGTTATTTCCCAGCAAATGTAAATTAGTTGAGAAAAGTACAACGTAGCCAATCATCAAGTATAATCATATATAATTAATCAATCAACATGTCTATAAGTATGTACAAAGCTATATTTGTAATAAAAGGAATACGCTGATGCAATTTTAATATAGATACTGACAAATTACTATGCACAGATAGAAAAGATTTTTTTATTTTTAAGAAACATTTTCTTTTGAATTTATTTTTTTGGGTCAAAACGTATTTCTTTGGCACACAAAATAATTACTTCAATCAATACTCCACATTATTCGCCAACTAAATATATTTGAAAGTTCTTTCCTTTAAAGTAATATGTTTGATTTAGTTTAAAAATAAGCTTACTTCCGCCAATGTTATTTAATTCATCTAGTGTTTTCTCGGCTTCGGTTTTTCGCATTTGTATCAAGACTGTGATCCCGCAGAGCAGTACATACGCTGCGGATTTTCATTCGTCCAGATCTTATGATAGAATTTGGTCCACACAGCATGGTACATATTACCAACAGTCTGGATGTCTTCTGATTGGTAAAACATAGAAAGTTGTCTATTCTTTTCAATGTACAAGCCGCATCGGACCCAGTGCTCCAACCCACAGCCCCGCGGAGTATGTCTTTGGTAGAATCCACTATTTCTCCCGCTGGCCCATCATGTTCGCAGTACAGTTGCCTATATGTACTTCGATACAATTGTCATGTTGCCAGATTCTGATTCCCAAAACTCACAGGCATGACAATAGGAAAATTTCACGGTAAACTCAACCACTTTGTTAGAAATATTTCTTCTTAAGTATAGGTACTGTAATCCCATATAACGGAAGTGTAATCTGTCTTCTTCCATATCCCGTCTCCAAACCCATGCACTATAATTTCTTCGTCTTCCGCTGTCGACAATATATCGGCAGACGTACTAGCAAATGCTTTTCTTTCAGCACGTGAAGGAGTTTTCTTGAGTGTTTCTTATTCATCACTGTTCACGAGAGAATTTCACAGAATAATAAACCACACACTGCAAGATCTCTTGGCAAGAAAAAATTTTAGCTCGAGCGAAAAAATTGTTGAGCGCGCGATCCGACCGATCCGCGCGCTCCGTATTTTTGCAACCTGCACGCCGTCGGCTATTTGTAAAATTATAACTTGGCTAATTTTGCAAATATTGGCTTGAAACTTCGTACACATATTCTTAGGACCTTAAATAATAAAATAACGTATAGAAAAACAATTTATTATCCGCAAGGTAATATTTCTTTGCCTCTATTTTTTCTTGGAGTCAATGCATATTTATTTGTTAAATGTTAAATGCACGATTTTTACATTAATTTCACAATATCTCGGAAGCAGTTTTAATACTATAATACAAGTGACTAAGTAAAACAATTAGGATAACAATTTCAATCAAAAACTGCAATAATACACCTAGTGTTCCATTAAAAAAAACAAGTTTGTGTTGGTAAAATACACATCTTCGTCACTGTTGTAAATCTTCAGATTATTTCTTTCACTCAACGTTACTATCTCATATAATTGAGTCATATAACTCGTCTCTAACAAGACTATTTATACATTCATCCACACCCACAAAAAAAACAATCTCTACAATGCTATTCCGGTCAAATATACAACTAGGAAGCAGTAAACCGGCATGACTGACATTTACGCGATTTCGCACAACACTAGTTGCCAATATAAATGTCGTTAATGTTTAATCATATGAATCTTGTTGAAAATACGTTCGGCCAATGCGTAAGCGTGTGTCTGGCGAAAAAAAAACGTGAGGCCGACCACAATCGCGTTCGGCAGTGAACTTGAGATGCTTGCCAGCCTGCCGAAGGCCCGACACACCATGAATGAAATTCACGCAGAATTGCGAAAGTGAGTGAATCAGTGCTAAAAATAAACCGGACCGTAACCTGTCGCAAATTGCTACCGTAGATGACACCATCGGGGTTTGGATGAATTTGGTAACGGATGCCAGTGAGAGTGGATTTAGAAGACTTTAGAGACTTTCACTAATAGGTGGCATCATCCAACTACCAAAAAAATTAATTTATTGAGAATAGACAGATTTATAACCATAATTTATCGCAAAATGGTACACATAAATCACCTCTCAGCATATAAATGAAGAAAAGTTGCAGAATTATAATAGAAATTTTATTTTGCAAAAAAATGAGCCTTATTAATTAAAAAAATACAGTTAATTTTAATTATGTTCAATTAAATAACTATCCCAAATATTGTGCCAGATCCCACACGATCAAATTTATATTAAATTTAAATATTAAAGCTTATTTATGCAATGCCAGGTCAACTTCTTGCTGTTCTATAAACCATTGCAACATTTTGCTGGTATTATCGGTGTAGAATCATATACTGGATCAAAGAACATCATGATTCGCTTAGGTGATGCCATAAATTATTTCCGTTACCATTATTAATAAGTTAGTAACAATTGCTGGTGGGAAATTTATTTGTTCATATAAAATATATTTTATTAATTCAAAATCGACTTGTTCGAGAAGATTTTAAAAATAGTAAACCGTCTCCGAGGTTTTCTCATGTTTCCATACTTTCCGCGCACACTGTTATGCGTTTAACTGCAACTGGCATGAAAAATATACAAATTTCTATTGGGTTTTCTCTAAATTGTATTTTTTTGTATTTTATAAAGTATTTGTATGTGAAAGTCCAATCAAAATTCATTAAATAGTTTTTACAAATATCGCCAAGAATATTTAAGAGTATCTTTCTGCGAGTCATGTTTTTTTAATTCTTGGCTCTCATGGTAAAGTGTCTATTTGGGTGATGACTTTTTTTGCAACCTCATTGCCCTGAATCATAAATGAGCTTTCATTAAAGATTATATAAAATACTACGTTCAAAGGGATTTGATTTTAAAAAATGATGTGGCCAGGCACATGACTTTATCATACTATATATAGAATTCATAGTTTAGCTGCATGAGATTCCATTTGCTCGAGATAGGTCGTGTCTGCATTAAAATAAAACTAGTTATCCAGGATTTGACAGATATTTTAGTACTATTGTCAAAACATCACCGTTTGACACTACCTACTGTCATTAGAACGAACATATCTGTCAAATCCTGGCTAACTGGTTTTATATTAATGCAGACACGACCGATCTCGCTCAAATAGAATTTGCTCGTGTAGCTAAACTATTAATTTTACCAAAAAATGTCGTAGACAGAAATTATTCAGAATTCCCTCTTCTTTAATTTGTTATATAATTATTTTGACGAAATTACAGATATGACGGCTCATTTGCAAAATCGTTAAAAAATGCTAAAAGTAAACATCCAGTTCCTTTGGACTCTTTTCGTCTCGATACCTTTAGTAGTTTCTCCGGAATCGTCGCCACAAAAATCGAGTACCTACACACATAGAAAGTTTTTGGTACCTTGGAAAATAATTCAGGAGACCCCAAAAGACATATTTTCGCTAAAATCTCATCTTTTCGGCACGATTACAATACTTTATCATACTGCGTATGATAAAGTAAAAACTCAGGCACAAAATGATATTAATTGTTTTTTAATGGTTTGTGCGTGACCTTTTTAATATTTTAATGGAATATATCTCATTTTAATAATAAATAGGTAAAAGTTCATCCACGTGTTCTACTGGAAATAATTTTTAAGAAAAAAAATCTATCACCCTAGTGTCTATACATATACGCAAGCAACACATTTAGTGTGGAAGGGTATATTCACTTTGTCACAACATTTGTAACTCCCTTAAGGAAGCGTGGGATGTCCGTCTGTTCGTCCGTCTGTCTGTGTACAGTGTGTACACGACTGCCGTAATTTTGAAGTAATTGTTCTGAAATTTGGTATACAAGTTCGTGAAAGGGCAGAATCGTGTATTTCCTCTTTTTTTCAAATTCACACTATAGCTGCCGTAATTTTGGAGCAGTTGATTTAAAATTTGGTATAAAAAATAAGAACAATTTTATGAGTGGGCAAAATCGGTTAACTCCATTTTTTTTGTTCACTGATAACTGGCGTAATTTTACAGCAATTGATCTGAAATTTGGTGTACAAGCTTATCTCTAAAAAACCTGATGTGGTCAGACACATTACTTTAACATACTATACAGAAGTGTCAAACTGTGTAAAATTCTAATGTTTTGACAATCCTGTCAATAGAATCAAAACATCTGTCAAATCCTGGCTAACTAGTTTTAATGCAGTACGAGATATCTCTATGAAATAGAATTTGCTCATGCAGCCAAACCATTAATTTTACCCAAAAAGTCATAGACATAAATTATTCAGAATTTCGTTTACTAATATTTATGATTTAATATAGTGACGAAATTACAGAAATGGCAGTTCATTTGCAAAATCGTCGAAAAATGCTAAGAGTAAACCTCCAGTTCCTTTGGACCGTTTTGATCAAAACAAAATATATTTTTTCAACCATATTCTCCCAAATGAATTATTAGGACGGGTCTAACGATTCCCAAACGATTGATATGCAAATTCATAACTGCTTCACCTAGCAAGCACGACTAAAGTTGCCAGCTTTTGTTGTTTTCACAATAAACGATAAATTGAAAGAATTAAAAGCCAGAACATTCAAACCAATTTTCTCAAAACTTATAAACATAAGATACCACTAGTTACCTCTGAGATACAGAATTAATATTAATAATAATAAGTAGGTGACACATTTTTGCACTCTTGTATGCTGACACGTTTGTAAGCTTTATTGTTTTCTTATTGTCTATAGTCTAGACACTCTAGAGTCTAATATATTGGTAATCATGGTAAGTCTATATCAATTTGACAATGGCAATAACCAGAGCGACAAGGAGGCCACGAGACTAGGCCACATTTTGTCCAATTCTAACATCCAATTCAATTCAATCTTTTGTGGACATATCTACCCACAAACCGTCACATTACCATACACTTTAGGACGAATATTTTGCTCTAAACAAACACTAACCTAATTGAGCATGGGCATCTACATAATACTTTTCCATTCCGATTTGTATCTTAATATTGGCTGATCACGGTAACCATACTACTGCTCGAGTATTGCGTAAAAGTCGTGTATTTCTCCGAACATTGAGTAATATAAATTTTGCACGGTGTCAAAAACCACTGGAACGCCTTTCTTTGAAAGCCGCCTGTGTCGGCACATTGCGACGCATTGTCATTGACACGAAAAACGTACCGTATGTTCCGGGAATCACAGTTTCCGACACCAAATGACGTCGAATTCTGTGCCCCGCGCCAACCATTGTTAAGACACATAATAGAGAAAGTAAAAACCTAGAGCATTAGAGGAACTTGCATACCATATTGCCGATCAACCGATATATCCGTTTTTAATTTGTTTGATCTTGTGAATTACTTCGTGGAATTAGTATTATTAATGCGCAATGGTTTTTAAAGGTTATATTTGTAGACAGGGCTTTACCTACATAAACGTCACACAGACAATTCTATGACCTCATAGAGGCATATCCGCTAAAAAATAACAATTTCTTTTCTTAACACATGTTTTTCTTATTCTATGGTTAAAAAATGAGGTGGTATACTACAATCTAGTTACGCTAATAAAATTTAAAAAAAAGAATAACAGAGATTAGCTATTATTCTGGGAGAATCAGCATAGAAGGCAAACAGTGGTATTTCATGATTTTCCCGAATTTCTCAGTAATTAGGCTAAAATTAAGTAAAGTAACTAAAATCAGGAATTCAAGAACCCAGTTCATTTCTTTTGAATTGAGTTGTCTGATGGTTTAATAAACAATAAATTCACGGCCGCGCAGATCAAAGTTTCTGACACTGTGTATCACAGCTGTCCGTTTAATATACACTTAAAAAGAAATACTTTTTGCGTTTACATTCGGTTTTCAACACTCACAAACCGATCACATCAGAAATTATTTCTCGCGAATCGCTGCGAATAATTTGGTATATTTTTCTTGGGCGCGTGTGAGTTTTGAGTGACAGTTCTCACCATGACTACTGTCAAAACAAACCAGAATTGCCCCTCTATAGTTAATAACATGTAACAGAGATACTGATACTTAGATAGATTATAACTGCAATGAATTATGGGACTTAAAATACACGTAGAGAGCGGACATACTTTTTGTCCTTTTCTACCATTTTCATATCAATTCTGTGGCTTGAATGAACTAGGCTTATCTACAAGAAAGAAACGAGTTTTGAGATAATTGAGGATGAGTAACAAAATGTAAAAAACTTCTTTTTTCGTGATTCTTGTCCAAATTGTATTAAATTTTCACAAGGTTTGAAAGAATGTGCAAGACCTCGATAAACATGAATATTTCTGATTTCTTTTATATAGTTCTTTGCTATTTTAGCTACTTGCACCCTAAAATTTGCTATTTAGGACCGATTGTCAAGTAAAGCATTATTTGGGCCCTTTTTAATACCTTAACTTCATAATTTGTTTGATTTGTTATCGTAATGATAATATAAATGAATGTTTACATGTTACAACCATTTTTAATTATGAAAATTTTCTTTTCTACATAGTTGTACTATGTATAAAATAATCTGATGTGGCCAGCCACGTGCCTTTATCATACTCTATACATCAGTGTCAAACTGTGTCAAACGATGATGTTTTGACAATACTATCAATAGAATCAAAATATCTATCAAATCCTGGCTAACTAGTTTTATATTAATGCAGACACGACCGATCTCGATCACATAGAATATCGTGCTCTAACTTTAAATGACTTTCTTATTTCTTGTTAATAACCGAAATGTGGGCACTGACCTACAATAAATCATTTGAGCTGCTATTTTTTAAGTGTGAGCATCAGTATATAACAGCACCTTTTCTGATTACATTAAGTATCAAGCATAAAATGTTCGTTTACACCAACATGTTGCTATCATAGGAAGAAGAGATTTTGCAAGCACTAGTTATAATTCAATATGGAGACAAACATGAACCATCTCAACTTGCTTAAGTCTTTATAGTTACTTTACCCGCAACAACAGAAAAAAAAAACATAAACGTAAAAATAAAGAAATTTGTGGCGGATTTCTTTACCTGAATTCAGTGATTACAGAACATAAAATTGGGAAATAGGTAACAAAATACAGCGAAACAGTTTCTTCCAGTTTAAGGATTTTACCATAAACTAAAAAATTTAATATTTGGGTACAAGCATCTCCAGTTTGTGATGAGCTGTGACAGCGGTAAAATGGTTACTTTTGACATTTCTTCATCGCACAATTATCGCTTTTTTTAGTGGAAAAGTTTTGTCACAAAGGGCATTTAGATAGAAAAAAATCTATAATGTAGGTTGGGGTATTTGAACTGTATCTAATAATATAGAAATAATGTATCTAATAATAAAGTATCTAATATTAATTTTTTCATGACAAGAAATTGAATATTTAAATTTCTAAGAAGTTGCACTGAATATTTCATCAATTTTTAACAATAAATAACGTCTTCACATGAATAAACATCCATGACGTATGAATTCTAAAGTTATCTAATTTTAACTTAAAGAAGAAAATAAAAATACGTCAAAATGTTTTATTGGCATCAATATGGAAAATTGAAACTTTGTCTCGATCAAACAACTTGTTTTGACTGTATGTGTAATGTCAATGTTTCTATTACTTTTTCAGAAAACAGTTCACCTAAAACACCAAAACAAAAACACAATAGGTATATTTATCATAGGTATAATATATTCAAGGGAAAAACACCAAATTAGTCTTGGCTATGCTTTTGAATAAATAATTTACGAAATCTAAACTATATAATAGGTTTCTAATTTTTAATTGATGCGTAGAAAATAACTTAATTTCTGATTCTAAATTCCATAAACAATCGACAGTCGGAAAGTGTAAATTTACCATAATTGTTGTATTTACGCATTTGAATAATTATAATACCATCTCATTCTTGTAACAACGGTTTTAACACAATATTGTTCCTATGAAGATTATAGAAATTGCTGCCTATGGTCACACGTTTGACTAAAACGTATATTTAATAATTTTGCTGTCAATATTTGAATATGTTGATGGTAAAGCACAGAAGGCATCTGGCATTCATAACACATCGCCCATTAAGAATAAACTATTGCAACGATAACGTCTCAAGGCAATATTCGCCAGCAACATGCCTTGTTGTTTTCATACAATACACAGATTTTTAAATTAGCATGTTAAAGAAAAACAAACACAAATTTGTCACGAATAAATATAAACCGTATTTACACAATTTTATAGGTATAATTATTTTCATATTACAGAAGAACTATTACCACTTTTACCTACTATTTTATATACTAGCATACGAACACATCAAACAAACTGGCCCGCGCGACTTAATGATAAACATCCATGTATATGAATCCTATTAATAATATTTTATGATGTATTAATATAGACGTTTAAAAGTGCGAACGGTCTTATTTTAGCAACAGTTTACGAATAGACGGACCCACACTATTTCGGTGTTGCAATCAAATATACTAAGTGGCATAATTTATTAGCGAAATTATTAGCATTCTAACAATATTTACGTAATTCGTAAACGCATGTTGAGTATGTATAGCGCACGTCATCGTCATTCTACAGGTTCCGATGTGACTCCAGTCTACCAATAATATGATGTAAAACAGGAACGTGCACGTAATACATAGACACTCATAACTCATCGTTGAACTCATGTCATAATAAACTTTAGCTTAGAAATAGGCAAATATGATACCATTGATAATCCTTCAAGGACGTTTGTTCAATAGAAATAAGGAAAACAAACGGTGGTATCATGGGCGCCGTTACAAAATGTTCCAGGGAGGGGGCAAGATCTTTTTACCAATAAAAGATGACGCAGTGTGATTGACTACTATTTATTATTTTGTAGCGTTTTCGTTGTTTTATTTGTTGTAAATGGCATTGATAGAGACATATTCGTATTTATTAGTTAAGATTCTAAAATTGAGACACAACAAACATGAAACTAATAAAAATATTTAAAAAAATAACCAATACCTAGCCCATATTGTTCGTTAAATTTAAATTGCATTCACCCTGAAAAATCTTCGTTGCTTTTATGGTTGTGTCATTTTTTACACATAATTTTATGTTATTAGCCAACTAATAATTTTTATTAAAAATATTATTTGTATTTATATATTTGTTTCAGCATCACTGAACTTTTATCCTAGAATTTTAGATTTGGTCTGATTGCCAAACCAATATTGAAGAATTTGTATTGCTTTGTAATATTCTGGAGTAAACATTGTTAATTTTTTATAAGAATTTCCAGCTCGTGTTCATCGAGCAAGGCCTAATGTATAATGAGCAACTGGCACCTTTCAAAACCAAAAATACAGGAACAAAATGAACACAATTGATAATTTAATTCTATAATCGTGTCAATCGAGCATCCGATAAAAAGTCTTAATACCAATTTGGTAAACAATAAAAGGTGAAAATATTTATTTATAATGTAACCACATAAACGGATAACAAAGACTAAATATAAAGAAAAGTTGACAAATTTGAAATTTCTGTGAGAACGATCATCGACAACGAAATTCAAAATTGCTATCATTACTATAATACGTAAACACTTAAGAGGCGACAATACTAAGTCAACTAGTTAATAATAATTGTTGTTATTTATAAGCTGTATGAATGGTCTGTATGACCATAGCAGACAAATTTTTTAATGAACTCATGTCCGGAAATGTATTGTTTGAACGTTGGAGAGAGTCGGAAGATTCAACCAATTTTACAAACAGCACAGGAAGAATAGTGCCATGTATCATAGGACAGCACTTTTAAAGCCAAATAACATTTGTGTGACTTTTTTTAATTTATTATCTTTGAAAGGAGTTAATGAGAACCGTTTAGTAATGCTGGTACCAATTTTCGCCAATTTGGGTTATCTTGAATTCTTTTTAGAGACGTTAAACAAATAAAGGTTTACATACAAATTATTTATATATTCTATAATATATTAAGGCTCTATGCAGTACCTAAACGGTGCCAGGTGTGTGGACATGAGTTCGATATCAAAAGTTCAGTATATTTTATCTATATTTTACACTTATTTTTAACACCCACTATATTTGAGATAAACAGCTGAGCAGTGCAAACAGGTGCGAAGTACAGTAGAGCGTCGATAATCCGAACTAATTGGGACCAAAGGTCATTCGGATTATCAAATTGTTCGGATTATCAAATATTGCAACTAAATAGCAGAAAATAAGATTGGATAGAAGTTCAATCTTACTAAAACCAACACCATTCTATTCCGTTCTTCATAAACTATAAGAATGTAAAAAATCAAAATCGAAGGGATATCGAACCGATATCGATGGGAAATTGAAAGGATATATTTATAACTTATTTATGATTAATTATAATTTATTATTTATTTATTATTTATTTATTAAAGTAGAGCGGCAATAATCCGAACTACTTGGGACCGAAGGTGATTCGGATTATAAAATATTGCAGCTAAATATGTAGTAGAAAATACGAGTATTTGATAGAAGATATAAAACAAAAGCAACATTTTTCTGTAAACAGGAACCGACAAAAATTGCTTTTCCCTAGGTTACTTAGTGATGTATTTTATTATTATTTCTTTTTGGGTGTTTCGGATTAGCGAATGTTCGGATTACCGAGGTTCGGATTATCGACGTTCTACTGTAATTAAACCTAATAAGAATGATTAAATGAAAAAATATTTCTTTGCCTCTATTGAAACAACAAATTTCTTTGAGTCAATGCATATTTATTTGAATTAAACAAAAATTTCTCTCTGTGTATAGTATGTAAAATATCCGCAAGAGATCATTTTTGATGAAATAAAAAATTACCTATCCAAAGATTCCACATACGATCTACAGTCAAAATTGAAATTCTGACCCTAAGGGCACTCACGACAACTTATAGTTATATCAGCGACAATTATTAAATTCTTCAGATACGGTTATGTTATGTTAATTTGCTAGTTTCCCGAACCTCGTTAAAAAGTCGTTATAAATTCAAGCATGGGTGGAAAAAATGGCAACAAAATCTTAATTACTCCGTATTTTCAATAATATTTACTTATTGTAAATATTTCTTTGTAAACGACTTGCCTACATTGTGAAGATTGAAAACATATCATAGCCGCAATAACAAAACGTTTCAGTTAAAAGTTTTGTTGCTTTTTGTATGGCCAATGGCCATGCAGTATTTATACAGGGTCCTGCAACTAAGCTCCCGTCTTCTGTAGCTCACTTACTCATTAAGCTAAGAGTTTGACATTTTGCAAGCGTACCCTGTACTTCAAGGTACAATTCAAGAAATTATTTTTTATT
The DNA here is from genome assembly GCA_964023965.1 of Melinopterus prodromus. Taxonomy (NCBI): domain Eukaryota; kingdom Metazoa; phylum Arthropoda; class Insecta; order Coleoptera; family Scarabaeidae; genus Melinopterus; species Melinopterus prodromus. The sequence continues at coordinate 4,494,162 of OZ030392.1, forward strand.
ATGCAGGGTGTTCCAAAAATGTGCAACGCCATGGTAATATATTTTTTTAAATTGCATGCTATACATTTTTCTACACATTTGGAAGCCTTTTATGAATGTCTACATATCACCAAAATTTTATTGAAATCGGTTGAGTGACCGCAGCGGAAAAAAATAAAAACAAAAAGAAAATTTGCATCGTAGGCTTTAAAAATCAATAAAAACCACAAAATGCACCTCGCTAATAAAATTTTGCGACGTGCTTCTTATTAAGTTAGATGTAATAGTCTCGTTAACCAAGTGACATTGATCCAAATTATACAGCGTGACCAAAATCGAGTGTCAAACTTGTCAAACTTCAAAGCGTGTTATTGTTCTTATTTTAAATTGGAACCAATAATTTTTTTTTATCTGAAATGATGCAGAATTAAATAATAAACATTGTTTCTAAATACAACCCCATAACAATTCCCAATATTTTAAAACTTATTCGCCAAAAACTCATTATTCAACGTTTCCAACGGCAATTTTAGATAATAAATATCGTACGTGGCTTTGAAAAACAATTTATTTCATAAAAAATAATAGACGTATTTTAGATTTGAGTGTACTTAATTAAGTAGTTATTCAAATGCTAAATTTACTGCATAATTTACCTATAGCGGTAAGGACGGAAATGTGGCTATAGGTAAATTTTGCAGTAAATTTAGCAATTGAATAACTACTTAATTAAGTACAGCAAAATCTAAAATACATCTCTGCGTTATATTTTATGTAATAAATTGTTTTTCAACGACACGTACGATATTTGTTACCTAAAATTGCCGTTGGAAACGTTGAAAAATGAGTTTTTGGCGAATAACTTTTAAAATATTGGCAATTGTGATGGGGTTGTATTCAGAAACAATATTTATTCTTTAATTCCGCATCGTTTCACCTAAAAAAAAAAATATGGGTTCCAATTTAAAATAAGAACAATAGCGCGCTTTGAAGTTTGACAAGTTTGACACTCGATTGTGGTCACCCTGTATAATTTGGATCAATGTCACTTGGTTAACGAGACTATTACATCTAACTTAATAAGCACGTCGCAAAATTTTATTAACGAGGTGCATTTTGTGGTTTTTATTGATTTTTATAGCCTACGATGCAAAATCAATTTTTTTGGTTTTAATTTTTTCCGCTGCGGTCACTCAACCGACTTCAATAAAATTTTGGTGATATGTAGGCAACCATAAAAGGCTTCCAAATGGGTAGAAAAATGTATAGCATGCAATTTAAAAAAATATATTACCGTGGCGTTGCACATTTTTGGAACATCCTGTATAATAAAAAATAATTTCTTGAATTGTACCTTGAAGTACAGGGTAAGCCTGCAAAATGTCAAACTCTTAGCTTAATGAGTAAGTGTGCTACAGAAGACGGGAGCTTAGTTGCAGGACCCTGTATATGTATGTACCGGGTTACCCACGGCATAGATACTCCCGTTTACTTTTTTGTTTATAAAGCTGGACGAATGAAATTGGAGAATGTGTTAATAGACAAAAAATGCCATCCTTTGGGATACTCTTGAGGTTAATATGAATTCCGGTTTTTCCAGAAATTACGTCACAATTGAAATTTTAAATGGCACCCTATATTCTTTGTATGATATTTTCAATCAGGATGACATTCTGAACACAAAAACATATAGAGTTTTATACATATAGACAGTTGGAAAGGTATTCACACTAAAAATCTCGTTATTTGAATCAAAATATGGTTTCTTTGGCGGAAGTAAACCTATTTTTAAGCCAAAGCAAAAATATTTCTTTAAGAGAAATAAATCTGTTCTTGTATACAAATAAATCATTACAAGCAATAGAGATTGTAATAACCAAATAACCGAAGAATAAATTGCATAAACAACTACTCAATTCTCATAAACGCTATTTTATATTCACAAGTTTTTACTGTGTGCACTCCAAGTAAGTCTAAGAATAGACAATCTCTTTAGTTTTTAAAACAATTAATCGTAGATGCTTAGTTCCTTTTGCGGATAATTCCTATTACATCACTCGTACAACCGCAATTGTGGCGTTAATTGTCCCGCAAGTCACGGCTGGTTCGATTTCCAACAAACCACTGCGCGTATGCAAATGAAAATGTGCTGCACTGAGACCATTCATCAAACCTGCTGATCAAGTGAAGTACAATTCCCTCGCTCCGTACGCGATGGGCTCTCTATTTTGAGAAAACCGCGGTTTTCGATTGCAAACAAGACATAAATCCGTCTGTGAGTCGCGAGGAACAAATGTTTACATTGCACACCAGGTATATAGGTGTGCAAATGAGAAATAATGTTCGAACGAACGAGAATTTTCGTAGCTGATATTATTAGAAAGCATTCCGGGAATTGATTTGACGTGATTTAATTTGAGATGCGCCACCGATCTTTATATGGCCGTGTTGATTTTGGATTCTTCTCAACCAGTTTGATGATACCATCAAAACAATAAACTGGTAAAATCATTGGTATTTTAGGTTAATAGGGTATTTGACTATTATTGGAAAACCATCTCAGAGTATTTATTCCTTCACTTTGTAAATGCATTTTTTTCGTCATTATATCCTGCATTTTTAAGCATTTTTAATAAAAATGAGTACAAAAGTCAAAAGGGCCCGCCAAAACCATACTTTCTGTTGTACGTCCAATCGGTCCATATGGTCTGTAATCATCGGCATCGTCGCTGTTGGGTAATTGTGTTGTATGTGTCGTTTTCGCAATTTATAAGTAAAAATGGGTTGTAAAGGGTATAAACTTCCACAATGCACAAATATGTCAATAAAAACTCCGAATAAATTATTTGTACTTGTAGCTGTTCTGCAAGATGTGAAACTGCGAAGACAGTAGTTAAGACTGGCTCGTAGAACCCCAAATGAAATAAATAGCGGCCTATACAAGTGTTTTTTGCTGTTAATATTACTAAAATAAACTAGAATAAGTTATCTATCGTGGTTTAGATCCAGGTATAATCTAACAGTTGGGGATTAGGACTAACATAATATACAAAGTTATGTTTACATTGCACTTCGTCATTGCACTGACGTCATCGGAAAATTCAATTTAAATTTTTTTATTGATATACCTAATGATGACTATATATATATATATACAAACCATATTTTTAATACAGTCAAATACCCTATTGAATAAACTGTCCATTAAAATGACTGGTCGTATTTGATACGAAAACTCTAGGTATGTGCCAAAAATGTAACAATACAAATTCGTCATATATCTAAACGAAAAATACCAGGATAACTTGACTACAAATTTTAAGATTGCTCATTTAGTGTAGTTTTTAAAACGGTGTAACACTTGCTATGTTTTAGTACCTATAGAAAAAAAGATATTGCTATTTTATTGCATAATGAGGTAGGTCATTTGGAAATTATTACAATAAGTAGAAATTCGAATGACATTTTCTTGCAATTCACCCAAAATTATTATCTTTTAGATCGAACTCTTCAATTTCTCGAAAAAAAAGGATTTTATATCAATTCAATTTTTTCGAATAAATGATATTGAAACCGAATAATATTTTATTATTTAAACAATGGGCAGCAAATCTGGGTTTATTAGATGATAATATAGGCAAGATATCTCGAACATGATTTTTATAAGTTTTTTTTTCACAAAAAAGCCGTATTTCAACCATAATGAATAGTTAAAATTAAAGTTGAAAATGAATAATAATAGATTGTTTAAACAAAAGGACGAAATTTTTACTTTATCTTACGTAGTATGACAGAGAATTGTCATCGTGACGGAAAAAGATAGGTTTTAGCGGAAATATGTCTGTGTGGGATGTTTACTATTAGCATTTCTCAACAATTTTGAAAATGAGCTGCCATTTCTGTAATTTCGTCAAAATAGTCAAATAATAAATTAAAGTAGAGGAAATTCTGAATAATTTATGTCTTTGAACGCTTTTGGTAAAAATTAATAGTATAGCTGCATGAGCAAATTCTACTTGATCGAGATTGGTCGTGTCTGCATTAATATAAAACTAGTTAGCCAGGATTTAACAGATATATTCATTCTAATGACAGTAGGTAGTGTCAAACGCCGATTTTTTTACAATACCTACCTACTGTCAATAGTATCAAAATATCTATCAAATCCTGGCTAACTAGTTTTATTTCAATGCAAACACGACCGATCTCGATCGAATAGAATCTCATGCAGCTAAGCTATTAATTTTATATACCTATATATAGTATGATAAAGTCATGTGCCTAGTCAAGATTTTTTTAAAAATTTTGTAACGCATTTACTTGGGAAAATAGAGGTCTGTTTGGGTCGTTTTACCAACGGAAATAAAATATTGATTTGATTAATTTCAATAGGACACACATGGTCAGGGTTCTTATGTTTAATACCACAGCAAAAGATGTGTTCTAACTTCCTAATGTATTCCAAACATGAACAAACGCCTTCGTTATAAAAAAAATCACTTTTGAAAAGTGAAATTTTAAGCGATATGTTATAACGAAAAAATTTAAAAGAATTACATAAAATAGATAGTTCTCAATGGCACCGGTTAGTGTCTAGTAAACAATTTACTGTAACTGCCACTGTATCGTTTAAAGTTGTCTCGTTTGAGTTACGCAAAGAATTCGCCAACCTATCCATTACCGCTTAATTGAGTGACAATGCGCGGTATAATTTATTTTTAGATCGCACGTTTAGATCTGTTTTTAATCCCAGATAGAAATACCTGCATGCGTTGAACACGCGCTCGAAATTTGGGTAATTCCGCTTTCAACATCAAGGCAACCTTAGTTCCTGCTTTGCGAGACAAAAGTGAGAGAGAGAGAGAGAGAGAGATTTGACGACAGCATTGTCCAAGAGCAAAGAGCGTTCGAACAAAAACGATAATTCGCATCGGCACTTTATTATGTCGCCCACGTGTATCGGAAACGGATCCGATATAGAACGTCCGAGTAATCGAAAAGTCCGAAAAAAATACTCTTGTCTACGTAACCTCAATACATATTGCATAAATTCACACCTACTTACAATCGGGCTAAACTCAGGGACCAATACTATATAAATCTAGACGAGAAAAGTATGTTGTTTCTGGAGGTTGTCTTATAAAGTTATAAAGAACAAGATTGTGGGGACTGTGATGTCTGAAATGACCAAATTTGTTGGTCTTATAGAGGTATATACAGGGGGTTTCAAGAGTTGAGTAACCGTTGATAAATGAGTAAAAGTTTGGTAACATCTTTGACTCATCTTTGAGAAAACAAAAATGAAGAACCTCTTACATTTATGTGTACAGTCATGGAAAAAAGTATGTTCGTATCCCTATCGCAGGATTTGAAAATAGTATGTCGGTTATATATTCGGTTATATATTCCCTCGGCCCGGCCGCTTCGCAAAAAGTTGTCCGTCACGAGGTGGTTTTTCGATGGATGTAATGTAACGGAATTTAGTTTATTTTGAGAGTGTCCGATCTTTTCCTTAATGTGATACCTTCATTGCAATGTAATAAATGTAATATGACCACAACATTTAAGTTTACGAGTAGTGCATTTAATTAAATATAAAATTATTTTTATAATAATATTAACAAACATGAAATTTGATAATTTGATGCGAAAATCTGATATTAAGATATTGCGTAATATCACGATACATTATTTAAATTTATTTTATCTAATACACATATTAATTACGTAAGTAAATGCCTTTGCCCAGCAGTGGAATGACGGGCTTAAGTAAGTAAGTAAGTAAATGCACAAATCATCTTGTTGCCAAGGCTTATCACTGAATATAGACTATTTCAGAATTGTAATATTAAAATATATTCACTAAATGTAAATAAATTCTCTAAATTTAATTTAAATTTATATTTAGGACGGAGCATGTATTTTGTATGAAAGGACAATAGAAATATATCTGTATTTACTTTATAGCAGTTAATGTTTCAATTATCTTTCATGAGATCTAATACATGCTTGACAACCAAAATAATATAAAATTATAGCAATAATATATGCAGGCTGTCCCACGTTTCTTCTGCAAAACATTTTTTCAGTAAGCAAATTACTTTTTCAATTCATTAAAAAGTTACAGCCGTTTGAATTATTAACAATATCTTATTTTAAACGGCTCCAACTTCTGAAGGAACAGAGAAAACCAATAAAACCATATGAAACTTATTACATTCTAATTTCTAGAAAAAAAAAAAAAAAACTTAAAATTAATATTTACTTATAATTAATTTTATTACTTTTATTTACTTGTAATTAAAATTTTACTTATCATTAATTAACTAATTACGAATACTGAAAATTAGGTTATTATGTCAATAATGATTCATGTCAAATCTTTTTTCGAATCTCAAATCTGTAGTAGTTTTGGACATAGAGGGAACTAATTTGAACAATAATGTCATCTAAATGTTCTTTTAGATGGTCGCATATTTTGGTTTATTTACTTTTTAATACTAATTATTTCATATATACATTCCATCAAAATTCGTCGAAAATTTAGAGCTTGCTTCTACAAGCAATTATCAATTTTTGTAAATTAGTGATATACATAATTGTCATTATTTTCAGTTGTCAGATATTTGAAAAATATTGCCGTAAAGTAAATACAAAATAATACTATAAAAAGATTGTAATGATACATTCATGCTATACATCCTTTCTGGTTATTAAGTTAAACTGCAAAATATCATTGAAGCTAAATATCTCGAAAACACCAGTAAATCACAAGTAACAAATTACCATAAATACAAATTCAAAGCAATTTAATTTTATTAATTTATTTCTATATTGTGAATAAATGTTAATATGTACATAAAAGTTCTGAAATAACCTTCAGTAAAAATATTCACCACAAGAAATTGATTTTTGTATTTATTAACGAAAAAAGCTATTAGATGCAATAAGTTTGTATAGTTTGTTGTGTTTTATGCAATATCTTGAAATGAAATTTTCATTTTATGTTATATAATAAATTATATTTAATAAAAACACAATTACATTGCAATGTAGGAATTACATTAATTTATTACACATTAGGCTAATAAATAGAAATACATAAATCATTATAAACCAATTCAAAGCATTCGAACAAGGTTTCTCAAATAATAAATTTCCGATATACGAGTATGCAACGTAACCGGAGAATTTTTTGCACTTAGCGGCCGACCGGCCGACTAGAGTAACAAAAAACTCGTACATGGATGTAACATCGACACACTGCTGAAATACGGACCAGAACATACTTTATTCCACGAGTGTACATATTATACACCTTTTGAAACAGTCTGTATATTAGGATGGTTCATTCAAGAGATGTTTTGAATGCATATTTCTGTGTACCTTTACGATTATACGATTATATTGAAACTCGCATTTGTCTCATGTGTAAAGCCATGCCTTATCGATGTGTTGGTCCCCAAAAAATCATTTCCTGGGAGATATCAACAGTTGTGGTTAGATAAATTAAGTTGTCTGAATTGATTTGATATATTCTGTGTTCCTGTGTTCAAAATTCCTGTCACCAGAAGAAATACCAGCGCGACTTGGTGTTCTTGCGATATTTATTTGCTCTCAATTAATTCATATAACCCCTTCACACTTGTTATAAAAATATTTTAAACAAAACAAAAATTTTATTTATTTTCTAGTAATACTATATTTACATTTAATTGAGTCAATAATTATATTTTTACTTTATCATACGCAGTAGGATAAAGTATTGTAATCGTGCCGAAAAAATAAATTGAGAAATAGGAAATAGGTCTTTATGGGTCCCCTGAACATTTTTGACCAAGGTACAAAAAAATGTCTGTGTGTGTGTGTGTGTGTGTGTGCGTGTGTGTGTACCCGCTTCTTGTGGAGACGTTTCCGGAGAAACTACTAAAGGTATCGGGACGAAAGTTCATATTTAGAAGTTTCATGACTAAACTTAGAGCTGAAAAGCTTTTGGTTCAAAAGGGTCCAAAGGAACTGGCTGTTTCCTCTAAGCATTTTTCACGGATTTTGCAAATGAGCTGCCATTTCTGTAATTTCGTCAAAATAGTTAAATAATAAATTAAAGTAGAGGAAATTTTGAATAATTTATGCCTATGATATTTTTTTGTAAAATTAATAGTTTAGCTTCAAGAGCAAATTCTATTTGATCGAGATCGGTCGCATCTGCATTGATATGAAACTACATACGTAGTAGCCTGGATTTGACAAATATTTTTTTGTGCTGTCACCACAGAAATGTCTATGGCTGTCACACTAGAAAACAGCTGATTTCATCACAGGTTGGAGAACCGCTATGGAACGTTGCCGCTCTAGTGCGGCAATGTACAAAATACAAAATTCAAATAAAATAAGATCACTAATTTATTTGTTTGTTGATAAGAAATATCAACCCGTTGTTATATCTAATTGTAAAAACGATAAATTGAGAAAATTGTAAATAAACTATAGCGATGAGTGTAGTTACATTTTAGTATGTTGGTACGGATGTGACATCTACAGTGTCATGAACGAATATAAATCTGTCAGAGTTTGAATTAGCTTTTTAAACTTGACGTTTCGTAGAAGCGTTATTAACCTAACATTTCCTATACAGAAATATAACCATTTTTGATTTTTTTTAATACTTCTCAAAAAGCAACACAAAAACGCTGATGTCACTCCTGTCGAAAACTACAGAGCGGGACTCGCTCACATGCGACGGCGACGCTCCGCCATCGGTGACGCGCGGTCACGCGCCGCATCACCGCTCGTCGCGCTATTCCGTACTTTCGGCACATGTGAGATAAATAACTATTATTCTGACGACAGTAGGTAGTGTCAAATGCTGATGCTTTGACAATACCTGCTATTGATACTATTGACTATTAAAATATCTGTCAAATCCTGGCTAACTAGTTCAATTTTAATGCAGACACGATTTATCTCAATCAAATTCTCATGCAGCTAAACAATTAATTTTATATTTTGTATGATAAAGTCATGTGCCTGACCACATCAGATTTTTTTTTATTAAAGTAGTTTTAATATAATTTTTGGGGATCAAAAATGCATTATCTCTAGAAGCTTTTCAGAAAAACCATAGATTTGATTTTGATAAAATTTTGGGTGTGTAGAACTTTTTGGACATACTGTTATGTGTATTAAGTTTATTAATGAATTTTTCTACTTTGCGTTCGTTATGAACTCATAACGAAACCGGTTTCGGTGTCGTTATGAAAACACTAGGTCACAAACATTTGGTAACTTTTAGTTTTCCACGACTGATCATATTGACGTCAAGTGTCAATTAAGGCTGACATCTGGCTGACATCTCAATCGCTATTGGCTCGCGTCAATCGTATTTGTGAATTTTAGTACAACTACCAACTGTTGAATATGAAACTACTCTAGATTGTAAGATGACAACCGCAATTTTCGAAATGTATGTAAATTTAATGTCGCAAAGTAGAAAAAATAGTATATAACACTCGTTTTATAAGACGTATTGGCGCACTCGCTCCATTTGGGCACTCCTCGCTACGCTCGTCGTGCCCAAAACTTCTCGTGCGCCAATTTTTGTCTTATAAAACTTGTATTATAATATACTATAAATGCGTAATTTTGGGCACAAAAGGACTACTGACCGCAGTGCGGGCACCGTGACAGGGACCACTTCTCTGATAATAATAATTTAACGGAAGCTAAAATTGCAAAATCGTAACCGTTTCGCCCAAAATGCAAAATTGTATTTTCAAATAACAGCAAAATATCATCGACAGTCAACAATTTTGTGGAATAAAAGAAATACAAAGTACATACTAGAAGTCCTAAAAACCCCCATCCCTCCGACATGCTTTTTTGTGGTATTTTACCCCAAACCTTATCTGAAATTGCTCATAACTCCTTCAAACTTGGCATTTAGGTGCTTTGAATGGTGCTAAATTTAATTCTGGAATAAACATTGCAAAATTCGCAAAATTCAATCCAAAATGGCGGTTGTAAAATGGCGGACGAGAAAAATGGTACAAATGTAGGGGGTTTTCGGCAAAATCAAATTCATTCGAATTTTTATAAGTTTTTGAGGACGCTGAATCCAAATCTGGAATAAACTTTGATTTGTTAATTAATTAATTAGTTAATTAGTAAATGAACTAGTTTAATTAATTAATTAATTTAATTACTGTGTCTATTGCTTTGTTTATAGATACAATACATCTCATATTTAGCGGATTTTTAGAAGAAACATGATACTATTACAATATTTAATTAAAATTTTTAGATCGTCTCATATCGTCGGATATTTACTTAACATTGATTTGTTAATTAATTAATTAGTTAATTAGTAAATGAGCTAGTTTAATTAATTAATTAATTTAATTACTGTGTCTATTCCTTTGTTTATTAGTGCAATACGTCTCTTATTAAGCGTATTTTTAGAAGAAACATTATACTATTACAATATTTAACTAAAATTTTTAGATCGTCTTATATCGTCGGATATTTACTTCTGAAATTATCAAAAACTATTGGACAGATCAACTTGTAGTTTTACCGCAAGGTAAAACATTGCTTTATTGACCAGAGACTCAATCCGTTATGTATTTTTACTTTATCATACGCAGTAAGATAAAGTATTGTAATCATGCCGAAAAAAAATTGAGATTTTAGCGGAAATAGGTCTTTATGGGTCCCCTGAACATTTTTGACCAAGGTACAAAAAAATGTCTGTGTGTGTGTGTGTCTGTGTGTATGTATGTGTGTGTGTAAACGATTTTTGTGGCGACGATTCCGGAGAAACTACTAAAGGTATCGGAACGAAAGTTCATATTTAGAAGTTTTGTTACCAAACTTAGAGCTGAAAAGCTTTTGGTTGAAAAGAGTCTAAAGGAAGTGGTAGTTTATTCTTAGCCTTTTTGAAGGATTTTGCAAATGAGCCGCCATTTCTGTAATTTCGACAAAATAGTTAATTAATAAATTAAAGTAGAGGAAATTTTGAATAATTTATGCCTAAGGCATTTTTTGGTAAAATTAATAGTTTAGCTTTTTAGTTTATTCTAAGCCTTTTTGAAGGATTTTGGAAATGAGCCGCCATTTCTGTAATTTCGACAAAATAGTTAATTAATACATTAAAGTAGAGGAAATTTTGAATAATATATGCCTATGAAATTTTTTGGTAATATTAATAGTTTAGCTTCAAGAGCAAATTCTATTTGATCGAGATCGGTCGCATCTGCATTGATATGAAACTTCAAAGTAGCCTGGATTTGACAAATATTTTTTTGTGCTGTCACCGCAGAAATGTCTTTGACGTTTCGTCAAAGTGGTACCAACCTAGCATTTACTATACAGAAATCATTTATTTATTTTTTTAAAATACGTATTTCTTAAAAAGCAACACAATAAACGTTGATGTCGCTCCTGCCAAAATCTAGATAGCGCGACTCGCTCACATGCGACGGCGACACTCCGCCTTCTTCCTTTTATTCCATACTTTCGGCATTTGTGACATAAATAACTATTATTCTAATGACGTAGTGTAGGTAGTGTCAAATGCTGGTGCTTTGACAGTACCTACGATTTATCTCAATAGAATAGATTCTCATGCAGCTAAACTATTAATTTTATATATTGTATGATAAAGTCATGTGCCTGGCCACATCAGATTTTTTTATTTAATTGCTAAAAATATTTACCATTTCCTCAAATATAAATTAGATTTTGTCGCTGATTTCTTACATTTTCAACTAAAGGCCGTCATTTAGGCTCTACCCATTTAATTTTGAAATTTATATATTTGACGTTTTGATAATATTGACGCTTGTGTTTAAACTCTGTACGGCTTGCAATACCTCATCACACCACATCAACATTTAAGACTGGCCCGTTGTATATGATGATTAGAGTCTACAACGCCTTACCTGGCGATCTGCTAAATGTAGAAAGTCCACAACGCTTTAAGAAGGCATTGCGCGATTATTTGATGTGCGGCGAGTTTTACAGCGTTGACGAGTACATCGCTGGCTCCAATTGATTTCCCTATGTAGGTAATTGCTTGACTGTAAAATACTGTTTTTCTGTAGTACTTGGAAATTTTTTATCTATCTTTGAATATTGTACTAATTTAATGACTATTGTCAATATCTGTAAATGATCTATGACAAATAAAGAATTATTATTATTATTAATTATTATTATTAAAGGCACATATAAAACTTCTGCACAGAAAAAAAACAAATAAATTGTCTCATATTCCTGAATCATTTCTACAAAAGTTGTATGACTGTCAACATGTTTTGCCTTTACCCGATTTTTGAACTTTTATATTAACGCTTGTGTTTCCAATTGTTTTTCTCGTAAGCCGTTTGCCACAAATATTTCAATTTTTGTTCAGATTGTATTTAGAGCCTCTTCTATAGATTGGCGTTTTTGTTTTCTTCAGTTTTTGTGTAATAAAGGTTGCGAACAAGATTTTTATGGAAGCGGATATCATAGTAACGAATATTAGTACGATAACGGGATATGCACGTAAACAATCGTCATATTTTCATTAATGCGACTGAAGTAATTTTTAAAGCGATTTAATATGAATTATATATATTTTGTGCAGCGGCCACTACGTCAATCGTACCGGTAAATGGAAACGTAGCTGGTACAGTGGAAGATTATTTACTATTAGTACGATACGATCGGAACAACTTAATTTCGAAATTTTTAATAGTAGTGCGAGTTAAATATAGATAGTGAAACGTACAATTAATTATACCCAACAATATTTTAACAAACGGATTCGCCAATGATGAGATATTTACCAATTTTCAGAGCTACTTTATTTTATTTTTTTCAGGGTTTAAAACTAAAATTCCTGGTCTATTACCAATGTTAAGGTTTCACAGACTTTTATCGATTACTTGTCACCCAGCATATCAAAATACATCTCCAGTAATTTGATTAGGAGGTGACTGAATTCTAGTGAACTTACTACACACAGAGGTACGTCGTTCCAATACAAAAAAAAAAAAACTTCCTTTCAAGTGCACCGAGCATATCCTCCCATACGTACCTACAATACCCAAACCGTACAACCAGATAGACAGCAGCAAGAACTCTTACAAAACCGGACCTAACGTCATAGCGCGCGTTCCGTTGGGACTCCCAGCTACAAGCGCATACATAAGCGCGAATCGTCCGCATTTCGAATCAGAACAGACTTAGCACCAACACCGCAACAACCGACTCCATTCTATTTCCGTTTCTATCCTTCATAATACAACAAACAGTGCGAGAAAAAAAAACCTTGTGAAAAAGTGTTAAGTGCGTGAAAATATAACAATACGAAAATGGACGTGGAAGAATTTAGGAACCGCGGCAAAGAGATGGTAGATTACATCTGCGAGTACATGGACACCCTCAGGGAGAAACGGGTAACCCCAAATGTTGAACCAGGATACCTGAGGAACCTGTTGCCCAGCGAGGCTCCGCAAGAACCTGAGGATTGGGACCAGATTATGGCTGATGTCGATACGAAGATCATGCCCGGTGTCACGCATTGGCAGCATCCACATTTCCACGCATATTTTCCATCGGGAAACTCGTATCCGTCGATACTAGGTGATATGCTTGCTGATGCCATTGGTTGCATAGGATTCTCTTGGGTAAGTTTCAATTTTACGATAACATATTAGAGATAATCCTCCCCCATTCATATTAATAAAAAAAAACAACCAAACAATACAAGTATTTTCGTCACAATACAACCCAAAACAATCCAACAAAACCGATTCAAAATAAATCTATTACGCACTACTAATATGTTAAATAATAATACATCCAGTAATTTACTCAATACAAAACAATATTTATTTTAAATTTATAGTTTATTATTATACCTAATCATACCACACACATAACACATACACGTGTTAAATTGCTGTAATTTCGAAATATGTACAAATTGCAAAACGTCAGTTAGTCTAATGTCTATTAGTAGACAGGACTGTTAGTTCCGTCAAAAATACTCAAGCGCCAGTACGGTGAGTGTCAGGTTATTTTTGATTTTATTGTAGAACTTGTGAATCTCGCTAATACGAGTAAAAACGTACTACTAATGTTTTATTATACAACTCTTTTGTAAGACGTCAATTAATTTTGGTGGTCTATTTTACTAAGATGTCTTATAAAACGAGAGAAATACGAAATTTTGAGTCATTAATTTGATATATAAATTTAGAAATTGAGGTTAGGATGTGGTACCCGTAACTACGGTTACCGACGTTTTTTATTATCAAACGAAAAACGATATACAAAAAAAAACATGTGTTAAACAAGGAATAAAAATTGTTTTAAGCTTGTTTTAATGATTTCGACAATTAACGCACTCGCTGAACGCTCGTGCGTTAAACAGTCTCGATCATTAATCGCTCTTTTTAATATACTTGTTGGTTAAATAACTATTAAAATACAACATTTACAACACACTGTTTAAAACATGTTTAGAACAAAATAGTTTAAAACAAAATAATTGTTTTAAACATAATAACCCTGAAATGTAGGACAAACTTACTTTTAGTTTATATATGAGACAATCATTTAGAATTTTGACTTCACATTTAGGGGTTCAGATTCATATTCAGCTTCAACATTATCAGTAATTTAGATTCATCTGTATATTTTCATACAGTTGACTATAAGATTCATGTAAAGCTGGGTTTTGTTAATTTTTGTCGCCATATTGGATTCACCACAACGACATTTTGATAATATACCTCGAATTTTCGAAAATACGACATTATATTTGCAATCAATATGCACTTGAAAGATTTTTATCGCTATATAAAAACTGCCATTTTGATTTTTAACAATTTGTCAATAAGTTCTGAATTAATTAACCTGAAAAATCTCCGAGATAGTTTGTTATTTTACAAAATCCTCAAACATTTTTAATTATGAAAATACACATTGTTATGTAAAGTTTCATCAATTCTTACAGAGTTAATTTTGTTCGATCATTTAATTGTCAAAAAGGCATCGGAAATATTTTATGGTATTCGAAAAAAAATAGGGTTAAAAGTGTCAAAAATGTTGGTAATTTTTACAAATTTATACCAGCTGAACCCGTCGTCCTAGAAACATCAATGGTCTCGTAGTAAACCTTATTCTTTGCACTTTTACCTGAAATCGAAAAAGGTTGTTCCCAAATGTTTTAGTGCCCTAAAACTGGCTTTTTTACGAAAATTTTCTTATGTAAGGTGATAAATTTTGTAAATTACCTTTAAGGGGAGGTTCTCATGTAGATACCTAAAAATTAGCTCAACTTTGGGACAGTTTTTCAAATAAATTGAAAGAGATATCAATATTGTTTCTTTTGCTATATATTTATTATACTTTAGTGTACAAAAAGAAATTACATTTTTTTTCGTTGTCAAATCGTTATAAATAATATAATTATTTAAAAGTTTCAGTTATTATGAGGTTCAGCCTCCAAAAAAATACAGCGTTTCTAGAAAAAAAAAAAACAAAAAGCAGTACATATCCAAACAATTATTTTAAACATTTTTATCTCGTTCAGTTTCATAATGCACCCATTGTGGTACCGTTTGCGGTTTCATAATCGAAACTGTAGGTGACCGCGGCAACACATTACTCAAACTAAAAAAAATAGGTCACACCAACTAGAAAAATGGCTAAGGTTTATAGTTTTTTTTAGATATTTTACTATTTTCAAACGCACTGATTCAGTTAAAACATTGGTTCTGTTATTCAATATGCGACACGCTAAAAACATAGTTTCCCCGCTCAAAACACGTGGCTTGAAAATACCGCATGCCATAGAAAATTCTCTTGTATTTACAATATTGCAAATCTTATCATATTTCTTTTTTCTAAACGACTTCCTTGTCAAACGAACACAACAAAACTTAGTTTACAGACTTCAAGGTCGTAATTTAGTTATTATAATTTACGAAGAAGTGAACTGTCCACAAAATTAAACTAACAATTCCCTTTTGATTTATTCTAGGCTGCCAGCCCAGCATGTACAGAACTGGAAACCATCGTCGTCGACTGGTTTGGTAAAGCCATAGGGCTTCCAAACGACTTCATCACATCCGCCAAAGGTAGCCGTGGAGGTGGCGTAATCCAATCGTCAGCAAGCGAGTGCGTTCTCGTCAGCATGCTAGCAGCAAGAAACGAAGCTATCAGTTACCTGAAAAAGAACAACCCACACCTGGACGATAGCGTCTTCTTACCAAAACTGGTCGCCTATTGCTCCAGGGAAGCTCACTCATGCGTTGAGAAGGCAGCCAAGATACTACTGGTAACACTTCGGGTGCTAGAACCTGATGACAACGGAAGCTTGAGAGGAGAAACCTTGCGGCGAAAGATAAAAGAAGATGAATCGATCGGTCTAATGCCATTTTTCGTTTCGACAACATTAGGAACCACCGGGAGTTGCTCCTTTGATAACCTAGTGGAGATTGGACCGATATGCAAGAAGCAACCGTGTACTTGGTTGCATGTAGACGCAGCTTATGCTGGAAGCGCCTTTATATGCCCAGAGCTGAAACCACTAATGGCAGGAGTTGAATACGCAGATTCCTTTAACACCAACACCAACAAATGGCTTCTCGTCAACTTCGATTGCTCGTGCCTTTGGGTCAGATGCAGAATGCGTTTAACAGGCGCATTAGTTGTCGATCCCTTGTACCTCCAACATGCTAACTCAGACGAAGCTATAGACTACAGACACTGGGGTATCCCACTGAGTAGACGATTCAGGTCTTTGAAACTCTGGTTCGTTATCCGAAAATACGGTATCTCCGGTCTGCAATCATATATAAGGAACCACATCCGGCTGGCGAAATATTTCGCTTCCCTGGTGAAACACGACAAGAGGTTTGAGGTCGTCAACAATGTCAGGCTTGGTTTGGTCTGTTTCCGCTTATACGGTCCAGATGCGGTTAATAGGACCCTGCTAGCGACGATAAACGCTTCTGGAAAAGTCCATATGATCCCTTCTATGTTCAGAGGGAAGTACATACTGAGATTTTGTGTGGTCGCTGAACATGCTAAGGACTCAGATATCGAGCACGCTTGGGAGGTTGTTAAAGAATCTGCTAATGAGTTGATGCATTCTTTGGAGAAGCCAGTTACGCCGGAAGCTGTGGTGAGACCACCGCTGACCAGGCAGAAGTCAAGAAGGTTTTCTTTTACGAGGAGTGTTTCTCGAGAAATTTATAAGAGGTCTATGTCTAGGAGTAACCTCCATGATGGTGCTACTCCCATACTGATACCTGACGATGAAACTGATAGTCCGAATAACGAAACTACTGATTCTGATGACGAGGAATATGCTGACGTTAACGGGTTTGCTGATGACGATGAGGTGTTTACCAAAGAGTTCAATGATATCTCCATAAATAAAGAGGTTGCTAACCAAGCGTAACATTTAGGTTGTCTCTGGGTTGAGACTTGATGAGTGTTGGACGTTTCATAGTTCCTTTTATTGTACAGACCAGTTCGCATGTTTTCGCACTATATCATTGAAATTGCATGCATTTGTATTTTGTAATTTCAGTATTATTAGGATTTAAGTAAATCGCTGCTAACAATAACTTAAGCATTGTTAAGACTTAGTTTGTAATTATTTATTCTGTTTTTTTTATTATTATAATGTCGACTACTTTGTACTGCAATGTGTTTGTTTGTCTTTCATGTGCAAATATAATTAATAAATTATTATAGAAGAGTGTACTTTGTTTCGTTTTTACTTTTTTTTTATAAGAACTCGCAGTCGGAAGTAAAATAAATATACAGTATTCTACGATATGGGGATCTCTATACCAGCGTGGGAAAATAAATATTATAGACTTGCGAGAATCGAACTTTTATAATAAACAGTTAAACGATATGTATAAATTTACATTTACGCAAAAACTTAAACACATCTGCGAGTTAGATTAAACAAAGTTTAGTTCTGATACATCCGATAGAAAAGTTTATAGAACAAGACATATTTTCTGTGGATTTGATTCAGGTCAGGACCTAATTTCCATTTGGCTTTGCATTGTTCTGCATTAGGATAAAATTTTCAAAATTTTTTCAAAATTCTTGACAATGTGTAATAAGTGCTGTAAGCTCAATTGTATTATAGATTCCGAAAGTAGTGATTATCATTGTTTATAACAACCAATCGTTTTACGTAATCTTTTATCACGTTTTTATAATTATTCTTTTCATAAAAGTATTCAATAATCTAAAGTCTATACTTAAGTTTGTCTTTTAATTGGTTACCTGTTTACTTTTTCTGTGTGATACTATGACACCTTTGTGTACTCGCGCCTTCATTTAATTTAATTGTTTGATAGGACCCACTAAAATTTTACAAAACATTTCATTGTATCCTTTAAATCTATTCAATACATAGGTATTTATAGTTATTAGAATTGGTCGAGTAATTCTAACCTCACTTACTATAAAAACTTCCGTTTATTGTTATTTATGCTAGAGCAGACGTAGTGGTGGGGGTATTCTCATCTTATTTTGAAACATCTCTACCTAACTACGGGTTTTTCACGGCCTACTATGAGAACTTTGCGTCCTGCTAAATTGTGGGCGACGATTACAAATTTACTTAAAAATCTGCAAAGGAACAGTCTATATGTTTTATGGTTACCGATTAGTACTCAAATTTCAGTTACAGTAATAAGCCTAGCGTATACAATGCCGTGTACTTTATACTACGTAGTACTGAAGTGCAACTTGTTGACACAATCTACATAAACAGCAGTTAAATCAAAAGAATTGCATCAGATTTCCTTCAAGAGAAACAAATTTAGCAAAATCCTAACTTCTAACCTAAAAAATATCAGATACAATTAAATAAGTACATACCGTAATTTCGCAGAAGGGTCAGTTCGATTATGTGCCTGTCAGATTGGGTGGTAGAAGCTTTATGTACTTCAAAAAAATATCACTATCACTGTGAACACAAAACACTTCAAACATTCGTAAAAATTTCCCGGTAAGTAGCAACATAACCCCACATACGGACTTCGACATTCGACTGGCGGCCGGAAACTAAAGCTTGTTTGACGTCTGGTCAAACAACTGAGTCCACCAATAGGAAGCAAGTATTTCAAATTTGCGCCAAAAAATAGCAAATTTGAAACATCAAACTAGGCTTTGTGCCTTTTGAGTAATGATTTATTTACTTTATTTAATTACAGAAAATATAAATTAGGTACTTCTAAGGAATATTGACGTAAAATAACCTCAACTTTTTAGATTTATATCTAGATATTCGAAATAAAAACAAACCAAAACTCAAATTAATTTGCAATCTTTATTGTGTAAATATAAAGATGAAAAACAAAGGAGAATATGATAATATCGACATGACAGACTTGATCGAAATTAATTATCTTTAAATTAAAAAGTACTTTTCTTTCGAAAGCCAGGCGAACTGCTATAAGAAAACTGCTCCATATGCCTCGCACCATCGTCGTCACATAAAAAATCATCCACTTCCATTTCCTGTTTGTGATGAGTCTTTTCATCGTTGCCCTCCGTATAATTAAAGTAGAGAGGCCATATTTTCTTACCAGATCTGGAATAGCACAAAAATAAAGATTAACGGCTATTTTTTCTCTCTAATGATAAAATAATTTAAATACTGTTTTTTAAAATTTTTTTTAATTTAAATTTTTTGGACATATCGCTGAATATATAATGCGTCGAATATGAACGTCAATTATTAATAATTCCAGTTTAAACATTTTCTTGCTCTTTATAAAACTCAATACGGAGACATACTGTATAAAACATATAACGAAATTCGTAACTTTACCTTTTTAGAACGTAAGGATCAAACGGAAAAAAAGAATCTAGCGTACTATCAGTAGTAAGCACGCACCCTTTGTCGTCTTGATAAATCGTAGGCATAATATTTCTAGCGTTATGCTCGATAACGGAATAACAATACACAAGTTGGTGCGTTCTCGTCACGGTTGCGAAATTTTTTACTACTGCCGGTTGGCAAACCCTCAACGGATTCAATCGACACGCAACTATTTTTGCTAAATTTAAGGTCTCAAGGAAGGTGATATCTAAAAAATAAATTTTATATGTATAGGTACAGGTTAATATAATAAATTTATTATACGTACTCTTTTTTCCGTTGAACAGGTCTTTCTGTCGAAACGCTATCACGTAAAAAATTGCCTGACAGACGCTGTAGAAAACTGTATGGACTCGCATGTCATAGTTTACGCATTCTAATTCGTCTTGCGCTGATATATACATGTGGACCCATGAGCACATTTGTTGCAATGTTCCCTTAAGCATTCTAAAAATTAAAGGGTATATTAATTAGTATTGTTTTAAAGCCATTGACGCCAATCTTATCTTTTCCCGTGTCTTAAGGGTGCCGAAACGGGTGCGGAACGCTCAAAGGGTCAGAAATGAACAATAGACAATAACTTACAATTTTGTTTTTGGATTTATAAATATTGCTTCATACACGAAATTACGAAATTACGAAATATGTTTACCAAATTTGCTGGACTTTTTTGGGTACGTTCCGCACCTGTTTCGGTATCCTTAAATTATATATTAGGTACGTCATATAGTTGCTTTGTATACAGAGTGTTTGGTAGTTTGACGTAAAGTTTTAAATGGTTCATAGAGCAAGTCATTTAGCCTGTGTTTATCCAACATTAGCATCAAACTACCAAATAAACTGTGTGAAGAACAATATTAAGGTTACAGGTTAGAACACTTTACTTTATTATACACGTTTAGTCAAAATTACCGGAACACCTAAATAATTCCCTAATCGTGAACACCTTGAAAAAGTTTTTTGGTTTTCAACAACATATCTTTTAAATATATTTTTAATATACAGGATATTTCTCCAGGAATAAACAATTTCAAAAAATGTTTGAAATAAAAGTTTTTCTGGTTTATACAAGCTATTGTTTAAATATATTTGTATAACACTATAATATATTCTTGAAATTTGGTAACCTTTTCTTTTTTAAATAGAACACCCAGTATATTTTTACATTTTTTAATTCTTAGAGTCATTCTGAGAATGTATGACCATTTTTGAGTTATCGTCATGTTCAAACAAAAGTTTTGTTTATTTTACTGTAGAATTTTAGTATTTTTCCTTATACCCAGTATACACACAGTATCTAAAAAATTTAAATTTAAGGTTCAATATTTGAGAATATTCAATCTTAGTAATCATTTTTACATGAAATGCATTATTTTTTAGTTATAAGCAATTAATCAAAACCCCTCAACTTCAAACTAAGAATATTCTCTCACATACATAGTACATACACATTTATTTTAATTTGGCAGTTTGAACATTTAGTTTGAATCTATTTTATTCATTTGTTATATTTTCCTCTCCTTACTTAGTTGTTTGTTTGTTTGGTTAATATAAAAATTCATAAATTTTGAAAATTTTTCGAAATTTAGGAAATAATGCGTACTATAAAAGAAACATTGTACAAAAAATTCTTAGAAATCAACTTAATTAAAAAATTTGGAGTCTTTTCTTCTTTAGAAAATAAGGTTACCAAGTTTCCGAAATAAATAAAGAACATGTATATTAAAAATATGTTTAGATTGTAGCTTGTTAAAAACCAAAAAACTAGTTTGAAATTTCTTTGAATATTTTGGTCTTGGAGAATTATTTCGGTGTTCCAGTAATTTCTGCTCTGTTTATAATAGGTATATATAACAATTGGGGATTCTGGTACGCATAAGCAATGCAGGCTTTTACAGGGCAAAACCCCCATTTGGCATGCGCAGGAGAAAGAATAAGTGCGTTATGCACTTATTTTGGTGCTGCTCGAACAAACCTAGTTTTTCAAATTCCAGATTTTACAGGAACTAGTCAAAGTAGCTACATGTCGCTGTTAAAATAAATTAAAAACAACTTAAAAAGAATTAATGACAGAAAGTAATATATAGGATATTCATAAAAACAAAAACTCATTAAAATATTAATTGAGAATTACTCCGTGCAAGAATGACTCTGCACATTATATCTAATTGGTTTGGAGACCAGCATCTACCTATTTTTTGTTTGTTTATTACGTGATAAAGGTAAAGACAATAGCTCAAAAATTACATATTCGCTTACAAAAAAAACCGCACCCAACCACCTTTTCTTAAAAAACAAATGCATGTATCTCAGAAGCTATTCACTTTGGAAGATTTCAACCGCATATAGTTGGAAAGCCAACTTTTTCGGTATTTGTACTGTGTCAGTATTCAATTAGCTTTGAAGAAGTGAGCAACATGGTTTGTGAAACGTCAGCATTAACAAATCTTGACACACGACCTTAACCCAGAAGCAGTTTATTTTCTAACAATATTGTTATGAAAGATTAATTTATTTTGTTTTAAATTTATAATAAAATATCAAATAATTAAACATTTCTTTGCAATTTGTAATTATTTTTGTTTAAGATATTTAAAACTAGTCCTATATTGAAGTACTGAAGATTTGCCAAGTATCTAAGGCAGAAGTTTCAGGTGAAATATTATGTCAATTCCAAATGGTTTTCTTGTTTAATTAAATTTAAACTCAAACTGCTCTTTTTTTTGTTTCCACCATATCACTACAGCAATTTGCAAAATTCTAATCATAAAAACTGAGATTTTATCAATTTTAACTTTGTTTTCTTTTTTTTCGTATGACGGAATTGCCCGACAAATTACCTTTCTCCTTTGTTTTTAACCAAATCAATGTTAAAAAAATGTCATATTAATCTTCCTCTAAAGTACGTTACGGTTATATAAAAAAATTAAACTTACGATAAGGGTACAAAGCTGCTCCTTGCGATAAAACTAGCGATATACACAACTGCCGTATGCCTGATCACAGAAGCAATGCTCGGCGTGCACACTTTCTTCCACAAGAAATTCAAAAAACCTTCCGTCAAAGTATTCTTGAAGCAGCACAAATTGAACATGATAAACTGCACGTGATGGATGTTATAAGTTGGCAAGATCACCTTGTCGAAGATGGATATGAGGTCGCGATATAAACCTTAAGAAATAATTAGTTAAATACAAATTATTCTTCGAAAATCTGTTATTTTAAAATACCTTTTGTCTTTTCCCAATCTAAATTCCCCGTGTTGGGAATCTCACATTCCGATATGAAATAATTTAAGAGTTTGTCCATGCAAATATCCAACGTATGTCCTACAGGGTGTTTCACTTTGTCCGTATTACTATTCGACAATTGATCTGCGTCCATCGCAAATATTGTCTCTTCGTCATTTTCTTCGGCTTCTATGATCGCCGCTTTTGGTGCATTAACGTCTAATACCACTAACCTATAAATAAAATGAAAATAGTTTTATGGTCATTATTTATTACGCTATTTTAGACAATAGCCCAGCTTCAGGTTGAAAAATCTTTCCAGAACATCGTAGACAGAAAATAATAATGAACAAAGTTGAAGAGGGTCCAATTTTGTATTAAGATGTATTTTTTACTCATTGGTTTTTAAGTTGATTTTTGGTCATTACCTTTAAGTTATATCATTGATGGTATTAAAAACAATAGATAGATAGATAGATATATATAATCATGTTGAACGGTTTGTTGTTTATAATTAGAATGGAATGTTGATATGTTTATTTATAATATCACGAAAAAAATAATAAAAATCGGTTAAAGATTACAAAAATTACTGTACATCAAAGTTAAGCAAAACAAATAATTTTATCAAAACAACAACACATTAAATAAATACTAAAGATTCAACAGATGAACGTTTGCAAAACACAACATGTTTGGATTTGGCAACGAAAACACTGCAAAGTAAACAATGCAATATTTCTAGAGAAATTACTTCTTTATATACAACTTTTACATTTTATAATGCAGTATACTTTTTTCTCCAAAAGGAGTAAAAGTAGAGTTTTTTTGTTGTGAATGTTCAAATTGTGTCAAAAATATTTTGATTTTGAACTTTCGTAAATTTATAACGGCGAAGCCCAATTAGAAACTTCAAAAGCGTGTCAAAGCAAACATAAAACTTTATATTTTAACCTGTTGTCCTGCAGTTTTATATACATAGATTTCAATTTCAATTAACTACCAAAAAAGTCAACTTACTTGGATATAATTAGATTCAGAATTTCAGGCCGTCTTTGAGGTTGATACTCCAGGAAACATAACAGATTGTGTATATAATATTCATGCGTATGTGCCGATCTTTTATGATACGGGAAATGTGAGTTGAACGCTTTGACAATTAAGTCTAGGCACCTAAAAGTACACATTACGAATTAATAACGTTATAGAAGTATTTTTAGAAGAGAAAATACTTACATAGGAACGACTTTAATTAATAAATTAAACACCCAATGCACGTGAATACATCTCTGTATATCTTCTTGAGTTGGAAGGCCATTTTCCCACTCTACGTTTGAATCTAACCAAAAAAAAGATACCGTTACTGTTATTTTAGAATATCCAGTAAAAAAAGTTACCTGGTATAAAATTCAGTACTAATTTGTCTATAGCATGCTTGGCGTGATAATTGTGGGCACATAATAAATTCAACAGGAACGATTTATATTCACTAATAACTAACTCACTACGATGCACCCATTTTAAACTTAACAGAGCTTCGACGAATAATCGTAAGTCTAGATTTAACAAGGATATACAATGCGATGCCTCGGATAACAGATCGCATATATCACTGTCTAATAACTCGGAATCTCTTATCGCGATCACTAAGTTTTCGTAGTCCCTCGTGTTCTCCTCATTCAAAAAATCAGTCAAGATTTTCTTTAATTCCTTCGCGTTTGGTAGTTTAAACCGAACTTTGGTTGGTGTTTTTGTTATAGAGCTTTTTAAGCTAGGTGCCTTCAATATGGAGGATATTCTAGAACTCCTTACACTGCCTTCGAAAATCGACATTTTTTAGGCAATTCGCTAAAATATTTCGTATGGAAAGCAGATAATTAATATGCGGGCGTAGTTTTACGTATATTTACGTACAAGGTCTCTTTTATATTGCAACACGATGTGAAATATTTTGACATTATAACGTGTGGATCACGTTGCACGTTTTTGGCAGATTACATTTTAGATTCTAACCTCACTTTGTGACTTTTGGAGCGCACTCACCAAACACGTGAAGTTATTATCGTTGGTGTTTTGTAGTGGCAGAACTGGTTAATTTATATATACAGTTGATACGGCGAAAGAAGCTGCTTGCGTCGTCATGATTTTTTTGAGTTTAAAAATACTTTTTTTCCAATTTTTCAGTACTTTAAATGCTTCGTATGTTGATTTATTTTAAATTTATTGGTGGGACTACACTTGGAGTATTTAACTATCAAAATAAATAAAATAAGGAAATCTTTAATAAATAATAAAACTACGTTATTTGGTGCAAAAATATAATAACAGAAATACAACGCAACTAACAGAACACATGGTATAGTGTAAATATCAACAAGTAGGACATAATGATTAACATCAAGACTCCAACTTCATACAGGGTGTTAAAAAGTAACGGGAAAGTATTTAACACCCTGTATATACTGTAGAAGCAACTGCATAATCACAGATGGTTTACATTCATTTAACGAGTTAGAAACTTAATAGTAACTTAATTACTTCTTATATAATAAGAATACTTTAAAATAAATAATAATTATTATGCTAACTAAACAAAACAGAGTACTTAAACTACCACGCATATGTTACATAATAGAATTCGTTTATATGTCGATTACTGCAATCCATAGGCAACCAATTATACGCTATTGAGTCAAACCTGTGATGTTGGTTGCCTATAAAACCAAATTTATTCCCCCATTCCTATAAAAGAATACAAACGTGGAATTTAAGCTTACATTATTCTTAATAATTCCAACCCTACCCTTTTTTTATAAATATCAACATCGAGAACAGAAACCTCAACAACATTTCCGATTTGTAAATTTTGACCCTTCATTTTACTAACGTGTATTAACCCATTAGTTCCCACACCGATGTCGATAAAAGCACCAAAATGAGTGTTATTATTAACGCTTCCGGTTAAAACTGTGCCCCTTTTTAAATCGGAAATACTCGTCAAACCTTTCTTGAATAACGGAACTTTCGAACAATCGTTTCTAAGATCGTAATTTAACGGTTTTGAAAGGGCGTCAAGTATTAATTTAATCGTAAACTCAGTAGAATTTAATTCTTTCGATAATTCTTCGTAATTTACCGAGTTTTTAATAGTATTTATGAAATTATTATTCCCGATATCCGCTAACTTTAAACATAATTTCTTTAATAACCTAAGAGTTAATTCGTATGATTCCGGATGTATTATAGTACAGTCTAACTTATTCGTTTTCCCGTTCTTATAAAAATCTTTTTCTTCTTCTGCGGTTATAGGGCCGACTCTTAAGAAGCCAGCGCACTGCTCGTAGGTTTTTTCCCCGATACCTTTGATGTCCATTAGTTGTTTGCGGTTTATAAATGGCCCGTTTTTCTCGCGGTACGTTATAAGAAGTGCTGCTCTTTTATCGGAAAGTCCGGCTACTCTTTTTAGGAGACATTGCGAAGATGTGTTTATGTCAACGCCGACAAAACTAACGCACTCTGTTACGACGCAGTCTAAGGCCAAGTCCAGTTGTTTCTTGGGTAAGTCGTGTTGGTACATTCCGACTCCTAAGTGTTTTGGCTCGACTTTGACGTACTCTCCTAATGGTTCTTGCACCCGTCTTGCTAGAGATACTGTAATAGATAAATATTGGTGTAAGTTTATTGAAAAACAATACAAGTACGCTATATTTACAAATTAAATAAAATCATGTAAGGAAGAATATACGCGAAACATGAATTAACCGTAACATTCCCAAAGAAAATTAGTCACTTTTTATGATAAATTTTAGGTAGAATAGGTAGAATTTTGACTATTGGTATTTTTTTTTCTGAAGAGAATATCTCTTAAAATAGTATAAATAAAAATGATAATACTAACTAGTAAGAAACAAGTCTTTTCAAAAACATTACGAAAACATGTGGGGCCATACAAAGACTTAAAAAATAATAAAAAATGACACTCATAGACACCTGGGACAAGTCAAACTTTTTCTTATTTTGGACTATATTAAACACAGGGATGTTAAATTACAGTGATTAATTTTTGTCATAAATTACCGTTAAATTAAAATTAGTAATTTCAAACATTAAATTATCATGTAATGAAAAATTAAAACTGGTAAATTACGTTTGCTTAAACTACCAGGTAATTAAAAATTCAAAATGGTAAATTAAACTGGTGTTAAACCGATCACTGTAAGTTATGATTGCTACTTAGGGTAACAAAAATGTTTGGTAAAGAAAAGTCATTATTTTGTAGATAACTAGCTAGGGATGTTAAATTTCGGAAATTGATTTTTCAGTAATTTACCACTGAAATTTAAATTATTTCTTTCAAATATTAAATTACCACATAACAAAAATTCAAAATAGTAAATTATATTTTCTGTAATTACCGGGTAGTTCAAAATGATAAATTACCGGTGACAGTAAGTTATGTCAATAAAAATTTATATAGGGTAAACCTTTAAGTCATTATTTTATAGATAACCACCTATTTGTAACAAGTAGATAACTAGCAATTTATAAAAGGACAGTTTAACAGCAAAGTTATCGTATAAAATAATGTAACTCATTACCGATTTACAAAATAACAATGCTCGGTTTCACAAACAATAATTCAATTGTGAATTTGATAGTAGGTACATGGCTTCTAATTTATAATTTTCATTTTTGGCTGTGCTGAATGGATCTCCCCCTTTCCACTCTGTATTCATTGAATACAAAAAGATTAGTTATATTTTCTCAAATACTATCATTCGGCAGTTTAATTGAGGAGTAGAAAAGGGCTTTGATAACGAAAACGAGTAAACAAATTTACCGCTGTTAAAAATGTCCGGATTAAAAGAATCATTGTTACTGAAACCAGGCACAAAAGTAATAAAAAAATTAAGGAAACAAAAAAAAACAGTTAATCATTTTTTAGACCTTTGAAATTATTATAAATATTGGTAAACCAACGGTAATATTTTTGCTGACGATAAATTACTAACGGTAATTAATGCTGACGGTAAATTACCTTTGGTAATTTAAGCCGCAAATTACGGTATAAAAAAATCTGTAAATTACCATTAATTACCATAATTTATTTGGTAATTATCTGGTAAATTACGCTTTTACATAACTTTCTATTTAAGACGTAACGCCAACCTTGAAGTTGAAAAATGACACATATCTTCTACAAATGTCTTAGGAAATAGTTGTTTCATTTGTAATTTTAAGTACAAATATTAAATTAGAATGCATTCTCTCAAATGTCAGATATCGGTACAGTTCAGAGCAAATCTGTGATGCAAGTCTGTTATAACAAAATTAATAGAGATATAAAATTTTAAAATCAGGAATTAGGATCAAATTGAATCAAATTACTACAAAAACATGTCACATTTTGCTAACAACTTGATTTTATACCATAATTTGAAAAATTAGAAAATACGGAAATCGTTTCTGAATTACGTCTAGAATAGTGAACAGAACTTGTTTCGTCAAAAATAAACCTAATGTTATAAATCCTTAAATAGGAACAATAATATCTCGAGTCTTACAAGAATTACTACGAATTAAAGGTAAAGAATTTACAATTTACAGTCCTTTCAGCAAAAACTGTCGTTTTTTCTAACACATGGGTGTTATCGAAAATATAAAATTTACTATACAAACTACCTTGTTTTTATTTATACATTGAGTGGAAAATGAATGAAAGAATTTTATTAAAACTGAAACTGTATGTTACTATCAATCCTAGACTTGCTATATTTAAAGAAAAATAATATTTTACTTGTGCATGCCAAATATGGTGTGTTTGTTTAAATTTTTTTAGAAATACACGATTCTAAACATAAAAATAGAGCTATATTTGATTTTTGAGTATTTTTTTAGTTATGATATTTTTAATATTCTATATGATAATTTAATTACATGAAGAAAAAATAGAAAAATATAGAAAGCAGACAGATCATAATACTTCAAATTTTGATACTACCGAACAAAATATTCCTAAAAATTTAAATACATACCAGCACTAACAATATTTGGATCCAAATCAGGGAACTCTTTCTTAGCTTCAACTCCGCAAGAATAAATAGACGCTCCATTCTCATTAACGATGGTATACTGCACGTCAACGGGCTTAAAATAATCTTCGCTTATCAAATTTGACAGCCAGCTTTCAGTCTCCCTGCAAGCTGTACCATTCCCTAAAGCAATTAACGAACACCTAAAAAAATAATAACTATTGCAAATTCCCAATTCTTTTAAACATAACAAATACCTATATTCTTGAATCAAATTCCTTAACACCACTTGATTATTAACATTCTTATTATGAGGATAAATAACAGTCGACTCCAGTAAACTCCCATTAGACGATATAACAGCAACTTTACAACCATTCGCATATCCGGGATCGATCCCTAAAATGGGACGTCCTTTTACAGGAGCGGTAAGTAGCAGTTGTTTTAAATTGTTGCAGAAAACGTCGTAAGAAGCTTTTTCGGCTTGCGCCTTCAAGTCCGATCGTATTTCTCTCACTATCAGAGGTTGAACTAAAAATTAAACGTTGTTAACT
Source organism: Melinopterus prodromus (assembly GCA_964023965.1). Taxonomy (NCBI): domain Eukaryota; kingdom Metazoa; phylum Arthropoda; class Insecta; order Coleoptera; family Scarabaeidae; genus Melinopterus; species Melinopterus prodromus. The sequence continues at coordinate 4,523,872 of OZ030392.1, forward strand.
TTGTAATTGTTAAAAAATTGCGGGAAGTACGTACTTAACCGTTTGAAACTGTCCTGTACGGCCTCGTTAAAAATGTGCGTCTTAATGCCATCGGACTGTATGTATGCCGACCATAACTTCCAACAGTGCTGCGAGAAATTTTTTACAACAAAATCGGGCATCGTCAGTTTCACGGAGAGGATATTTTGATGTTCACCGCGGTTTATGGCCAATACCTAGAAGTTTATGTTCCAATTTTAGCTTAAAATATACTTTTATTTATTTATTATTTTAACACAACGCCTTTAAAAAAAATTTCTGTAAATGTATTAATAGTACAACATTGTTTGACATGTATTAAAAAAGCCAAATTATAACACCCAGTGCAAAAAGGTTGAAGAAAAATTAGGTACCCAGGTTGGTTCATGATTAAATAAATGTTCCTAATAAAACTGGTGATATTGCGTCAAAAGTTGAATCGAACATGTTTGAGAAATATTTAAAAACAAACATAGGGTAGATCTTAGCCAAATAAATTTTAAAGTCAATTTGTTCTTTTTAATAATAATAATAATGATAATAATAGCAATAATAAAAAGAGTTATTTGAAAAAATCCTTGGACACATCAATTTTTAATTATTAAAATGAGCATAATTAATAAACACAATTAATACACATAAAAGCAATAATAGTAAGTAAATTAAAGTTAAAAAATCAAAATTAAGTTAAATTAAAAGTAAACTAATTAGACAAATGAAGGACGTAACAAAATTTTATATTTTAATGAACATTCTTTACAAATTATTCTAGTAAGAGACACTATAAATTAGAAATTTAAGATACCTAATTGTTATTTTAAAAAAATATCATTTCAAAATAAGGACAAATTTATTTCTGCTATTTTATTTCAGTAGCAAGTTTATTAAAAAACCAAAATAGGAAATTGTAAAATTATTCTTACCTGATGTGGTTTAATATATTTCGTAGCAATTTTAAAATCAAAATAATTCTCATATTTTCCTTCATCGCCTACTTTCGAAGCCTCAGTTTTCTTCGTCTTTTTTATAGCTTTTTTCACTTCCAAACCAAACGTTACCTTCGAACGCCTGCAGAATATCTCATACGTTATTTAAAACTACCAAAACGACCAATACTTACAAATCGCGTACAAACGTAAGCACGTTAGCATCCGTAGAAATAATATGGGCGATAATATGAACTATTCCCTTTTCAACTTTTTCATAAGTGTCAAGCTCATCGTTACCATGGACAACCAAACAATTTAAATCAACAAATGAGTGAGTGTTCAATATTTTCATGGCTGGCTCTTCTAAACCTAACTTCTTCGCTCTTTCTACCAACGTCTTCTTTCCAGATGGTTTATATGGTGCGTACTGAAATACATAATTTCATGGAATACGGTCAAATGCTAATATCCTATATATCATTTTTACGCCCCTATATAGCTTTAACAATTCAGATTCAAATTGACGGTTAATCTTTTAGATTACGTTCAATCGGTTAAGCAGATACCGACTTACCATATGTTCGACTTCTTCAATTGTCGTAGCGTTGAGGATACTTTGTTGTAAAGATGGTGTCAAATGTCCCGCAGCTTGCAAACTTTTTACGACGGATTGAGACTTGGCCTTTAAAGTCAATATTTTATCATAAGAGTTCTTGATATCCCTTAAAGTCTCCGGGCTCATATTATTTGTCACGTCTTTTCTGTACCGTGCAATAAATGGAATTGTGGAACCCTCTTCAAACATTCTAACAATATTTTTGGAACACTTTGCGTCTAGATCGTGAAATTCGGATAAAAGTTGATAATCGTACCAACCAGTTTGGAAGTTATTGTTCAGCTTTGAGGAAGCTTCTGCTTTTATATTTTTAGCAGTCTTTTTTGTAGCTTTTGTCTTTTTTTCCGATTGTTCATCACTATCTTCATCTTCTGTTTTAATATAGTCAACAGCTTCCAATTTAATATTTAATTCTTTCTTTATTTTCTTTCTTGCCACTTTTGCTTTTTTAATCGGTGGATTATCTTCTTCAGTTAACGCTTCTTTTTTAGTTCTCTTTGTTGAACGTTTTGCTAACGGTTTAGTATCAATAATTTCATCTACTTCAGTTAACGTTTCTTTTTTAGTTCTCTTTGTTGAACGTTTTGCTATCGGTTTAGTATCAATAATTTCATCTACATATATACAATCAGAATCATCAAATAGTTCAGTTTTTACTTTAGTTGATTTACTACATTCTCCAAGTTTGCGTTTTGTAGCCATTTTATACTTGATGTATCAACTAAAAACTCAGTATATTAATTATAATAATACCTACATCGATAACTTTGAATATTTACCTGTATTGGTGGTTTTTAACTTTAAAAAACGTGATAAATAATAGTCAAAATATTGACAGGAACACCTAACCTCTACAAACCGCGGTTCGTAATTCACAAAAAGTGTGGCAAAAGAAGTGTGGCGAACCTAAAAACGAAAAACCCTAACTGATGTCATCAAGAAAATGTGAGGTTATGTGCTAGTTAACCTAAACTTCGCATGAGCCGCTTTGTTTGTAAATTAAGAAGTTGTAAGTGGGTGTAATTCAAGTCATGAATAACTACAAAAAAGGGAAAAATGTCGAAGAACCTCTTGTTAAAGAAAATATACCAATTCCTAATTTACCAAAAGACTTTTTGTGGATGCAGGTTTGTATTATTGTTGTTTCTTTATGCACAATATAAACGTTTCTGTTTTATAGGTACGAGGTGGAAGTAAAATAAGAAATTTATTAACCGCTGCTATAAAAGAGTTCCCAGAAAAAGGAAGTGTGGTCTGGACTGGTTTCGGTGCTTCAGTTGGAAAAGCTATTACGTGCGCTGAGATTATGAAACGTGAATTTAAAAGTTCACTACATCAAATTACTAAAATTTGCTATAGACTGTCAGTATTTTTTTTTAGTCAAGAATGGAATAAGATTATTTTCTATTTTTTTAGAATTGAAGAATACTGGGATCCTTTGATACCGCAATTAGATCAAATAGTGGTTAAACGTCGATTGCCGATGATACATATTTTATTGACTGTTGAACCACTGGATTCAAATGAATTAGGGTTTGTATATTAATATAACGGGAGTTCAATTTAAATAGTCCTCTAGTAGGCCCTGAAAAAAAGCTTGTCGATTGGTACACCTGTTGCAAACTAATGTCAACTGACAGGCCATTTTTGGTTAGGTTTACAGCTAATTAAAGGATTAATTTAATTGATCACCTGTTACTACTATTCATTCTTTTAAATAATTTTTTTGGGGTATTTTTAGGTATCAAAGTCCAGATTTGAGTTTGCAGTATAAGCCACAGGAACGCAAGCAAGCTAATAGGGGACAGTTTAGGAATAGAGGTAGAGGGAATCATAATAGAACTGACAGAACTGGTAATAGGCCTAACAAGGACAAGAAGGCCAATTCTAATATAGAAAGAAATGGAGGAAATAGGTGACATATGGAACATAACAGTGATGTTCTTGTGAATGTGTTTTAAACGTTGTAAATATATGACATATTTAAAGTATTGTTGCTTTCATTTCTTCATTTTATTATACAGAATGTCACACTTTTTCCCCAAAAGCAGAACTGGTGCAACATAAGATAACATGCAAAAACAACAATAGAGGAGTAAAGACATTTAAGTAAAAATAATATAATAAATTATTCATGCATTTTCGGTTGCAACATTACTGCAACTGTTACAATTTGAGTAAGGAACAAGTGAACCATTGTACAAACTTTTGAGAATTGCTGCTCTATAAAATATTTATTCATTTTTATTTAAATTAAAATACAAAATCTACTGGGTCAAATTCAAAATATAATTAGGAAATACGGTCCACGTTGTATAATTTTAGGTATCTTTTAGTTCCATACATCATTTGCATGTTGTCAACTCTTTTGACCGTCACTGCTTTGTAGGTCGTCTGTCTGTCAATCCATATTCGATTCATTTAAAAAATGCAGTCAACTCTTTGGAATATAATCGGCTCTTCCGCGAAGGTAATTAATTCCTCTATTATTTTACCGTTACTCCCCAAAAAGGCGCTCGAGCTCCCTTCGAAACTACCTTTTCGGGTGTTTACGTAATATAACCTCCAAACATCCGAACTTTTCAATTTAAAAATAACAAATTTTCTTCAAAGTATTGTATGGTAATTTTGTTTCAGACGCATTGTATGAGAAACTGCAATGGGCGAGTTTTATTTAGCTTACAACAGAGACGTAACTATTCTGCTACGCATGACGCTGACATAGTCGTAATAGGTTCCGGACCCGGAGGTTATGTAGCCGCTATCAAAGCAGCACAGTTAGGTTTAAAAGTATGTATATCTACATTATTTATTCATAGAAATTTACAACGTTCCGAGGGTTTTTCTTGACGTTTACTTGTAGACTGTATGCATCGAGAAAAATGATACTTTGGGGGGCACCTGTTTGAACGTGGGTTGCATTCCGTCAAAATCATTGTTGAACAACTCACATTATTACCATTTGGCGGCATCAGATGACTTTAAAAACAGGGGAATTATAGGTACGTTAAATCTTCGATTTTTGAACATTTACGTTATAAATTTTGTTTTGCGTTTTCTATTTTAGTTGATAATGTTAGGGTGGATCTGGAGAAATTGATGGGGGCGAAAAGTGCTGCTGTAAAGGCATTAACGGGCGGTATTGGAATGCTGTTTAAGAAAAATAAGGTTACGTTAATCAAAGGTCACGGAAAAATTACCGCTGCAAATCAAGTAACGGCCATGAAGAGCGATGGTACCACTGAATTGGTCAACACTAAGAACATCTTGATTGCAACTGGATCAGAAGTTACACCTTTCGCTGGTATTGAGGTAATTTTTTAATTAAAGTTTTTAAGTTTTATGTTCCCAATTACTATTTTGATGATAGCTTCTAAAAATTAAAAACACATTTCGTAATATTGCCAGTTATTAGAAATAGATGTCGTAACATTGTATCTTCCAACAAGATTTCTTACGTAAACATTGTATTAATGTTTTATGATAAGACTTTATCTGTTTTTATAATAACCATTTTATTATCTCAAAAATACCATAATAACTTTTGAATTAATAACAATGATTTATAATTAAAAAAAAACTGTTAATGTTAACTGACTGTTAATTTATTGGTATAATTAGCAAAACAAGTAGTTATTTCTATAATATTTTATTCTACTAAATTTAGACAAAAGCTTATTTTAAGCTCTGTGTACTTTGGAACTCCGTAGGTTTGTATTTTCCAATAGTAAACTGTTGCCAAGGTAACTATTTATCTTGCACTATTTGCAGTTTTAATAAATTTGGAAATGCAATTTATTACGTTTTATTTGATTTGGGACAAACTCATTTTCGACACATCTAGAAAAATAAGCATGGAATCTTGATAAAACTTACAAACATTATTCTTTTTACACCAACAATCCATATAAAGATTTTTTGATTTTTTAAGTTACCCAAAACGGTGTACAATTGGGCTACGAATTATAAAACAAATCATAACTCGAAAAATGAGCAAGGAATCTTAATGAAACTTACAAACATTATTCTTTATACACCAATAATTGATAAAAATATCTTAGTTACCTATGCCACCCTCTGAGAGGGATGGAATGATTTAATTCAGTTACCAAAATGGTATAAAATTGGGCTAAAAATGATAAATAAAACTCATAACTGGAAAAATAAGGAAGGAATCTTGATGAATCTTACAAACATTATTCTTTATACATCAACAATTGATAAAAAGACCTTAGTTGCCCATATGGCCCACTGAGAGGGGTGGTTTTTTAACTTACCAAAACGTTCTAGAATTGGGTTAGGAAAGATACAATTTATGCTATTTAAGTGTGCATTATAAAATGAATAACTTGTGCATTAAATCAATAAATGTTGAGAACTAGCTCTACTGCGCATCAAAATTAACACTGATCTGATTTTGACGATTCATGATAGCGCATACATTCAATAATATATGTGCTTATTATTTAATTCAAATGGCTCACCTTACATATTATGTTAAATGAAAATTCTATTGTTTTCGACTTATGACGTCATCGACACTTTTTTAATGGCAACCCCGTATTTTTTTTACTGGTATTAATAGATCCGTTACTGTGTTAAAGTTAATAAGCAAGCGTATGGCTAACATAACAAAATTTTCGAGAGAAAAAAAAACTGTTAAAAATTATGGTAGTATTGATAACTTATTTGTTTAGAGAATCGCTGTAAATGCTTCAAAAACATTTGGTCAATAGGTTCACCTAGTATAAATTTGTCATAATTTCAAATCACATTTATTATATTTTTTCCCCACTTTTTTCGAAAACTTCACGGAAAACTTTGCGTGAACCCAAAGCGCAATGTCACATTCATATTACAAAATTTATTTTCCCTAAACTTGTCACAATTTTTCAATTTTCAATTGTCTTTTTCTCGAAAAATTTCTTTTGGAAGGTCATAAAATGTTTCTTTTGTTATTTACACAATTAAATGATCTACCAAATTCAGCAGGAAGGAAAAAAAATGGTGTCACAATTTAAAAAAAGAGTGAAGATTACTGAAAAAGTGTGCATTTTAGTAACTAAAAATCGACGTCTACAAGGATGTTTTTAAAATGACACAACGTCTCATGTATTTTTCCATGTCCCCATACTTTACGCGCTTGCTGTATGTGCGCTGCAGGTTGCACAACTTAATGCACATTATATTCTTTCTATAGGACGCATTATAATTTTCTCATGGTACAATTTAGATTATTAAATGTGCTTATAATATTTTCAAATTCTGATTTAAAGTGCACACATATATTATTAAAGGGACCTTCAAGTATATCAATGCACAATTATTTATTCTGATGTACGTTTATATAAATTTATTGTACACGTATTTGTTTTTAATGCACAAGTAATTTTTGAATTGCTCAGATATTTTTTGTATTGGCCAAATATTTTATCAAATGTTTACAATAAATACACGTTTTATGTTATTTATTGCGCATATATCTTGTACTGAACAAAAAATAACAACTCAGAAAATAAACCAGGAATTTCTTTATAACATTTATGTTTACGTCTTTGACAATCTTTTCAGATTGACGAGCAGCAAATTGTTTCCTCGACCGGAGCTCTGTCTCTGAGTGAAATCCCAAAGAAGATGATCGTCATTGGCGCTGGCGTCATTGGTTTGGAATTGGTAAATTTCAAGCTCTTACAAAATATCGAAACAAATAACATAAAAAACCTATTATATTCCTATTAGGGTTCAGTATGGTCTAGACTAGGAACCGAAGTAACCGCGGTTGAATTCATGACTTCCATTGGTGGGGTTGGAATCGACCAAGAAGTCGCAAAAACTTTCCAAAAATTACTCACCAAGCAAGGAATGGTATTCAAGCTGGGTACTAAGGTTACTGCTGCCACAAAGACCGGAGGAGGCATCAAGGTTTCCGTCGAGGATGTCAAAAACCCAGACAAGAAGGAAGACGTAAGAAATAAAAGACTGCACCAAGTTTTTTTATTTTTTTTTTCATTCCGATATATTGCAGATGGAATGTGATGTGCTGCTCGTCTCCATCGGTAGACGGCCGTACACCGAAAACTTGGGATTGGAGGAAATGGGTATTGAACGTGACCAGCGAGGACGCATTCCCGTTAACTCTGTTTTCCAAACAGTTATTCCAAACGTTTACGCCATTGGTGATTGCATACATGGCCCCATGCTGGCGCACAAGGCTGAAGATGAAGGTAAGTGGTTGTAGTATTAGTAACAAGTTGCCAAAATGCACAATAAATCATTACGGTTATTGAAAATTCTTCGATAAGAAATGTCGTCTGCACAAGAGACCAAGTTGATAAACGAGAGAGATATTCAAATTGTTAAAGTTACTGAAAGTTGCCAGAATGCATAAGATATCATTTGAAAAAATCATAACTATAAAACTCATAAAAGAGTTTTGATTAAATCTGCCATGGTTTATTTAAATTCTTCAAAAAGTTATACTGCATGCGTGAAAGATCAAGTTGACAACTGAGAGAGAGGTTCCAATTGTTAAAGTTACAGAAAGTTGCCAGAACGCACAAGAAATCATTTTAAAAAATCATAACTCTAAAGAATTTTGATTTACCCTGCCATGGTTATTCAAAATTCTTCAATAAGTAACATGTGTGCGTGCATGTGAAAAGGGACTAGTTGTCCGTTTCTAATAACGCAGATAATCGCAAATAACTTTAAACTGGTTCAAAATACACATTTTTATTTTATTTGTTAATTAGTCTCTTTATTGTGTTTTTATGTGTTTTATGTGTTTGTCTGAAACCCGTCTGCGGTTGGAAACGCATTAAAAAATGCGTTTTTATAGCGAACGAAAAGGAACCAGTTTTCGATATCATGCTACGCTCTAGCGCATTACAGTGTTGTCGCATACAGTGGCACAAACAAATGTCCGTATGATAGCAGTTTATAAACTTTTTTGTAAAAAATATAATTACAAAGTTATATAATATTCCGGGACAATTACTACGCTTATATTAACTTCACTTGTTTGTTTGTTACATTCAAATTTCAGTCGAGTTGAAATTTTGTATGTGGATTGATTTCAGGTGACAATATATACAGCATTAAAAAAAAATTTAAACTTTTATTAAATTTGAAAAAAGCTTCTAAATTTAAAAAATTTGTTCAATCGAGTTGAAATTTTGTATGTAGACAGACTCCCGGTGACAATGCTTGAAAAAAATAAAATGTACTAAAAATTGGAAAATTTTCAAAACTTGTAATTTTGTTTATAAAACGTTTTTAAGAAGTTATGTTTAACCTAGTTATGTTTATTTCTTATCATTAAACATCTAAAATAATTTGATTCTATTTGATTTATTTGTATTTTATTCGTCGTCAGAGATTGCAAATATTAATTTTTAACTGACATAAGTGTTGAAAGCAGAGAGCTGCATAATTATGTTACAGGAAATAGGAAAAGAAAATTTGCAAATTCTAGTTAATTTATTATGGTTGCTAGATTGCATTCGTTGCCATTTCGAATTAGAAACATCTAACATCAGATCTTTCTGAAAAAGAAACCTTACGAGAATGCTTAAAGTTTTCTTAAGTTTCGAGAGATGACAATACCTACTTTACACTATATTGTAGCCCCAGGCCAATGACGCTATAGATTAAAAAACCTAAACGGAATAATGAAATAATAAATTCTGCTGAAAATCTTGAAACTAATATCGAAATTGTTCCTAAAACGGTTGCAAAAGTTTACTTTTTGCATCAGGAACATTAATTATTTTTTTTTAAATTTTTCTTTATGGTAATCGGCTTAAAATATTGGAGTACATTTGCCACAACTTATTCTATCTAAAAACACTCATAACTCAATTTCGGTCAACTGGTCCCTTTTTATATCCAGGCACACATCACCTTGGCAACTGAGAGAGAGGTTCAAATGTTTAAAGTTTCAGAAAGTTTCTAAAATTCACAAAAAATCATTTGAAAAAAATCATAAGTCTAAAACTCGTGGAAGAATTTTGATTCAACCTGCCGTGGTTATTAAAAATTCTTCAATAAGTAATATCGTGTGCATGAAAGATCAAGTTGACAACTGAGAGGGAGGTTCTAAGTTTTAAAGTTACCAACATGCACAAGAAATCATATGATAAAATCTACGAAAACTCTAATAATAATCGAAAAACTTTGATGAAACTTATCATAATTATATCAAATACAGCAATAAGTAACATAGTGTCAATGAAAGCCTAGGTTGACAACTGACAGGGGCTGCTCGATCTTGTTAAGTTAAAGAAAGTTGCTAGAATACTTAAGATCATTATAAAAGCTTGTAACTTTTAAAATAATGGAGTAATTTTGTTGAAACTTGCTATAATTGACCAAAATACAGCAATAAGTAATAAAATGTTATTTTTTTTTTCAGGCATCGTCTGTGTGGAAGGAATCCAGGGTGGCCCGGTCCACATCGACTACAACTGTATTCCCTCCGTAATCTACACGCACCCAGAAGTTGCGTGGGTAGGCAGGTCCGAGGAAGACCTTAAGAGCGAAGGCGTCGAATACAAGATCGGCAAATTCCCCTTCCTCGCCAACTCGAGAGCGAAAACGAATAACGAAACTGACGGATTCGTCAAAGTATTATCTGACAAGGCGACAGATCGCATTTTGGGCACACACATCATCGGACCGTCCGCGGGAGAATTGATCAACGAGGCTGTGTTAGCTCAGGAATACGGTGCGGCCGCCGAAGACGTTGCCAGGGTTTGCCACGCCCACCCGACGTGCGCGGAGGCTTTGAGAGAGGCCAACCTGATGGCGTACTGCGGAAAACCTATTAACTTCTAAATGCAATGAAATACAGAAAAAAAGCAATGTGACGTGTTTATTATTAAATCTTCTAGCCCAACTGCCCTGGTATTATCTGTATTTAAGTATTGTTATGTCACTTATATGTAAATATTCGTATTTATCTGTTTATTTTTAAAACACCACCCGTACTTTACATTATATGTTTAATTTTTAATGAATTTAGGTTTGGAATAAACTAATTTTAGACCATTCTGTTTGTTTTGTTGTAACCTTGCTTCCGAAATATTTGATTTGATATGCGTCGAGAATCGACGATTTTTTGGAAAATTTTTATTTTAATTATAAGTTAATTACAACAGATTTTTTTTCATATAAACTTACTAAACCTGCTATTTTTTAATTTTACGTCAGAATATATGAGAGTATGACATTCGGCTTGGACAACCATTCTGGTGTGACGTAGGTGCGCAGAACAAAACGATTTTTGCTTTATTGGCCCAGAGAGTGCTAGTGACAGTCAAAAGTAGATTTAATAATTAGGTTTTTTGACAGTTTTAACTGTTTTTGGTTGCCTACCGGTAAAAGAAACGGGACGTTTGGTACCAAGATGATGATTTTTGGTACTCTATAGTTTTTCATTTTGCTGATTCATTAATCATTTTTCAAAATATATAATAAATTGGTTCCTCGTATACAGAAAAAAATCCTCTATTAAAAAAATATAATTCTTTCCTATATTTGCTTTTTTATAAAGGACTTCTGTTTATTCTGTGTTTTAAATTAGATACATTTTGCGTTATTAAACTAATATAGAACTGGAATTTCACGTTTGATGTTGGTGTTGTTAAGTTCATTAGTTTGATTTGCTAATTATCTAAAACTTCTTCACCAAACTGATAATTGGCATACGTTTATCCTATTAGTTTATGGGAAAAAATCACACACAGGATACATTCATTAACTTTCCGCAGTTTGGAACGTCTATAGACAAACAATACATTCATTTCTGATAAGATCCCTTCAACAATAACGCAATTATTAATATGAATTGAGATGTTCATTACCAAAAATTAATTCAAACTATAAATAATATTTCTATAAATCTCTGGATACAACCTCATTATTATCGACGGTGCTGCCGCCTGCCATTGGCTAAAATCATAATTACCGCCAATTCGTCTATGCAATTTGTTGCTCAACAGCTACGAACAAATGCCAAACGGCGGGTGTATGGTACGGTTAGTTTTTGTAGTAAAAGCCCAGAGAAATGACTTGCGTTTTTCTGGCATCTAATATAGCAAATAACAACAACATTCATTATTTTTATACTTAAAACGAGTGGCTGGTGGTTGCTTGATGTACAGTAGTTCGTGTGCGGCAAACTCGTCTTGTTGTTTGGTGTATATATGTTCATAAGACGCCAAAGGAAGCAGGGATGTTTTAGACAACGTATTTTTCTAACGGTTTTATAACTGTTAGTGTCGGTAGTGTAAGTACGTCTTCAAACTATCAAAGATTACGTTTTATCTTCCGCGGTTGTGCCGAAAAACGTAATAATCTCGATTCTTCTTAATAAATTAGTGCCCATTCCCAATGATTTTGGGGTCTACCGTCTTCCAGCTGTGCAGGTAAAAGTTATTTTTGTTTTAAGTCGATGTTCGTATGTATTGTCTTGTAATGTTACTGAGATTTTCGGTGTCCATATGTTGATCAAAATGTATAATTTTCACAATTTGCCTTATTAGTTTGAGGGTAAATAAATTGAACCGCAAAGTTTCCAATGGTAGTAACCCAACATGTCCGCTGTGCTGCAGTGTTTGATGAAAGAAAAACTGTGACCTTTGGGATGATTCTGCCCATGTTTAGTAACCATGTTTACGCATGTTTATACATGAGCCGTAGGCGAGTGTATGAACTACATGCTCGCGATTTATTGAGACACATTTCAGTAATGATATTGATGAATTTCAGTACAATGTGTCGAAAAAATAATGAAAACTGGTCAAAGATTACTGAGTTATTGAACATCAAAGATTGTTAGCCAAATAATAACTAATATCTTGTAAAGAAAGATGTGTTAAGACTTTCAATGACCTTACGAAAGTGTTATTTATGAAGTCTTCTTATGAATGTTTGACATTTTTTGCAGGAGCATGAAAGACCAGGTACCAGGTACACCAGAGCAAACGTGTGGAACGGATTTGATGAATAGGAACCTTCTAGATATGAAGACATCTAAAGGTAGAATCTAAATAATTTAATATTTTCGTGTTTTTCGGTCTTACTGATTATTGTTTTCCCGGATAGCTTTCTCAAAAGTTCACTTAAATACGATAAAATTTGAAGTGTATTTGAGTACAATAAGTCTGGTTTGCAGTCAACTGTATTTCAACTTTATTAACATCTTCTTATTAGAAGTGTTGTATGTGGAACTTTACGTCAAAAGAAGTTGGTCTCTTCTTCAATCAACTGTTTGTCGTTCAGTTGCCATATAAACCCAATAAAAAAATAATTGAATATCCCGATTTTTGCTAATATTTCGTGTCACCTAATCAGTTATTAATTAATTACGGATACTAATTTGCATATTTCGGATTGGACTTTTCCACTAAAAATGTTGGACGCACATATTGCACAGTGTCTATATCTATACGCTCTTTACTTACTTGTAGAGTTATAATATACTTACCCGCCTGAACGTCTACCTGCCATTCTGTACAGCTATTTTTCCTTCTATATGTGGAGCTCTATTCTTAATTCTTAATCTCTATCTTTTGTGTTTCTTGCAATTTTTCATTCATTTTATTAGACGAATAAACAGCAAATACATATTCAAGTTAAAAAATTGCCAAAAAATAGGTAAAATGAAACACTTAATTATATATAATTATGTATATTAATCCATACAACGCCATTCATAGTAGTATTTGTACATATTAGCTTATAAAATGCAGTTTTTGCTGTAATATATAATATATTTCTTAGTGAAAATAAGTTATATAAAATTAAAATATTGTAAAATTTTACAAAAAATATACATTGTGTATAAAAAAGTGCGATATGCAGTTTTGAACTTCTACCTACCATTCTTATGAAAATAGCTATATACATATTACAATTTATATACAAATAGTCACAGAACACTTAAGATATGCGGCATACATGAAAAGAGATTAGATTCCCATCATAAATATTGGATAAATGTACAATTTAATGTTGAATAACCTACACACTACATCTGTGATATGGCATCTATTTGTATTTTCTTTCTACAAATGACTGTAACGAAACAAAATAACTATACCAATCTTAAAAATAACATAATAAAATATTATTACTTTACACAACTCGTTAACTAAATAAAGAAAGATAATTGCGCGTCGTTCGTAAAATAGACAACCGATATAAAATATAATTTAATTACAAAACTAGCCGTAAACTACAACAGAAATTTGATTTAACTACTAGAAATTAAATCGTATACAGTATTCGAATATAACGTAATAACAATTTTTTTAATAAAAACATTTTTATTTGTGCGATGAGCGTTTGTCTTTTAAAATAATTACCCCTTAAAGCATTTTATACAAAATATACAACCGTCTTGTTTTGAACTAAATTAGAAAAAAAAATAATATACATTCAAGAGATTCAGTAAATGATAAAATCAACATTTGCATTGTCTTGTAAAAAATAATGCCATTTTCGAGCTTAATTTTTGTATTTAAGAGAGCCAGTTGCAACATATACAGGGTTAGCCAAAATTACCAGAACACTTAAATAATTCTCCAACAGTAAGAACGCGGTTTCCACCCAGAAATCAATATATCAACAGTAAGAAATTTAAAAAAATTGTTTAACAAAAGTTTTTGGTTTTAAACAAGCTATCGTTTAAATATATTTTCAATGTACAGGTGCTCATTTAACTATAGAAATTTGGTAACCTTTCCTTTTTTTAAATAGAATACGCTATGTATTATTTCATTTTTAAATCTAAGATTATGTCTAAGAATTTTTTATAGGAATCATTTTTTATAAAATGCATTATTTTTAATTATAATAATATTATATTTTTAACTGACATCTAAATAATCCTTCAACTGCAAAAAAATCAAATAAAAGTTTTTTTGATTTAAACATCTCGTTTAGATATAGTTTAATATACATGTTACGTGTTCATTTTGTTATGAAAATTTGCAAACGTTCCCATTTTCTATTAGAACATTCTGTATAGTTTTTTTTAAAATCTAAGATGAATTCTAGGAACTTTTTGTGCATTATTTTTGGATTTTGGATTTTTTACCTGTTTGGTTAAAGTAAAAGTTCATGAGTTTTGATTAATTGCTTATAACTAAAAACTAATGCATTTTATAAAAAAATAATTCTTACATGAAATGCTTAGAACTAATCTTAGCAATAAATTTTTTTAAATATAATATATAGATATATTAGAAAAAAGAGTTTGCAAATTTCCATAATACAATAAACAGCCTGTATATTAAAAATATATTTGAAGGAGAGGATTTTTAAACATAAAATACTTTTTGATTTTTTTTATTTTGCAGTTGTAGAATTATTTAGGTGTTCCGGTAATTTGACCATTTTTGGTTAATAGCTTATAATTAAAAATAGGGCATTTTATAATACAATGATTCCTATAAAAAATCTAAGAATTAATCTTACAATTAAAAAACTTTTGCCTGAAAATTTTTTTGAAAATTTGTTACGATTGGAGAACTGTTTAGGTGTTCCGGTAATTTTGTCTAACCCTGTATATAATAGTAATTTTGAATCAAATATGTAAAAATTGCTTGTCAGTGAGTTATCATGCATATTGGATATTTTTTATTTATTGCTTACCTTGGATTATTAGGTATTTTTTACACCAACTTTTGCTTACATTCATAATGAATTGTTTAGTAAAACGTCTCTCACTACGCTGACGATATTTCCGTCAAAACCATAATGTCATAAAAAATAAACTTAATAACTAAATAATAAACTAAAAACAGGTATACAAATATATTGAAAAAAAAATTGTTACTAAAGTGTCAGTACAAAGTGCGGTTGCTAGTTAACATACTATAAAAAATATACTTCTATCGTTATACATTATACGGTAAAATATCACATAGAGCGTCTGACGTGTTGGTCGTATGTTCGTTTCATCTAAGGACTAAATAAAATCTCGCCTAACCTCAAAACTCCAATTCCTCTAACGTCTTAGAGAGCCGATTATTGTCAATTCTTCTACGTTGGCTCCTTCTTACAGCGTCTGCTCTTCTATAAGGCTCGCTTTTTAGTCCAAGCAAAATGTCTTCTAAAGCTCCGTTGTAAACTTCATCCTGTTGCAATAGTTTCTTTTCGTGCACCATTTTCGTTTTATGCTTCAGTTCGTTAATAACTGCATCCTAATATTCATATAATCAATTTAATTAATATGAAAACTAACTTAGATATAATGGTAGATGATTGTATGTACAGATGAAAATGTCTAAAGCTAGCGACCCAAGCAATGTGCTGAAAAAAGCTTATAAGTAGCTAAAATATAAAATAAATAATAAAGATCAGTTTTTTTTTGTATTTTCCTTCACCATTTAGTATAAATATCAATCGAACTTATAGGTTAATTGTAAAGGTAATCATCTGAAAATATGCTTACTGATATCAGTAACCATGGTTATGACTGAGATATCCTAACTGCAATTTATGAGATAATAACAATATTTATCTACGACTCACATGTAAAAAGTTCATTGCATATGTATCTATTACTATATAATCCCCATCATGATACACACCAATGATTATAATTACACTAGCGTTGTATAATAATGACAGTTTGTTCAAATAATGACTTCATTATTTGAACGACCTGTCATCATTATACAACGCTAGTGTCAAAGTCTGTTGAAATCGACGTGTATGACAGTTTTGTGACAGTTCGCCTCGCCATCATTGACAAATACATTTAAAATATTTGATATAAAATGAAATTTATGAGTCGTAGATAAAACGTTATATTTGACTTGCACACAACGGATATAAATCGCTCGTATGATTACACGCTCGCGTATATACCTTATGCTCGCGATTTATATCCTTAGTTATGTGCTCATTAAATAATATACTATAAATTAGTATGTTGAATGTCATATACAAGCATTTCTTGACAAGCGTATATCAACTTATGTGTTTTTTTTAATGAAACTGTTATTATATACTCAAAAATGTTCTAAAAATACAACAAAATACAAAATTTGATATTTACTTCATGACCTTTTTAGAGTTTTTAAGGCATTGGGTTCAATTGTTGTAAGTTTAAGAAAAACGTAGAAGTTAAAAATTGACAAATTACAGGATTTGAGTATTTATCAAAAAACAGATATAAGACAAAATACTTACTTCAACGAACACTAATATTATTTTCTTGTAGAAATTATCGTTTTGCATTTTATTTACATTTTCAAATAACTGTTGTTTGATAGAAGAAAACATTTATTGTATTATTGTTTCCTATGGACATTCAAGTTGTAAATTTTAACGCTTTTCTTTAACATAAACTCTTCAAATATACGTTGTTTGCACCAAATAAATATTATAAGGAAATCAACTTTTAACAAAAAATATAAATAATAATATATTGTTTTCTCTATTGAAACAACGTATTTATTTGAATTAAACAATTTTACACATTTTGTGGTAGCAAACTAATGAAAAAAAGAAGAATTTAATGCCTTTTCTTTATACAAAATCACTAATTTTCAAGAATAACAATGACAAGCCACAATGATGGTTTAAAATTATAACAAAATGCTTAAAAAATTGAGAATAAATGCTTTTTATCATATGATTTAAAAAGATTATGCTTGGGCAAAATAAAAACAACCCCAATAGGGTTGTATTGTATTGTGTATTATTTGTACAGTGTAGTTATTTTGTTAATAATTTTTTAAACTGTGAAAAATTATGGTTTCCCAATAACTTTTCAGGTAAAAGTAAGTTTTTTAGGATAATTATTAAAGTTTTTAGGATTTTTTGTTGGCATTTGGTTCAGCTGTAGTAAATTTTTAAAAACACCTTTTTTTGAAAGCCGTCCATATTAATGTTAGATAAGTTTGGCCATTTTGGACCTAACTTTACTGTCTGTTAATGTTCTATTTAAATAAAATATGTCCGGGATTGTTAGCAGCATTTACCCCATTTTTAAGCCACCTGGCTAATTCAAATTTTGCACCTGGCAACTCTACATGCAGTACGGAATATTTAAATCTTATTAAACAATGTCATTCAAGAATTATTTTAAACAAGTTTATTAGTTTTTGACAAGATATTTATTACAACAATAAGAACTAAATAACAATAAACTAACATTTCTACTGCTCTATATTTAAATATATCTATAGTTATGACGTAAATTTTCCAGTAAATAAAAATAAAAATTGTAAACAGGCACTAAGTATAAAATAATGTGCAGTCGGTAAAAAATTAAAATAAAAAAAACACTACACATAAAGGAATACCAGGAAAAATAAGCACCCAGCCAACAAAATTAGTAACAACACATAAACTCATGTCGTCAACATATGCTTTAAAGCGTTCTGCAAGCAACCAGGATTTATGATTAGACATACCTGCTGCTTTTTCTGATTCAGTTTATTCTTCTTATTAACTTCTTCGTTTGTTTTCGTAGACGCATTCATCGCGGCAATTTCCAGTCTTCTCCTCTGTTCATTTTCATTATCTGCAACCTAACAAACCAAAAAAATACGGTCCGTCAATTATAACCGTGTTCGGAAATTTCTCTAAAATTAACAACTAACCTTAAAAGCTTTCGCAAACCTAACTAGTAACGAGAAGAACGAATTCGCGTCTGTCGTTCTTGGAGATTCCGCAAAATATTCGACGCATTCCCTAAACGTGTCCTGGGCAGTCTTGACGTCGTTCTTCAGTTTTTTTACCTTATCCTCGGCGTTCGCTAAGAAATCTCTCAAGACTAAACTCTGCGCTCCTTTACCTCTAATATCGGCTTCTTTTCTCACGGCTTCCATACCTTTTTCTATTTCGTGAACGTCGGTTGTGATATTTTCCAGTGAAACTAAAATAGAAAATACAAAAATACTGTAGTTTTACAGAATAAACAATGTATTAAAACTATCAGTTTTTCTGAAAAGTTATAAATATTAAACGTACATATTATATCTTTTATTTAATAACTCGAAGTCTTAATAACTCGAATTTTTTTTTGTGGCAAGTCTTGGTTCGAGTTATCAAAGTTCGACTGTATTTATATTACAATCAGTCACGTAAATCAGAATTATAGACACATTTGTAAAAGAAAATAAGTTTTATACTAACCTACTGCAGCTTTCTCGATATACATTAATTCGGTTTCAAAATTGAGCAATTCAGGGAATTTTTGTCGGATTGTCGCCACGATAAAATGTAGAAGGCACTGTTTTTTATCGGTCGATTTAGTATCCAAGAGTGTGTCCAAGGACTGCAGTTTGAATCCGTACGCAGGTCCTCGTTTACTGCTGTTCAAGTAATTTCCGAAAGCCAAAATAACCTCCAATACCTGTTTGAGCTTCCGTGAATTTTTCACAGAACTTCCCGCCGATATTATAGCATGTATTTGCTGAAAATTTATAAATTTAAAAAGTTGATTTTACGTGTTAGTTTTGTTGTTTTTACGTACAGGTGTTATAAGATGTAGATTGTCAAAGAAATTGCCTATATAACTCATGATCGACAGTTTTGCGGATAGCCTTTCGACTTTGG
Source organism: Melinopterus prodromus (assembly GCA_964023965.1). Classification (NCBI taxonomy): domain Eukaryota; kingdom Metazoa; phylum Arthropoda; class Insecta; order Coleoptera; family Scarabaeidae; genus Melinopterus; species Melinopterus prodromus. Next base: position 4,543,015 of record OZ030392.1, read on the forward strand.
TTAACTGCATGAGGAATTTATCTTCGTCTGTAAGGAGAGCGACGTTCTTCTTTTCGATTATATACTCCCGATAGGCTTTTGTTTCTTGTTCGGTCGGCACCATTCGTTGTAGGACTTCGACGTTTTCTAAGGGTAATTGTTTCAGATCTAACATTGTTATTGCGATGATTACTTTCTCTACGGGCGAGTCAAGTTTTCTTCTAGATATTGCTGAAATAAAACAAAAATTATTAATGTATGTAATATTTTATAGAATGGTAAAGATCTGTCCGATTTTTTGTTTATCGTTTATCAATATATTGCAATTAGCAAGGGTGTTTTTTAGACAAAATTCCTGTGTAAGGCTATAAAAATGATGTTATATACCCACGCAGAGATTTTCTTATTTTTCCAAACTTTTCACACTATAAATATATATATTATTATTATTAAACCCAAAACAATAAATTTTACAGAACAGCTAAACACGGTTTACATTTACTCTATAAATTATTATGATTATTATTATAATTTTGTGTCTTTTAATCGATGAGAAATTTGCTGATCGAATTATGTAACACAACAGCCATTTTGGATGAAATTCGAGTTAAACTATTTTGTCCTAGACTGACAACTCAATATACAGTGTTAGTCAAAAGTACTGAAACACCTAAATAATTCTCCAACTCTAAACAATTTTTAAAAAAATCAAACATATTATTTTGGTTTTAAACAAGTTCAATATAGTTCAGTATATGTTAATAATAATTGATATTATGGAAATTTGGTAACCTTTGCTTTTTTCAAATACATATAGCATATAAATAATTTTTTTCATTTTAAGATTCGCAGAATTTTGTATAAAATGTATCATTATTGAGTAATAAACAATTAATCAAAATTAGTTAAAATAACCGGAACACCTAAATTTGTAGTTTGTTTAAAACAAAATAACTTTAGATAGATTTTTTTTGTGTTCCGGTAATTTTGATAAATTTGATTTGCATATATCTAGAAAATGATTTCTAGAAAACAATTCTTAGAATTAATCTTAAAATAAAAATAAATTGAAAATAAACCTATATAATAAATACGACTATAAAGTTGCCATAATAAAATAAACAGCCTGTATATAGAAAATATATTCAAACAAGAGTTTGGTTAAACTAGGAAAACTTTTGTCTTGATTAAAAACAAAAATTAAATTAAAAATGAAAATATACACAGGTTTCTATTTTAAACAGGAAAGGTTACCAAACTTACAGAATAAAATGAATAAATGAATAAAAATATATTTAAACAATAACTGTTGAAAACAAAAAACTATTGTTTATTTTTTCAAATTTGCTAAAAGTGTATACAAAAAGTTGTTTCCTTTTTGGTAACTTTTTTGTCATAATGTAAATGTCATTCTGAGTCAAATGTTTCAGATGGACTTGTGTTTTTCTGTGAATACAAGTTTCAGCTATTTGAAATATTTACAATTAATATATAAAATACAAAACCCCTATTTTAAACGGTTCGAGCTTCTTAAGGAAATCAATCCATATGAAACTTTTTACTCTAAATTATGGTTTCTTAATTTTTGAAAATGAATGTAACAAATTACAAAAACTAAGTACAGAGAACATATCAAAATTGTTTTGCAGTTTTCTTTTCTACTGCAGCGTTGCAGGTTATTTCATACCAACTATATTGTTGTATTTTTTTTATAGTACACACAAATTCCTGTAAAATTACAGCATTATTACTGTAAGTTTACAACAAAAGTACTGTAATTTCACAGTAGACGTGATTTTTACACCATTTTTTTATAAAACAAATTTATAGTGTATACAAAAGCATAGTAAATTTATACCAAAAGAAAAAACATTGTTATCTCTGGACACAAATTCATAGTTTCTGAATTATCTTGTATACGGTTCATAAATTCTAAAATTTGATGGTTGCAATATTAGTTTTAGACCATACACCAAAAGTTACTGTAAACTTTTAGTACTGTTTTTTTTTTAAACTTCCTCGTACTCTACACTCACCGATATTTCTTAACCTAGTATGCTCCAACAGCGACACATTCTCAGCCTTCTTAAACCTCTTACTAGGGAACGTACTGAGTCCATCAGTTACACTACTATCGCCGTTCGACAACGGTCCAGTCGTGCCAATTTTGAACTTCTCTTCAAATTCGTTGAAATCGATGTATGAATGCAACTTGTCGTCGTCCAGTTCGTTGAAAATGGTCCCTCGGACCTGGTTCGGTTTGAGCGCCACCCAATTTATCGTCGGAAGTTTGTACTTCGTCGAGACTTTTCGTTTTATTGTCATAGCACCATCGGGCGCTTGCATCAGGCCAGCTGGTGGAGGCGGGATAAAGGAACTCATGGGTTTGTTCGGTGGAGGGGGAGGACATGGTGGAGGAGGTGCCGCAGGGGCAGGTGGAGGGGCAGGTGCAAGTACGGGGGCTGCTGGTGCGGGTGGGGGTGGGATGTTAGGGGTAGGTTGATCGGAGGAAGTTGGTTGGCCGATTTGTAGTAGATCCGCAAGACTGGCAACTGAAAAAATTAGAATGACGAATAAGCTACAAAAAATCAAGGTTTATTGGTAAATAATTATTTGATTTGGAAAAACCTCACCAATATTTTGAATCTATATAAGAACATTATTAACAAATTTACTCACAGGCAAATTTTTGATTTAAGTATTGGTAAGGAGCCATAACCTTCAAAATCGAATTGTCATAAATCAAGTGTCAAATATGAATATATAATACCAAAAGCCGTTCCATTATAAACATCGGAACTAAAAATATTACCGTTTTATTTGAAAGTGTAAATTTTTTTAGAAAGCAATATTGATACTTTATTATAAAGTTTGGTGCCAGAATTAATACCAATAAAAAATTAGTTTAGAGAAATTCAGACGTAGATTATTAAACACAAAGAAAGTCAAACGAAATAGTTAATAATAGTTAAGTTAATTCTGAAAACTCAAGGCATAAACATACAAATCTGGAGATGGAATTGCATTTTAAACGCATGCTTGTCTAAACCAAACATAAATTACAGAAAATATGAGGATTTTGCTGAGAACATCTACCTATCTCAACTATTAAACTTTTACAACACATAATGAATAATATACAATAGCGCCTGAAAAGTGACATATAGTTCATTTGGCCTAGAGAAGTTAGGTACACAGGTTGGTTGCATTATAAAATAAATGTTCCTAACAAAACTGGTGACATTCCATATTTAAAAAAAAAAAAGAAATGTAAACATAACCTTGTTTTTAAAATATGCGTAAAACATTTTAGGTTATGCTAATTTTATTTTCAGCCAACCTGCATGTGTACCTAGCTTCTCTTGGGTATAGTTCCTATAATATGTCACTTTTTAAGGTCACTATTCACAAACATAAGTAATTTCACCTTTTGTACTGGGTTAAATAAATTAAGAAATGATATTTTTGTATTAAATTGTAATAATGTATTAAATTCAGCTTTACAAAAGAGGTATACAGCGTTAGTCAAATTACCGGACCACTAAATAATTCTCCAACTGTAAAAACTTTAAAAAAATTTTTGGCATTAAACAGACTATGGTCTAAACTTCTAAATATATTATTAATATACAGGATGTTCCTTTTATTATTGAAATTTAGTAACCTTTCCCTTTTTAAAATAGACCAGCCTGTATATTTTTACATGTTTTAATTGTTAGATTAATTCTAAGAACATTTTTTATAAAATGCGTCATTGTTGAGTAATAAGTATTTAATCAAAATTAGGTCAATATTACTGTACAGATGTTTTTGGGTTTAAACAATCTCTTAATTAAATATAATTTCAATAAACGGTGATTATTTTATTATTGGAAATTTAGATTATAGCAAACTTGCAAACCTTTTATTTTTCAAATAGCATATTTTTAATTTTTTATTCTAAAGTTTTGTTTGTAGAAATCATTTTTTTTATAAAATACAATTTTTATAAAAACAAGATTGTTTCAAAAATACTTTAATATGTTAATTTTAAATTTAACAAAACACAGAAGTTTTTAAATTTCCATAATAAAATATTTAATTATTAACCTATTTAAACCCAAATTACTTTTATTTGAAAAATTTTTTTAAAGATTTTTTAAGGTTGGAGAATTATTTAGTTGGTCCGGTGATTTTGACTAATTTTGATTGGTAGAGTTAAACTCACAAATGACGCATTTTATAAAAAAATGATTCCTATAAAAAATTCTTAGGATTAATCTTAGAACTAAAAATTGTAAAAATATACAGGCTGTGTTTTTTGAAAAGAAATACCAAATTTTGAATTTGTTTACGGTTGGAGAATTATTTAGATGTTTGACTAACCTTGTATAGGTAACATGTTTCGACACAGCTTAGACAGTAGGTAGTGTGAGGGCTCATATGACAGCTCTTTTTAAAACTAAACAAATTTTGACTAAAACTTTTTTTATTTAATATGTTTAAAGAGATTTATTAAGCAGGAATTTTTGTTATTTTTCTACAAATTTTTGGTCTCCTTCATTCTCTTTCAGTGAATTTAATAAAATTTCTCCTGGAATAGCAGAAGATATTTTAGTAACACCTTATATGTCAACTAATCAGATTATTTTCCCCATGTACAGAAATTTATTTCATTTTAGAGAATACTAAAATTCAGCCAAATTGTTAAAAATAGGAGCACAGGTCAGACATATTTGGGGCTAAACCATGACATTTGTAAGCCACCTCAAAATGACGAAACAGACAAACATTTTTGAACTACATATAACACAAAAATCAATTCAGTTCAAATTGACCCATAAAGGTTTATTTATTTACCTGCTAGTTGAGGTTTTTCATCGTTAGCTAATAAAATAAGAAGAACTTGTTAGTAAAGTTAGTGTACAATATTAGTAAAGAAGTCCTAATGTTAAATATTTACCTTTTAGTTCTGCTTCCTCTTTAGCTAATAATAAACAATAATAAGGTTAGTAATGTAGTTTGTTAGTTGCGTCAAATAATTTAATTACATTAAATTTTCAAAAATCACTTACTTGTTGCACCTTTCGGCAAAGTTTTCGTAATAATCTCCAATTCGTTAATTTTCGATTCGAGCATAGATTGCCTATTTTGAGCGTCACGTTGGCGATCCTGCGCAACCCTCCGTAACGTAGTAACCTCCTCCATAGCCTCCCTCCTAGATTCGTAAAGATCATCACGTTCCGCACGAACTTGCGACAACTGCGTCTCTAATTCAGCTATTTTCGACAACGCTTCCAATTCAATCTCGTGCAATCGATCGTGCGCCTAAATAACAATAAAAACTCAATTTTTGCGTCAATGTTTAGGCAACCAACTATACGTTATTGCGTCACATGTAAATTTGGTTGCCTACAAGTTAAACTTTTGCGTTTAACTCAGGTTTTAGTTTAGTTTTTCTTAAAATAAAATCGTACCTGTCCTAATTCATCTTCTAATTCTGCTACTTTCTCTACAGCGGCTGTTTTCGTTTCGCTGTCCTCCATTAGTGCTGTGACGTCGAAAACGTTATCCAAATATGCGGATATTTGCACGTGTAGTTCTTCGCTTTCCGTTTGTCGTAATTTCTCTAAGTAATAATCTAAACCGAGGGCTGTGAATTCGTATTGTAAGTGAACTCGGAAGTTCATGTCTTCGACTGAATGTACGACGATATTGACAAATTGCATACATGCCACCTGGAAGAAACTATGTGTTATTTGTCTGCAATATCAGATAGACTATTCAGAATAAAACAAGATGAATACTCGGACCTAAAAGAAGTAAAAGCTGGTGTACCCCAGGGTAGTGTGTTGGGGCCAATTCTCTATTTACTATATACATAAGAAAACAATTAAAAAAATGGTAAAACTTACCATAAACTCAATATGAAAAGCGTCATAATTGAGGAAATAATCCATCAGAGTTTGAAACCGATGGACCTCATGACAGATCTCCTTAAAATAGTCAAACGCAGATAATATTATTTCATGGCCTCCCTTGACGAGGCAGATAGCCGCCAGCAATTCCAGCACCAACGCCTTCGTCCGGAGACTTTTGTGGATCAGGCTTAACGAAATACATTTGATGGCTTCTCTATGTTGTATCACCATATTGAAACCATACTGAAAAAAGACTTTTAAAACAAATCCTTTGTTTTTGTAATGTACGTTCAATAAAAGTACAAAAATTCAAGCAGGCTATGACGTATTACTAGCTCTAATGGCCGTTTTAGAGATCTAACCCCAAAACAACAGCTGATTTCAACGTTCAAACAAGGCTATACAGAAAAGTCCAACTTTTAACTAATTTTTTTTGAATAATTTTAGTTTTTCGGTTTGTGTTGACCTTGGAAAGTGATATATAGGATCTCTGGCCAACCTAATTTGTTTGTGCATAATAAAATAAATGTCCCTGTTCTTAAAGAAGAAGAAATGTAAACATAACCTAACCTGTCAAAATATGTCATAGCATACTCAAAGAATTTTCTCTTTATTGAACACCTTATATCCAGTGAACTGTATATACTACGTATAACTGGAACGGACCCGCGCTTTATATTGGCTGGCGAGAAGTGTTGCAGGCGCAAGCAAAAGAGACAGAGCGATACCGTGGGCAATGTGTCACTATCTGACTACCGTAGGTAGATAGCGGAAAGCAGTAGTGTTTCGCTTTCTTATTTTATTCCAGCTGAACCCATTGTCCTAGAAACCTCAAAATGGTCTCGTAGTAAACCTAAATCTCTGTATGTTTACGTGAATTTGCAAAAATTTGTTCCCAAATGTTTTTGACGTATTTACAGCGATTCTTTAAGTGGTGTGCGAACGGCTTCATAAAAAAACGTAAAAAAACGCAATAAACTGACAAGATATGCAGCTTTTGAAATAGCCTATTCGCTTACCACAATAAAAAAAATCTGATGTGGCCAGGCACATGACTTTATCATACAATATATAAAATTAATAGTTTAGCTGCATGAGAATCTATTCTATTGAGATAAATCGTAGGTATTGTCAAAGCATCAGCATTTGACACTACCTACACTACGTCATTAGAATAATAGTTATTTATGTCACAAATGCCGAAAGTATGGAATAGCGCGACGAGCGGTGATGCGGAGCGTCACCGAAGGCGGAGTGTCGCCGTCTCATGTGAGCGAGTCGCGCTATCTAGTTTTTGGCAGGAGCGACATCAACGTTTATTGTGTTGCTTTTTAAGAAATACAATTATTAAAAAAAATAAATAAATGATTTCTGTATAGTAAATGCTAGGTTGGTACCACTTTGACGAAACGCCAAGTCTAAAGGTGCGTTCCGATTGGTAGGTAATGGTAGCTAATGGCGGTGGTAGAATACGAAATTATAGTATTTCTTACATATCGTGATAATGACACATATTAGTTTGCATGTACATAAACATGAGTCACTAGCAATTTTCTATTGGAAATACTTTAACGGCGTCTGCTACCACTGCCATTATCCCTAATGAAAACGCACCTTAAAAAGGTAATTCAAATTCTGACAGATTTATATTTGTTCATGACACATCCCTACCAACATACTAAAATAAAACTACACTCATCGCTATACTTTATTTATAATTTTCTCCATTTATCGTTTTTAGAATTAGCTATAAAGACGGGTTGATATTTCTTATCAACAAACAATCAAATTGGTGATCTTATTTTATTTGAAATTTGTATTTTATAATTTGCCGCAATACAGCGGCAACGTTCCATAATGGTTCTCCAACCTCTGATGAGATCAGCTGTTTTCGAATGTGACAACACAAAAAATATTTGTCAAAATCCTGGCTACTATGTAATTTCATATCAATGCAGATGCGACCGATCTCGATCAAATAGAATTTGCTCTTGAAGCTAAACTATTAATTTTACCAAAAAATGTCATAGGCATAAAATATTCAAAATTTCCTCTACTTTAATTTATTAATTAACTATTTTGTCGAAATTACAGAAATGGCGGCTCATTTGCAAAATCCTTCAAAAAGGCTAAGAATAAACTACCAGTTCCTTTGGACCCTTTTCAACCAAAAGCTTTTCAGCTCTAAGTTAGGTCATGAAACTTCTAATTATGAACTTTCGTTCCGATACCTTCAGTAGTTTCTCCGGAATCGTCTCCACAAAAATCGTTTACACACGCACACACACACACACACACAGACATTTTTTTGTACCTTGGTCAAAAATGTTCAGGGGACCCAAAAAGACCTATTTCCGCTAAAATCTCAATTTTTTTTTCGGCACGATTACAATACTTTACATACTGCGTATGATAAAGTAAAAATTATCAATTTAACACTAAGTTTCAACTGTCTTTTTCTCGATTTTTTAAATGTTTTACTTTATAATTATCTTTACAATTAACAGACCTATCAATACCAGTACAAAAAATATGGGGTTGCCATGTAGTAAGTGTCGATGGCGTCAAAAGTCGATAACAATTGAAAGTCAGAAATTAAATTTGATGTAAACTGTGATGTAAATATGTATATTCTGATAATTAAAATTGACGAAATTTTTCAAATAATACCATGTATACATATTTCGAATGAATAAAATTTTAAAATGTGAAAAATAATTTATGAGTATTAATATTATCGAATAAATATAATCAGCATCATGTGGACTACTTTTAATGTCAGAATGCGTTTCCTTAATTCAATAATACAAAGAGCATTTAGTTATTGGACTGCAAATGTTTCAAATTAAACAATAACTACTAATATATAATTTGAGAGTACCATCGCGAGCATAAACAACGGGGACAGCAAAGTGAAATTGGGCGCTTATATTCTCAACAATTTTAGTTGTGTAACATTTACTTTGACAGTATTTGTTAACGTATGATGTCTAAACTCTGACAGTATTTGTCAACCTACAATTTTGTTCCGGTTCCATCAATTTTATTCTGCGCGGTATTCTTGCCGACACTTAATTCAATAACAATTTCTCGAATGCTGATTTTATCATGTAGTCGAGTTTTAATTTGCCTTCCAAAATTCATTCAAATGCAAAATTTTTATTTATTACGTCAAAATTCAAGATGACATTAATGTGACATGACAAGCGTACTGATATGGCATTACGAAGCCCAGTTTAATCAGTGCAAATTAGAGTGTCCCCGTGTTTTATGCTCGTGATAGTACCTAGTCTGAAAATTTTAATTAGTCGGAATATACGCATAAAATATAATATTTTATTAAATCTGTGATTATTATCTCATGTATTTAACTCTTGCAGAGTTAAGGGCTGATTAATTTGTTCCAATTAAATTAAAAAAGATATTACAAATAAAAAAGTTAAATTCAAACCGCATACGGTAATAGTACCGTATGAGATAAAAAGCGATAGCTTAACCACTGCACTGCGGGTTGCACACCAAATGCATTTGCATCACGTATTGACCATTACGGGTCTTTTCCAGTTATACGTAGTATATACAGTTCACTGCTTATATCGAACAATTCCTAACCTTGTTATTCATAATTGCTCTCATGCACATTATACAGACATGAATGTCATCTTTCGATTCACCCATATTGAGTTTGGCGACATGTTTCGATCGCCTCTTTATACTGGGACTATCCGTCATTTCCAAAGGGGCCCGGGTGTAGCCGTTTGGTCGTTCGCTGACCGTACTGGCGTTTAAAATCGACGGATTCAATCGTTCCTCGGATTCAGTTCTCGATTCTGCTATTCGTTGCTCGTGTCGCATCATACCTAACCGAAAGCTTAGGTAATCGATCAGAACGTCTAATCCCATATTTTCTTCGTTAAGAAACTCCCTAACCCATCTGAAATTGAAGCAGAACATTTTTTTGTAAAACCGTGGATGTTTTTATTTATGTAATTATATATGTATATACAGGGAAGTTTTGGGAGACCTGTACATATTTTTATTTATTTATGTAGTGTAATAACAACTTACTCTATGTGATTTGTTCTTAAAGATATTTCCAGATCCCTTAAGACTTGAGTTGATGTTGAATCTCCTACCATTTTTCTTTTCTGTAACTATAAATATTAATATCGTATAGAAGACAAATTTTGATTTTAAAAACTAACTCGATGACTGCGCGATGCCTTAGGGTCTAGATAGGTCCTTAATTTATTTAAATAGTATGATGGAGGGTCCTTTGCTTGTACCATTTCCTGCAAAAAATAGAAGTTAATTAGAAGAAATAATAAAATTGTTGACTGATATTGAAATTACTCAAACGTGACTTCAAAATAAAAATTATAATTAAAACTAATCACTGTCACAAGGCAATCAATAGTAATTACCTTAAATAGATCGTTTATCTCATTAAGTACAAGGATTGTGGTAAATTGTTCCATGCACAAAGTCTATGTTTTTATCATAAGGAACGTTGTTTATTTTTCAGGTAGGATAGTTTTTTAGTAGTCCACATTAATGCCTTCAATTCATAAATTCTTTTAAAAAAATAACCACGTATTGCAACCTTAAAGTGTCGATTTTGAACTGAACCAGCTATAAAATTAATTTAAAAGATAAGAATTCTTTCATTCGAGACAATAATAATTAACAATAAGGTTCAATGTTGTAAAATAAACTTACTTCCTACAAATAAACATTCTTTCTACCAAACAAATATTCCAAAGAAATCCATTTTTATCTGCGAACAATAATTTCTTTGCTTCTATTGAAGCAAAATGATGTCTTTTTAGTTCTCGATAACATTAATATGACTATTATATTCATTCAGTTAACGATATACGATAACCTCAATTTATCAATGATATTAAATCACTTTTAAAAATGGAAAGCGTGTTTTTACTAATAAAATATTCAAGTGACAGTACGTTGGTGTAGAAATCTGATAGTAGTACGCCTGTAACTGATATAATATAAAAGTTTTGTTATTACTTCTTGCTGGTTAATAAAGCGAATGCAACTGGCTTAAATACTGGTAGGGATTGAAATGGAATAATGAGAAAATTGCTATATAAATTTAACGACCGAGATGAAGCATTTAAATTCATTCGAACATATGCGGCACAGTTGTCCCAAACGTGACGTATTGTCGGCTTGCAGCTTCGGATTGTATAGAACACATCTTTCCTCGTGAGAAAGCATCAACCCTTGAATGTAACACACAAAAAATAGATTCTATTGCTTTCAAATAGTGACATTATCAAGTTATTTGTTGGTATAGGTCATTATTCTAGTATTTTTTGCTAGATCAGTATATTTTTTATGATAAACTTTTATTTATTAAAACTTTTTATGAAAAATCGTCGGCAACAATTATTTTAGTTGTATTTTCTTTTGTTACCGTCTGACTGACTTCAATTATCGTGTTGATGTTTTTAGAATACATGCACTCAAGCATAGCAAACAACAAGATAGAATAACCTGCATTTTTACGATTAATAATGGAAATAAAATACATTAATGAGTTTAGGAATTCGAAATACACGTTTTTTCCATAATATACCGGGGTCCATAATATACCGGGTGACGCACGCCAGGTACTGAGGTTAATATGACTTCCGGTTTTCCCGGAAGTTTATTGAAATTCATGGCGCACGTTTGAACACAAATTATCACTTTTAGATACAAAATTAGGTTAAAAACTGTTTAAAACAAAAAAGTTTCGAACTTATCGTAAAATCCGTATGTACTTCTCTAGATAATGTTGTTCTGAAGCTGCATATAAAATTTCAAGTGAATTGACGGAGATCAGTTGAAGTTATCTTTTCGGCCAGTTTGAAAAATACGGTTTTGAGAAAACACGGTTTAAAGTATTGTGTAACTTTTATGTATAGAATTGTTATAATTAGCTATAGTGGGCAATGCCTGGACCATATAATTATCTTTTCAAATTAATATTTTCCTCTTCTTGTTTTTTTGTTTGATTTTGACGACAGATGGGCCTGTTTTGCAGCATCAGTCAGCGATGGCTCTGAAAACATAATGCGCCGTGCATCAGCCTTCGCGCAGAAATTATTGCAGTTTGGCCCGACGCTCATGCATAATACCTCCATAATCTTCATAAGGCTGGATAATGCATCATTGACAACACATGTGGCTATACTTGCTGCAATATCCACAATTACTTTGCTACTTGAAAGTGAAAATGAATCACCAGGTGGACAATTCTCGTGCTGCGGCATTGCATCGGTTAGAATGTATTGAGCAGTGTCGCACATCTTTATTTTATCAATTGAATCATGATTACAACGAATGGCTAGTCCATCATAAATACAAAGCTCATTTCGAGGCTTCTTCGTTAACTGCCCTAACTGGTTTTTGTCAAATGGCGGGGACGAGTGCCATTAGTTTTTGCAGGTGATCTATCCTTTTTTTTATTTCCTTTTCTTTTTCGCATTTGATTTGCACGTTTTACACACTACAACTTGTGAAATAGCAGAAAACACAGCAACAAAGTTCAAAAGATGATAATTAAACGTCATCCACTTCAACGTTGTAGAAATCTTCAACCGACATTACTTTTTTGCAGGTGTGGACTGTGGATACGATCAGGCAGAGGCGACTCTAGTTCCAAACGATTCAATGCTTGTCATATTAATTCTATTTGAAAATCTGCTGCTTCCTTTCGACTCCTTTCGATCACGATATACTCCGGGAATGTCACTAATGATTTCTGCTATTTTTTACCAACTAATCAAGAACAACACACGTTACATCAGACAGCTATAACATTGTGCGGTTAGCGTTAGTTTAACGAAATTACCGAGGATATTTCCACAAAATTTTTGTGTTTTATATTATTTTATGTTATATTTCACACCACGGATGTAATTTCTCCAAATAAGGTAAGAGCGTATAGGTCTATAGGCTGTAAACTCTCACGCTAAACTTTTTGCATGTACGCTCGGCTAGACACTTGGCCGTATGTTCATCAAATAACCATTTAAAAAAATTTTTCCTATATGAAACGTATTGTGCCTTATTTCTAAGATCTCAAGATTATTAATTAATTATACTTCCTATAACTAGTAAAATGGGGACCAATAAATCATATAATAATAATGCCACTAAACAATGCAATTTACAACACAGGTTAATCCCTTAAATTGCATTACCATTTACGCCAGATGTATTCGTGGTAAAGCTCAGGGAAAAATATTAATAATTGCGATAACGAGATAACAGTATAAAGGCTGAAAGTGTTGTTGTGTCTACTAGATTATATGCAAAATAGATCAATAAAGTTTCTACGTATATATACAATATCACTACCAAAAACAACGGTAGAGATGGAATAAAGAAATGATTCACACCACGAAGTAGCGTGAATCATTTCAAAGTAGCAATTTACTTAAAATTCACATTAATTAAACCGGTATTATTATAATGAACTTTTCGGTTATTATCTATTCGATTCGCATGGTCTAGAGTACATTAAGGCCAGCTAAATTAATGAATGGGAACTCCGGTGTATACAATTAACGCAAAATCATGGAAGTTAAGTAAAGCATAATAATTAAGGATTAGTATAATAATTAAGCATAACATAGAAAACGTTCTAGAAGAATCTTTTTAATAGTTTAGTACCTAGCTGTTTTATAAATGTTGCAGACAACTTCTTAAATATGTTAAAGATCTACAATATTCTCTAGTCATTGAGCATGAATATGCACAAACAATACTAATATCTTTATATTCACCTTGAATCTGGTCGAATAAGCACGTGTTTGTTCTGATTTTGCGTATTGATCAAGCATTTTTTTTTTCTTCATTTTGTACACGTAATCGTTATTTAAGCGTCTAACATAGGTTTAACGTAGGAAGCTAATATTAATGATATATTGGTCAGGTCCATTGTGTTTTTGCAAAGTAATGGATTTACGTTCCGCACCAGCCTAAGAATTGTATTACCACAATTCTGTGGGAAAGATCTGCTATAACAGACACTGTTGTTGTTACACTTCAATGGAAGTTGCTAGATTGTATTGTGATGTCAGATTCAAACCGATTCCTTTACGTAAAAATGTATGAGGTAATCTGCAGTGTCATAATATGTTATTTTATTGTGTAAAGACAGCAATAGAGCTTAATGTATTACTTCTAACCATGTACACAATTCCGACACACCTGTCTGATTTAAGGACGTGCTATATTTACATATACCTAATTCCGGCACCCCTAAAGTTGTAAATAATAGTGGTTAAAAGAGTAATACAAGTATACAGGCTGTGTATACAGGATTTTTACTTTATCATACGCAGTATGATGAAGTATTGTAATTGTGCCGAAAAAAAAAATTGAGATTTTAGCGGAAATAGGTCTTTATGGGTCCCCTGAACATTTTTGACCAAGGTACAAAAAAATGTCTGTGTGTGTGTGTGTGTGTGTGTGTGTGTGTGTGTGTGTGTGTGTGTGTGTGTGTGTGTGTGTGTGTGTGTGTGTGTGTGTGTGTGTGTGTGTGTATGTGTGTGTGTGTGTGTGTGTGTGTATGTGTGTGCGTACTGTGTACCCGTTTTTTGTGGAGACGATTCCGGAGAAACTAGTAAAGGCATCGGGCCGAAAGTTCATATTTAGAAGTTTCATGACTAAACTTAGAGCTGAAAAGCTTTTGCTTCAAAAGGGTCCAAAGGAACTGGGCATTTACTCTTAGCATTTTGCAACGATTTTGCTAATGAGCCGCCATTTCTGTAATTTCGTCAAAATAGATAAATAATAAATTAAAGTAGAGGAAATTTTGGATAATTTATGTCTATAACATTTTTTGGTAAAATTAACAGTTTAGCTGCAAGAGTAAATTCTATTTGATCGAAATCGTGTCTGCATACTCTGCAAAGTAGGTAGCCAGGAAATTTTGAACTTTTGACAGTATTCAGAACGCCAGCGGTTGCGAAACGTCAATTCAACACCCAAATGTATGGAGAATGCGATCAAACACGCGCACACGTACGCTATGGGAAACAATATTGGAACATCTTGGTGTTCAAAACTCAATGTGTATTTCAAGTGCGGATAGCAATGTTGTTATATTTTCGCGAATAAACGCAAGAAAGATTGTAAGACGGTATGTTAACCTTAAAACTTATTTGGAATATTGAGCATACCCGAAAATATAGTATGCTAGAAGCCAATGTAATATAGTAATCATCAGAATCAACAACCTTTTTACTTTATCATACGTAGTATGACAAAGTATACTAATCGTGGCGAATTTTTGTTTTAGATTTTAGCGGCGATATGTCCTATTGGGTCCCCTAAACATTTTTGAGCCGCTATTTCTGGAATTTCGTCGAAATAGTTAAATAATAAATTAATCTAGAGGAAATTCTGAATAATTTATGACTATGACAAATAAATAATTTAGCCGCAGGAGCAAATTCTATTTCATCGAGATCGGTAGTACTGCATGTTTTGACATTACATACTGTAAATATAATCAAAATATCTGTCTAGTTCTAGTACATAGTTTTATTTTAATGCAGACTTGGCCGATCTCGATCAAATAGAATCTCATCCAGCTAAACTATTAATATATGGTATGATAAAGTCATGTGCCTGGCCACATCAGATTTTTTTTTGTTATAACGAATGCTTCTAAACGATTTTGTTCATATGTGGAATAATAAATTAGGAACTTAGAACACATCTTTTGTGATGTAAATAAAAAAAAAAGTGGAGTTTGAAGTATACTGAGGTATACAGGGTGTCTGGTAAAGGCGGTCCGAAAATTAGGGAGCTGATGAGCTGAGGATTTCACTGCTATTCAAATATTTTTTCTCAGTATTATTAAACAATGTTCCATTGCGTCTGCGTGTGGATCCGTAGTTTATTACACCCTGCATAATTTGGTTCCTTTTTTTATAAATTTTGTTGTAAAAAGAACATCGAGAAGAAAAAATAATTGATCTGTTGAATTTTAAAAATGGCAATATTGGTCAAAATATCATAATAAAAAATTATATGGTTCTATCTGAAATAACAATAGTTGATAGCCCTTAGCAGCAACTTCCAATGGAACCGGCAGAAGACCGGAAGTTGCAGTCAACTTTAGAGTTGTTTAATTTACACTTTAAGATCGAGTTGATCCTGATTCCAAACTTTCAAGTATGTATATAGAAATAGTGAAACATCAAAAACTCCTGATGGGACAGTTTCGTTAGACACCTGTATAGGAACATACAGGCTGTATTAGAAGTAAGTGTCGTTGGTATCTAACTTAAAACTTAAAGATTGTCCCCAACCAAAAAAAAAAAAAACATTCTTGAGATAACTTTCAATTATTATGAAAACATGCGTTTGCACCAATGTCAACAGTTTCGAGGTTTGAAAAAAAAAATTTATTTGGAAATACATTTATTTCGGATACTCTTTGGATATTTAAAAAAAAAATACATACATACGGAGGTTTGATAAAACAATTTACTTTTTGACGCGAAATTTATGTACCTATTCGAAATGCAATTTTTATAAATTTTAGTAATAGATTTTGATTTATAAAAATAGTAGAACATAACCTACTTCTATAAAAAGGTTTACCTCAGTAATGGCTTACATAACCGTAACATCTTTTGAAATAAAACTGGCGTCTTGTTGTAATATGAAACACGCTGTATGTGGCGAAACTCGTATATGTAATCGAATAAAAATACACACGTGTTGATACGCGAAAATTTGTCACATTTTACAACAAGTCGAGATTTCCGCAGACTGGAAAAACTTGGGAAACCACTGGCCTAGATAATGATTGTTTTGTCTGCGTCATGATAAAATACAACGATTTCACAATGTTACGGATTGATCATTAAAACCTTTTATTAATTTAAAAATATTAAAAAACAAACAGTTATAAAATAATTTTTGATGTTTTGTTATTAGCTGCAATCTAGTATGTTTGTTTTGATCAATTAGGCCCGATTTCACAAGCCAGAAAATCAAGATACAGATGTGCAACAATTAATCACAAAATAACACATGGTCAATTACTTTTTCCAGTTCTGCTAACATCATACAATTAATGCATGAGCCATGCAATGTACGTACTTTAGTCCTTATTGCCATATACTAATTGTTGTTGTATACATGCAACAATACTACTGAAAACATATGATAATAATCAAGTTATCATACTAATCATACATATAAATAGTTTATTTCTACACCGCTACTACGTGTGTAGTAGACATAAGTCCATAATGACACCACATCTGATTTATAATTTGCATATTTTTTTCTGGGAGCTATCAAATAAATTTTGTGTCGGATGACACATATCCGATGCTCGTGGAACGAATGACTCATAGCCACCTATGATCTCACGTCGGTTTCAACCATACGTTTTTAATTTTTTATTCAACCGCTGCGCTGTAGTGAAAGTGCAAACACAAAAATTCGAGCAGTGATTTCATCTCGCATATCGCTCGCTGAATTACGAGTTATCTTTGATAACGGCAAGAAAAAAATATGATAAATAATGAGTGTGTTTAGTATTATTTCACAGAAAAGGTATACCGGGTGTTCCTTTTTGGCAAGCCTAAAAAGTGATTAGACTTTTTAGTTTAGTAAAGTTTATAGGGTGTTGAAAAATCAATGCAAATTGCAAAAAATCTGATGTGGCCAGGCACATGACTTTATCATACAATATATAAAATTAATAGTTTAGCGGCATGAGATTCTATCGAGATCGATCGTGTTTGCATTAAAAGAAAACGAATTAGCCAGGATTTGACAGATATTGACAGTAGGTATTGTCAAAAAATCAGCCTTTACCACTTACCTACTGTCATTAGAATAAAAATATCTGGCAAATCCTATATTAATGCAGACACGATCTCGATAAAATAGAATTTGCTCCTACAGCTAAACTATTAATTTTACCAAAAAATGTCATAGACATAAATTATACAAAATTTCCTCTACTTTAATTTATTATTTAACTATTTTGACGAAATTACAGAAATGGCGGCTCATTTGCAAAATCCTTGAAAAATGCGTAACAATGCTATCCGCAATCCGCACTTGAAATACACATTGACTTTGTTTCTCATAGCGTACGTGCGCGCGTGTTTCTCCTCCTCATCACATTCTCCATGCATTTGCGTGTTGAATTGACGTTGCGCAACCGCTGACGTTCTGAATACTGTCAAAAGTTTCAAAATATCCTGGCTACCTACTATTATTGTAGACACGATTTCGATCAAATAGAATTTGTTAGCTACAGCTAAACTATTAATTTTACCAAAAAATGTTATAGACATAAATTCTACAAAATTTCCTCTAGTTTAATTTTTATTTATCTATTTTGACGAAATTACAGAAATGACGGCTGATTTGCAAAACCGTTGAAAAGTGCTAAGAGTAAATAGCCAGTTCCTTTGGACCATTTTGAATCAAAAGCTTTTCAGCTGTAAGTTTAGTCATGAAACTTGTAAATATGAACTTTCGTCCCGATACCTTTAGTAGTTTCTCCGGAATCGTCGCCACAAAAATCGTTTACACACACACACATACACACTAGGGTGGACCTTATTTTTTTAAGATCGAATTTTTTTCACGTCACCCTCTAAATTTGTTCTCTATGAATAAAAATAATCAATCGATTTGAAGTTTGAAAATGTCAGTAATTTTTCTCATATTTGACGTATGACTTTAGTTTAACAATTTAAATAAGGCAGTTATTGTTAGTATATCAGGGTACCTTACTTTGATTGTCCAGTAACCATATTTGCTTATATAATTATTTTAATTAAGTAGCTTATTCGATCCTTTAAGACTTTTACAACGCCGCGTGTTCGCACTGTCTACGCGCGACGCTCTTACACTACTTTGAATTAATTTCTAATTTAGCCCTGTCCGAAACATTGTTCTGCCTCTTTCACATATATTTCATATTTAGAAAATAAACTACTTCCGGGTTATGCCGTGTGTCAAGATTTGTTAATGTTGACGTTTCGCGTTTCGCGAGTATTCAATTAGCTTTGAAGAAGCGAGCAACATGGTTCGCGAAACGTCAGCATTAACAAATCTTGACACACTGCATAACCCGGAAGCAGTTTATTTTTTAAATGTTTCTGGCCGTGAAAGCTTACGTACTTATATTTCATATTTCTTGTCCTTTATCGCACACTCACTTTAGCATAGAGTTTGAGGTGTTCTCAGTATAAGGGTTTGAAGTGTATCAGTTACATACTGACCAAAAAATGGAGACACGAAGTCTAGATAAATTGTTTTTATTGATTTATTTCGAACAACAAATTGTTGGTGCTAAATTGCCGACTATAGGTCAGGTTTTAAGAGTGCTTTCTTATAACTTGCGAAAAGTTACCCTGAATCTTCGCACTAGTGCGGCTCTTGTTATAAAAGAAGAGGAAACATGTTGACAAAAGGCACGAATCCCTGTGAAGCTAACGGCACATAGTAGTGCCAAATTAGAACCACTTTACCAGAAGTGGAGAACACTAAATTGGTATGCAAAACACCGAACTGCGTCTCAAATACAACGAGAAAACGAATTTACTGATTCGTTGAACGATTTATTCCATATCGGCCATGCAAATGCTTTGCAAATGATGACAATCGAAGAAGACAAAATATTTCTGTTGAAGCAGAAAAGGGCGAGCCGAAGTGATGGGTGCTGGTGATCGCATTTTAGCAGAAAAGGAGCAGCGAAAAACTCTTTGGCAGAACGGCAAGAGATGCTGGAAGAAAATGCTCAACAAACAATAATTTCTCAAGATACATTTTAGTAATTTAATTAATTCATTTTGTTGTGTTTAATTTTATTTAAACCCTTTCGCTGGTGGTGTACAATGTATTGTAGATCACTTTTTTTAATCTAAAATCGATTATAAATATATAGTACAGTTTAGTGTGAAATGAAACTTATAGGCGCGTTGGGTGTGAATCGGTTTGCCCACATTTACGCATTTAACGAATAGTAGATAAGAAAACACTAAACGCCGAATTTTAAACAACTCCATAATTTGTTGCTGTGTATTACTATTATTTGCTATTATTATAATTAATACTATTGTTATACATTTCTTGTATTGTTCAGATATTTATTTTTAAGAGTTTAGTAATCATTGTTATAATTCAGTTCTAATTAGTACCTAAGTCTATATGGGTTTGTAAATAACAAAAATAATTGTTAAATAGTTTATAAACAAAACAATGATTAGTTTTATTTTTTTCCTTTTATCAATTACCTTAGATTGTTTATTAAAAACAGAAATATAATAATTTTTGTTTAAACAATTTTCTGTTTATTGATAAATATAATATAAATAACGTTTTTTTAGTTCATATAATAATTACAATACAGCATTAGAATAATATCTAATGAGTAACGCATTGAAATGTGTGTATATTTTAATTTTAAATATGTACCATTTTTTGCATAAACAAAGCCCTTGAGGAACGTCTTCCCATTATCCGATCGACTTCAAACTTGGAGGGAATTAGTTTTTTAGTATGTAGAACAAATTACAGGGGTGACGTGGACTTAATTTTGAAAATAATTTTTCGTTAAGGGTAACTAAGGTCCACCCTAATACACACACACAGACATTTTTTGTACCTTGGTCAAAAATGTTAAAATGCTAAAAACTCAATTTTTTTTTCGGCACGATTACAATGCTTCTTCATACTGCGTATGATAAAGTAACAATTGAAAAGGTATAGAGGGGGCTCACCTGATCACAAATAATATCCCATTTTTTCTCGTAGTCATAGCTCCGAAGTAATTTTGCTTTATCAGGGGGAAGATCCATTGAAGCCTGTAAAATAAAATCAAAATATTAGTTTAATGTGAATACATTTATAAAATAAATAAATATTGACTGTATATAATAAAATAAATTATGGCTGTTGGCCCTGTAACATTTTAAAAGTGAGGAATGTTGTCAGTTGATTCATTAGGGTTGCTTGCTAGCCTTTGAAACGAAAAGAATATTTTAACGTTGGAGAATGAGGGATTGATTGCGCTGGAATGTAGACAAAAGTTCAACTTTTATTCTGGTTTTATCTGAACATAATCCATGTTTATGTCGGTATGGTGCGGATCCGGTTTTACGGTCGAGTTGCAACCTACAGGATGAGGTAACAATAGATTATATTTCTCTTCGAAATATATTTGTTGCTTTAGCAAACGTTTTCACCACAGTTGGAATTTTGATTACGAATCCTGTAAAAAATCAACATTTTAAATTAACGTATAATCCCGTAAACTGATAACGATACATCATATTGCATGCAATATTTACGTCTGCATGTAATCTCAGACAGCAAACCGTTTACTCATCGACAGATATTAGTATATTTGTCGGAAATATAAAGATTATAATGAAGAAATCGGTCAAGCAACTGTACAGGGGTTTGACATGTAACCCTTTGTAAAATATGTACTTGTATACCCTAAACATTTTGTATAGTAAACTAATGATTGTATTTAAGCATTGGACATTCGAAGAATTCAGATCAAAAAATGCTGAAGTAAACTGCGGAAATAATAGGTGACCTTGAACAACAATAAACGTGACAGTCGCGAATATTTTGCTGGTATAATTTTTGCTCTGAATTGCTACATGTATTTAGGAATTCTTCTAGCTATACTATACAGGATGATCTATTAGAATTAATTAAATAAATTAGATAATGAGATATAACTGGACATAGTGTACAGCTGTAATTTTCTCCTAATCGGCAAATTCTCGTCACGTTTTGGAATAAATTAAATACACATTATATCCCAAATAGAGATGTCTTACATAAGTAAAATGGAAGATAAAATACTTTCATTCTATTAAAATTATACGTATCATTCGCTTTATACGATTGAGAACTACTAATATAGGTAGAGCTAAATTTTTTAGACGTTTTTATCTGTAGGCATTAATTATATTAAAGACTATAAAAGTCAGTTACTTAAGTTACGTAATGATGGTTTAATACAGGAAGGAATATAAGAGAGTAATCTATACTACTTAGAGCTGTAACTTGTAAGTACTAACAAACAGCTGCAGTGTTCTTGTTTTTTTTTTATTGAAGCCAGTAGACTTACTACACTAAACCGTATTCGACCTTTATATTCCTTTACTTGCTGGTTGGTACAGTAGAGCGTCGATAATCCGAACCTCTGTAATCCGAACATTCGCTAATCTGAATGCCCAAAACGAAATAATAATAATAAAATAAAATCACTAAGTAATCTAGGGAAAAGACATTTTTGTCGGTTGCTTTTTAGAGACAAATGTTGCTTGTATTGTTGTTTTCTTCTTTACGTTAAAATTAGATAACTTTAGAATTCATATGTCACGGATGTTTATTGATGTAAAGACGTTATTTATTATCAAAATTGATGAAA
This sequence comes from Melinopterus prodromus, assembly GCA_964023965.1. Taxonomy (NCBI): domain Eukaryota; kingdom Metazoa; phylum Arthropoda; class Insecta; order Coleoptera; family Scarabaeidae; genus Melinopterus; species Melinopterus prodromus. The sequence goes on from OZ030392.1 coordinate 4,565,347, forward strand.
TATTCAGTGCAACTTCTTAGAATATTAAATATTCAACTTGTTGCCATGAAAAAAAAAAATAATATTAGATACTTGCACATTTTTCGGTTTTCTGAAATACAGTTCAAATAGCCCAACCATACATTATAGATTATTTTTATCTAAGTGCCCTTTCTGACAAAATTTTTCCACTAAAAAAAAGCGATAATTGTGCGATGAAGAAATGTCAAAAGTGACCATATTACCTCTGTCACAACTCATCACAAACTCGAGATGCTTCGTACCAAAATATTACATTTTTTAGTTTATGGTAAATCCTTGAACTGGAAGAAACTGTTTCGCTGTATTTTATTACCCATTTACTAATTTTATATACTGTAGTACATCACTGAATCCAGGTAAAGAAATCTGCCATCTGAAATCTGGTAAAGTAACTAAAAAGACTTAAGCAAATTGAAAAGGTTCATGTTTGTCTCACTATCGAATTATATCTAGTACTTGCAAAATCTGTTCTTCCTATTATAGCAACAGGTTGGTGTAAACGAACATTTTATGCTTGATACTTACTTTAATCAGAAAGGGTGCTGTTATAGACTGATATTCGCTCTTAAAAAATAGCAGCTCAATTGATTTATTGTAGGTCAGTGCAATACTAAAGCAGTTTATTTCGCAGTTTATGGCTATTCTAAAAAATAGTTTGTCGGACTATTGTTTTTTGAAAATAAATGAACTGGTGAAAGATACCTATCTATACTTGTATAGAAAATTCCAATGATATAGGTTAGATACAACATTATCGATAACACAGATGTCGCTAGTCGCTACACATATTTCTAAAAAGCGATACCGATTTGAACTTTTGTTAAACGCGTGTATACATGATAATAAAATTGTTCGTAATATCCATATGCAATGAATTGTGAAAACTATGTATCATTCTGTTATCAGAATGAGCCTTTGTGACGCCGCTATATAATACCAAAAAAGGTTAAATTAGACCAAACACTGATTTCGAAGAAATGAGACACCCAATGTTATGATAATTCGGCTTCATTATCATGTTAAATAAATCGTAAAATTCCTGAGATATACTATACATTCCAAAATTTAGTGTGTTGACACACCGATAAGGTTTAGGAAAAGAATAGTTTTTGGTACATATTAATTGATAAAAATCGGTTAGTAGAAGAACAGAATAAGTAAAAATCTAACTTATGTATATATGTGTGGCAGAAAAATAGGTAAAAATATAGGCAGAATATTGAGAAAAATAGATGCAATGTGTAGAGCAGTTTTTGCGACCACAATATGGTAACACGTAAGGGAAACACCAATTTTTAGTGTTTTTCTTGGCGCAGCTTTTTATTCTGTTCCTTTTTTGGTTCCTTTCTCATTTCTCTAGAATGGTTTTCTTTTGTGCTTTTATCAATTATCAAGATCAGTCAAACTTTTAGGTTATATTCTGACAGTTAGAACATTGGTAGAATAAGAAACGATTGTGGGTTGATAAGTGATAAGTAATTTCAAATTCTATCCTATAAGTTTCTAGAAACGTGGTTTGAAATATACAGGGTCCTGCAACTAAGCTCCCGTCTTCTGTAACTCACTTACTCATTAAGGTAAGAGTTTGACATTTTGCAGGCTTACCCTGTACTTCAAGGTACAATTCAAGAAATTATTTTTTATTATACAGGGTGTTCCAAAAATGTGCAACGCCATGGTAATATATTTTTTTAAATTGCATGCTATACATTTTTCTACACATTTGGAAGCCTTTTGTGGTTGCCTACATATCACCAAAATTTTATTGAAATCGGTTGGGTGACCGCAGCGGAAAAAAATGAAAACCAAAAAAAATTGATTTTGCATCGTAGGCTTTAAAAATCAATAAAAACCACAAAATGCACCTCGTTAATAAAATTTTGCGACGCGCTTATTAAGTTAGATGTAATAGTCTCGTTAACCAAGTGACATTGATCCAAATTATACAGGGTGACCAAAATCGAGTGTCAAACTTGTCAAATTTCATAGCGCGCTATTGTTCTTATTTTAAATTGGAACCCATATTTTTTTAGGTAAAACGATGCGGAATTAAAGAATAAATATGGTTTCTGAATACAACCCTATCACAATTCCCAATATTTTAAAAGTTATTCGCCAAAAACTAATTTTTCAACGTTTCCAACGGCAATTTTAGGTAATAAATATCGTACGTGGCGTTGAAAAACAATTTATTACATAAAATATAACGCAGAGAGGTATTTTAGATTTTACTGTACTTAATTAAGTAGTTATTCAATTGCTAAATTTACTGCAAAATTTACCTATAGCCTCATTTCCGTCCTTACCGCTATAGGTAAATTATGCAGTAAATTTAGCATTTGAATAACTACTTAATTAAGTACACTCAAATCTAAAATACGTCTATATTTTTTATGAAATAAATTGTTTTTCAAAGCCACGTACGATATTTATTATCTTTAATTGCCGTTGGAAACGTTGAAAAATGAGTTTTTGGCGAATAACTTTTAAAATATTGGGAATTGTGATGCGGTTGTATTCAGAAACAATATTTATTTTTTTAATTCTGCATCATTTCACATAAAAAAATTTATGGGTTCCAATTTAAAATAAGAACAATAACACGCTTTGAAGGTTGACAAGTTTGACACTCGATTTTGGTCAACCTGTATAATTTGGATCAATGTCACTTGGTTAACGAGACTATTACATCTAACTTAATAACCACATAGCAAAATTTTATTAACGAGGTGCATTTTGTGGTTTTTGTTGATTTTTAAAGCCTACGATGCAAAATAATTTTTTTTTGTTTTTATTTTTTTCCGCTGCGGTCACTCAACCGATTTCAATAAAATTTTGGTGATATGTAGGCAACCATAAAAGGCTTCCAAATGTGTAGAAAAATGTATAGCATGCAATTTAAAAAAATATATTACCATGGCGTTGCACATTTTTGGAACACCCTGTATAATAAAAAATAATTTCTTGAATTGTACCTTGAAGTACAGGGTAAGCCTGCAAAATGTCAAACTCTTAGCTTAATGAGTAAGTGAGCTACAGAAGACGGGAGCTTAGTTGCAGGACCCTGTATATTACAATAGTGTTACAATGTGTCAATTTTTGCACTCAACACTTAACAATGTGCGTTCTTGATTAAATAATATCGTGATAATACGGGACAAAAAAAGCGGATGCGAGTGCTGATTTTTGTTTAGACTGACCAATTGTCACGCACTGTTTATGTTATTAATCATTCTACTGTTCGTCTTTTAGCGCTTCCCGTCACGTTCTGTATACGAAAAGTTATGGAAGCGAAGACACGTATCAATCGCAACGATTGTACCTTATCACGAGATATTTTGTAGAACTAGAGTGCAAGTATTGACGATTTATAAAATAATCCAAGTTTCAATATAATCTTTGAAGAAAAAATATATCGGTTTGTCTCGGTCAGTGGTTCTTAACCTTTTTGAAGACAGGGAGCACTTTTGATCGTACGAGAAATTCGCGGAGCACCAAAAACATTGGCATAACTTTTACTCAAAATTAAAACGATTATTAAATAACAGTTACAAAATAACATTAATTATTAGAAAAAATATAAATATATTAATAGTCGACCCTTTTTCAGCAAAATTAATTTTTAGAAATCAAATGTTATTCTGAGTATAATGTTTTATATGGTCTTTTATGGTTTTTCTATTCCTTAAGAAGTTACAGCCGTTTGGAATGTTAACAAACAAAGAAAAGTAAAACATAAAATAAATACATACCAAACAATGCGAAAACGAAAAAATAACATAATCTAACCCATTACAACAATAAAACGTAAATAGATTTAAGTAACAAAATAAAATCAACATAAAACTTTTTACAGATTTTCTTCTAAAAACTAAATGTCATTCCGAGGAAAAAGGTTCATATTGACTTATGGGTTTTCTCAATTCCTTAAGAAGTTGTAGCCGTTTAAAATACGGTTTTATTGATATTTTTATCAGCTCTAACTTTTTTCCGAATTGAAAAAATGAATACTCGAATGAAATTTATTTGCGGCGAAAATCATTAGTCTGATACAGAAAAGAAAAAGATATATTTCTGTATAAATTTAGAACATAACGGGAATTTTGGAATTTAATTCTACAAACCAACTCTTGAATGTTTGAGGGAAAAAGCACTATCGATGTACCCAATTGCTTCAGAAGTTTTCTTTTTACCCGTATTCACATATTTCCACATTTTCTGTGTGTATGTTTTGATTTTCTGGCCCCACAACATTTTGTTCGTGAACTATCACCTGGTGGTTATAAATGCCGCTACCTATTTGGTATATTGTGATAGGTCCTCCAAGCATCTGACATGTTCGCGGTAATATAAATTTAAATATAATAAAACTTTTAAACCTTCTTAGTTTGTCAAATATTTAGGTAATTTGCGCTAGATTCTTTATATTAGCAGTTACGTACCATCTACTCAAGTAGTTTTGATAAGCTCATTTTTAATACAACTTTATACTAATCTAAGGCCTAATAAATCCGCGCATATCATGTGGATGATATGTAGATGAGGGCAAAAATATATGTTATCAAAGCATCATATTTATTATTTTATTTTAGGAAATATTTTTCAAAATGTTTACATATTTTCAGAACATTTTATGTGGCATTTGTAGCAGAGCTATACCCATTTTTATTTTAATTGTATTATGTTCTAAATTCTTTATTTATTTTACGAACTGTTGAATATAAAATTACTTTAAATTGGAAAATAACAACCGCATTTTTCGAAATGTATATAAAATTAATGTCGCAAGGTAGAAAAAAATAGTATATAACAAAACAACTCGTGCGCCAATTTTTGTCTTCTAAAACTTGTATTATAGTGGTAGTAATAATCTTTATTCCAACATCCAGCTTTGTACAGGTTTATTACACAATTAGTTTCATTTAATAAATTTCGTTTGGTGTTCGAACGGGCTATTGACATAGGTCTTTCTGCCCTGCTCCATCTCTTATTTTGGGTGTCTTCTTGTATTATAATATACTATAATTGTTAGTTTTGTTGAAGTTAGAATGTTTTGTACGTTAATAATATACCAATACAACTATTACTATTTCAATCACATACGGTAAATGAGTCAACAATTTCGGCATGTAAATTTTTTCTGTTCAGCAGTTTTAGAGTTATGCGCCTCCAAACACAGAAGTCAATATTATCGAAACAAGAGATGGTAGTTTGGGCGATTCTATCGGGCGGTGTCACATATAACGAATTAGAAAGCGAGCACTAAATTATAAATTATCACAAAACCAATGGCATCCGGTTTAATACAGTATTATATGTATATAGTAACCACATCTTTAACCACAAGTATATGAGCTGTCAAGTCTTGACTTACAGAAAAGCGACCAAGTAAAGAATTTCCTCAACATATTTACTAGCGTCCTGATATTTAATACAACATCAGTGCGTTTGATGATTTTTAAGTATCAAATAACCGCATAAAATAGATACAATGGAGATAAAATAGAGATTTTAACAGCCATGCTCTCCTAAACCGAATGGTTTATACAACCTACAACCAATGCAAAAGATTTGGAAATGAACAATTACAATAAACGGTAAAAAGTGGTGAAAATCGTTTCAAGGTCACCGTGGATAGTGTAGTTGGTAGTATACTACCAACTTCTTAAAAACGTATTTTTTTTTTTCATTTCGCACCGACCTTTCAATACAAAATTTAAATAGATAGAGGGCTGTACTTTTTAGTATTAATTACCCAATGTATCTGATCCATAAACGTGTATAATAATAATTTGTGTCCCAACTACTTTGCTCGTAATCGCACATGAAGCGAAATAATAACATTCAACCACCGATAAACAACGTAAAATCTAAGTTTCAAAAATCCTCCTGAACAAACTAAAATAGATTGAGGGCTGTACTTTTTAGAATTAATTACCCAATGTATCTGATCCATAAACGTGTATAATAATAATTTGTGTCCCAACTACTTTGCTCGTAATCGCACATGAAGCGAAATAATAACATTCAACCACCGATAAACAACGTAAAATCTAAGTTTCAAAAATCGTCCTGAACAAACTAAAATAGATAGAGGGCTGTACTTTTTAGAATTAATTACCCAATGTATCTGATCCATAAACGTGTATAATAATAATTTGTGTCCCAACTACTTTGCTCGTAATCGCACATGAAGCGAAATAATAACGTTCAACCACCGATAAACAACGTAAAATCTAACTTTCAAAAATCCTCCTGAACAAACTAAAATAGATAGAGGGCTGTACTTTTTAGAATTAATTACCCAATGTATCTGATCCATAAGCGTGTATAATAATAATTTGTATCCCAACTACTTTGCTCGTAATCGCACATGAAGCGAAATAATAACATTCAACCACCGATAAACAACGTAAAATCTAAGTTTCAAAAATCCTCCTGAACAAACTAAAATAGATAGAGGGCTGTACTTTTTAGTATTAATTACCCAATGTATCTGATCCATAAACGTGTATAATAATAATTTGTATCCCAACTACTTTGCTCGTAATCGCACCTGAAGCGAAATAATAACATTCAACCACCGATAAACAACGTAAAATCTAAGTTTCAAAAATCCTCCTGAACAAACTAAAATAGATAGAGGGCTGTACTTTTTAGTATTAATTACCCAATGTATCTGATCCATAAACGTGTATAATAATAATTTGTATCCCAACTACTTTGCTCGTAATCGCACATGAAGCGAAATAATAACATTCAACCACCGATAAACAACGTAAAATCTAAGTTTCAAAAATCCTCCTGCACAAACTAAAATAGATAGAGGGCTGTACTTTTTAGAATTAATTACCCAATGTATCTGATCCATAAACGTGTATAATAATAATTTGTATCCCAACTACTTTGCTCGTAATCGCACATGAAGCGAAATAATAACATTCAACCACCGATAAACAACGTAAAATCTAAGTTTCAAAAATCCTCCTGCACAAACTAAAATAGATAGAGGGCTGTACTTTTTAGAATTAATTACCCAATGTATCTGATCCATAAACGTGTATAATAATAATTTGTATCCCAACTACTTTGCTCGTAATCGCACATGAAGCGAAATAATAACATTCAACCACCGATAAAAGTGGTGAAAATCGTTTCAAGGTCACCGTGGATAGTGTAGTTGGTAGTATACTACCAACTTCTTCTTCAAAATTTAAAAAGTAACATATTTTCTATTTTCTAGCAACTATTATAGAATCTATGAACACTTATTTTAATAAAAATTTCTATGCAGCATAAGTTGAAATAGAAGGGAATAGAGTTCTTGAACGTGCGGTCAGAAGACAATGTGTGACAGTCCAAAGTAAAATGCAAATGAGATTCTAACATTCGCCATAGGTCGTGGGACGGAGAAAGTGCAAACCAAAATAAAAATGATAATAATTCGTGAACAGTCAACGCAATCGTACAGTGAAACAATATTGTATTGTGAATAGGTACCTATTATACATAGTGCAGTCAGATTAGTCTGTTTTTGAAAACTCATTACCTCTGAAACTACTTCTCAAAAGCAAATTAAATAAAGTGTGTTATGCTTCTTAATCATTTCTATTTGAAGTGTGTCACTATAGACGTTTTTTGCGCTTTGGTTTAAACATGAGCGTGATAGATGTGGAAAAAGATGCATGATTTTTACAGTTTTAACTGTTTTAAATTAACATTTGTCTTGCTGTTCTTTGTCTTCTAAACTTCTTACTGCATTAATTTCAGACATTGGTCGAGTAAAATTTGGAATCTCGTCTATAGATCTGCATTTATCTTTTCTTATGTAATAAAGTTTGTAAAGTTTGTTGGTGCGTAAATAGATTATGTGATAATGGTAGTCGAAAATGATTTTTTAACATGTTCTAAGACGAAGATTTTCTTAAATTGTTCTATTCTTCATGTTGCATGTTTTTTTGCTAAATTTAAGAAATAACGCCCTTAAAAATTTGTTATCTAAACAATTAAATTATAATAGTTATTTAACCAACAAGTATATTAAAAAGAGCCATTAATGATCGAGACTGTTTAACGCACGAGCGATTAGCGAGTGCGTTAATTGTCGAGATCAGTTAAATGGCATGTTAACGTGTAAGATTCCAGTAGTACAGTTTCATATGGCAAATTATCTGAACATTATGTGCGTATATTCATATAATGCTTGTTTATATAAATGAACAATTTAATAATTTAAACAAATTAAACCCAGTATTTGTTTTGATTGCACTAAAATGTATTATATATGATCTGAACGTGTATCATATAAACGTCAATAATCAACACCATAATTTCACCAACTAACAGATAATTATATACCAAATATTTACCTACAAGGTATAAGGTAAATACCTGCGTGCCTATGCATATTAACACTAAGTTCTCCCAGCACTATAGGTAAATACATGACTTTACATAATATGGCCAACTGGTCTTTTTAAATTTCAAATGCTGGTTACTTCTGAGTCTTTAAAATCTATACAATTATTGCAAAAAAACAAACAAACTGCGTATGCTCAGAATATCTCAGGAATTCAGATAAGTTATCCGGGCAGAATTACAACCTATATACAAATTGCCGTGAGTCAATTGTTTACAATACTGGGCGTTTTGCTAACTCAGTGAGTTCCTTTATAAGTCAGGACAAACACAGTAGTATTTATTTGTACGGTAACATGTTATAATTTATGTGACAGCCAGTAGCCATGTGACAATTCATAGAAAACAACTGCGGTTTAAATACATATCGGTCTGATTTTGTGTTATTTTTTATGAAGTCTGGTTTAATCGGGTTATAAAATATTATGCTGAATAACTGACTTGTTGTTCTAATCTTATGTTAGTTAGGAAAGTCACGTATTGCCCTTTACCTTATGCGCAATGGCTAGGTGTGATTGATTCCAATGTTAAAGATAAATATTTCTTATTCTACCATTGTTCTAACTGTCAGACTATAACCTAGAACTTTGACTGATCTTGTATGATGCTAAATATTGATTTTTCCTTATAAGTAGAGTGCGGATTCTTAAAGCATTTGCTTGGAGAGTTTTATTGTAAGCAGTTTAAAAAAGCTTAAGGATCTCCACGAACTCAGATAAAAATAAAGCATTTGGCGCTATTTTTATTTTGCTTATTTTGCTTTTCTTCCCGTATTTTGCAGGTATCTGCTTATTTTGCCATATCCTGCTTATTTTAACTTTTTACGGTATTTTTGGCGGGTTGGTGCAACTGTGAAAAAACAAAAACAAACCGACCACACTCGATCACTTCAACTACTTTTAAATATAGAGACAATTTGTACCAAGAAGAATGTATCACGTGGTTAAATCTGCGCCGAAAAATGCAAGCACATATGTATGCACGCGAGCAACTAGTTGAAAAACCACATGGTTCGTGGTTGAGTTTGACGTAATATTTTCCTATTGTCATGCTTGTGAGTTTTGGGAATCAGAATCTGGCAAGATGACAATTGTATCGAAGTACATACAGACAACTATACTGCGAACATGATGGGTCAGCGGGAGAAATAGTAGATTCTACCAAAGACATATTCCGCGGGGCTGTGGGTTGGAGCACTGGGTCCGATGCGGCTTGTACATTGAAAAGAATATACAACTTTCTATGTTCTACCAATCAGAAGACATCCAGACTGTTGATAATATGTACAATGCTGTGTGGACCGATTTCTGTCATAAGATCTGGACGAATGAAAATCCCCAGCATATGTACTGCCCTGCGGGATGACAGTATTGATACAAATGCGAAAAACCGAAGCCGAGAAAACTCTAGATGAATTCAATAACACTTGATAAAAATGTCGATAATGCCACCAAGCCGATTTACAACAACTTGTCGTCGAGAGAGTTGCTAGAACGGTGTTAGGGGAGGAGAAACTCAGAACAACAACCTCAGCTTCAATTCCACTGTCTGGCGGCTCGCACCCAAACATCTTTACCGTGGCTCAAAACCTATCAAAATTGCGGCTTATGCAGCAGCAAGAATGTATAAAAAAAGGCTTTTCTGCCGTCCTTTAAACTATGACAACAATAGGAATCGTTATTGGCACGGAAACGAAGATATTTGCCAATGTGCGCGAAAACAGCGTCTGGTGAGGTCGTCGAGACGTGCACTCGAGGCTGCAAAATAAGCTTAAACAAGGCGTAGAAATGAGCAAATATGTCAAAATATATTCTACGAAGTGGAGGAAGGAATAAAGTATGGCCCTGGTATAACATATTAGCAGAAAAATACTGTAAGTACTCGATGACTCGTTATAAACTGTACTTGAAAGTTTAAACGTGTTTTTCTCGAACCCGTTTTTTTTCGCGAACGGTTGGCATGATATTTCAAAAACTATCTGACCGATTGACTTCAAATTGTAACCGGATGTTAAGTAAACATCCCTTTATCGTTTGATCAACCAGAAATGCAATATGTTATATACTTTTCATTTCATAGAGAAAACATTGTCAATTTTTATGAGAAAAATCGAAATTTTGACTTTGACAAGTCAACCATTTCCTCAAATATAAAAATGCTTTATATTTTCATCATAATACGGTCTTCAAAAATGGGGACACAAAATTGCGGATAAAAATGGATTTAATCGAGCTCGCAAACACAGAGAATACAATGTTCTGACAATGTTTTGAATCTTATTTTAGAATTAATAGAGACGGACATCCTATTGCTGGCACAGAAACTATTTTGAGATAATCTCCTACACTTGCGTCTTCGCGTTCTATGATCAAGAAAACACACTACCGGTTTGATTCTGAAAAACTCTGGCCGTTCTGTACCCACTCTGGATGTTATCCGGTATATGAGTAGGTTATTTATGTCATACCTCTCTCTAAAACTGGGGGAGTATTATATGCCTATGAACTATAGGTACTACAGGGTTCAAGCAACTGGGTGCTAGCTATTATGCACAACGGAATATGTTAGAAGCCTGTTTTGAATATGAAAATACCTGGTATACAGAAGTATGTGGTTGCTTGGTTAGACAGATGCAGTAAGGAAACTGTCGATCTCTTTCATTTGTTCGAATGGCTAATCTTATGGCTGTTTTAATCGCGTTTTCTAATAATAATCCTCAATGTTCGTTCTGCATGTCATCGTTAAAGTACATTGCACCCGAAATTCTAAGTTTATCTGCTACACATTGCCAAATAATCTAACTATGTAATACTTGGCTAAAATAAACCTATGTTTACAATTTTTTACTTTATCATACGTAGTATGATAAGCCTCTAAGGATTTTTCAAGGATTTTGCAAATGAGCTGCCATGTCTGTAATTTCGTCAAAATAGTTAAATAATAAATTAAAGTAGAGGAAATTTCTGAAAGGGAAATTTTGTATATTTATGTCTATGAAAATACCAAACTGTCACTTTTCAAATTCCCATTTCCTACCAATGCTGCTGACATAATCTTTAGCGAATTAACCACAGATATTCCAGTTATCTTTGTTTTTTTTACTTTATCATACGCAGTATGTAAAGTATTTGTATTTGCAGAACTGCCAACCTCTTCCATGATTGTAAAAAGTTGCAAAAAGTCACTTTTTAACGCCCGTTTTTATCTTAATTAATGACTCAATTACAAATATAAAGAACTAAATCCTAAGAATACGATAAATAGGAAAGTTTATAAAACAATCTGACGTCATTACTGATTCAGAATACCAGCATCCAATATTTATTTTGATAACAATATAACAATTGATAATTCCACCACGTTATATTAATCATTTATACTCTGATTATAGGAACGTGATGTGTAACTATTTATGTTAGACATTCCTCAATAATATACAGAAACAAATATATAAATCTTCCAAATAAATACATATTTCACCGCGCCCCTGTAATAAGGAAAGGTTAACGTAACCTAAAATAAACTGACATTTCTATTTCACCGAAACTTAACACCTCTTTCTCATGCGATACCATTAGTTAATTGTAGTCATTAAACATCTTACGATAAAAAAAAGTCGCAACCACACCTCATAGTAACCCTAAAGACTTTTCTATACACTCCTTAAATGAATTTAATAGTATTAAACATTATATTACCAATATAAACATTATTCGGGTTCTAAAGAGTAAGGTAAACGTCCCAAACGAAGACACTGTCCTAAATTTTGACATATTTCTGTTTAGTTGGATAAAATAAAAAATCTACAACATTGAACTTTATTTTAGGACATCCGGTTTGTCAATTTGACATTACACCTATCAATTATTATACAGGGTCCTGCAACTCAGCTCCCGTCTTCTGTAGCTCACTTACTCATTAAGCTAAGAGTTTGACATTTTGCAGGCTTACCCTGTACTTCAAGGTACAATTCAAGAAAATATTTTTTATTATACAGGATGTTCCAAAAATGTGCAACGCCATGGTAATATATTTTTTTAAATTGCATGCTATACATTTTTCTACACATTTGGAAGCCGTTTATGGTTGCCTACATATCACCAAAATTTTATTGAAATCGGTTAAGTGACCGCATCGGAAAAAAATAAAAACAAAAAAAATTGATTTTGCATCCTAGGTTTTAAAAGCAATAAAAACCACAAAATGCACCTCGTTAATAAAATTTTGCGTCGTGCTTATTAAGTTAGATGTAATAGTCTCGTTAACCAAGTGACATTGATCCAAATTATACAGGGTGACCAAAATCAAGTGTCAAACCTGTCAAACTTCAAAGCGTGTTATTGTTCTTATTTTAAATTGGAACCCATAAATTTTTTTATGTGATATGATGCAGAATTAAAAAATAAACATTGTTTCTAAATACAACCAAAATTGTTTTTCAACGCCACGTACGATATTTATTACCTAAAATTGCCGTTGGAAACGTTGAAAAATGAGTTTTTGGCGAATAACTTTTAAAATATTGGGAATTGTGATGGGGTTGTATTCAGAAGCAATATTTATCCTTTAATTCCGCATCGCTTCACCTAAAAAAATTATGGGTTCCAATTTAAAATAAGAACAATAGCGCGCTTTGAAGTTTGACAAGTTTGACACTCGATTTTGGCTACCCTGTATGATTTGGATCAATGTCACTTGGTTAACGAAACTATTACATCTACTTAATAAGCACGTCGCAAAATTTTATTAACGAGGTGCATTCTGTGATTTTTATTGATTTTTAAAGCCTACGACGCAAAATCAATTTTTTTTGGTTTTTATTTTTTTCCGCTGCGGTCACTCAACCGATTTCAATAAAATTTTGGTGATATGTAGGCAACCATAAAAGGCTTCCAAATGTGTAGAAAAATGTATAGCATGCAATTTAAAAAAATATATTACCATGGCGTTGCACATTTTTGGAACAAAAAATAATTTCTTGAATTGTACCTTGAAGTACAGGGTAAGCCTGCAAAATGTCAAACTCTTAGCTTAATGAGTAAGTGAGCTACAGAAGACGGGAGCTTAGTTGCAGGACCCTGTATATATAAAATTTTCTGAGAAATGGATAATTAATTTTTTTCCTTATGATGCGTACTTTCCGGGACAACTGTATATAAAGGTATCAAAACTTATCACACTATACTTGTTTCATGTTTGTTTTGTTGATTGACTGATTGCTATGACAACCAACTTGTTTTTGTTGGCTATAGATTTGTAATATTAGATATGTTCGTAAATTACGCTAGTTTAACAAGAACTACTTAATACTAACAGTAATGTTCGAGCAAATCTAACCTCAAAAACACCAACTGACGTTTTACAAACGTCAAACTGGGACATCACGGTTACCAACGCACTTATTTCTGACACGCTACGGCTCGGAAGTTGTTGACCACACGTTATAATTACACAATGTTTTAACTCAATTAATTCTAGAGATAACTACTGAAATAATATTGCAATATTTCCGGCATTGGTTGGTGTTATTAGAAATTTTGTAATTTGTTTTGCGGTTGGAATAGAAACTAACCATAAAATTGGGCGCGTGTGCAAACAAAAACAATTGTTTTTATCGCAAATAACATAACATAACCTCAAAATTAACACATAATTTGGTAAGTATCGATTACCTTTATGATCGCGTATACACATTTTACCATTGTCAAACCTTAATTTTAATTTGTTGTTGAATACAGTAGGTAGTAAATAACATACCAAGACTTTTGTAAATCGTCTTTCCAACTCATTTGGATCCGGCATAGGCTGTTTAGCTTTAACCCGAATGCTGGCTTGTCTCGCATGATGTTTGGCTGAAATAACACTTTCTTGTTTGTCGGACGGTCCTTGCATTGGAGAAGGTTGTTCCCCCTTTGATATTGCAGAACCCATTTTATTCACTAAATAATCACCAACGCACGGCTTATCGCAACAACTGATCACTGTATACAGTCAACATATACGTTTCACACATGAACATTTTGTACGTGGATGTTAGCGCAACAGGTTTTTCTAAAGGGAAAACTAAACAAAAACAAACGCTCCGCGGCGACGGACTCAACTAACCCATCCTAACTTTACAATTTACCGAACAGCATAGAAAACAGAAGCGCTGCGCGTCGCGCATGCGCCATTGGTTGGTTTGAAATAGTGTGAATGGTTGGTGAATAATAGCGGAGATCCGACCTTGAAACGGGATTTCCAAAGCTCTTACCGAGAGAAGTTAGCGGCGACACTTGGTAACCTAATAAAAATAAAAGCGTCAGACTCACCACTAAATTCCCTGTTTTTAAAGAAGTAGAAGTCGGAATTAAAATGTAAATGTAAACATAACTTATATTTATTTCCTTTGTCCAGCTAACTAGTTTTTGTTTGTAGCTATGTTACAAATGGACGATCTCTGATTATAACAAAAATTCTTAGCTAATAATTAGGGAGGATTAATAACTTTTTATATCAGAGAGTGCATTATTTGACCGTAAATCATTAAAAAACTTTAAGTACGGAAGCCGTCATAGCTACTGTATTTATCTGCTTTGTTTTACAAAAATTTGTCGTATTTCTGCATAAAACCGTTAAGGAATCGTTAGGGAGGAATAAAAAGTCCACTTTTGATGTGAGGGAGTGTATAGTTTGACGGCAAATCAAAATTAAAGATTGAGGTTATGCACATAGTCAAGTATTGCATTTATCACTTATCGGCGCTTTCCCTTCGATAAATGACGCGTAATTCGTCATAAGGCATTAGAAAATCGTTAGGGAGAATTAAAAAGTTGACTTTTAATGTAAGGGAGTAGATAATTGTAACCCAAATCAATATTATATATTATATTATTTACAAGATAGCCATAGAGACAAGATATATATGTAAGAAATAACAAGCATAAAAGCATCTTGTAAACCTATTCCATCAAGATGTAAGCATTTGTCTTCGTCTGCTAAATTGGGGCTTAAATAAAACTTTGCTTCTTCGGGCGTTCGAAGAAAGCTTCTTTATAATGTATTTCATTATCTAATAAAATACATATATAAAATACAAAATTCCGAAACTTTCTTTTTCTTAAACTTGACGGTACAAAATCAATTTTCATTTTCTAAAAAAAACATGTAGCCCAAAATGACAAAAAATTAGTCCCAAACCCCCCTCCCTAACGATTCCCAAACGATTTGCATAAAAATTTACATAAAATTCAAAATGGTTGGTGATTCGTACAATAACTTTAACTGAGAATTGGTAGTACTACCAATTACCAACAATTACCAACTAACTTCTCTTGGTAAGAGTTTTGGAAATCTTATTTCAAGGTCGGATCTCCGTTATTGTGCTAGATGTGTTGGTATTTATAAATCGGGGGTTCAGTTGGTTTAACTATTTCTCAACATGTTGAAACGGGTATGTTCTCGTTTAAATAGATTAAGTTGTTTGTTTAATTTGTGCTGCGATTGAATACCACGTTACAGTTTAGAAGCAGAATCAAACAAAATCTGACTGGGTGCAGTTATTTACATTTTGTTGGGACACCTGTATGTATATTAATGTTAACAAAAAAAAACAATAAAAACATAACAGATAATGAAGAATGAACTACACATACATTACTAAATACCTTGTTAGATATTTGTTTATTAATCTATTTGAATTATTCTAAAAGTGAAAGTCACATTTTCAAGATTTCGCGCTCTATGTATATGTACAGTTAACATTGGGCATGTAGATAGGCAACCCAATAGTCACGCAACTACAGGGCTGCCAGAAATTAACGGACAACTAAGAAATAATGAATTTTCAGTATTGTAAAATTTTGATTTTTTTCTATTGTCCGATGTTTATATATTTTTTGTTCATTTAAAGGATGATTCTTCAGCAGCACATACTGTAGTTGTATTTTTTATTCGCATTTCGATTTTGAGTGGTAAGACTGACGGTACGTTTTGTACGCCGAAATTTGAAGCACTTTGTGTGGTTGTAATCTTTATCTACATTATATTTTTTGATTTATATCATTTTCTGCGTTAAAAAAGGAGATATATTTCCTT
This sequence comes from Melinopterus prodromus, assembly GCA_964023965.1. Classification (NCBI taxonomy): domain Eukaryota; kingdom Metazoa; phylum Arthropoda; class Insecta; order Coleoptera; family Scarabaeidae; genus Melinopterus; species Melinopterus prodromus. The sequence continues at coordinate 4,581,862 of OZ030392.1, forward strand.
TTCTTGTCATTTTAGACGGAAATTTTGATGACATTGAAATGGAAAAATCTTGATAATGGGTTGGCAACACTGGTGGCGAAATCAGTCACGTCAGCTGCACGGCACGGTTTGTGTAAATCCCCGTGTTTGCGCTGTTTTGTGATTGACCGTGTCGGGTTTTGTTATTTTGAGTGTTCAAAATGGATAATTTCACAAGTATTTAGCAAGATATGATGGTCATTGACGGAAAATATGGACAAATACGGCAAATATGGCTGTACACCAGGGTCACTTTGAGCAATTTGTTTCATTTTTCGGTAAGTGCTGTTCAGTCATATCGTTAATTGTCATGAATTATGTAAAATCCGCATACTAGAGATTAGTGCAAGCAGTTTTAGCATTAAGAAAACACATTAAGAAAACATGTGGGTAGAGACAATCAAATTTTTAACTGCAAAATTTTGAAAAATGTTATTGGGGTGAACTGTTGCTCATATTGAGTTGCATTATCCCCACAACTTATTGCACTAATTTTGTATACATCCTACATTATAGGCACTATTTTTAGCAAATATATCTAATTTCTTGCGATTCAAAATCAATGCTGGTCCAAATAGTGTTTTACATCCAAAGAATAAAACATTTTCAATACACATTACACAGAGGGTTTAAAAACAAGAATGAAACATGACGTATATTATTGACGGCTCATCAATTATTTTGTAGATAACTATTAACCGTCTCTAAGATGTTTAAATTTGGTAGTTATTCGTTTGTAAAATACCGCCGAAATTAACATTTTTTATTTTAAAATATTAAACTGCCACGTAATTAAAAATTCAAAATGATAGACAACAAAATGACAGTAAGTTACGTCAAAAAAATATACACAGTTTCACAGACAATACTCATACTATTTGTAAATGGCTTCCGATTTAAAAATTTCTTTCAATACAAAGCTATATTTTTTTTTTAAATAGTATCATTCGGCAGGTGAATTGAGGCATGGAAAAGGGCTTTGATAATGAAAAAGAGTATAAAAATGTACCGATGTTAACTAAATATCCAGATTAACAAATAATCATGTTTATGAAACCATAGACACAAGAGTAATAAAATACAAAATTAATAATAAAGAAACAAAAATAAAGTATTTTTTTGCTAATCATTTTTCAGGCCTTTGAAATTGTTATAAATATCTGTAAATTAAAATAGAATTATATTGCAAAAAATAAATCGCGCGGTCTTAGATATTTAGTCAGAAAGATCCTTTAACACAAAAACTTATATCAAACTCAAATCAAATCCACTCAAAATTATAGCAAATGGTATTTTATTTAGGTAGTTTTATGGTAATACAAATATGTCACAGTTTTTTTTTGTTGTATAATACACTTTACATCTTTAATCTTATAATGCACAACACTTTCGTCACTGATTCGGAAAATAATGTTTTGTACTATTCCAGTTCTTCACTTTACAAAAACAAGTCTGAACAAGTTAACACATTTCTACACAATTCGCACTGTGTATCTTCTAATATTCAGGCCAAACGCCCAATTATAAATCACTTCAACAATAACATTATTTTAGTTCTTATCAACGTCTTCCGCTTTCTGGTATTGGTTAAATTGCTCCAAATTCTTCCAGGGATCTTCCGTAAACGACGAATGCAAGTAAATAGAACAATCAGACTTATCCTGCAACAGAAAAACAACGCAAAATAATCGTAACTATGACTGACAACTCCTCAACAGGAATAACGTGTCGTAAACACCTCGTAAATAATATTATTATACCTTTTGTTGGTCGTAGCTGTTATTAAATCCTGATCGGTTATGGAAATTACCCCTCGGAGAGTTATTTCCTCTACTACGCCCGCCGCGGTCATTCCACCAACGTTGGTTTTTACGGTTATTTCCGTAAGGACTACGATAGTTGTGAGATATTCCGGTACTGTTCGATGCATTAGGTGAACTGTAGAAACTCTGACTCAAGTCCGATGCCTGGGATTGATTCGAAGTATCGAACGATAAATAATCCGACGATTGATTAGCCCCTTGTGGTGGTTCTTTCGTGTTCTTGCTGTCATTATTAGAAGTATCTAAGCTGTAGTACATAAATCCAGGACTATTATCCATTTTGAGATCATTAACAACGACGATTAACTTGATGTAAACAATGTTTTGGTTATTTTTCAATCTGATTGTTATTCTAACCTCTAAAAAAGCTCACACAAACGTAAACAAGCGTACAAGCTGGAGGAGGGCGCCACTGTTTTTAATCGTATTCGAATAAATATCCCTATCTCCTACGAGATGGCGCTGCCGCTAAGGTAGAAAACTACTTATTCTAATTACAGTCACACGGAAATATACATTCAAAACTGGTACAACTCTTTGTAAAGCTTTCATATTTATGCGTCATGTAGGCAATTAAAACTTCAAACTCTTGGTTTTAGAATTTTTAGTGTTATATTTCACTGATATATTACATCTACATACGTATATAATATCTACAATACGTTTTAGAACGTGGTTTTAAGCACCTTAACATCATTGACAATACATAAACGGAGAATAACTAAATGGAATTCTTCTTTACAAGTTACCACGTTTGTCTTGCTCCAGTTCGATAGCTTCAAAGAGAGATTTGAAATTTCCAGCTCCAAAACCCTTAAAAAACAACAAACAAAGACAATAGTTTCCATTAGTGAGCATAACTATTAAATTTATAGACTGCTTACATTAAAATTACGACGTTGAATCACTTCTAAGAACAACGTTGGCCTGTCTTGCATATTCTTGGTAAATATTTGCAGCAAATAGCCGTCGTCATCATAATCAATGAGTATTTTCAATTTCTAAAAGGTACACAAAGATATCCAGTTAATAAACACGAAGAAATAAGAACATGGTTGGTTTTTTTTCAAATTTACCTGAAGAATATCAAGTTCTTCAGCCACTTTGACTTTGCTGTGCTTCAATTGTTCTCTAATGAGGTCATAATAAGTATCTGGTACTTGAAGGAACTCAGTTCCACGTTCCTGCAAATTCCTAACCTAGAAAAATATTTTTTTGTCATAAGCGGGACACAAAATTAGTTACAAATGGTATTTACAGCAGAAATAATGTCTTGGGTGTTTAAAGCTATGTGTTGCACGCCTGCTCCTCCGTAATAGTCAACATATTCCTGAATTTGGCTCTTCTTCTTGCCGTTAGCAGGTTCATTGATTGGCATCTAAAATAAAAAAACGTATATTTTGTATGGATAAATGTTAAAAAAGACATACCTTCACTGTTTCTTCGTAGTTGCTCATGACAATTGAGCGTAAAGCTGAGTACTCAGTGTGAATTTGACTGTCATCCACCGACCAAAATCTATGGAATTGAAAAATCGTTTCATACCTGTAAATGAAAAATAGTAAACAACAGAAAAACCAAGCAATTTCGTATATAAATAAGTTAACCTCAATCGTCTTAAAATCTATCGATTGACCAGATTTAATCATAAAATCGTTAAGAAAATGACGTTTACACGGAGATTTCAACGCTGCGTTTAACAACAAACCCGCGAAAAATAGTAAAGTTGGTCTTACCATTTTGCGGCAGCCTCCATTTCCAAATCAGGTTGATTTCCGACGACATGGTCGATGAAATCGAGTTTGATGGCAGGTCTAAAGGGTTCGAATTGAATAATTAGTAATTAAATTGTATAAAGAACAAGAAAAACAATTACAGTTTACTGCATAATTTGTCCGTTGGAGTGTTTATGTATCCTGGAAGGAAAGCTCCGGTGTATAGACTCCTGTCGATGAGGGTGTGAGTTGTGTCACCGTACTAAAAGTAAACGAAAATAAAATTGTCGAAAAATCAAATGAAATGTGGTGAGATTGGTTCCATAGCTTAAGAGTGGTAACGTACCGTCTGGATGGTGGCAAATCTAACTTTTCCGTTGAAGTCTGACTCCTCCCAGATGTCCTTGACGATCTTGGCACCTCTCTGTTTGGCTTTCTGGAAAAGTAGACAAATAAAATAAAATACAGCTATAAAAAAATGTGTCAAAGCATTACTAGTCCAAGGACGTAATAAACTCTCTCCACTTTGGCGTTTCTGTACTACAGTGTGACATTGACCTACTTTCTGTTCATATCATCGTTGTTAGCTGTTCGTTGCTTTATCTATAATAATGATTTCTAAGATTGTGGAATCTTTATGTGGGTGAGTTTGTGTGGTGGTTTGTGTAATACCAGAAATGACGGATGGCAATTGTATGGGACGGATGACGTGTTTGCGAAATAACTTTGAGGCTAAGGAATTGTTGTTACATTTGTAACTATACATTTTGAAGTAGAAAATACGTTCGTTGTTTTCTTCAGTTTGCCCTCACTACGTCAACTGTATTTTAAGGTTTCTTGCAACTGGAATTTTTAGTGTTTTTCTTGATGCAGCATATTATTTTGCTCCTTTTTCGCTTCCTTTCGTATTTCTCTAGACTGATTTCCTTTTGTGCTTTTTTCTCTTTTTATTAACAAATATTCTCTCCAAGCAGTAGATAATAATGTTACAGAAGAACAGTTTCCTTTTACTGTATTTGGGTGTTTTAGGCCAGAATAGTGATTTTTTTAGTGGACATGGCATGAGTTCAACTGTTATCTTCAAAGGTGGTGTATTATTACAAAAATCGCTACTTTCTTCTGCTAGTGTAATAATTAGGGATTATTGATGTCCGTAATTACGACACTCGTGTTGAAATTTGGACAAAATCCCATTTGGAGCCATTTGTATTACTTGTGGTTAAAAGAGTAGTACCTACGCCGCACATTGGGGTATTAGACCCAAAAAGCTGGCCATAAATCAAATTTCTAAATTGTTAAATTCCAAAAAGTAAACCAGTTTCTGGGGTAGGTAAAAGACCGATGTATTAACAGGCGGCAATATTTTTTCACCTGAGCCCTGAGCCACGTGTCCTTGTCAGCCAAAAGTTTTATTTTACTATGGCTGAACATAGAGTTGACGCTCTTAAAAACGCAATTTTGTATTTTAATGATAAATGTGACTTTTTTGTTATACATTCTTTATAACCAAGTATGAACGTTCACTCGACGTTATTTTTATTAAAATTTACCCACAATTTTGTTTATTGCAGGGCCGAGAACATTCGCTGTTATAAAAAAAAAACAGTTTTATGCAGAACTTGAGTGTTTTAGTTTAGCGTTTAGCTTTGTTAAGCTTTTGAAAGTGGTTCAAATTATAATATACATATTTGACATTACAACTACTGGAAAATCTGCTGCGGATAGGTGCGGATGCGGTTTTTTGATTTTATTTCTAATACGTTGTAAAGGAAAATCCAAAAATTGATGTACCGGCTTATATACAATTTGGAGCAATTTCTTGATACTGTGACAGTAGAGGTAATTTAGAACATATTTAACCATATTTAGCTATATACAAATAGTTACGGTTATCGAGATATTGACAACTTTATGTTCAATGCATCTTGTATGTTGTAAATGCCGTTATGTACGTATATTTTTCCGTTTTGGATCATGTATAGCAAACAACCCCGATGACCTAGACTCTTAAAAATCATCGGAAAAAAAACTTAAACCTTGTACTTGTATATGTATTTCTTGGAAATTGGTTCCTTGAAGCCAATCGGATTCATATTCAAGGCAAGAAAATACATCGAAAGCACCTACTCGCATACACAGTTCACTGGTTTAAATTGGATTCTTGTTGAGGAGAGACAATAGTAAGTTTGTGAATAGAAACTGGTTAGGCGTTTTCGATAAATGTGTTTATGCGGAATGCGAATGCGGGTTCAAAACATGCGTATTAGGGTCATACCACTAAAAAACGACCGTTTCAGCTTGAAGTATGATCAAATTTCGAAAGTTTTCATGGAAACAATAAGTATAAATATTAGACATTTTTGAAATAATACTAAACATAATAATAGATTTTATAGTGATAAATATGGTAAAATAGATTGTTAATTGCCTCTACTATCATGTCTTAGAAGGAATGCATCGAACGGAAAACAGCATGAATCGCATATACCCGCTAAAACAGTTACAGTTACCTTATAAGGAAAAAAACAACGTTTAGCATAACTCAATTATCAAGACCAGTCAAACTTCTAGATAATAATCTGATCGTTAGAACATTGGTAGAATAAGATATAATTGTGGGTTGATAAGTTTAATGTCCAATCACCGACCCTGTTTAAAATTTTAGCTTAGATTATAGCTTAGATCTTTCAATTTTAATAATTTTGTCAGTCTTTGTAAGCAATTTCATGAAAGAATTAAAAATGTAATTCAAAAGCATTCTTTAAAAATATTGCTATTGAAAAATTTGCGGATTTGTCGTTCAGTACGTCATTGAAATCTCCCAAAAAAATCAAGTTTTTTTTAATAATTTTGTGATTATATCTTATCAATTGATAGATTTTTAGACGATTGTTACTAACTTATTTATATGCAAAGTCGCTTAGTTTTGAATAAAAAATAAGTTACAAATTAAATAGTGATAAATTATTTGTATATGTTATATTTTTAAATACCGCCAAATCCATTTTGTTGAATAGATATAAAATGTAAAAAATTCAACTTACTGAAACAATTCCTTCTAAATCTTCTACAGCGAACGCTACATCCTTCACACCATCGCCATGCTTCATCATGTGATAACCAACCTCTTCCTCGCCTGGTTCGTACGACGAAACAAACACAAAAACGATCTAAAAGACCAAATTTTATACTCAAACGATTACGTTCGTGGGAAATGAAATTTACCCTATTTTGTTTGACTGCATGATGGGCGTATTTCCTATTTCCGGTTTCCAAACCCTTGTAAGCCAAGGGCTCGAATCCCATACGTGTCACATAATAACTCGCAGCTTGTTTAGCGTTGCCAACGTAAAAGGTCAAATGATCAAATGCGAGAAAACGGCCAACTTCAGGCTGCAAGAATTAGCTATGAGAATGTCTGAAATAAAGTTAATTGTGAAGTTTACCTTTGGTCCTTTGTCAGTGTATGTCGTCTGAAAAGTTAGTTTAGTTGATTAGATTTTGTTTTGGGTAAACGTGCAAAAATATATAATACCATTACCACCTTCTGTCTTGGAAGAAAACTGATAAACAAATGAAGTTAGTGGCTGGATCGTTTATATAATCTCGGTCGAATGCATAAATTAATATCAAATGGTGTTGAATTTTCTGCTGTGTTTCTTCACGGTCAAGGCAAACGTGAATATCTTATCTGCTTGGACACAGGTTGCCTTGCTAATGGAATTATTTTTCTTAGTGACTTACTTATTGGCCAGTAGAAAATATTCCATGTCTTTCTATAAATACCAATCGATTGAGTTACGAAGTTTTCTGACGAAGCATTTCAAACTGGATTCTAGATGCATTGTTGCAATAATTTTGGGCTAATATTGTAACTGCTTGAACTGCGTTTTAAAAGTGATGAACAGGTTATGCAGATTTAAAATTTAAATTACATAATTGGCAGTGATCTTGAGGTGTGTTATTTGATAGATTGATACCGCGGCTTCTGGAAGTAGAATGGCTTTAAACAGTTAAATTGTTTATGGGTAAGGTTGGAATGAATTGGGCTTATATAGCTTGAAACCATTCCTTGATATAATGACTTGTCAACTCCAATTTTTGCCAAAATGGCTTCTGTGTTTTCACAGTTCGTATAAAATAATTCGATAAGCAAAATTCTCATCGATTAAAACACGCGAAATTATAATAATTGCGTAAGGTTTTTGAAATAAAGTGTGTTAGAAATGTGAAAAAGCTGAACCCAATGCTGTAAAAACCTCAAAAGGGTCTCGTGTACCTGCCTGAAATCCTGAAAGTTTGTTCACAAATAATTTGTAATCATTTACAGCAATTCTTTAACTGGTGTGCGGCTTCAATAAAAAACTACGAAAACATGACGTCATTACGAAATAATAACATTCCAACTCATCTATCAGAGAGAAATTTTTGTTTGATTCAAATAAATATGCATTGACTCAAAGAAATTTGTTGTTTCAATAGAGGCAAAGAAATATTTATTTGCGGATAAAAACGCATTTATTTGAAATATTTGTTTGGTAGAAAGAACGTTGATTTGTGCCAAACAACTTATGTTTCCAGTTAAAAAGTTTGCAATTTGTGTATTATAAGAAATGAGATTTATTTACTTCAAATAATTATGATTGTGTTGAGTGAAAGAATTACATTTTTGTAAATTAACAAAATTGTTGGTCGAGTTAAAATGCTTAAAATTATTAATTTATTGAAGGAATTAATAGACAAGAATTTTTCGGAAGACTCGCCATGTGTCACCTGCTTTTTGGGATGTCGCACATCATCCTCGACCAGTGCTTGGTCTTCCCAACCCAACATATAGTCAAGGTTAAGTTAGTAAAGTGTACTCTGATTTGGAATCGCAACTTGATCCTGCAGGCACTGTACTCTATAAGTTCTGTACTGTCGATCACGCGGCTTTATATTCTCGATGTGTACGAAGTGCGAGGAGAGAGTTTACAGCGCCATCGAATAATACAGTTGGATGACATTAAAAATATATTTATTTGAATCAAAATATGATTTCTTTGGTGGAAGTAAACCTATTTTAAAGCCAAAACAAAAATATTACTTTAAAGGAAATAAATCTCTTCGTGTGTACAAATATATTTATTTCAATCAAAATATGTTTTCTTTGGCGGAAGTAAACCTATTTTTAAGCCAAAGACAAAATATTACTTTAAGCGAAATAAATCTCTCCTTATATACAAATTTATATGTTAGAATCAAAATTATATTTCATTGGTGTAAAGAAACATTTTTTTTTAAAATCAAAACTAAAATATTACTTTAAAGGAAAGTAATTTTTGCTTGTATCCATATATATTTATTCCACTTAAATAAATATTTCAAATAAATTAATCTCTGCAAGCAAATAAACTAGAGTATTCAATGAAGTAAATATTGTTGGCGTCAAAGAAATATGTTTTGACCCAAAAGAATAAATTCAAACAAATACATTTCTTTGAAACAAGAAATCTTTTCTATCTGTGTACCAAAAAAATATATAAGGTACCAATATCCCTATAGTTTGTCGAAATTAACATTTATTAATTTTTAGTTTATTAATAAAGAGGCTTAGGATAAGCGACACTTTCCTTACTATTGTAATTAGAGCGCGGATTCTAAGCATTTTGCATGGACAGTTTTAATGTAAGCAGTTTAAAAAGCGTAAGGGCCTACACGAATAAAAAAATAATTAAAGCATTTGTCGCTATTTTTATGTTATTTATTAATTATTCAAAACAATAAAATATTCTGCAGAATGTGGATGACAACAGTAAGTAACAAGTATTTATTTTACGGTTTGTCTCTTGGCAGTGATTGTTTTGATTTTAGGCCTATTTTGTTATATTTTTTCGCTTTATTTCATCACTGTATGAAAATGAAAATATTTATCTAGATTGTAGAAATTAAATATTTAATTTTAACATTTACTTCTTAACCATACTACATTGTTTCAGTAATACATATTAACTGAATTATTTGTTTTGTTCAATTTGTTGAACTACGTTAAAATATAGAGACAATTTGGACTAAGAGGTATGTGTCACGTGGTTAAATCTGCGCCGAAAATGCAAGCTCATATGCACGCGCGCAACTAGGTGGAAAACCACTTGCTTCTTAGTTCAATTAAGTCCCTCAGAATCAAACACTGTTGTTCGATTGAAATCCTATGTATTTAATACAGTATACGTCTGAGGTGCTCAATTTTGGGTCCACCTGTGTAATAAGGTCATCTTTTTAGCCCAATGAAACTAGACAAATAGAACCATTCGTTTCGGAAAAAAAATTACACCACGAGTATTGGACAATCGATCACTTGGCAAGAGCAAGTTTCTCCAGTTTTTTTTATATTTTATTCTACTCATTTCCATAGAAATCATTACGCAGTTAACATTTGTGTGCGAACGAAGGAACACTCTTTGAATCAATAGTAAATAATTGTTGAGTGATTCTATAAATCTGCATAAAAACATTATGCAATAAATCTTAATTTTTAATGGATTCAAATGGTGTAAGTTTTACCTATTTGTTTGAACTGATATGGAGCTAGTAAAAAGAAGTGGTTTCCTCTTTCCCAAGAAAACGGTAGTGTATCGTTGCTATGCATATTAATTTACTGTTTTGGGTTACGTCATGTTGCCACACCGTTTTCTTAGCCAATGGAATAAGGAGGCTTGGTCACCAGATATAAGTTGCCTCGGGGATTTATCTGTTTTTGGTCCTTGAACTAATCGATCTAAGATTATGGTACGCGTGATTATTGCATTGATAATTTATATTTATATTTTATATCATTTTGATCTATGTAATATACAAAAATAGGTACCGTAAAATAACTTCTACGCCAAATTTTGTTAAGGTATTTGGGGAAAACATATTGATGCCGTCAATGCTCCGCAGAAAATACTTTTTTCTACTTGTAAGAAACTGTTTTCGGGCTAAGTACGAGATTTCTTACTACGTTTCAGTTTCGACGAGAAAATAATACCTTGGGATGTATGTGCAATGAGTTAAAGAATTAAGCTAATGAATTAATGACGAATTGTAATATTTTGTTTATATAAGATCTGGCAATCTAAACTGTATCCCAGGCTGCAATTGTGTCAGTACTTTTCTCGACAATTTCACAACATTGCTCAATTCCTAATGTTAAATCGCTCTTTTAAAACGCATTATGAACTGATAATACGAAACGGAATATGTATCCACGGTAAACAAATATATTTTCCGGATTCTTAAATCTCGTCGTATGAATAAATTAATAACTTAAAAACGTGTCCGGTGTACGACCGGTTACTATGCAAACAAGAACCAATATATACATAATGATATAACAGATTCTATAGAAGCTATCTACTAGTTACCTGCTCAAAAGATATATCTCATATAATCGTTTAATAACACAAAGTAATATTAAAGTTTAAAAAGGAAAGCGTTGGAAGAAGCATTTGAAAAAGGACTGAAAAAAATTAGATTCTTAGAATATGGAATTTTGTACCTGTTGCAATAAAAAAACTGATTTGACGTGACGATTTTTTCAAAAAACATTAAAGCGTCATTCAGGTTGGTTCTATAAAAATGGTGCTAACTACTTGGAAATGTGGTTGACGGACAAATGAACTATTATTCCCTATTTTGTCTGACCTATGAGGTCTGCCCCGTTTCTAGTCTTAATATACTAAACATCCAACATACTCAAAACAACAGTTTTGCAAAAATTTGGAAACTGGACAATGTAGGCTTCCGAGAGAAGCTAAAATTGGCGCCGAAGATGCAGATTTTGGCAACGAAACGCAAAACTACATTGCTTAGGCTTTCGATTTCGACGACTTTTGGCAAAATTTTATGAAATGCTAAAAGAAATTCTTTTAAGTTGCTATAAGAATGTCTGGCTTTTGTCGCACTCGACATTAACACATAACCGTCTCTAAAAAAAAAAAAATAAACAAGAATGGAAACAATAGTTTGTCACATTAGAAATATCGTGTATTCTGTTCTGACAGTACAATATAAAACTCGTTTTATTACAGGTGGGCGATGATATATAAGATAAAATAAATAATAGTTGTATGGAGCCTAGTCGACTAAAGTGGCATCCTAAATTTCTTTCCCGCAAACACGGCTTCCTTTCCGAGCTCCTCCTCTATCCTCAATATCTGATTGTACTTGCACAATCTCTCCGACCGGCACGGAGCTCCGGTTTTGATCTGGCCGGTCGCCAGACCGACCACCAAGTCGGCGATGAACGTATCCTCGGTTTCGCCGGATCGATGAGACACCATTGTGCCCCATCCGTGGCATTTCGCAGACAAATGCGCGCAGATCGCTTCCGTTATCGTGCCGATTTGGTTTATCTAGAAAAAAAAAACAATATTGTCAACCCTAAAGCCGTTCGCACACGCACCGGTAAAACCGGATCAGATTCCGGTGCCGGATCCGGTTTTGCCGGTGTGTGTGCAACCGGCCTAAAGCTTGAATTACATTATACAGCGCACGCCGCTTATTGTAATCACGGTTAATGTTATCAGTCGGTTATTGTTATCACTTTTGCGAAAAGCGGGCCGGCCGTATGTTACCACATAGGAAAAACACCGCTCATTGGAATCATCACATCGGATTATGTTATCACTTTTTCTTACGTCGCACATTGGGGTATTAGACCCAAAAAGCTGCCCATAAATCAAATTTCTGAAATGTTAAATTCCAAAAAGTAAACCAGTTTCTGGGATAGGTAAAAGACCGATGTATTAAAAGGCGGCAATATTTTTTCACCTGAGCCCTGAGCCACGTGTCCTTGTCAGCCAAAAGTTATATTTTACTATGACCGAACATAGATGCACATAGGTTGACGCTCTTAAAAACGGTTGCAATTTTGTATTTTAACGATAAATGTGACTTTTTTGTTATACATTCTTTAGAACCAAGTATAAACTTTCACTCGACATTATTTTTATTAAAATTTACCCACAATTTTGTTTATTGCAGGGCCGAAAACATTCGCTGTTATAAAAAAAGCAGTTTTATGCAGAACTTGAGTGTTTTAGTTTAGCGTTTAGCTTTGTTAAGCTTTTGAAAGTGGTTCAAATTATAATATACATATTTGACATTACAACTACTGGAAAATCTGCGGATGCGATTTTTGTGATTTTATTTCTAATACGTTATAAAGGAAAATCCAAAAATTGATGTACCGGCTTATATGTAATTTGGTGAAATTTCTTAATACCGTGATAGTAGAGGTAATTTAGAACATATTTCACCATATTTAGCTATATACAAATGGTTACGGTTATCGAGATTCTGACAACTTTATGTTCAATGCATCTTGTATGTTGTAAATGCCGTTATGTACGTATATTTTTCCGTTTTGGATCATGTATAGCAAACAACACCGATGACCAAGACTCTTAAAAATCATCCGAAAAAAACCTTAAACTTTGTACTTGTATATGCATTTCTTGGAAATTGGTTGCTTGAAGCCAATCGGATTCATATTCAAGGCAAGAAAATACATCGAAAGCACCTACTCGCATACACAGTGACTGGGTTAAATTGGATTCTTGTTGAGGAGAGACAATAGTAAGTTTGTGAATAGAAACTGGTTAAGCGTTTTCGATAAATGTGTTTATGCGGAATGCGCATGCGGGTTCAAAACATGCGTATCAGGGTCATACCACTAAAAAACGACCGTTTCAGCTTGAAGAATGATCAAATTTCGAAAGTTTTCATGGAAACAATAAGTATAAATATTAGACAATTTTGAAATAATACTAAAAATAATAGATTTTATAGTGATAAAAATGGTAAAATAGGTTCTACTATATATATAAATAGGTTCAATTGCCTCTACTATCACGTCTTAAAGGGAATGCATCGAACGGAAAAGAGCATGAATAGCATATGTACCGTTTCAATACACAATATCGACTGGTGTAAACTTTCATTTTCTTCCACTACCACTGGTCTTTAACAATAAAACTTTTTTCAGGATTGTCTTGCAACATAACAGACCCAAACATATTATCTCATATAACTCAAAAACGACATGTATTGTTCAATTTTAAATCCGTATATGCTGCGTATTTAAACTGGACATGCCATATATTATTTTATGAATTTGACACGGTAAAACATAATAGAAAAAAAATCACAAAAAAAGTATTGATGACAAATGTTGTAGCAGTAATTAATTTACAATAGGTGTAGTGCAGTGAAGAACAATTTTTAATACAGTTTGCTTTTTCCTATTTTGTACTGTTTTATTGTGTTTATTAAGTTATTAACCTTCAAATTTTTAGTATGAAGGTTAAAATGTTATACATAAATAAAACAACACATATAAAGCCTTTTTAGGTGAAAAAATAATATTGGCCAGGTTTTCAGGTCAAATACCCCACTGTGTGTCGTCGATACTATGACAGTCATGTTAAGCGTTGCGTTAAAAGTCAATGAGTTTTCTCAAAATTCAGGACGTGTTACACTTAAGAGAAATATTATTGGATATTGTGCTCACCTTCAACAGTAATGCATTACACGCCTTCTTCTCAGCCGCCATGGCTATTCTCATCGGATTCGTAACCAAGAGATCATCGCCGACTATCTGTATTTTTGATGTGGCAGTCATCTTCGACCATGCTTCCCAATCGTCCTGATCGAAAGGATCCTCGATGGTGACTATAGGAAACTCCTTCACGAGGCCATCGTATATCTTCTGCAGGTCGTCCGGCGGCATAAATTTCGCCGGGTCGGATTTCGGATTTTTGAAATCCAAATCGTATTTTCCTACAAAATTATCAATATATTACACATACTGAGGGAATGAAGAAGCTACCCGATTTTTGCGCTTTTAAATAAAAATCGATTTTTTTCTCTTAAACCACAACTACCAACTGCTGAAGATAAAACTACTCTAGATTATAAGATGACAATCGAAATTTTTGTAAAATTAATAATAATAATAATAATAATATATATATATATATAGCTGAGTCGCATTACATTGCTAGGCATGATAGGGTGGGAACATATATACATTATAATTTATGTTCCCAACTAGGTTTAGCAATGGATGTGTCTCGGTGGTATGACCACATCCCATCTCCTGTTGTGAGTAATGATCATATTACCATATTATGGAACATGCCTGTTGTCACTGATAGAATGCTTGATGCTAATAAGCCAGATATCGTGGTAAAGGATTTCCAGAGGAAGGTGTGCACGTTTATAGAAATCTCGGTACCTGCTGATGCGAATGTTGTAAGGAAGGAGCTTGAAAAACAACTTAAATATAAGGATCTCGCAATAGAAGTTGGACGTATGTGGGGAATGAAAGTGAACATTGTTCCGGTGATTGTAGGTGCATTGGGAGCAGTTAGTCTAAATTATAGTAAACATGTTAAAGAGTTGCCGTGTAAAATTTCGCCCTGGGAAATTCAAGAAATTGCGGTTTTGGGAAGCGCAAATATTTTGAGGAGAGTTTTATCATAAAGAACCCTAAATTTGCTGCTTAATATTTCATCTTTACCTTCTTTGAATGTATATTGTCTATTAATAAATGTGTGTCTGTGTGTGTGTGTGTGAGTGTGTGTGTGTGTGTGTTTTTAATGACCTTTGCACAAGGCTGCAAGGGTTTTCTGTAGTTTTCCTTTGCTTTGCAAAGAAAAATGAAATTTTTCTTTGCAAAGCATAAATGGCCTTGTGTTTTTCAAAATTGGGTAGAGCTGCAGTGATACCCGCAAAGGGAGTACCCTAGGCTTCAGCGAAGCTCGGTACTACCAATTTGCCCTGATCCTCTTTATTACTTTTCAAAATTATTAGTGTAAGTTTAGTATTTATATGTTATATCTAAATTATATTATCTAGGTTTCAAATATTTAATGAGATGTATCAGAGATTTTCAATAAATAATAATAATAATAAAAGAGAGTCTTTAAATACGTATTATGTCCCCGCTTTTGAAATCCATTTTCTCGCAAATCTAGGAGCGAAAAAATTTGAAAAAATTCTGATGCTGTCCTTGATTAATATGCTACGACTCATAAAAATTAGGAAGCTGTATATGTTGCCGTTTTTCCGATATTTCCAAATTATCACTGTTTTTGCCCCGTAAATTTTATTCGTTTAACTTTAGCAATTAATTACTCCGGAAATAATATATAGATTTCAACGAATTAAAAAGTAAAATCACTCGCAGAATGCTAGCTTTCAATGTGCATTTTTGTAAAATCGTTGGATTAGTGATTGACCCACAGCAAGCTATATTATTCAATGCCAGCAATTCCTTTATTAGAAGAGCTAGAATAATAAAATATAGGCTACCCACTAATTCATAGGTTTAAAGCTTAGTACATAATCTTTGTTTATCTTGCATTTTCCCTACAAAAGATCGAGTCAAAGCATCTCATGATTGCTGCAATTGACGCGGCGCTCTTCGGTCTTTCGGGTGAGCGGGGGAAGGGATCGACAGCGACGCTGCCAGTAGTGGCGGATCGCACGTGCATTAGTTACTAGGAGAACAGTGTTTACGGACACAATACATATAACGACTTTGGCGATTATGTCTCGCCAAAGAAATTTGGATATCCGGCGACAGATTACCGAATTAAATAATAATAATAATAATAATGGCAAAATGAAAAAAAGTAGTCCCATGGAAATTCTTAGCAATTTAAATCGGGTTTCGGGATTAGCATTTAAAATTAATGAACGATCATCTGCAAAATAATCTATGTGTCTACAAATTTACGATGCTAAATTTCTAGAAGTTTTTTGGTTATTTCTAAGTTTTATACGCTCAGAGCTAACGTTTGTAATATATGTAATATATCAAGAGTTGTATTTATTTTATATTATTTGTGCATATATTTAAATATTATTAATAAATAAACTGTTGAAACTGTTATAATAGTTTGAATATTTATATAACAAAATCGGACATACTTTTTAAATATTTTTTGGGTTTATCAAGCAAACTTAATTTAGTATTCACCACTAATCGGAAAATCTGCTAACTCCACATTATTAGATCTATCCGCTTCCATCAAAATCTTGCTTACAACCTTATTGTATAAAACTGAAGAAAACATAAACGCCAATCGATAGAAGAGATTTCTCTCGTACCGGATCACATATTATAATCAAAATTATGCAAAAATTAAGAATTTAATTGTTAGTTAAAATTACTACCTTGACAAGTTATCGTTCTTTTTGTGTATTGATAATAAGCTGCCCCGGTTCCCCTAGTCGTGTCGGTTCTCTCCGACATGACAGCACCGCTAACGCCTCCCTACCCCGCACCACACCAAAGACCGTAGAGCGTCGGAATTCACGCGGAGTTTCAGCACGATCTTTTGTATGAAAAATGCAAGATAAACAATGATTATGTAATAAACTTTAAACCTATACATTATTGGGTAGCCTATAGTCTATATTTCATTATTCTAGCTCTTCTAATAACGGCATGGCTGGCATTGCATAATATAGCTTTTTGTGGGTCAACCACTAATCCAATTATTTTACAAAAATGCACATTGAAAGCTAGCATTCCGCAGGTGATTTTAGTTTTTAATTCGTTGAAATCTATGTATTATTTCCGGAGTAATTAATTGCTAAAGTTAACCGAATAAAATTTACGGGGCAAAAACAGCGCCGATTCTACTTAATTTGGAAAAATCGGGAAAACGCCAACACATACAGTTTTCTAATTTTTATGAGTTGTAGCATATTAATCAAGGACAGCACCAGTTTTTTTTCAAATTTTTTCGCCCCTAGGTTTCCGAGAATATGGACGCCAAAAGAAGGGACATAATATATGGCCACGATAGTACAACTGTAGGACTTATAGCGTTTTGTGTTACTGGCAGCTGGTTCAGAATAAGTGACTACAGGTTTGAGAATTCCCATGCAAATTGCCATAGTTCGATTAATTGTTAATTTATGCGGCATAACTACGTTATACAAATCAGGCGATGTTTTTTTAAGACTACGTACGAGGTTACTGCTAGTTTCTCTACACTACCTTTCTTGTACATTTCTGACGCTGCGCAGTCCATTCCGATCTCGACGCGTCCGGTGTAGCCGGCCTTGGCGATGGCGTCGTTCAGCAAGATCACAGCGTCTTTGTTGTTCTGGATGTTCGGCGCAAAGCCGCCTTCATCCCCAACGGCAGTGGCGTCCAATCCAAATCGTGCCTTTATAACCTTTTTTAAGTTATGATATACCTCCGACCCAATTTTCAATGATTCCGAATAACATCGTGCCCCAGTCGGCAGTATCATAAATTCCTGAAAATAATCGACGATCAAAGCTTAATTTGTCTTCAACTTCGACAAATATTCAAACTCAAATTCAACACACTTCTTTGACTTATTTGTTACAGTAGTTTTTAATACCCTCTGGCCACAAATTAGTTACTTACTTCTGGTTTGAGTATTATAAAAAGTTACAATTTTTGGGCCTACCGGTGACAAAGTTGTTGCTTTCTACAATTTAAAGGAATTAGGCGCCTGGTCCAGTTATAATCAAAACCACACGTGGTCAACAATGTCCTTTTTTAGAGTTTAAAGAAATTTAGAGCCTAG
The DNA here is from genome assembly GCA_964023965.1 of Melinopterus prodromus. Taxonomy (NCBI): domain Eukaryota; kingdom Metazoa; phylum Arthropoda; class Insecta; order Coleoptera; family Scarabaeidae; genus Melinopterus; species Melinopterus prodromus. The sequence goes on from OZ030392.1 coordinate 4,600,018, forward strand.
ATAATTATAATTAAACCACAGATGGCCAAAATTGTTGTATTTTATAATCTACAGTACGTACACTAAACACTAACAATAAGGCCTGCTTTGTATTTTTTAAAAAGAAAACTGCAAGACGTACAATTCTATTTGTTCACATATTTATTCAAACACATATTTATTCACTTATCACTATCGCCTAAGCTAGAATTGTTGAAGAATATTGTAAATTTGCAAGTTGATTCTAATACAAGACTAATTATTTTCCAAAAAATTATCCTCACTGAATTAGGTATTATTCCCATTAGGACCGAATAATAATAATAATTAGCTGTAGTATTAATTATGGTAAATGTTTAACATTTGACTGTACCATTAGAGGTAAACTGTAAAAATAAACTATTTGTATTATTTTCTTACCACATGTCTTTGATTGTTTAGTTCTTATCAAGTACTATCTTTGTATATACACTGGTACAAAATAGGGGAACACATATTTAACTAAACAAAATTACAAAAGCAATATTACAACTATTAGTTACATCTAAGTTACACTTAAAAATATATCTTAATAATGCAAAACAAAACAGAAAAATGTCAAGTCTGCTTAGAATTCACGTATGAAAGCCTACTAAAGCTGATAAATGAATTCAGTTGTCAATTTTCGTTGATTAGAAGTGTCATTAGAATTAAAATCAGGCATCTTAGTGAATTGCGAGGTTCCCTTATTCAGCATGGCCACTCTAGTCGATATGTTAGCAGGGACCTTCGAGTTTCGCCTTCTGTTATTCAGCGTTTATGGAATCGGTTTCGGGAGACTGGCCAATATGTAAGACGAGCTGGACAAGGTCGAAATCGAAAAACTACTGTTAGAAACAGATTAAAATAAGCGTTCTGAAACCAAGAAGTCGTGTTCGCGCGGACGCCTGTACTGTTTACAGATGAGTCCAGATTTCGTTTAATTTCTTTACGACGCACAGTGGGGTATTTGACCTCAAAACCTGGCCAAAATTATTTTTTCACCTAAAAAGGCTTTACATGTGTTGTTTTATTTATGTATAACATTTTAACCTTCATACTAAGAGTTTGAAGGTTAATAACTTAATAAACACAATAAAACAGTACAAAATAGGAAAAAGCAAACTGTATTAAAAATTGTTCTTCACTGCACTACACCTATTGCAAATTAATTACTGCTACAACATTTGTCATCAATACTTTTTTTGTGATTTTATTTCTATTGTGTTTTACCGTGCCAAATTCATAAAATAATATATGCCATGTCCATTGTCCAGTTTAAATACGCAGCATATACGAATTTAAAATTGAACAATATATGTCGTTTTTGAGTTATATGACATAACATGTTTGGGTCTGTTATGTTGAAGAAAATCCTGAAAAAAGTTTTGTTTTTAAAGACCAATGGTAGAGGAAGAAAATGAAAATTTACACCAGTCGATATTGTGTATTGAAACGGTACATATGCTATTCATGCCATTTTCCGTTCGATGCATTCCTTTTAAGACGTGATAGTAGAGGCAATTAAGAACCTATTTTACCATATTTATCACTATAGAATCTATTATTTTTAGTATTATTTCAAAATTGCCTCTTATTTATACTTATTGTTTCCATGAAAACTTTCGAAATTTGATCATACTTCAAGCTGAAACGGTCGTTTTTTAGTGATATGACCCTAATACGCATGTTTTTAACCCGCATTCGCATTCCGCATAAACACATTTATCGAAAACGCCTAACCAGTTCTATTCACAAACTTACTATTGTCTCTCGTCAACAAGAATCCAATTTAAACCAGTGAACTGTGTATGAGAGTAGGTGCTTTCGATGTATTTTCTTGCCTTGAATATGAATCCGATTTGCTTCAAGCAACCAATTTCCAAGAAATGCATATACAAGTACATAGTTTAAGGTTTTTTTTCGGATGATTTTTAAGAGTCTAGGTCATCGGGGTTTTTTGCTATACATCACCCAAAACGGAAAAATATACGTACATAACGGCATTTACAACATACAAGATGCATTGAACATAAAGTTGTCAATATCTCGATAATAAATATATCATTTGTATATAGCTAAATATGTTAAATATGTTCTAAATTACCTCTACTATCACGGTAGCAAGAAATTGCACCAAATTACATGTAAGCCGGTACATCAATTTTTGGATTTTCCTTTACAACGTGTTAGAAATAAAATCACAAAAACCGCATCCGCCCCTATCCGCAGCAGATGTTCGAGTAGTTGTAATATCAGATATGTATACTATAATATGAACCACTTTTAAAAGCTAAACAAAACTAAACACTAAACTAAAACACTCAAGTTCTGCATAAAACTGTTTGTTTTTATAACAGCGAATATTCTCGGCCCTGCTATAAACAAAATTGTGGGTAAATTTTAATAAAAATAATGTCGAATGAAAGTTCATACTTGGTTCTAAAGAATGTATAACAAAAAAGTCACTTTTATCGATAAAATACAAAATTGCCACCGTTTTTAAGAGCGTCAACTTATGTGCATCTATGTTCAGCAATAGTAAAATATAACTTTTGGCTGACAAGGACACGTGGCTCAGGGCTCAGGTGAAAAAATATTGCCGCCTTTTAATACATCGGTCTTTTACCTATCCCAGAAACTGGTTTACTTTTTGGAATTTAACAATTTAGAAATTTGATTTATGGCCAGCTTTTTGGGTCTAATACCCCAATGTGCGACGTGTTCGCAAGCGTCCTAATCCACCACTAACACCTACAGGAACAGACACAAACCCTGACTGAGGAATGGGAAAGCATGCTTCAAGAATCTCTTCGCAGACTAGTCATTTCCATTTTGTTTCGCGTTATCAATTTACATTTTTTAAGTGTAACTAAGAGTTGTAACATTATTTTTGTAATTTTCTTCAGCCAGAAACACGTATAAGAAAGCCTCAGGTGGTATAAATGATGGTAAATATTATAATTTAGGATTTAAAGGAATCAGATCCAGTTATACTAAAACCGCAGGTTATCAAAAATATTCAATTATCAAAAAAGTTCATTTAGCGTATTTAGATGTTTATGGCCAGTTTCAGAAAGGCCCATCTAGACTAAGACTGGATGAGCCTATACACACATAAAAATACGGAGTTGGATTTAACACCGATTCAACACCGCTATGGATCTCCCTCGCGACCGTTTGCGCATGTAGTTATGTAAATCAGAGGGAGTTGAATTTTTACAGAGCACATTCACTCTTTTTATAGTTATTATTATTTGTAACGGAGTTGAAAATATATGTTTAGGGAAATGCAGGTTTACTCCTTTATAGACATAAAATAATCTCCCCGCGTGTCAAACTTCCGCTTTCCGGAGTGCAAAAGTTCTTCTGTAGTAGTGAAATACATCCGTGGAGATGTTACGTAACTCCTTTATTGGTGTTAAAATTACCCTGTTGCGGGGTGCTTTTCTTTTATTGGCGAAATTATTCTTTCCCTAAAAGAGTTGTTTGTGTACGTAATGAAGTTAAATATGTACCAAATAGAGTTGTTTTTTTTTCAGAGCGGTTCTTATCTTTATTAGGAATATGACGGGGACCAGTAAAAATCAAAAATACATTTTAACAATTTATTTTTCGAAAAAACAAGTAATTGAATATACATGTTTGCACAATACTCAATAAATAAAATACAGTTTATCCTAAATATAACAATAATCTCCGTATAAATATTAATAATAATAAATTAATAACTAATATCAAATATAACAGAGTACATAAAGTCTAGAGTACTATCATTAATAACTAAGTACATATAATTGGTAATTATATACATATCATTCGCCTTATTATAAGGAATGTGTATAAGGATTTGTATTAACATCGTCATCCTATTCGCCCGTCTTTATTACCAAAGTAATTCCTCGTTGACTGTGCCATATGAAGTCTACCAATAACTCCTTGTCGATTCCATAACTCGCGTCATCATAATACTTGATATCTTGATATTTTGTCTCTGCTATTTTAAATAGCTTGCCAACTGTACATAAAAAAAAGAAATATCTGCAGAATTGTTGTATTTTTGTATGTTGTAAGGCAAATAGAAAAATTCAAAAAAAAAACGCATTGCCGGACAAAGGAATACACACTACTTCATAAAAAAACACAAAAATCGACATGCATTCTGTAGGTACAATGCAACCACAAATGCGGCAACAAACGTACTGCGCATTTGACTAGCCGGTATCTTCACAAGCTTTTTTCTATAGTACATTAGTAGTGTGCGTAACATTTTTATAAACTACAAAATTATAAAAGCATGTGAGCACAACGAATAAGTAATGTACACGCATACATATGTCTACGTACATACATACATATGTAGTAATATAAGTAACTTACCTGCAGTATTAATTGTGTCGAAATTTAATACATCGTTGATAATTCTGACCCATTTTTTTATTTGTCCGTATTTAACTCGTATGAAAATACACTGCTCCATTTGAAATAATAATGTACTTACATATAAAATATTAAAAGTAATGGAAATGAAACTCACTCTCAACTGTACCCCGCAAACTTAGGAGTATAAGTGACGACCACAACACACTGCGAAGCAAACTCCAAACCGTCTTGGTGGCGACATGTTGACGCCTGTTGTTGTCAAACCGTAAGTTTTTGCCTTTACAGTATAAATCTTACCTTTTTGGAGATTATTCACTCCAAAACGGAGTTAGAAATCAATATTACACAGGGAATGAATGTTTACTTTTAGGAGTTTTATCACTCCGTCACAATGTTCAGTCATATCAACTCCAAAAAGTGTACTTTCTCTCATTTTGTCAGTTATTTCAACACCCTGCATGGTGTTAATTTTCATTTCACAGCTCCAGTGAAAATTTTCACCTTTTCGGATATAAACTATTTTCAACTCCGTGCTGTGTAGTTAAATTAACTCCGATATGACGTATATCAACAATTTTTAGCACACAATCAACTGATTTTCGGAGAAAAAATCACTCTTTTTTGTGTACAACTAACTACGTGCAAATTCTCTCCGTAAAATTTTTATGTGTGTATAGGCAACCGACCATTAGAGTTTCCGAGATCATTTTGAGGAATTTGAAGCGACAAACCTGCATGGCCAACCCGTTTCCGGCGTGCGATCCACCGTTGATGACATTCATCGACGGCACCGGTAGAATGAAGTCAGTGTTGCCCGCCAGGTCGGCAATGTGCCGATAGAGAGGTACCTTCCTGGACGCAGCGCCCGCCTTGCAGACGGCCATCGATATCCCGAGTATCGCGTTCGCGCCGTACTTCGCCTTGTTCTGCGTCCCGTCCATCTTCGTCATCAGCTCGTCGATGCACTGCTGGTGGGACACGTCGATCTGGGACTCGATCACCTTCGGACCGAGAGCCTTGTTCACGTGGCAGACCGCTTTGAAGACGCTCTTGCCCATGTAGTCCTTCTCGCTGCCGTCGCGAAGCTCTAGCGCCTCGTGTATACCTGCAATGGGATGTAATGGTATAGGCCAGCGGTTCTCAAACTTTTTTAAATTTCCTGCGTCAGGGTCCCTTTAAAAATTTTGCGATAGCTTGCGGACCCCAATAATAAAAAACGAAAATTGTAATAAATAAAACATTTCTTTCCGAACATTATGTATTTAGAAAATATTACAGGTTATGTAATCGCCGTAAATAACAATGTTGATGGGATGGATGCATTTGCTGTGCCTGAAGTAATTCTTCATATGTTCGTATGTTTTTTTGTCAAAATCAATTAATTTTTAATCAAAACAAAAAATTATTAAAAACAAATGCATTTTTTAGATTCTACTACTTAAATTACCGCAAAAGTGCTATGAAATACAATAAATCCAGTTTATTAGTCTACTTATGAAATATATATTTGGCCATATAAAAATATAAAAGTGTAAGTTAAGTTTACAGTTAATTTTATTACATGAAATCAAATTCTGTGGAATCACTAACTAAGCAATGTTTTCTTTAAAAATATTATTATTGAATAAAATAATAATAATTAATAATAAAAAAAATAATAAAAATAATAAATAATAATTCTCATTAATAATAGGTATCTTTACTGCATCCACATTGTTAAAACTTAAAATATTTATTACTTGAAAATTTGTGTGTATTTATTTTTGATTGGAACGTAACCCCCCCCCCCCCCATACAGCATTGAGAGATAGACTTAACATTCGCATATTTGACATTCGCGGGAGTTTTCTAGAACGTAAACCTCGCGATAATCAAAATAGGCGATGACCAAGTAAATAAATTTTTGCCGCTATACACGAACAATTATCAAACTTAGATTATGTTATGCAAATAATTTAGTTCTTGCGTATAGAACAGTAACATTCAATATTTATGGAGCGGCAACTAGAAATCTTTACATTTGATATCATAGCCAAGCATTTGCTATGACCCTGTATAAATATATTAGGGTTAAACAGCGTGTATGAAAAAATAATGACAGTTTGCTATATAAGGCATAAAAGCGTGCCCGCTTTTCCACATGTTATGCTCTTCTAACTGTTTTTCCCGGAATAGTATTGACCGCATTTGTTATTCGATCCCGCAGATCGTCGATATTTCTGCGAGTATCGTGATAAATTTTGTCGTTCACAGTTCCCCAAAGAAACTAGTCCAGAGGACTTAAACCAGGAGATCCACCACTCCACCATTACCAATCCAGCGATTTGGAAATTGTTGATTTCAATAATTTCGTACAATTGCAAAGTTTGACTTGTGTGGGGTCTGTACGGTTTCAATATCTTTGTTCGTGGTCTGCAAACACGTGTTTGCGGCAATTACAAATTAAGGGCTAATTCCCGCTTAGAAATACAAGATCATCATCATTTATGTAAAAACCAGTAGTTGAAGCATTGCAAATCAATGTAATTTAACGTTTACCATTTCTAAATTACCTCTTTGATTAGTTTCAACATTTCCATGAGGATTATAAGAATTGCAGGGTTTACTAAACGATCCATGGTCCGCTAAATTTCCGTCCAATGTTAGGAATATTGTACGATGCGACATTTCTAAGAGAACAATAATGAACCCTTATTATAACACGCTTTTCGTTATTGGTAAACGGCATTTTACATCCACAATCAAGCACAATTAAGGTTTATTTGGTTAAATGGCAAACATAACGCTGAGGCCGCCGCTTGATCCAAGTGCATTTTGCTGGCGTTGCTTGGCAACGACTCCGGAGGTCTGTAACCAAGCTCCAGTTGGGTACCTGAAGGTTTTTTGATTATTACACCATTATTTAAAAAAAAAAGAATGGTAACATGTTATACATTGCGGAAATGAGAAAAAACATGAGCATCGGAAAAAATTCAATATGGCGCCCATAAGAAAAACAAAAGTTGGCCATGGTTACGCCGCCATGTTTGATGTTATTTCAAAATAAAAAATGACACATCATTCCTTGTTAAAAAGTACCTGAATGGTTTTGTTTCAAATGTCTATAGCTACATTTGGTTTTGAATAAAAAATTAAAAACGATAAGTATGTTAAAATTTCAGTTTTTTTGTGGATATCATCAATGAAAAATGATAGCTTAAATTTCTTTTCAGATAATTGATTAGCACAAAAATACGAAACTTTGCCAAATTTAAATATAGGCTCTATCTCCAGTAATAAGCGAGATCCCATGGTGAGGATCGAAATTGAATCACCCGGTATAAATACATATGAGTTCGTTTTTCGCGGTCCTACCGAAACCGCTTGGCGGTCCTCTAGGGGACCGCGGACCCCACTTTGAGAACCGCTGGTATAGGCAAAACTGCGAGAGCTGAAGATTACTCATAGATTTCAGCTGTTATTTTAGACATACGTTACAGAATATTTCTAAATATTGACGCGTGTTAAAACGAAATAGCATACTTTTCATACGTCTGCTGTATAATTTAAATGGGCAAGACAAAAAAGTACGTCTGTTCTTAGAATCATAAGGACGAATGACAGCGGTGGCAACCTAACCTCCAATTCGAGCGCGAACGTGTGATGTGAACAAGATGTTTTCGTTGGTATCTTTTCACTTTGCTTCTGTTAAACATGCTAATGATGGATATATAAATTAGATAGGACAATTATCACAATTAAATGACAGTATTTTTAATAATTAAATATTAATCTTGAACGAACTACCTAGTAGGCAACTTAATATACACAGCTAATAACCTATTCACGCGGTACGTTCATATCTTGGTTCATACGATTTTAAGCGATGAATCACCTTCAGCTCTCCCAGTTTTGCCTATAGATTGATGATTTCTAGGTGGTTATTTCGTAAAATTGCTTTGACCATTTCCACTTTGCGTCAAGAAATTTGCAATTTTTAAAAAAGCAAAAGGTTTTGTGCACGTATTTAATAGCTTTTAGGCCTTGCAATGAAACATTCAAAAAGTTCTTGCTGTACCGAGTCCAAAAACTATCATTTTTCTAATTAAGATTTTATAGTTGGTGGCGATAGTAAATGGGTTAACATTTTAAAAATTTAAAGCAAATGATAGATAGTCAATTTGACTTCATTTTTCGTCCACCTAGTTGTAGACCTATCTCAAACAAATAGAAGCTCATGCAGCTAAACTAGTAATTTTATAAATAGTATGCTAAAGACATATGTATAGACACATCAGATTTTTACGCAGTATGATGAAGTATTGTAACCGTGCCGAAAAACGAGATTTTAGCGGAAATAGGTCTTGTTGAGTCCCCTGAACATTTTTGACAAAGGTACAAAAAAATGTCTATGTGTGTGTGTGTGTGTGTGTGTGTGTGTGTGTGTGTGTGTGTGTGTGTGTGTGTGTGTGTGTGTGTGTGTGTGTGTGTGTGTGTGTGTGTGTGTATGCGTGTGTGTGTGTGTGTGTGTGTGTGTGTATGCGTATGTGTGTACTTGATTTTTGTGGCGACGATTCCGGAGAAACTATTAAAGGTATCGGGACGAAACTTCATATTTAGTTTCATGACCAAACTTAGAGCTGAAAAGCTTTTGGTTCAAAAGAGTCCAAAGGAACTGGTAGTTTATTCTAAGCCCTTTTCAAGGATTTTGCAAATGAGCCGCCATTTCTATAATCTTGTCAAAATAGTTAAATACTATGGCATTTTTTGGTAAAATTAATAGTTTAGCTTTTTAGTTTATTCTAAGCCTTTTTCAAGGATTTTGGAAATGAGCCGCCATTTCTGTAATTTCGACAAAATAGTTAATTAATAAATTAAAGTACAGGAAATTTTTAATAATTTTTGCCTATCACATTTTTTGGTAAAATTAATAGTTTAGCTGCAAGAGCAAGCTCTACTTGATCGAGATCGGTCGCATCTGCATTGATACGACACTACATAGTAGCCAGGATTTGACAAATATTTTTTGTGCTGTCACACTCGAAAACAGCTGATTTCATCAGAGGTTGGAGAACCGCTATGGAACGTTGCCGCTCTAGTGCGGCAAAGTATAAAATACAAATTTCAAATAAAATAAGATCATCAATTTGATTGTTTGTTGATAAGAAATATCAACCCGTTGTTATATCTAATTCTAAAAACGATAAATTGAGAAAATTGTAAATAAAATATAGCGATGAGTGTAGTTTTATTTTAGTATGTTGGTACGGATGTAACATCTACAGTGTCATGAGCAAATATAAGTCTGTCAGAATTTGAATAAGCTTTTTAAACTTGACGTTTCGTAGAAGTGGTACCAACCTAACATTTCCTATACAGAAATATAACAGTTTTTTAATTATATTTGTAAAATACATATTTCTCAAAAAGCAACACAAAAAACGTTGATGTCACTCCTGCCGAAAACTACATAGTGCGACTCGCTCACATACGAAGGCGACGCTCCGCTTTCGGTGACGCTCCGCATTACCGCTCGTCGCGCTATTCCGTACTGTCGGCATTTGTGACATAAATAACTATTATTCTAATGACAGTATTTATTGTCAAGTGCTGATGCTTTGACAATACCTACTGTCAATAGTATCAAAATATTTGTTAAATCCTGGCTAGCTAGTGTAATTTTAACGCAGACACGATTTATCTCAATCAAATAGATTCTCATGCAGCTAAACTATTAATTTTATATGTTGTATGATAAAGTCATGTGCCTGGCCACATCAGATTTTGTATTTATAACGCTAGACGAATGAAATTTTGAGAAGTGCCAGGACACAAGCATGCAATTTTTGTGATACTCTTGGGGTTTTGTGACTTCCGGCTTTTCCGGAAGTGACGTGATCATTTTTTATCACACCCTATATTACTTGTACGATTATTTTCATCTGGATGACATTGTGAACCAGAAAACATGGATTTGCAATTTGTCTCACTAAGGAAACAAAATACTTTTTTGTTTATTAATCTAGGTGGCTATTAGTTCGTGAAAATAGGCAAATATTTACTTACTGGTGCCCTCTAGTGTTGTATTTATTATTATTGTATTTTTGCCAATAAGGCATTTTTTTCTGTATACTTTATATAATAAATAATATTTTTCCAATTACAATGACACCAGGATATGTTTTTTCCATTCTTGAAAAGAGCTGCATACAAGATTGTAAGAAAGAAAGAAAGACATTCTTTGTCGGTTCAACATACCTCCTTCTAATTATTTTTTCTACCATGTACATATATATCATAAAATCGACGAACAAATCTCGAATCACAAAGCATATTGATGATTGTTTACCAAATGGAATTATCTTACACTTTGAGTATAATGAAACTTATTTAATCTAAGAATAAAAACAACCATTTATATCGTCCTGCGACGAACCATAAATTTTTTTGAACACTTGGTGTTTAATATCAAATGGACAGCCTTAAAGAAGTAATATATGAGACCCCGCACGGGAGAATCGCCCTAACTACCATCTCTCGTGTCGATAATATTGTCTCCTGTGTTTGAAGGCGCATAACTCTAAAGCTACGGACCAAAAAAATTGTAATTGTGTGTCATACTCGTGTATCATTTCTACATGTATGACTGTTAACATATTTTGCCTCTCGGTGTAAACATGAGCGCGACAGAAATGAGAAAACCGCTTGACACAAAAATTTATATATTTGCTCAGATTGCATTTAGAGCATGTTCTATAGATTTGCGTTTCAGTTTTCTTCAGGTTTTGTGTCATAAAGGTTGCGAACAAGATTTTCAAGAAAACGGATATCTCAGTAACGAATATTAGCACGAAAACTGGATATGCACGTAAACAATCGTCACATTTTATTTAATGCGACTGTAGAAAAAAAAATTGCATAATAATTTTTAAGTAATTTTTAACACGCTTTAATATGAATAATATAAAATTTCCTGCAGCGCGCACTACGTCAATCGCAACGGTAAATGGAAACGTAGCTGGGACAGTGGAAGATTATTTACTATTAGTAAGATACCATCAGAACAATTTAATTGCCGAATTTTGAATAGTAGTGCGAGTTAAATATAGATAATGAATTTAAATGTACAATTAATTATACCCGCATAACAAATAGTCGGAATGCTATTAAATTCATTAGAGTTATGGGCCTTCAAACGCAGGTGTCAACACTATCGAAACGAGAGATGGCAGTTAGGCCGATTCTCTCGTGCGGGGCACATATTCAAAGCAGTCCTGCCAAAACGGGGTTGTTCCAAATTATTGTGAAAGTGCGGAGGTATATTCTGTTATTCAGAAAAATATTACATAAATATTAGATAGTACCAACGTAAAACAACGTATTTAAAATATCCAACATTCCAAATCTTCTGGTATTTTGACAGCTATAGAATAATGATGTTGGTTTGTTGAAGGACTTTCAGAATCATTACGAAAACATCTATTCATTTAACTTTCCATGCAAAAGTTGGTTGCAAGCATTGAACATTATCTATTGAGAAGAAGTAGGTATGCTCTGTAGTTTATTTGACAAGTACCTGTGCTTGCACCAGAAGATACAGCTGCTCAGCTATAGAATAATAATGTAGTTTTGTTGAAGGACTTTCAGAATCATTACGAAAACATCTATTCATTTAACTTTCCATGCAAAAATTGGTTGCAAGCATTGAACATTATCTATAGAGAAGAAGTAGGTATGCTCTGTAGTTTATTTGACAAGTACCTGTGCTTGCACCAGAAGATACAGCTGCTCAGCTATAGAATAATAATGTAGTTTTGTTGAAGGACTTTCAGAATCATTACGAAAACATCTATTCATTTAACTTTCCATGCAAAAATTGGTTGCAAGCATTGAACATTATCTATAGAGAAGAAGTAGGTATGCTCTGTAGTTTATTTGACAAGTACCTGTGCTTGCACTAGAAGATATAGCTGCTCAGCTATAGAATAATGATGTAGTTTTGTTGAAGGAGTTTCAGAATCATTACGAAAACATCTATTCAGTTAAGTTTCCATGCAAAAATTGGTTGCAAGAATTGAACATTATCTATGGAGAAGAAGTAGGTATGCTCTGTAGTTTATTTGACAAGTACCTGTGCTTGCACTAGAAGATACAGCTGCTCAGCTATAGAATAATAATGTAGTTTTGTTGAAGGAGTTTCAGAATCATTACGAAAACATCTATTCATTTAACTTTCCATGCAAAAATTGGTTGCGAGCATTGAACATTATAGAGAAGAAGTAGGTATGCTCTATAGTTTATTTGACAAGTACCTGTGCTTGCACTGGAAGATACAGCTGCTCAGCTATAGAATAATGATGTAGTTTTGTTGAAGGAGTTTCAGAATATTACGAAAACATCTATTCATTTAACTTTCCATGCAAAAATTGGTTGCGAGCATTGAACATTATAGAGAATAAGTAGGTATGCTCTATAGTTTATTTGACAAGTACCTGTGCTTGCACTGGATGATACAGCTGCTCAGCTATAGAATAATGATGTAGTTTTGTTGAAGGAGTTTCAGAATATTACGAAAACATCTATTCATTTAACTTTCCATGCAAAAATTGGTTGCAAGCATTGAACATTATCTATAGAGAAGAAGTAGGTATGCTCTGTAGTTTATTTGACAAGTACCTGTGCTTGCACTGGATGATACAGCTGCTCAGCTATAGAATAATGATGTAGTTTTGTTGAAGGAGTTTCAGAATATTACGAAAACATCTATTCATTTAACTTTCCATGCAAAAATTGGTTGCAAGCATTGAACATTATTTATAGAGAAGAAGTAGGTATGCTCTGTAGTTTATTTGACAAGTACCTGTGCTTGCACTAGAAGATATAGCTGCTCAGCTATAGAATAATGATGTAGTTTTGTTGAAGGAGTTTCAGAATCATTACGAAAACATCTATTCAGTTAAGTTTCCATGCAAAAATTGGTTGCAAGAATTGAACATTATCTATGGAGAAGAAGTAGGTATGCTCTGTAGTTTATTTGACAAGTACCTGTGCTTGCACTAGAAGATACAGCTGCTCAGCTATAGAATAATAATGTAGTTTTGTTGAAGGAGTTTCAGAATCATTACGAAAACATCTATTCATTTAACTTTCCATGCAAAAATTGGTTGCGAGCATTGAACATTATAGAGAAGAAGTAGGTATGCTCTATAGTTTATTTGACAAGTACCTGTGCTTGCACTGGAAGATACAGCTGCTCAGCTATAGAATAATGATGTAGTTTTGTTGAAGGAGTTTCAGAATATTACGAAAACATCTATTCATTTAACTTTCCATGCAAAAATTGGTTGCGAGCATTGAACATTATAGAGAATAAGTAGGTATGCTCTATAGTTTATTTGACAAGTACCTGTGCTTGCACTGGATGATACAGCTGCTCAGCTATAGAATAATGATGTAGTTTTGTTGAAGGAGTTTCAGAATATTACGAAAACATCTATTCATTTAACTTTCCATGCAAAAATTGGTTGCGAGCATTGAACATTATAGAGAAGAAGTAGGTATGCTCTATAGTTTATTTGACAAGTACCTGTGCTTGCACTGGAAGATACAGCTGCTCAGCTATAGAATAATAATGTAGTTTTGTTGAAGGAGTTTCAGAATCATTACGAAAACATCTATTCAGTTAAGTTTCCATGCAAAAATTGGTTGCAAGAATTGAACATTATCTATGGAGAAGAAGTAGGTATGCTCTGTAGTTTATTTGACAAGTACCTGTGCTTGCACTAGAAGATACAGCTGCTCAGCTATAGAATAATAATGTAGTTTTGTTGAAGGAGTTTCAGAATCATTACGAAAACATCTATTCATTTAACTTTCCATGCAAAAATTGGTTGCGAGCATTGAACATTATAGAGAAGAAGTAGGTATGCTCTATAGTTTATTTGACAAGTACCTGTGCTTGCACTGGAAGATACAGCTGCTCAGCTATAGAATAATGATGTAGTTTTATTGAAGGAGTTTCAGAATATTACGAAAACATCTATTCATTTAACTTTCCATGCAAAAATTGGTTGCGAGCATTGAACATTATAGAGAATAAGTAGGTATGCTCTATAGTTTATTTGACAAGTACCTGTGCTTGCACTGGATGATACAGCTGCTCAGCTATAGAATAATGATGTAGTTTTGTTGAAGGAGTTTCAGAATATTACGAAAACATCTATTCATTTAACTTTCCATGCAAAAATTGGTTGCAAGCATTGAACATTATCTATAGAGAAGAAGTAGGTATGCTCTGTAGTTTATTTGACAAGTACCTGTGCTTGCACTGGATGATACAGCTGCTCAGCTATAGAATAATGATGTAGTTTTGTTGAAGGAGTTTCAGAATATTACGAAAACATCTATTCATTTAACTTTCCATGCAAAAATTGGTTGCAAGCATTGAACATTATCTATAGAGAAGAAGTAGGTATGCTCTGTAGTTTATTTGACAAGTACCTGTGCTTGCACTAGAAGATATAGCTGCTCAGCTATAGAATAATGATGTAGTTTTGTTGAAGGAGTTTCAGAATCATTACGAAAACATCTATTCAGTTAAGTTTCCATGCAAAAATTGGTTGCAAGAATTGAACATTATCTATGGAGAAGAAGTAGGTATGCTCTGTAGTTTATTTGACAAGTACCTGTGCTTGCACTAGAAGATACAGCTGCTCAGCTATAGAATAATAATGTAGTTTTGTTGAAGGAGTTTCAGAATCATTACGAAAACATCTATTCATTTAACTTTCCATGCAAAAATTGGTTGCGAGCATTGAACATTATAGAGAAGAAGTAGGTATGCTCTATAGTTTATTTGACAAGTACCTGTGCTTGCACTGGAAGATACAGCTGCTCAGCTATAGAATAATGATGTAGTTTTGTTGAAGGAGTTTCAGAATATTACGAAAACATCTATTCATTTAACTTTCCATGCAAAAATTGGTTGCGAGCATTGAACATTATAGAGAATAAGTAGGTATGCTCTATAGTTTATTTGACAAGTACCTGTGCTTGCACTGGATGATACAGCTGCTCAGCTATAGAATAATGATGTAGTTTTGTTGAAGGAATTTCAGAATATTACGAAAACATCTATTCATTTAACTTTCCATGCAAAAATTGGTTGCGAGCATTGAACATTATAGAGAAGAAGTAGGTATGCTCTATAGTTTATTTGACAAGTACCTGTGCTTGCACTAGAAGATACAGCTGCTCAGCTATAGAATAATGATGTAGTTTTGTTGAAGGAGTTTCAGAATCATTACGAAAACATCTATTCAGTTAAGTTTCCATGCAATAATTGGTTGCAAGAATTGACCATTATCTATGGAGAAGAAGTAGGTATGCTCTGTAGTTTATTTGACAAGTACCTGTGCTTGCACTGGAAGATACAGCTGCTCAGCTATAGAATAATGATGTAGTTTTGTTGAAGGAGTTTCAGAATCATTACGAAAACATCTATTCATTTAACTTTCCATGCAAAAATTGGTTGCGAGCATTGAACATTATAGAGAAGAAGTAGGTATGCTCTATAGTTTATTTGACAAGTACCTGTGCTTGCACTGGAAGATACAGCTGCTCAGCTATAGAATAATGATGTAGTTTTGTTGAAGGAGTTTCAGAATCATTACGAAAACATCTATTCATTTAACTTTCCATGCAAAAATTGGTTGCAAGCATTGAACATTATCTATAGAGAAGAAGTAGGTATGGTCTGTAGTTTATTTGACAAGTACCTGTGCTTGCACCAGAAGGTACAGCTGCTCTGAATAATCCATCTTTGGTTACTAGGTCGACCTCCACAGTTGGATTACCACGCGAATCAAATATCTGTCGAGCACGAATTTTGTCCACTGACGTAGCGTATGATCTGGTCAGGTAGCTGGAAACAAAGTGCGGTTAGCGCGTCTTGCGACTCACACGGAGGTCGAAACTTACCCGAAAAGGGAACGGTGAAGATTAGATCTCATTATAATTTGGGTGAAATGGGAATTTTCAAATTAACAAAAAATTTTACACGAATTTCTAATGGTATGACAATTGATATGACATATCAACGGTAACTAATTTATCTGTTAAACATGATTTTGTTTCACTGTTCAAAGGTGAGTACGTTTTTGCAAGAATCATCTTTAAGCGATTTGGTAAATTTATTAACAGATTCTTTAAGGACAGTAGGAATAGTTGGACTTTTTAAATAATATTAATACTTACACGTCATATAAAATAGTTTTAATTCTAAAACTGCTATTTTAACGTACTTACAAATTATTCTAGAACAGTTTATTTGGTAGTAAAAAAATATCTGCAAAACTCCGATCGTCAAAGGGCTACTAGGTCTTTTATTTACCTATAATTTGAGGTGTGATAGAAATTTATGCAAGCATTTTTGCAAAAGTTATAAACATTTTTCTGTAGAGAAAAACACAAATACTAAAAAGTAATTAATAATTTATTTCGGTACAAAATTTGTAAAACTAGACAATTAGAAAATTTCATTACAACAAGTATGTACAAACAAATATACATGATTAAAACTAATACAGGTAAGTATAAGTTAAAATTTAGAGTATCATTTCGATGATTTAAGTGGTACAACTTCGTACGCCGCTATCCTCTTCACAGTAAGAGTTGGCACCTCCTTATTTTGTTTCCGAACAAATACAAAGAGTAGCAAGGAGATTCCCAAAAATACGCTGCCTAAAATTATAAAACCGCAAGATATCAATTTCGAATGTTCTGGCAGATCCTGCAACAGTTTTATCTTTTCCAATACTTCATCGGAAAGTGTTATACTTTGATCGAAATAGAATAAAGGAACAAACACTTTAGGAACATCGTTGAATATCCTGAAATTTGGGAAATACAATATTAAATTAATACAAGACAAACAATGAAATAGGTAACTAATAACTTACGAGTATCCTTTGATTGGTTGCAGGAGCATGTTGGCTTGCATCCTTAGGGATATATCAAGGATAACAGCGGATTTCTGTAAAGTAATGATTCATTTAGTAAGATAATTCAATATACTTCAAATATTTTCAGGTTTTGGTTACTTCTGGTTTCGCCGGAAATGGTTGTCAACTTGCATATTAAATTATATAGGATATAGGTATTTCATAGCAGTATATTACATAAATATAAAGCACATATATAAAGTAAATTTAAAAAAACTATTTTTTCTGTTTAATTATAATTCAAAAACATTGCTGTTTTCTCCACAAATGTTCAATACATTTCATTTTGTTGTCAATATATTTCTTATGGCGGCTCGTCGTAAAAGACCCTGTATAATGATGTTTATGAATAGGAAAAGCTATGACTTACCGGTTCTAAAGATATCTGCAACTCGTGCTTTTCCTTTTCTGGGTGTAGCCCATCCAGTAGTGACAGATAGTACGGATCTGCATTATAAAAATGCGGCAGTGATAAAAATGTTGGTGAGCCACCTCTGCACGATGACACGTTTTGGACGCCTGAAGGTATGCATTCACCGTTGCAAAAGCAAGCGTTGTGCGGATATATCGTTCCTGAAAAAATTGTATTTTTCGTTATTAGCAAAGGCTTAAACTTGATACTAAGGATTCTTTAAAATATATTCTTAAAATGTATCTTTATTCTTTAAAAAATGGAATGCATACCATTATCGAATAAAGATCTCGAGCCAAATTTGAAGGCGTTGATATTCTTAACGGTTACGTTCCCTTCATATTCCAAATGTGCGTATTTACAAAGTTCTGGGGAATAGATTTCGATAAATGTTGGTTTCAAATCCATGGGAAAGAATTCTCCAGCTGACCCACGGATTTCTCCACACACGCCATCGTAAAACCCGGATTGCTGTGTGTAGTCTGAAGACAACAGTTTTCCAAAAGACTGATTTTGGCCTGTGTACATTTCGACAATGCTGGCGCTCACTGTATCGTTTCTCTAAAAAAAAAAAAAATTTTATAGTTATTAATTTACAAATAACTGCTTGTATATTATTTGTCAACTGTAATGTCCCTAGTTATTTTTAATTTTTATGCAGATACGTGTATTACATAAGTACGTAGGCTTTCACGGCCAGAATCATTTAAAAAATAAACTACTTCCGGTTTATGCCGTGTGTCAAGACTTGTAAATGCTCACGTTTCGCGAACCATGTTGCGTTGAATCTTGCGTAGCCGGGTGTCTCTACTGTGCTCCTTGACTCGACATTCGATACTTCGTCCTGTCTGTCCTACATAGCATGGTCCACCCTCACATGTTATCTTGTATACCCCTTCGTTCTTCAGGAGTGGTGAGATATCCTTTGGGTTAGGCAAAAGATCCTTTACCTTTGCTGGTGCTCTGTACCTTACCGTGATAACCGATTTCTCCAGTATTCTACCGATTCTCTCTGATACCCCACTTACGTATGGTAAGCAAGCGAACCCCTTTGACTCCTGCCGCTCCTTTGACACTTGCGGTTTTCTTTGTGTGACACCCCGTATGTCAGACTGTATCCATTCTGACGTAGAGCCCACTCCAAGTGTTTCCGTTCGTCGTCCAAGGTGCTGGAGTCGCACACCTTCTCGGCTCTGTTGAACAGATTGTTAATAACACTTCTCTACTGTTGGGGATGGTGGTGTGATTTGGCGTTCAAGTACCGATCAGTATGTGTCTTCTTACGGTAGACTGGATGTCCAAACGTACCCGTTGACGTTCTGTATACCAGCACATCCAAGAATGGCAGCTGATTATCCTCTTCTATTTCCATCGTGAATTTGATAGAAGGATTAACATTATTCAGGTGGCTAAGGAACTCAGTAAGTTTATCTCTACCGTGTGGCCAAACCAGAAAGGTATCATCCACATATCTGACCCAATGCTTGGGTTTGTAACGACTTGACCGAATGGCTTTTTCTTCAAACAATTCCATGAAGAAATTGGCGATTACCGGTAAAAGAGGTGATCCCATGGGAACACCCTCTACTTGCTCATACATCGCTCCCGCCCACTTGAAGTATGTGGTGAAGAGACAATACTCTACAAGATCCGGTACATCGGTTGGTAGACCTAGGGGCACAAGTGTTGTCCGCAGGTCTTCGACTGCCTCCTTAACCGGAACACACGTAAAGAGTGATGTTACGTCGAAACTTATGAGTATATCCTATGGGTCAATAACAACTTCCTTCAAAATCTGAATAAAATATTCAGAGTTCTTAACAAAAGATGTAGTTTGTCCTATAAACGGTTGAATGGTTTTCGACAAGTATTTTGCCAACAGATGGGTTGGGGAACCTATTGCGCTGACGATTGGTCTCAAAGGTACGTTATCCTTGTGTATCTTTGGCAAACCGTAGATCCTCGGTGCCCTAGGGGCTTGAACAAAAAGGCCTCTTTGTTCCTGTTCGGGAATCGATGACGATGATTTAACCTTGTGGATAAGAAGGCTCTAATAGCCGTTTTACACTACGCAATTGCACAATTTAGTACACAATTTGTGCAGTAAGTAGGTACAACAAGATCTTAAACAGAAATTGTGATGTATTTTTTTATGCTGAGTAGTTTGTCTAGGCATTGAGCCATTTTCTGTTTACAAATTTTATTTGCTTACTATCTTCTTGTGTAACTTCTTGCGTAAGAATTGCGTAGTGTAAAACGACTCCCTTCTACGGCCCTGAACCCTGTTGCGGTGTCACAAAGATGGTACAAAACTGGGAAGATAAAGCCTTCTTAATGTTTATCTTCAAAGTTATCGGCGTCTTGGTCTATAAATTGGATAAATGTGTGACATTAGGTGTTAGTGATGTTCCCGTTGACCTTTTAATCTGTTTTCCTCGAACAAGAAGTGAAAAATTGTCGAAATAAATAGGATGTTTTTGTATTTTGTAATCGCTGTTGATTTTTTTGGATTGCTTGCGATTCAAGGTCGTTTTGGGCTTGATTTTACATATTATTGTGTATATTATTGTTACCGTTCGTAGTACATCACCACTTTACATCAAACTACCAAAACACTGTATACAGAGCAATATTAAGGTTAAAACCTACGTCACATTTTCGTTAAATTGCAAATATTGTAAGAACTAGAAATAATATGGTGTATGACATTCTTAATATAAATTGAAGAGAAGTGATGGTCATTGTAGCCTGTAAATAATATACAGGGTGTTACATATAAAAAGTACAGAAAAAAACTTAAAAAATCAAAATTCAACTAACCTTATAGAAGAATCCGAATTTGTCTGGTATGTCGGGATTGACAGCTCCTAAGAGCGATAACAGGGTATCGCTGTATCCGTCAAACAGGAACTCTCCAACTGTTTTTGTAAGGAAAAGCGATTGAGATCCGAAGACAACGCCTAGTGGAAACTTTTGAAGAAATCCAAAAAATCGAGTTTTGTATGCGCCTCCCTAAAAGAAAATATATAAAGGATTTTATAAGCAATAGTCACGCTGTATTTTGAAACTACACTAAACTTACACACTCAAATTTGAGACTAGTTTAATTGGAGTAAGTACATGTCAAGAATAATGTGTGACACCATCCATTGTAGAAAAGAAATTAAGGGGGGAGCCTCGTATAGATGGGTAGAAAAATCGATTTATTTATTGTATAAATCGAATATATTATATCATTTTAAGAATATGCTGTTAAAATTTCCATGCGAAATTCCAAGCGGTTGCTTAGATATAGGTACTTTCGCTAAGGCCCTTCGGCGCGCTGAGCAGGTAACAGTGGGGGCAGAGGGCCACTCGGAACGTGCTCGAGTATAAAGCCACCCTGTTGAGGGGGATTTGACCCCGCAGATGACATCTTTTATTGCCCAGGCATGGCTAAATAGCAAAAACATCGAAAATGTAAAATGTAAAAAATGTAAAAGTAAAGTAAAAATACATTTACGTCTACTGCTAACATCAATCGCATTTTTCTCGGAAACAGCTTTTTTACATTTCCGAATTGGCGCGTGAAATTATTCAGCGAGTTGTCAACGTATATGAATAAAAAAGAATTTAAATGATAATTTAATCATGCCTATTAGAGTTAATTAATTATTTTACCACTTTTTGCAATAATAATAATACATTAAAATTAATACTTAATACTGTTAATACTTTAAAATTACGTAAGTGGACGAGATAATGATATGATAACAACAAAAAATCGATGTTGATATGTTTCAGAACGATACAGCAGACATAAAATCACTCGTCGATTGGAAAGAAAAAAAGTCATTAACGTTATTATTTTTTTACGACGCCGTTAAGTACAATTTTGCAATACAAAAAAATTAATGGTATTCTTAAAATACTCAAGAATTTACAGTAAAAATTTGAATTAAAAATAGTGCAGTTTTTTTTCAGAAAAAAATCCCAAAGTTTTCCTAAAATTTTTGCCGTCTATACGAGGCTCCCCTCTTAAGCGCTTGTAAAAGAAATTTTCGAAGCTAATACGAGTGCTTCAAAATGACAAATTGAGTTTCGGTCTTTTACTCATTATCGGGGATGCGAAGGTACGCCTATAACTTACACATACCCTTAAACAGACATATATTATGATGTTTTAATGACAAACAATTTAAATGAACGACAGTATTTGTTCGCAGAAGGACGGTGGGTATAGTTGACAATTATTCTGTGTATTATTGTTGTTCAGTCAGTCTTCAGCTAAGTTATAATTATAAATTAGGTATATATGATTTGAGTTAATGAGAAAATATGGACAACATAATACAACTACAAATCGAACAGTTGTAGGCAATTGCTTGTTAGATTGATATGACCTTTTTAACCAAAATATTGGTCAGTAGCAAAAGTTCAATTTTTAGTACTTTTTTACAGTTGAGTTCGTCCGTATAATAATAACAGAGTCTGTATTATTTGTAACATTTCTTATTATGTCAATTAGGGTGGTGCTTATTTTTTGTACTGTTATTTTTTATGCAGGACTCTCTGAATTTGTTCATTTATATCAAAACTTAATTGCTGTGAAATTTGAGATTGATCGATACAGTACATTAACCCATACTCCAAGGGGCACAAAATCGACTATACCATAAATTTAATCATAATAAAATTATAAACCCCTAACCACAATAAGTATTTTAGAAACCTAAATACGTATTTCAGCAACTATGTTGCCATCTTCAGTAGAACCTAAAAAGAGGAAAAGAGAGATTAGCACTTCATAGTATCTTTACTGGATATTGTCCAAGCAAATCACTAGTGGAAGTGACGTCCATGTTAAAAATTACCCTATATATACCATTTGTTGTTCACACCTCAGTGAATTTTGATCATTGAAGGGTAAAAAACAAGTTTTAATTAAAGCAGGTCAAACAATGGCGAACTAGGTATAGGACCCCTATCTGAATTTATTAATTTATCTCTATTCAAGTGAATAAAGATACTTTCCAAGCTGTTTAGTTCCCTATTATTTGACACAGCTTTTACAAGTTAGGTATGTCGACGATATTTTTGCCATTTTTGACACCAAGAAGTGCAGTATTCAAGATTTTCTTCTCGTTTTGAACTCTAAATTCAACACCATTAACTTTACTGTAGAACAAGAAGTTAACGGCCAACTTCCATTTTTAGATACTCTGGTAGTCAGGAATAGCAAAAATATAATAGAAATTGACGTGTATCGGAAAGATACTAACACAATCAGGTTTATCCCTAATGATTCGCAGCATCCTTTTCAAAAAAAAATTGTCTTTTATTAGTTGTTTAGTAAATAGGTTATTGAAATTTCCATTGTCCGCAGATAGATATCAGCAAGAATTATTGTTTATTAAGAATGTTGTCATACATAATGGGTACCCTGAGAAAATAGTTGATAGAATGATTAAGAAGCAGAATCAAAAAATGTATGTAAATCAAATATCTACTTTAAATACTTTGTCTGTAGAAAAGAAGAAATATGTTAAAATACCGTTCGATTGTGCATATACAAGGGGTTTGAGAAGTATTTTTACATCACAAAATCTCTGTATAGCATATTCGACTCATAATAGCATAAAAAAACCTTCTTGGAAACCCAAAGGATAAGGTAGATGTACTTGATAAATCTGGTATATATTGTATCAAATGTCATGACTGTGAAAAAGAATACGTAGGCCAGACTAGAAGAACAATTTTAACTAGGTTCAAAGAACATGTAGCTCATTTTAAATATAATCGTTTTGAAAAATCTAGTGTGGCTCAACATATTTTAGACACAGGTCATAAAGTAGTTGTAGATGACTTAAAACTTGTAAAAGCTGTGTCAAATAATAGGGAACTAAACAGCTTTGAAAGTATCTTTATTCACTTGAATAGAGATAAATTAATAAATTCAGACAGGGGTCCTATACCTAGTTCGCCATTGTTTGACCTGCTTTAATTAAAACTTATTTTTTACGCTTTAAAGATCAAAATTCACTGAGGTGTGAACAACAAATGGGTATATATAGGGTAATTTTTAACATGGACGTCACTTCCACTAGTGATTTGCTTGGACAATATCCAGTAAAGATACTATGAAGTGCTTATCTCTCTTTTCCTCTTTTTAGGTTCTACTGAAGATGGCAACATAGTTGCTGAAATACGTATTTAGGTTCTAAAATAAATGTTGTGGTTAGGGGTTTATAATTTTATTAACAATAATTCAAGACAATAATTGTAAAATTTGTTTATTTTTTATAGTAATTGCAGATATATATTTATTGTACTTTAATTATTGTTTATTTGTCTCTTTATTTAAATACAATATTATAAATTTAATTTGTGTTTTATTAAATTTTTGCGAACCCCACACTACACCTCTTAAATAATTTTTGTAAAAGCAAAATTAAAACATTAAAAGTAAAAATCTAACCAATATAACCAATACTTTTTGCAAACAGCTTAAAAAACTAAAATTACATAATCTGTCGTGCTAGTCAATTAAACTGAGGTTAAGAATCCCTCATTTGTCGTGCTGAATACATATTGTGTCGTGTCAACAATTGTCGTGGGGAATACCAAACTTGTCGTGCTGTTAGTCCAAAAATCTTTTTTGGTCAAACTGTTCCCAAATTTGGAAAAATCTAAGTGATATCTGATAAGTGATAACTCAAAAACTACTTACAACTAAGACAGGATTGATGGTTGTCACCATCTCCTTCAAACTTCTGGACACTCCGTCATCATAGTAGTGGTATCTCTTCACCCACCTGTAGCTGATAGTGTTGTTCTCGTGCCAAGTAATGTTAACCTTTTCTTTGACCTCGAGGAACCTGTACGGACCAATTTCTTCGAAATGTGGCTTCACTGAAGCGTTGTGGATCTGATCAGTATTGGTCCAATTGAACATGTAGAAATCTAACACTAACGGTGGATCGTTTATTCGCCAATGTTTGAACGGTTCAGATTGTGGATTAAACTCCATGGCACTATTGACTATATAATTGTAGATTTTATCGAATTTGAAAAGGAATATGAAACCGAATGATATAAATAGAGTGCCTAGGATTATACATGCGATTTTGACGTATCGGCTCAACAATCCTTTCGTTTTGATTTCCATGTTTATCTGAAAAAAGAAAGAAGGTTATTAATAGTAGATTTACGTAAGTCAAATCCACAATACAAAATCTATTATAAAAGAAATTATGTATTATTTAACTATTTTGAAATAATCATAATAAGACATTGCATCAACACAAAATTAGCGTCATTTTGGAAAGTCCGTAGGTTTTTAGAAACATATTGGGCGAATGATGAAATTAAGTTCATTTACACAGTCAGCCTTATCAAACTTATTGGAGTGATTAATATTTAAGTGATTAACCAACAAGAAATAAACAAAACACACGAAATTGAATGATGCCTGCTACATTCGCAGTAATTGAGTAATTATTAACCTTTATGCAACTGATTTTTTTTTCTTTAAGTTTTGTGACGCACAATTTGTCGCTTATACAAGCTGAATACCGATTAAAACGTTTTATTTTGATTTAGTTTATCAGGGTGTATCATAGGTCAACTTTTTGGTACAACGCTTTTGGTAAAAATATATTTCCTAGTATTTTAAACGTTGTCCAGACCCGATGTCGTCTTAGATAATTTGTGTTTTTCCCCAGTGCTTTATTATTATAAATCATTTGGTTCTTTGACCAGTATCTGAATTTTTTATAGTTCAAATAAAATTTTCTACAGCTACTATTTAACAAGGAATACAGGGTCATTTTTTAATTTGAAACAACATGAAAGTAGGCGGCGTAATTTATCACGATACTCGCAGAAATATCGAGGCACTACGGTCAATGCTATTCCGGGAAGAACAGTTAGAAGAGCATAATAACATGTAGAAAAGCGGGCACAGTTTTATGCCTTAAAAAAATGGCGACCTATTTGAACATTTACTTAAAAAATAACCTATTTGTTGTATATATACTTGCTTCTTTTACAATTTGAATGTTGTTAATCCAAAGCACTCTTGGTCTGTCCGACGGTCTGTAACCAAGCTCCAGTTGGGTACCTTATAAGTACGACAAACAACCAGAAAAAGCTAGAAGCTAAAAATAGTATTACACCATCGTTTTAAAAAATAATGCCAACATGTTATACATTGCGGAATCACCCGGTATACATTAAAAATAAATAAATTGTGTTTTTGTAAAAAAAGTTGTTTGATTTGTCGACAAGTGTACTCAGACAATCGACTATGTTTCAATCAATTATTGGGCAATTGTAAGGTATTATTCTTTAAATTTATGAGATTGTAGAATATAGCGGAAAGTAAATACCTTTTGAGATAAGGAACTGTCACTAATAATAATAATCACCAATCAGATATAATATAATACACCGTTTCAATGTTTACATTGATATTAGGGTTTTTAATCCACTATTTGTGACACTACTCACAAAACAGATGGTGCCAGATAGCGTAATGCGGCAATCATCGTCATTATTTGTATGTATTTTTGTGTATTAGTATATAATTAGCATCCAACATTAAAGTTTTCTTCTAAAGGTTTCTACAAGCTATATTTACATCATTTTTTCCTAAAGTCAATGTACTTGAGGTCAAGAACAAAAAAAACTTGTGATAACCACAACCAAGAGGTTCCTGAGATTTTACTGCGTGACAAAGTGTGGAATTTCTGATTGAAATGGCAATAATTTATAATACCTCTATGAAAAGATACGGTTTTGTGCCAAATAATTGCGGTAATGTATAAAAGCTGTATCATAATAATTAGTCTTATCTAAATATTTTCTTCAATAATCAGAAGTACGTACATGTGTTTCGTAATGATTTGTTTATAATTCATTGTACTATGGCGCGCAATTACTAATATTATTGCGATGTTAGGATTTTAATTCGATAAAAAAAAATGTTCATGACAGATGTTTTTAATAAATCTAATTTTAATAAACCTACAGCTCGGTCTAGAATATAGTAGTAATGACTAGAGACCAAAATATAGTTCTCTCTAGTAATGGTATATAGTAGTACAAACCAAAGCTAATTGTTATTATTACTTACTATACATGCCGACAAGGTTTATCATAATGTTATCTTGTTGTCTTATGGCGTCGTTGAAATTTTGGATGAATTTATATTGATTTGATTTCAAATTGTTCGGTCTAATGTTGAATGTTAGTGTGATGTATAATACAAACTATTTAGACCAGCTGTGCAAAAAAAACACAGCGAAAAAAACACAACCATCATTTGTTGGACGTTTTTATTTAGGTGTAGGTACACATTTTTGTCACATAACACAGGGAAATATTGAAAGCAGATATCAGGAATGATATCTGCTATTGTTATTAATGTTATTATGAATACATTTGAGCTTCCCTTGATCATTGATTTTTTTAAATCTATCATGAAAACATCGATATCACAATTCTGTGTATCCAACTTGGCACTATCATACGTCATATTTTTATTGATCTGTTGAGTGTTTCAAGAACACATAACATGACAACAATGAGTCACCAAAGGAACATATTTGTAAGGAAATATTTACTCATCATTTTCAACTAACTAGAAACGTTTTAATTTATAGTCCAAAAAGGACAAAAAATAATAATTTTTTATAATTTTTTTGTTTATAATTTTTTTTAGTTGGTTTACCTAAAAGCTACGTTAAAATCATTAAATTTTGTCTATTGTTATAGTAGAACCAGAAAAATTGTGCAGTTTTGTCATTTCACGACGAATGTCAAACATATTGTGATTCGTGGCATAATCGTTGGTAAGTAGGAAGTTTATGGTTGTATGTGTGTACTCGATTTTTGTGGCGACGATTCCGGAGAAACTACTGAAGGTATAAGGACGAAACTTCATATTTAGAAGTTTCATGACCAAACTTAGAGTTGAAAAGCTTTTGGTTCAAAAGGTTCCAAAGGAACTGGGTGTTTCCTCTAAGCATTTTTCAAGGATTTTGCAAATGAGCCGCCATTTCTGTAATTTCGTCAAAATAGTTAAATAATAAATTAAAGTAGAGGAAATACTGAATAATTGATGCCTATGACATTTGTTGGTAAAATTAATAGTTTAGCTGCAAGAGCAAATTCTATTTGATCGAGATCGGTCGCATCGGCATTGATATGAAACTACATAGTAGCCAGGATTTTGTCAAATATTTTTTTTTGTGCTGTAACACTCGAAAACTGCTGAATTCATCAGAGGTTGGAGAACCGCTATGGAACGTTGCCGCTCTAGTGCGGCAAAGTACAAAATACAAATTTCAAATAAAATAAGATCACCAATTTGATTGTTTGTTGATAAAAAACATTGATGTCACTCCTGCACGGCGACGCTCCGCCTTCGGTGACGCGCCGCATCACCGCTCGTCGCGCTATTCCGTACTTTCGGCACTTGTGACATAAAAAAGCTATTATTCTAATGACAGTAGGTAGAGTCAAATGCTGATGCTTTGACAATCCTACTGCCAATAGTATCAAAATATCCGCCACATCCTGGCTAACTAGTTTAATTTTAATGCAGACACGATTTATCTCATTCAAATAGATTCTCATGCAGCTAAACTATTAATTTTATATATCGTATGATAACGTCATGTGCCTGGCCACATGTGTGGGTACAAATAATTGCATATAACTCCTTGTAACGACACCGTAGGGCTATACTATCAGAAAATTTGCAAAGCCCATGCAATTATGCGTTTTAGTAATGGCATTGTATAGATACCATTACTAAAATAAACCACTATATACGTCTTTAAAACAGAGGAGTAAAATCAAGGTTTCCAACTTTTACAAAAAAAATTGAATGACCTTCGTTCAAATTGTAGGTTATTAATCGTGGTCGCTACCCTTTCTTTGTGGTAAACGAACTTATAAATGGATATATCTAAACCACCGGATGCATATTTTCTATGTGATAAAACTGATCGCAAATATGTCATCAACAACATAAAAATCTCTAATTTTAGAATTAAACATTGAACGTGAGTCTATAGATATACGACACGTGACAGACGATACACGTTGTATACAAAAAATATCACAATTTCTACCAGATGTGAAATTGCTTTGTTAATTCTGTGATTCAGAACAACACAAACAATAAGCTTTATGTTGCATGAGGAACTATTTTTTTAAATGTAATAACCTTTTTAACGCCTAATTTGGTTGTTATTTATTCCCAATTTCCCAAAGAAGAATTCTTAAAACTTTTGGTAAAGTGAAGATTTCGTATTCCGGAATTTTTGTCCACCAATAAAAAAAAAACTGGATGTTCCAGCTAGATTTACACCATGCTCCATTACAATAAATATCTATACAATAATATAATAAAAATACTTACAATTTTAGATATTATACGTATTCGTTATAATAATTATATTAATAGTAAAATCCACAAGCACAGCACTGAACACAGATGTTTACGTATGAGTGGCCATTTCTATAAGACAGGAATTGGCGATTCAGTTCATCTCTCCTTTATCACTTATCAGTGTTTGACCTTTTGTGTGTGTCAAATTGCAGCACTTTTCCAATTGATAGTGAATTAAAGTGAGCGGCGCTGTTGTTTTTTTTGTTCGGTCGGCGTAAGTTTGAGTATGCCTTCCAGTCTATGTAAACACTGAGTGAATTATCGGGAAAGAAAAAACGCTGTAGTGATAAGATGATACGCCGGTTGCCTAAGTCTGTTGACTAGATGGTGATACTAGTGCGTTCGATATGGATGGAATATTTATGTCAGATTACTGTTTAATCTTTACTAATCGTGTTTTAGTAATTTATTGTGATGTTGTATTATATTATAGCTCTGATATAGTGGATATAAAACGCGGACTATCTTGAGATATAATTGTGAAAATCCCGCTTGTATTGTTTGATTATATGAATTTATTATTATGAATAAATATCCTGGCTATTGTTTATCAAAGTTATGTTACAAAAATACTGAATGTGTTATTAATAATTTTATTATTGGTATTTATTTCCGAATACACTCAGTTCCAAAAACGTGACGCACTTGATTTATGACCTATTGTCTGAATTACAGCCTGTTTTCAACCCTTGTATATTACCAACATTCTGAATTTATCGAGAAACAGTTTTCTAGTCTTCTAGAGTAAAAGAAGTTAATTTAAAAGCTAGGAGACCTACAAAAATTCCTAAATTATCGCCATCGTGCTGCTAGAAGAAATTTTGTTGAAAATTATGGTGAATGGAGTATTCCTGAATGTCTTGTTTACGAATGAGTCAAGGTTTGCCTTAACATGGTGGATGAAAGAAAAATAGTGTGGTGAAAGACTGATGAAAAGTTTAATGAGAATTTGAAATCCCTCCCTACACCATAACCGACCCATCATTATAACTTTTCCGTTCAGTTACCAATGAATGGAAAGACAACCCCCGTCATGCTTTGCCGGCGAGGGGTCGATGACAGACCACATCTACATTGACATTTTACAGCAGTATGATGACTTAGTGGACAATAATGTTATATTGATGCAGGATAATGCCCCACCACACACCAAAAAAATAGTGCGAAACTTCTTTGAAGCTACCGGTATCACCACATTACAGTGGCCTGCGAGAATCCCCGATCTAAACCCTATAGAACGTTTGTGGGATTGTGGCAAAGTAGGTAACGAATGGAATAAATTATTTACTATTGAAATAAAAAGATTACAAAATATTGAACACAATAAATCTATATGCAAAATATAAATAGTTTACATTGATATTAAATTTAATATCCGATAGTATTTTTTCTTTTTCTTTTTGTGGCGCCCCCATTACTATAATTTGCAGGAAAAAAGATCACATACGCAAAGCTAAAATGGAAAATATACCAGATAATGATATTTATTTCAGTATTATTGAAGAAATGCAAATGCATATCAATAAATTAACCGTCCATATTATAAGATTACTAATGAAAATGAAAATTAATAACAATATTAAATCAATAATTAATTAATTAAAACTAAAGAATTAATTATTTATCTCTTTCAAATAATCTTATCAGTTTCAGCCTTATTTTTCTATGATGTCTGAATCTATTGTATCGTTTTGGTACAGTTCTTTTATTACTTGGGCCGGGTGAGAACTACCTGGTAAATAGGTGTTATTTTACCCTCATTAATGGGGAATGTTGCATAGGTGCTTCTCGTACATTGGCGAAAAGAAATATGTATTCACTGTCGACAGATATTCAACAGTCATTCTTGTTTTATCTCTCTTGGCAATCCCAAATTACGACTGCGACCTACATAGGGAAATTACTAAGTTACTAAGATTGATAATATCGTTGTTACATCATACCAGTATACAGGATTGGTCAAAATAACCACAGCCCCTAAATAATTGTCCAACGTAAACATTATCAAAAAAGAAATATCAAACAAAAGTTGTTTGATTATTTCAGCAATCGTCTAAATATATTTATAATATACAGAGTGCTTATTTTATTACAGAAACTGGCAACCCTTCTTTTTTCCAATAGAACAAATATCTTAGCATTTTTTAATTTAAAGATTAATTCCAAGACCTTTTTGTAGGAATATTTTTTACCATATACCATAGATATATGGTATCTAATCAGAATAATAAATCAATAGCAAGTAAGAAAATTTTTAAATATCCCATAAATCAAATGCGTAATTTTTTTTTTGGAACTAAGTGCATTTGAACTCCTATGTTAGAATTTCAGATTGCAAGTGCATTTTTATCGGGAAAGCAATATTCTTTTGCCTGTATTGAAACACCTAATTTCTTTGAGTCAATGCATGTTTATTTGAATGAAACAGAATTTTCTATCTGTGTACACTTTAGTATTAGATCTTTTAACCGAAATTTACCAGTTTTTGTTGGTTACTGCTAATAACAACTAATAATGTCGTTTTTATTCAAATTTATATTTGTTGGTTACTGCTAATAACAACTAATAATGTCGTTTTTATGCAAATTTATATGACAACACAACTGGAAATTTAAATAGTAGGTACATGGTCTAGAGTGCTAGAATTATCGTCAAAGTTTATAGGTTATCTGTTTCTTATCGTCACGTTACATATAGTATCGCAATTATTCTTGCCATAATTCGAATAGTGTACATATTTACATACTTAATATAATTCTACATCAATTTCAAATCAGCAAGCAAAGTATCAACATGGTAAAGTAAATTTTGTTGAGTTTTTTGTCTGTTAATCAACATTATATAGTTGGAACCAACGTCAAGTGAGGTTATCATGCTTCTTATCGTTATGTTTCAAACATGTCATACGTGTATTAGGCAATTTATTAAATACGTATATGTATTATGTATGATATTCGAAAATGCACTATTTAGATAAAAAAGGAGTGTTAATTTTTTGTTGTGGACGATAATTGGAAGTGTTGATGATTTCTCATGAGATATGAATGTGTTGATCGTACTATTATCTGAATTCGTCAAATATAAAATCTTACTTATGATCTAAAGTACCTACCTCTAAGTGGGTACTTGAAAATTGTTTTGACTCGAGAGAATCGTAATGAAATAAGTCTGTAGTTGGTTTTATAATAAACATATTTATGATTCAATGTCTCAATGAAAATGCTCAGGTTTTTTACTTTATCATACGCTGTATGATGAAGTATTGTAATCGTGCCGAAAAAAAAAATTGAGATTTTAGCGGAAATAGGTCATGAACATTTTTTTACCAACCTACAAAAAAATCTCTCTGTGTGTGTGTGTGTGTGTAAACGATTTTTGTGGCGACGATTCCGGACAAACTACTAAAGGTATCACGACGAAAGTTCATATTTAGTTTTATGAAACCTTAGAGCTGAAAAGCTCTTGGTTCCAAAGGGTCCAAAGGAAGCTATTTACTCTTAGCATTTTCCAACGATTTTGCAAATGAGCCGTCATTTCTGTAATTTTGTCAAAATAGATAAATAATAAATTAAAGTAGAGGAAATTTTGTATAATTTATGTCTATAACATTTTTTGGTAAAATTAATAGTTTAGCTGCAGGAGCAAATTCTATTTGATCGAAATCGTGTCTACATTAATAGTGGGTAGCCAGGAAATTTTGAAACTTTTGACAGTATTCAGAACGTTAGCGGTTGCGAAACGTCAACTCAACACGCAAATGCATGGAGAATGTGATGAGGAGGAGAAACACGCGCGCACGTACGCTATGTGAAACAAAATTGAAGCAGCTTGGTGTTTCCATGGTGTTTACAAAGTCAATGTGTATTTCAAGTGCGGATTGCGGAAAGCAATATTGTTATGCATTTTTCAAGGATTTTGCAAATGAGCCGCCATTTCTGTAATTGCGTCAAAATAGTTAAATAATAAATTAAAGTAGAGGAAATTTTGTATAATTTATGTCTATGACATTTTTTGGTAAAATTAATAGTTTAGCTGTAGGAGCAGATTCTATTTGATCGAGATCGTGTCTGCATTAATATAGGATTTGCCAGATATTTTTATTCTAATGACAGAAGGTAGTGTTAAAGGCTGATTTTTTGACAATACCTACTGTCAATATCTGTCAAATCCTGGCTAATTCGTTTTATTTTAATGCAAACACGATCGATCTCGATAGAATCTCATGCAGCTAAACTATTAATTTTATATATTGTATGATAAAGTCAGGTGCCTGGCCACATCAGATTTTTTTTTATCAGAAACGGTTCGTAAGCTCTATTTATTCTTTTGGGCATTCTTTCTACCCATCGGGTTTGTATAGAGCCGCACCAAAGTACTTTACAGTGTTGGCATATGGAACTATGGTGTCGCTTATATCATGACAGTAGGTTTGTTTCGCACTATTTTATTGGTAAAGTTAACCAGATTTTAGTTTCTTGGATTTGTTTTACTACAATTTCTATTACACAATATTACTGGACGTGTTGTTCTAGACATAATTTCCGAATTTCTAAATCGACAAATATTTCAGTATATATTTCAGTGTCATTTAAAATTCAAATCTTGTGCTCTCCATTCTTTATTTGAATACATAATTGAGCAAGAAATGTTTTATGTAATGAAGGAAAAAATCAACAGAAATTTAAATTATTTTAAGTTAAACTTATTTAATAACTCTAATAGATCTATTAAAATAGTTAAAATTATAACGATCTGTTCTCTTCTTAAGATTGTATAGCTGTGAAAAGTGCCTAAATATGTCAAAATGAAGCTTGTAGAATAAATTAGTATACTAGCATAAAACAGATTAGTTTTCTGTACTACAACTTGGCGCGTAGTCTCTTCGAAATATTATTAGGGTAATAAAAGGATTATTATCATTAATCAAAATCGCTCAATACATTGAAATCTCACATAATAGACACGTATTTAACTCTTTTTTTCGCTTTTCTATGGTTACTTAGCCGCGAGTTTTCAGGATGCGTAATAAAATAGTCACTGAGGATGTATATTTTATTAAAATAATACATATTTAATAACAATAGTTCATCAATCATCGCTGCTCGTACTAAAAATATAATCAGCTATCAGTATTAATACCAATAGTGGTTCTAAAATTTTGTCCACGATTATGTCTAATTTATGTTTTTCGCCCTCCTTCATGATGTTCTTCACAATTTTTACCATTTGTGATGTTCGTTTCTTTTTTTGAATGCCTTGTAACCAGTAATGTTAAATACCCTGGTATTTATTATCAAGGGTAAATACCCGGATATTTACCCAAAGTGGGAATTTATAGTGGTATTTGTAAACATAATATTGTTATTAAAAATAGCAGTAAAAGGAAATATTTCATTACTAAATATTACAGAGTTGGGCATTTTGTTAATCGAGTGACCGAGTGATGAGTGACGAGTGAATTAATCGTCACTCTTCGTGAACGAGTGAAGAGTAACACTCTTCACTCGTTCATTAAGAGTAATGATTAATTCACTCGTCACTCGTCACTCGCCACATACACACATGATTGAATTACTCGCCGATCGTCAATCATGAGTAATACGGAACGAGTGATGAGTAAAAGTTAAATAAACGACTATGACGAAGCCACCGAAGCCCTTGAAGGTTACTATTATTTTTAAAGGTTATGTCACTTCTCATTTGACGTGAACGGTCTTGTGCGTGTTGGAACAGTCAACAGACCTAAAATACGCTTTGCGCTCAATGCTGATGAGAACTGAGTCGGACCGCGTATACAGACATGTGGTCGGTTTATTGAAGTACCTATAAAACATCTTTGTATTGTCCCATCGGGCGTCGACGGAATATTCAACACGGACATATGGTTACTCGCTCAAAAATGATTGACGATTGACGAGTAACGATTGACGAGTAACACTCATTTTGGTGATTGACGAGTGATGAGTGAAATATATACTTTTATGATTGACGAGTGATGAGTGACGATTAATTTCATTAATCTAGAGTAAAACTAATGAGTGATTTAATCGATTAACGCCCAACTGTGCTAAATAAACGTTTTCTCATCAAAAGTGTTCTCTTATCACAAAATAGAGGTTATTCTTATAAAATTTAAAAAATTTTAAAACAAAGATTAAAAATATCAGTCTCATCTGACGATATATCAACAGCAGACATTTTTTTGTCATCATCGTCCATCCAATCGTGTGAATCTTCCATATTTTCTGTTTCTGTTTCATTTATATATTTTATTACTAGCTTGTTGAAGATCTCTAGTAGATTCTCCAATAGTTGATCCCACTGCCATTAGAGCTGTGTCATCTACGGATGTGGCGACTGTTACATTTTCCAGCTGCGGTAGGTCATTTGGGTATAGTAGCTAGAGAATTGGTCCCAAGACACTACCTAGGGGTACCCCAGCTTTTGCTTCTTTTAGTTCCGTGTATTCATCGATCTGTTGTAGCGTACTCGTTAGTTTCGTGGTATTAATTCTTGTGCTAAAACTTGTCGAACGCTTGTGTCACATCAAGAAAGATTGTTGAGCAAATAAGACTTTATCTATAGTGGAATGCTTTTCTCTTAAACGAAATATGTGATTAAGAGCGTCGATATCATTGGCAACAATGATATTGGGCGATATGTTTTGGCCTCTTTCGAAGGTTTGCCTAGTTTTGGTGTCATGATATGATTTTGGTATCGTATTTTAATCTGAACAATCCATTTATTAGATACGTCAGCAATAACATCACAGTGATTCAGTAAAATGTTGGTTTCGTCTTTTTTATTACAGCTTTATTATTTAAATATTCCTAGAATCTAATATCACTCATTGGCCCAAAGATAACTTTGGTACAAGCTAGAACTAAACTAAACTTAGTGGTATTGGTAACAGCCAGTATTCGTTATAGATTCTCTCGATAAAATAAAACGCGTATCGTATATAAAAAATTCATTTATAA
The DNA here is from genome assembly GCA_964023965.1 of Melinopterus prodromus. NCBI lineage: Eukaryota > Metazoa > Arthropoda > Insecta > Coleoptera > Scarabaeidae > Melinopterus > Melinopterus prodromus. Next base: position 4,636,210 of record OZ030392.1, read on the forward strand.
AGTAGATTAAAATTATAAATTATAGTTAAAATAAAATAGCTACTAGAAACAATTCATCACACTAATACTGGGATATCATTTAACAATCTCATTCATCTCCCTATTTATAAGGATTTTGGTACTTTTAGCTAATGGCAAGTCGAACTCAGTTCTGTCGTTGAATGTTATACGAATATTCTTTCGACTTGTCGTCCTCCATTTCAGTCTTGTTAATATTGGCCTGTACAAGAGTACAGTGAACAATGGCAATCCACACAGTAGAAGTAACCCACCAAGGCACTTCGTAATTAAGGGTATTTTTAAGAACACCTTCATGAAGAAGTGGAAGTTTGGTGGTAGGTCTGCTACCTCCTGTATCCACATTATGGGCATGTAGATTTTCTTGGGCAGATCTTGGAACATTCTAAAAATAAGAGGATACATATTGTTAGTATTAAGTTTGTTAAGGAGCAAGAATACCCCAAAATAAAAAAAAAATAGAGAAACACTATTTGCAATGGAAACTAACCACAGGTACAGTCAAAAATGTGACTTAGAAAACTCATTTTATTTCTAAATGGCGGGTTCGAAATCACGTAAAAATGATAAATAATTCAAACTGAGTTCATAGGTAAAACCTTTCCATTTTGTATGTTCTATTTTGAAAGTCATTTTCATAAAATAATAATGTATACCAAAAAAATGATGTCGTTATTTAATATTTTATTACTTTTATATACTTTCCAATATGCAATACTACATCAGAAAGCCAGTGTAAAAATTTCTTATCTCTACAACGCGTATTAACGCTGGGATTCCGAACCTATACGGACACTTCCGGTAGACTACATCTTTAAGTTTGACTTATCTTGGCTTATTTTTATTTGTTTTGTGGTAATAATTATTATCTAAGAAGAAGAAAAAATACTTACGTAATATATTCTACTGGTTCTATCAATACATTTAGTTGAAGGCGGGCTTCAACTGCAAGAGGTAGACCACTTCTCTGAAAAATAAATAAAGCCATGATTAAGATTAAATATTAGTATAGCTAATGAGATTCTATTGATTATTGTCGTATATATTTTATTATAGTGTAATTCCATGTCAAATCAGCATAGTTTTTCACACCTTTTTTTGCGATGGTATCAGAAATATCAGAAATATATGAGAAACATTTTTATTTATAATTTTTCACAAAATTGTAATCTTCATAAAAGTGTTTGGATTGTCAAAACCTAAATTGCGAATACTGGAATGTCAATGCCTGCTTGCCTATACCGGGTGTTACCAAAACTGTGAAAAAGACATAAGAGTAAAGTACCGTTAAGGTATTTGAAAAAAGTAAACATGGTCAAAACATTTTTCAAACAAAAGTTTTTTGGTTTCAAATAAGCTATTGTTTAAATATATTTTTAATATATTGTATAGGTATTATGGAAATTTGATAACCTTTCCTTTTTCAAATAAAACTGTATATTTTTTTCTTCGTTTATTATTTTTATCCATTTGGCAAAAATAAAGTTCATGAGATTTGATAATTTATATTATAACTATTATATTATATTATAACAAAAACAATGCATTTTATAAGAAAAGGATTCCTAAAAAAATCTTTGATTTAATCCTAAAACTAAAAACTCTTGTTTGACATTCTTTAATTATTTGTAAAAATAACTGTAAGGTTGGAGAATTATTTAGGTGTAATATTGTAATACTGCTAATATTGACTCATTTTGATTAATTGCTTATAACTCAAAAATGATGCATTTTATAAAAACAAATATTCCTAAGACATTCCTAAAATTAATCTTAGAACTAAAAAATCTGATGTGGCCAGGCACATGACTTTATCATACAATATATACAATTAATAGTTTAGCTGCATGAGAATCTATTCTATTGAGATAAATCGTAGGTATTGTCAAAGCATCAGCATTTGACACTACCTACACTACGTCATTAGAATAATAGTTATTTATGTCACAAATGCCGAAAGTACGGAATAGCGCGACGAGCGGTGAAGCGGCGCTTCACCGAAGGCGGAGTGTCGCCGTCGCATATGAGCGAGTCGGCTATCTAGTTTTTGGCAGGAGCGATATCAACGTTTATTGTGTTGCTTTTTAAGAAATACGTATTAAAAAAATAAATTATTTCTGTATAGTAAATGCTAGGTTGGTACCACTTTGACGAAACGTCAAGTTTAAAGGTGCGTTCCGATTGGTAGGTAATGGTAGCTAATGGCGGTGGTAGAATACCAAATTATAGTATTTCTTACATATCGTGATAATGACACATATTAGTTTGCTTGTACATAAACATGAGTCACTATCAATTTACTATTGGAAATACTATAACGGCGTCTGCTACCACTGCCATTATCACTAATGAAAACGCACCTTAAAAAGGTAATTCAAATTCTGTCATATTAAGATTTGTTCATGACACATCCCTACCAACATACTAAAATAAAACTACATTTATCGCTATACTTTATTTATAATTTTCTCAATGTATCGTTTTTAGAATTAGATATAAAAACTGGTTGATATTTCTTATCAACAAACAATCAAATTGGTGATCTTACTTTATTTGAAATTTGTATTTTATAATTTGCCGCACTACAGCGGCAACGTTCCATAGTGGTTCTCCAACCTCTGATGAGATCCGCTGTTTTCGAATGTGACAACACAAAAAAATATTTGTCAAAATCCTGGCTACTATGTAATTTCATATCAATGCAGATGCGACCGATCTCGATCAAATAGAATTTGCTCTTGAAGCTAAACTATTAATTTTACCAAAAAGTTTCATAGGCATTAATTATTCAAAATTTCCTCTACTTTAATTTATTAATTAACTATTTTGTCGAAATTACAGAAATGGCGGCTCAGTTCCAAAATCCTTCAAAAAGGCTTAGAATAACCTAAAAAGCTAAACTATTAATTTTACCAAAAAATGTCATAGGCAGAAAATATTCAAAATTTCCTCTACTTTAATTTATTATTTGACTATTTTGACGAAATTACAGAAATGGCGGCTCATTTGCAAAATCCTTGAAAAAGGCTTAGAATAAACTACCAGGTTCTTTGGACCCTCTTGAACCAAAAGCTTTTCAGCTCTAAGTTAGGTCATGAAACTTCTAAATATGAACTTTCGTCCCGATACCTTTAGTAGTTTCTCCGGAATCGTCTCCACAAAAATCGTTTACACACACACGCACACACACACACACACACACACACACACACAGACATTTTTTTGTACCTTGGTCAAAAATGTTCAGGGGACCCAAAAAGACCTATTTCCGCTAAAATCTCAATTTTTTTTTTCGGCATGATTACAATACTTTATCTTACTGCGTATGATAAAGTAAAAATGTAAAAATATACAGAGTATTTGAAAAAGAGGTTGCAAACTTCCAGAATAACATCGTGTATATTAAACATATACTTAAACGGTAGCTTATTTATAACCACTAACTATTGTTTGAAAAGTTTTTTGAATATTTTTATGGTATGAGAATTATTTAGGTTGGCCGGTAATTTTGACTAACCTGTATATATTATTAATATGTATAATAATGATAACATAATTGTTAAATACGAAATTATAATCAACTTATTAATAATATGAATAGAAAATGGAGGTGGCCACGTTGAATAAAATGGTAGATTGTGTTGTCTAATTAGTAATAATTAATTTTTGTTTCAATTATTTAATATTTTTGTTTCGTTTGTAGTTGTGTATTCCTTTTGCTTTACTAAAAACATATTTCTGTTGTTACAATTGCCTTTATGTACTAGTGATGAAAACTAGAAGATATTAATTTATTTTGAATTTTGTTGATTACAATTTCGTATTTAATACATTCTTAACTTTCTAAATACCTTTCCAACTTGACATTCTTGGTTATTCCTCAAAATAAAGGTATACGTTTTCCAGGTGTTTTACCTGAACTACAATCGCAAAAAAATGGTGTATTTGGTAACATTTGGCATTTTAACTTATCTCTACAAACAACAAACAATTTTACCACATTTCATTAAAATCCAGAGTAGTGACGTCAAAAACTGTGTTGATTTGAACATAAAATTACTCTATGTTATGTTTTTTTTTTTAATTGCACCAACTTACAGGTTCAAGAGTGAGCGACATCTGGTGCTTTTCAGCATCAGGTTTCAAGCCGTCGACGCTCTCCAAGTAATACGGATCGGCCCCATAAAAATGTGGACGGGATACGAAGCCAGGAGCTCCATATTTGCACATGGAGACGTTCACAGCTCCATAGGGAGCGCAGTTTTCCGAGCAGTAGCACTCATTTGGACCATCTGGAAGGTAAATATATAAAATATCACTTATTAAGATTCAATGCATCGATTTTGTTTGGTTTTGAAAATATTTGAACCATGATTTATTTAATGTTAGAGGAAATCTAATATCAACGTTTTGTAGTTCTTCTAAAAGAGATCCATATTTAAAAATGCGTTGATTTGTAGCATGTGAATTCGAAATTAGAATTTAAACGTAGGCAACTCTATTAGCCAGAATGTGTGTGTTTGGCTGCATATAGATATTTGACATTGATTCCTCAATAAGGTGGAAATGCCATTTTTCGTAACTTCTGTAATTAACAATACATTTAGATGATTTTTCAACGTATTGTAAACGCATTATCAAGATTGTCACACGCGTTTGCAATTTTGAATCATCCCGCTATCTGAAGTTTCATAAAATATGGAGATATAGAAGCAAAGCTTTGCAATTTTAACGTTATTGTTCAATACCATTTGTGGACTAGATCTATTTTGATTATTATTATTATTATTGTTACTATTATTATTATTTTTAGCACATAAGCAAATTTATCAAAAGTAACACAATTTTACATTTACGAAAAAAAAGAAGGTTGAGTTTTATAACACCGGGAGACCGAAAATTATGTTCTGGTGAATTTTGGATTTTGGGTTTTGAGAATTTTCCTGGATTTTGGGACTTGCTCAAGAACTCAGAGCTATATAAATTGTTTTTCGATGTGTAATTTGTAAAGTTTCTCAATTAAGAAAAGCTTTGCAATATTTGGTCTTTATTTAAAATAGAGCAGATTGGCAATATTATCGCCATTGATAAAACAAATTGGTGAAACTGACTTGTAAATTGGCTTTGCGAATAAGATCTGCTTACATATAAGGCTTTTTCGTTTTTTGTATAGTAGATTTCCGATTAAGATTTTCTTTAAGTGACGCTTTTCAGGTTTCTATGACGTTGGGTTTAGCTGCAATAAATTTACAAAACTTGCCAAAATTACGATTCTTTAATTTTTTTTCGGAAACTGCACGTAAAATCTTTTAGTCCAGAGTTGTATTCAGTGCAATGAAAGCTATCCAAAACGTATATTCGCAAGTCATATTATTCATATATATATATATATACAGTGTGCGGAAAAAGTCAGTTTACGCTGTCGGGTATTCGTGCATGCGCATTTTTTTTTTTAATTTTTGATGTTATATCTTTTCGGAAATAAATTTTTTTGCCATTATTTTTTTTGCGTTTTTCTCTCATATGCAAATCGGTAAACTGACTTTTGCCGCACCCGGTATATATATATATATATATATATTGCGGAAATTTTTCTATTTTTTAAAGGAAATTATTATTAGGAGCATTTTTGGCCATTTACTAACTAATTTGCAATTGTTTTATAGAAATGCCATTTGTTTAAGCAAAAATATACAATGGTACTGACGTATCTTTTTATCAAAAACTATTATTGTATTTCTTGTCTCTTTTTTTCTTGCCAAATTTGTTAACTAATTTTCAATTATAATCTATAATAATAATTAGTGTTGCAACAAGATTACTACTTTGATAACGTAAAACCTCCAAAATTACAAAAAAGACCAGAAATATTATAATAATAATTTTTCTCAAGAAATACGTACTTACATTGTAGATTATTGTTTAAACAAGTTTATTTGTTCAAACAATTGCACGGTAGGTAATAAATTACGAAAAAAATGCAACAATGTAACAATAATAATTTCTACAAAATGAATAACAAAAAAATATTTGTTTAAAAAATGGAACAAAAAATTGCCAATAATTTAATAATAGTTTCTACAATAAATATAAGAAATGTCCGTAACAATGTATATATTTGTTTAAACAAATAGTATTTGTTTAAACAATTACAAATTAGTCAATAAATGTCATAAAACTGCCAATAATCTAATAACAATTTATGCAAAAATATAGAAAATTATGTCCATGATAATGTATATATTTGTTTAAAAAATGGTATTTGTTTAAACAATTGCAAATTAGTTAATAAATGACAAAAAGCTATCCAAAACGTATATTCGCAATTCATTCTTAAATCCGAGAATTTATTACATTGTTAAAACGTCACAAAGATGATTAAGATGTAATACTAATGTGTATTTGCTAAACAGGCAAAAGTAACTAATTGAACTTGAGTTTTGCTTTTACGAGTGTATAAAAACAAAAGTTATCAAATGAAAAACGTTTTTTGATTCATTCCAATATCGGAATTTTCGTCAAACTGTTCTCCAAGTATAATAACCAAATGTATTGATTTTGTTGGTACAGTCATTCTAAATTTTGATTCGGAAATTCAAATGCAATCGATAAAACCGATACAAATTATAGCTCATTGTCCTCGTAGTAACATATTAAAATGATTAGAATCATAGTTAATAGGAACATTTTCAATTAACGAAAAACCATTGAAAAATTGCGTCTGTCAGATATTAATCCTTCATTCCTCGAATCTCACTCGCTTAATCGCAAAAATTAAAATACTACACTGTAGCAGACAAAATTTACCATCAAATGGATTCGGGAACGTATACGAGAAAGTAAACGGTTAATTTTGTATACAACAATTTGTTGAAAATTTGCTGAAGCATAATTAAAATAGGTTAAACTTTACAACGTTATTAAGCATTTAGAATTCCGTGTTACTGAAGCTGTATCTTTTACAAACATTCAGATATCGGAACGAATCAAAAACAAAAGCGTTCGGAATTAATATGGATTTGAAACAGGCTACTTTAGTAACTAACATAACTACCAACTGCATAATTTCTTTACGGGGATGCATGAATTTTGACCACTAAAACATCACGTTGCTTCTCCTGGTATAGGAGCTATAGGAAGTCATTTTTTCCAAGTATCAAAAATTACAAAAGTTATTTAACATCAAATTTCTCTGTGAAGTTTAGTAGACAGTTTTTTTTGCCGAATGCAGTACTAAGTATGTTCTACGAATAGTAAACCCTACCTGTAGCAAAAAAGCTATCACCAAGTTCATATCTATATCCCAGCGTACCATCAATGTCAACATCACGAACATAGTCCAACGGTATCACCCTACAGATATCATTCACAAAAATAGAAATTTTATCTCTCTTCCGATGTGGACCATAGAATTCACCACCAGAACCACCTATTTTACCGCAATCTCCACTATAAATGTTCTGGCGGTCCTCGTAATTCCACGTTCGCACTTGTCCAAACGACTCACCACTGGCAACCATATTAAAATGTCCATCGTTTTCCACTGACCCATTTCTCTACAATGAAGAAAGTATTTGTTAAAATAATAGATATATTTTTAATTTGAAGTGTCTAATTTAATATTTTTTGTGATACCCTTGAGGTTAGTATGACTTCCGGTTTTTCCGGAAATGACGTCATAATTTCACAATCAGGATGACATATCGTTTTCAGAATGTCCTGATTGAAAATATATCACAAATAATATAAATTTACCATTTAAGATTTAAATGTCGACGTCGAAGTCACACTAACCTCAAGAGTATAGAAAAAATTGCATATTTTGTCCATCAACACTAGAAATACTGGTATGTAAGTATTTTTTTATTGACTATCAAATTGTTAGTGTGACGCATGAAATTTTTCTGTTGTTAATTGTATTGTAAATGGTGTACGTAGAATTAAGTTATTTAAGTGTTTTAAAGGTAAGTGAATTAAATTAATTGCTACGTATTATAATGATGCAGGCCATTCCTATGAAACAATTACAATAATCTGAATTCTAACCGTTTTAGCTACATAACATCGCGACAGAGTGAATCAGTTAGTTAAAAATGGAAAAGTCCGATCTGAAATATGTAAATTAGTATCCGGAATTAATTAATAACTGATTAGGTTACACGGAATATTTGGAAAAATCGGGATATTGAATAGGCTGTATCTCGTTGACCCTTTGGTCAATCTTAATAAAATCAACACCATTCGATTGCCCTCTTCTTAAACTATAGGAATGTCAAAAAGTCCGATCGCGATTATATAGCCTTGACGTAGCAGGCGTGGACCAAAGTCGGCGTGTTATACGACTATTTGCGTTCTTAACTTGGAAGGCCAACTTCAGCTCCCTTTATGGGAATTTATGTGTATAGAAAAACGCTAATTACTCGAGCACCCTTGGAGACATCGCAATGAAACTAACACTGTTCGAAAGAACATTCTTCGGCCTATCTAAAAATGGAAAAGTCCGATCCGGAATATGTAAATTAGTATCCGCAATTAATTAATAACTGATTAGGTTACACAGAGTCCGATCGCGAACACAAAGTCCGATCGCGAACACAAAGTCCGAACACAATCCGAACGCAAAGTCCGATCACGATTATATAGCCTTCAGGTAGCAGGCTTGCACCAAAGTCGGCGTGTAAAATATATAATAGTATATTTAATAAACATTGCAAAGATATAAGAAGCTATTTTTCTACAATACTCATTTACTTTGCACAATGGGCTCAAACCAACTATAAAATACATATATAAATATATAATCTGTATTACTCGCAAATTTCAACGTGCTGTCTAATATGACACTTAGATATTTCAATTTTCGCTTTTGTTTGTAATACATTCAAAATTCGAATACCAAAAAATACTCACTCTATAAAACCAGGCAAATTTATCCCAATCTGGAAACGATATTCCGTGAAAGTTTGGTACACTCCTGGCAATTTTGATGAGTGTATCTTCATATCCGTCGAAAAGCATCTCTCCGACTGTTTTTTGCGTATATATTTTTGGCGAAACTGTCCTCAAGCTCCAATCAAAACCTTTCCTCATAACGAAGTTCCATTCCCTCAAAATGTAAGCCGCTGTCTAAAATTAATAAAACATAATTACAAACTATGCTCAATTTGTTGCTTTTCCAGAAAAAAAAATTCCCCCAAATTTGGGAAAACCCGCTTAACGGTAACACGTGCACCTCAAATTTCCCATATAAAATACATGGCAAAAATCTCTTTTCCTTTTTCTTTACTTGACGTATTTAGAAAAAAAGTTGCGGGAGATTATCAAACATTTCCACAAATTTACAATGTTACATGTTTTCCTATTGTTTTTGGCAGAAGTGATTATTATTGGATTATTGACATATTTTTTGGTCATTTATTACCTAATTTGAAATTGTTTAAACTATTAACATTTGTTTAAACAAAAATATACGATGCGATGGTCCGAACATATTTTTCTATTTTTTGTTATTAAATTATTGGCTTTTTTGGCATTTATTAACTAATTAGCAATTGTTTAAACAAATATATATATATATATATATAATATTGCGGAAATTTTTCTATTTTTTAAAGGAAATTATTATTAGGAGCATTTTTGGCCATTTACTAACTAATTTGCAATTGTTTGAACAAATACCATTTGTCTACAAAAATATACAATGTTACGGACAAATTTTTCTTTTTTATTGACGAATTATTATTAGATTGTTGGCATTGCTTGTCATTAATTAACTAGTTTGCAATTGTTTAAACAAATACCATTTGTTCAAACCAAAATATACAATGGTACTGACGTGTCTTTTTGGCAAAAATTATTATTCTATTATAGTATTTCTTGTCCCTTTTGTTCTTGCCAAATTTGCTAACTAATTTTCAATTTTAATCTATAATAATACTTAGTATTGCAACCACATTACTGCTTTGACCGATAACGTAAAACCTCCAAAATTACAAAAAAGACAAGAAATATAATAATAATTTTTCTCAAGAAATACGTACATACTCACATTGTAGATTATTGTTTAAATAAGTTTATTTGTTCAAACAATTGCACAGTAAGTAATAAATTACTAAAAACATGCCAACAATGTAACAATAATAATTTCTACAAAAGGAATAAAAAAAATATTTAATCAATTTATAGCAGATGGTGATAGGCGGGGTGCAAATTTTAAATAAATCAAAATTACAGATACATATATTTATCTCTAGTTAAAAAATGGAACTTGTTTAAAGAATTGCAAATTCGGTAATAAATGACAAAAAATGCCAATAATTTAATAATAGTTTCTACAATAAATATAAAAAAAATCCGTAAGAAAGTATATATTTGTTTAACCAAATTAGTATATTTAAACAATTAGTCAATAAATAAGTCTATAAATGTCATAAAACTGCCAATAATCTAATAATAATTTATGCAAAAATATAGACAATTATGTCCATTAATGTATATATTTGTTTAAACAATTGCATATTAGTTAATAAATAACAAAAAATACCAATAATCCATTAATTTTTGCAAAATTAGAAAAATATAATATGATATAATACAATATAATATATTTTTGTTTAAACAAATGGTAATTGTTTAAACAATTGCTAATTAGTTAGTTAAAAAATGACAAAAAGCAATAATTTAATAATTGTTGCAACAAATGGAAAAGTGGGTTCGTGTTTAAACAAACGTAATTGCTTAAACAATTTTTTAATTAGTTAATAAATGATAAAAAAGCATGTCAATAATCCAATAATAGTAAGATCTGTCAGAAAAACAATAAATCAGGTAACTTTGTAAAATTGTAAATTTGGGGAAAATTTTGCCTCATTTTTAGGGTACTGCAGGAGAGGGTGGCAGCGGTGAAGAAAAGGATAGTGATTATGGATTTGATCTTTGGGAAGTGCTGAACAATTTCTGATAATCTCCCGCATTTTTTTTCTAAATCGGAAATGTCAAAAAGAAGGGAAAACATATGCATTTTTCCAATGTGTTTTAAATGGGAAATTTGATCTTGCAAGGTATAAATTTGAACCACCCTAATGCTCATGCTCCCCAAATAAAGAATTTACTCACAGCTGCGATAGAATTCAAAGTTGTTATTTTCGTTGACAAGGCTGCTATGCTCATCTCTTCCCTGAAATGGTACGTGTGGATCTGGTCGAACGAAATGGTGTTGTTAGAATGCCACGTCACGTTAACCTTTTCCTTTATCTCTTCAAATACGAACGGCCCTACTTCTGTGAAATGTGGTTTACTGCTTGCGTTGTAAATATCATCTGGGTTTGTCCAGTTGAACATGTAAACTTCTAAGTACAGTGGAACTGGATTCCTCTTCCATAACTGTACGGTTGGTGCGCTGTATAACGAAAGTACCATATCCCAGGCCGCGCTGGTAAGCCATGGCCAGAAGATCAGCAGACCGCTGCCCAATGTTATCATCAAACCGGTCAACGTTAGGGCCCATGGCTTTGTTATTTTCGTCTGAGGTATCATCGAAGGAATCGAACTGAAATCAGAATTGGTACGGTTGTAGGCATGCGTTGAGTACTGTGGAGGATGTCGTTTGATTTGAGTAATTGGGATTGATAATTAAGTCTATGAGTTGGAGGCGATCGTTTAACCTATGGGTGAGGTTTATCGGTTATTTTTTTCGTTTTGTGTTCGACGGGTTTGATAATTTGCGACTGAGGTTGACGACTTGTTATCTTTAAAAAAATGTAGGGGAGACCGGTGCAGATTGGGACACTGGGCACATTCAGACACTTTAAATTCGCCGTCATAATGACTTGCGATTAAATGCGCATTCGCACAGAATATGCGTCAGTGAATGCCCAAAAATAGACAGAATTTGACACAGCTTTTACAAGTTTTAAGTCATCTACAACTACTTTATGACCTGTGTCTAAAATATGTTGAGCCACACTAGATTTCTCAAAACGATTATATTTAAAATGAGCTACATGTTCTTTGAACCTAGTTAAAATTGTTCTTCTAGTCTGGCCTACGTATTCTTTTTCACAGTCATGACATTTGATACAATATATACCAGATTTATCAAGTACACCTACCTTATCCTTTGGGTTTCCAAGAAGGTTTTTTATGCTATTATGAGTCGAATATGCTATACAGAGATTTTGTGATGTAAAAATACTTCTCAAACCCCTTGTATATGCACAATCGAACGGTATTTTAACATATTTCTTCTTTTCTACAGACAAAGTATTTAAAGTAGATATTTGATTTACATAAATATTTTTTTTGTAACCTTCTTGGAAACCCAAAGGATAAGGTAGATGTACTTGATAAATCTGGTATATATTGTATCAAATGTCATGACTGTGAAAAAGAATACATAGGCCAGACTAGAAGAACAATTTTAACTAGGTTCAAAGAACATGTAGCTCATTTTAAATATAATCGTTTTGAAAAATCTAGTGTGGCTCAACATATTTTAGACACAGGTCATAAAGTAGTTGTAGATGACTTAAAACTTGTAAAAGCTGTGTCAAATAATAGGGAACTAAACAGCTTGGAAAGTATCTTTATTCACTTGAATAGAGATAAATTAATAAATTCAGACAGGGGTCCTATACCTAGTTCGCCATTGTTTGACCTGCTTTAATTAAAACTTGTTTTTTACGCTTCAATGATCAAAATTCACTGAGGTGTGAACAACAAATGGATATATATATATATATAGGGTAATTTTTAACATGGACGTCACTTCCACTAGTGATTTGCTTGGACAATATCCAGTAAAGATACTATGCAGTGCTAATCTCTCTTTTCCTCTTTTTAGGTTCTACTGAAGATGGCAACATACTTGCTGAAATACGTATTTAGGTTCTAAAATACTTGTTGTGGTTAGGGGTTTATAATTTTATTATTAAGTTCGCCACAGTCTCCAAAATATTGTCAGAGAATATCCAAAAAAGTTTCCGCAGCACGTTAGTGTCGAAACTACGTTTGCTGATGAATGTATCAGTTTTTGGTTAACCAACTAAGTATTTTTTACGTGTGTTCGTAAGGCTCTACACAAGTATATATGCTATATTGTATAATATTATGTATATTCATACAATTATACATATATTCTTCATACATTACCGCTATCGGCGGCTACCAAATCATAACCTTCAATTTTCTTGAATTTTTCAATTCATAAAGCTCTTGTTGGGGCACATTGGGACATTTCAACTGGGGCAGTTTGGGACAGGGAAATACCATAAATAAATAAATAAATATCCCCTGAAATTTATTTATTTATGCGAAATTTATACCATTTGCGCCTCGGTAAATCATATTTGAGGTTAAAATCGTCTATCGACTCGGGCAAGATTTTTTTCGATAGATATTCAATTTAAAAACATTATTTTTTTAGTTTGCAAATCTGATATTTGTGTTACAAATTTTGAACATCCTGTATAAGATATAATAATGAACTTAACGGCATTTTGTTTGTCCATGTTTATGATTTGTACTCACCAAACATCAAATTCGTATCTTCAATAATAACCAAGATATTCACACTGTCCCCATGTGCTTCATGCCTGTCTGTCCCAATGTGCCCCGGGCCGGGGCACATTGGGACAAACTGCAAATTGGAAAGAAGTTATTATAATTCTGTACGTTATTATACAGAGTGTTACGTTACGTGTATTTATCAACATTTTATTGAATAAAAATATAAATAGTACATCCAAAAGAATAAATAATATTATCAATTATTATTGTGTTTTCAAAGCCATTCATATTATTATTGGTAGTGATGGTCTGTCATTTCACAAATTCCCGAAAGATAAACTGTGTCAAAACAAGTGTCGCGCGTACTAGAAATTGGGAAATCAATTTCAAAACATACGCGAGCGTGCTCAAAACATTTTAGTTTTGATGAGTACTTTTCCAATCGAGTTTAGTAAATATACAATTTATAATCGTGTGCGATTTAAGCGTGCATTATTTAAATAGTGCATTAAATAAATGTACATATGTTACATAAAATACGAAAGTTTACATGAAAAATGTTATCATGAGTAATATTTTATTCAGATTGTGCATTGAAGTAGTTGTGCATTAAAATAATCAATCTTTTAAGATTCAGGATTCAGATTAAAGTTTTCTGTGAAGCCATTTTTAGGTTTCCAGAACAATGGGTTTAGGTGGTATAAATTTCTAAAAACAACCAAAATCGCGGTATTTACATTTTTCCCTAACTTTTTTCGATAAATTTTTACGCGTTACCCTACAGGTTGCAGAACTATGTGCACATTAAATTCTTTGTAGGGTGCATTTTCTCATGGTACAATTTAGATTATTGAATGCACTTATAATAATTTCAAATGCTGAGTTATTTAAACCATTGGAAATATATATATATATATATTTTTTTCAATGAACGAGTATTTTTTAGACTGCTCATTATATTTTTATAGAGGTAACGATTGTATTGCACATTTATTTATTTAAGTGTACAAATATATTATGAAAGGAACATTTATAGTTATTTAACCAACAAGTATATTAAAAAGGGCGATTAATGATCGAGACTGTTTAACGCACGAGCGGTTAGCGAGTGCGTTAATTGTCGAGATCATTAATCGCTGATTAATATTTGTATTGTTGATGTCTTTTGAGGTTATATGACAATTTGACACTGACAGTTCTCTACTGCGGTTCTGGATAACGGAGTGCTTTGATTGGATGGTTTCATTTAACGTATGTTCGATTGGCTATAATGGACTCGTTTGATTGGATATAACAAACCGTTGATTAATAGAAATCGTGCATTTATAGAGCTGTTTAATAAATGATTTTGTATTCACTAAACATACTCATAAATAAACGATCGACGAAAAAACTATATAAATGCACAATTATTTATTCTGATGTACATTTATATAAATTGATTGCACATTTATTTTTTTAGTAATTTTTAGGCAAATATTTTTGATATTGGTCAAATATTTTATCAAATGCTTACAATAAAGGCACGTTTTAATTAATTTATTTTAGACCAAATTTGACCAAAATCCTGAAATAAATAATGGAAATCTGCAAATTGAGATATCGAGTGACGCGCGCCATGGGTACGCCCGCTTTTTTCAGTTATTTGTGACACTGTACGAATGAAGTTTTGAGAAATACTAATAAATAAAAATTGGTTTTATTTTGATATTCTCTGGGATACTATTGAATTTAGTATGACTCCTATAATATTTTTTTGTTTATTAATCTAGGTACTTCTCTGTATGTTTATTGTTTGAGGTTATTGCCAGGTATTTTTGAATATTGCCATAATAATTGTTCGTTATTAATTGTTGGTTATTGTTGTTCTTATTAAATTTATTGTTTACATCGCGAATATTGTTTTCCATTTTCCCGCGTTTTTCCGACATTTCCACGATACGATTTTCATGAACTATTTCGAGAAAAACGCGTTTACTATTAGCTATGCTCATAACTTTTTGAATTAATTAAATTAATTATACTGCAATTTTGGCCCCGGATTTTCGAATTTTTTAATGTAAGTTTAATTTATGTTATTGGTGTCTGTTAAACACCATTAAAAATCCAAAATTTTGCTACTATTTCCTTTAATTATAATTTTCTGTCCGCCACTTTGGAACCACCATTATCAATTTTGCAGTGTTTAAGCCAAATTTGGGTGCAGCTTCCTTAAAAACCCATAAAAATTCTTTTTTGCTAAATTTGGCAAAAATTCATATAATTTTATTTTCTGGCCCGCTATTTTCATTCAAAACCATGTTTTAAGGAGTAATGAGCGATTTCAGATAACGTAGGGTAGTTTGGGGTAAACTACCTCCAAAAAACATGAATGGATCGTAAATTTTATAAATAAACAAGAGTTTTATCTAAAACAGTAATTTATACATAACCTTACTTTTCCGCGGTATGTAATAATACCTATTTGTTAATTTACATTATAATTAGATATAATATCATTGGAAGAAATACAGTATGATACGTCGAAGTCTCTGATTTTATAATTACGAAGAATCAAATCTGAAATAGCTAACCTAATGCAATATATTAATAGTGTTCCAATGATTATTGCATCTAGTTGGTATAATTAATCCGACGTTGTTGTTCTCTTGAACTTTGACTTCATTAATTTGATTATAATTAATAATACTGTACAACGACTAAACGAATTAAAAACTTTTGGGCAAGCAAATTAAGTCATCATCGTAATTGATGAGCATTATGCCAATTTGGGCAATTATGTTAACTTTATTTCATACAAAAAAAAACAGCATTGATTTATTGAAGTTCTTGACGTGCACCGCTTCGTAAATTTGATAAACAAACAACAATTTTATCGAAAAACAGTAGGTTCTACATAACCACAGTTTGGCGCGTGAGGTAATTAAGTAATTAACCAATTATCAATACAAATGCGCAGTTTTTATAGGCCTAAATGTTTAGAAACTCTGTATTAAATTCAGGACCAACAGAATTAATTATATTACTATAACGATCCGTTATAAAAATGGTTGTATTTATGAATAAATGGTAATCTCGTTCATGTTAAATTATGAATGAATGGCGTTCAGATGAATGCACATACCAGTTTAGAAATTGTATTGACGTTGAGATAGCTAATTGTATGTCGTTTAAATGCAATTATATATGGTAAACTACTAGTAAATAGTAACGCCTTTGGCATAATTCTAGTTTAGAGCTAAACAATTTAAGTTGTAGTTTGAAAAAATTATTATTCATATAGATTTATGATCATAATATTTATGTGGATTGGCTGAACAACATTTTTTGCAAGACAGCACGACAGATAACGAGAATTATTATTATTATTATTGTGATTTTAAATTTGTTGTTTCTGATTATTGTTTCATGCAAAACTGTATTGGTTAGTAACTGTTATTGATAAGTCAAAAAGTGTTCAAATCTGATCAGCAAAAATGGGAGTATAGTCGCTTGTTAAGTGTCGATGGCCACATAATCACAATAAACACAAAAAGTTTACAAAAATTTGCATGACAATCGTTATTCAAATCATATCACTTTTCGCCAAGTTATGAAAGAAAGTTATGAAACAATTCCTCCAAACTAATACGCAAACTTACAAACTGATATAATAAATATAAGTATAAGTAATATAATAAGTCATTTTTTCGCTTCATTTCTTATTTTTCTAGAATGATTTTCTGTTGTACTTCCTTCTGTTTTCTTAGAAATATTCTTACCAAGCATCAGAGATAGTTACAGAAGAACAGAAGTTTTTTTTTACTTTTTTTGGTGTGTTTGGGTTCAAAAGGGTCCAAAGCAACTGGCTATTTACTCTTACCATTTTTCAACGATTTTGCAACTGAGCTGTCATTTCTATAATTTCGTCAAAATAGATAAATAATAAATTAAAGTAGAGGTAATTTTGTATAATTTGTGTCTATGACATTTTTTGGTAAAATTAATAGTTTAGCTGCAGGAGCAAATTCTATTTGATCGAAATCGTGTCTGCATTAATAGTAGGTAGCCAGGATATTTTGAAACTAGTAATTTAAAATTAAAATGAGATAAGAATTGTGTGCGATTTCACAACAATAGGTTTGAAAATGTCACTAAACAAATAGTAAAATAAGAAATTATTGTTTTATTTTTATTAACTTATTGTAAAGTGTTAAAAAATCCTAAATTCTGACATATTATTGTTTAGTTGGATAAAAAAAACTACAACATTGAACTTTACTTTGTTGGTTGCGAAACGTCAATTCAACACGCAAATGCATGGAGAATGCGATGAGGAGGAGAAACACGCGCGCACGTACGCTATGTGAAACAATATTGAAACAGCCTGGTGTTTCCGTGGTGCTTACAAAGTCTATGTGTATTTCGAGTGCGGATAGTAATGTTGTTATGCATTTTTCAAGGATTTTGCAAATGAGCCGCCATTTCTGTAATTTCGTCAAAATAGTTAAATAATAAATTAAAGCACCTAGAGGGAATTTTGTATAATTTATGTCTATGACATTTTTTGGTAAAATTAATAGTTTAGCTGTAGGAGCAAATTCTATTTTGAGATCGTGTCTGCATTAATATAGGATTTGCCAGATATTTTAATTCTAATGACAGTAGGTAGTGTCAAAGGCTGATTTATTTACAATACCTACTGTCAATATCTGTGAAATCCTGGCTAATTCGTTTTATTTTAATGCAAACACGATCGATCTCGATAGAATCTCATGCAGGTAAACTATTAATTTTATATATTGTATGATAAAGTCATATGCGTGGCCACATCAATAAAATGTTGTAGAAATGTAGAACTGCCTTTCCTACGTTCCAAGAGATAAAAATATCCAATTAGTACAATTGTTTATCATTTCGCTTCTATTTAAAAGTTGTTGCCATTGAATTTAAGATACGAAATTGCATGCTCTGTTGTTCGATTTATATTATCCATGCAAAACGCACCTTGAATTTGTATTGACAAAACGAGAAATAACAAACTCTACAAGGTTGTGTACTTTTCCTAAGAGATAATAATGTACAATTTGTTATATATTTAGGACTTTTTGCTTAGTGGTGGTACACTATGCAATAGAAGAAATTTTGAGTAACTACTAAATTTTTTGCGCAAGTTTTTCGCGGGGATTATGATAGATATATTAATTATTTCAATCAGCGGTTGGGATACAAACCTGTTTCCGAAACTGAGAGATATTGATATTTTAATAACAATCCTAATTAAATATTATATTTATTAGAAATCGTTGACATTGGAAGTTAAATTGGAATTTAAATAACTTTGTTCACCATGAACATATACACCAGTTTTTAATAACATATGTAATTGAGGAATTACGAGAATTAGTATAGTAATATAGTACTACTTATAATACTAATACTTATATTTAGCGTTCTATCTACATAAATACACAATTTCCTAGTATTAGGTATAAAAAAACGCACGTTAGTTTAATTTAATTATTAATTAGTTAAACCATATCAGAATTTAATAATGTTTGAGTGTAGGAATAATTTTAAACTTGCTGAACTATGAGTTTGCCGAAATTTTAATCGAATTGGTACAGTTTTGTTTCTAGGACAATTTGTTATCACGTTATATGGATAATTTGTTCAATGTTATGATTATGCCAGTCAAATTTAGTCTGGCTAAAAATAGATTAACTAACAAGGAAGTTATATTGTTGCACATGAAGCGAAATAATAACATTCAACCACCGATAAACAACGTAAAATCTAAGTTTCAAAAATCCTCCTGAAAAAACTAGAATAGATAGAGGGCTGTACTTTTTAGAATTAATTACCCAATGTATCTGATCCATAAACGTGTATAATAATAATTTGTATCCCAACTACTTTGCTCGTAATCGCACATGAAGCGAAATAATAACATTCAACCACCAATAAACAACGTAAAATCTAAGTTTCAAAAATCCTCCTGAACAAACTAAAATAGATAGAGGGCTGTACTTTTTAGAATTAATTACCCAATGTATCTGATCCATAAACGTGTATAATAATAATTTGTATCCCAACTACTTTGCTCGTAATCGCACATGAAGCGAAATAATAATATTCAACCACCGATAAACAACGTAAAATCTAAGTTTCAAAAATCCTCCTGAACAAACTAAAATAGATAGATGGCTGTACTTTTTAGAATTAATTACCCAATGTATCTGATCCATAAACGTGTATAATAATAATTTGTATCCCAACTACTCTGCTCGTAATCGCACATGAAGCGAAATAATGGCATTCAACCACCAATAAACAACGTAAAATCTAAGTTTCAAAAATCCTCCTGAACAAACTAAAATAGATAGAGGGCTGTACTTTTTAGAATTAATTACCCAATGTATCTGATCCATAAATGTGTATAATAATAATTTGTATCCCAACTACTTTGCTCGTAATCGCACATGAAGCGAAATAATAACATTCAATCATAAGTGATAACTTGTGCAAGTTTTTGTGTAGCTAACCGCAACAAACAAAATTTTATCTTAAATGCATTATTTTCAAATTGCATTTAAAATTTATTAGTAACAATAATTTTTTATTGCTGCTGTTGATTTTAACATTATTCTGTTTACTGAAAAGACAGATTGTTTTCAACACCCAAAATAATTTGCACTATTCACTGATATCTGTTATTAGTTAACTCATTTAAGATTTGGGTAGACAAATAATTCGCCGGCTTAAAAAATAATGCCAACAGATTTGAAACAACACATCAAAATGTTTACTGAATTTATGATATTATTATTGAAATTAATTAAAAACTATCAGTGATTGAAAAACTCGTTATGATCACTGATAGTTTTTAATCAATTTCAATAATAGTATCATTAAAGATTCAGGAAACAATTTGATATGATGTTCAAGCCTTTTTTTAATCTATTGATATTAATTGCATTAATAACTACTGCATCTAATGTTTCAGTTGTTCATTTTGAATTTCAAATCGACTCTCTTAGATACTGAAGCAAAATATGTGTATAGAAATTATAAAAACAAAACATTATCAATAAACTCTAATTAATACTTTATTAATTAAAATAAAATAAAAATATCAAAACAACATCCGTATCGAATCCAACATTTGTATACAGTCTATACGAAGCAGGTCATTGAATAAATAATTCTATATGATAACAGCTAAATTCTGCTTGTCATTCCGTGCAAGAAGACGAAATAATTATGTACATACTATTAATAGGATAAACGATAAGTAATGTTGTTTCTAATATGTTATCTAAATCGTTTGCTTATTCTGATATGACCCGATGACCACTA
This sequence comes from Melinopterus prodromus, assembly GCA_964023965.1. Classification (NCBI taxonomy): domain Eukaryota; kingdom Metazoa; phylum Arthropoda; class Insecta; order Coleoptera; family Scarabaeidae; genus Melinopterus; species Melinopterus prodromus. The sequence continues at coordinate 4,657,072 of OZ030392.1, forward strand.
GTAGCAAATTTTGAAGCTATACAAGTACAATTTTTATACGAAAGACCATAGCAGAATTGTTCCTGTCAGATTTTAATCCTTCAGACCATGAATCTCAGTCACTTAATCGCGAAAGTATAAATACCACACTGTAGCGGACAAAATTTACTATCAAAATGATTCTGGAACATGTAAGAGGAAATGAACAGTTCATTTAGTATATTCAAATATAATTGATTTAACTATTTTTTTGCGATTCCACGTCAAACGATTGTTTGATTTTAGAACGGACATTTCTAATCTTAACCGACAATAATCAAACAATCGTTTGACATTAGAATGGGCATTTCAAATTTTATTTGATCGGTTGACGGGAAATCGCAAAAAAAACTACTTCTAATGTGTGACAAGAACAATTTCTCAATGGTTTCCCGTTAATTAAAAATTTTACTATAAACGGTGTTACTACATTTGAATTTGCGAATCAAAAGCTAGAATGACTGGAGTATTATAGTGGTTTTTCTATAATGCGATTGTGATAATTATTAAGAACAATTATGTATGAACTTTTGGAGTTTTGAGAGATAACTCGTATCTATGAAAAATTTGAATTGCTTCTAGCTTATCTGGTTATATATTATCTCATTATATATTAGTAAAAACCCGTAAAGGCAAGGAATTGACTTTTTATAAGCATGGGGTTGGAGCATGGTTGGAGTTACTCACATGAACCTGATTCTCAATTTTGATGTGTTGAACACAAGACACAAAACTCACAAATAAACTGTCAAACAATGCACGTTTTCACATAATGTTTCACACATTAAAATCGAACTTCCTTGAGCCGGATAAAAACAAAATTCACTTAATGTACACCGATCGAATGTTGTCCTGGGCCGGTTAGTGTCCTCTGGGATTTGAATAAAATCACGAACGTATGGACGTAAGAAGGCGACCTTAACTACGGTTGTGATCGAAATGACGTTCGAGGTGCTTGGGTCTCCTCATTTATATAAAATGTTTATCATATTATCGTCAAACAACTATACAGTATTTATGTTGATATACGAGTATGGCGTTTTCTGCTTGCGGTCGTGGTGGGGGGTTTTCGGTCCTCGGACTGGATCTTCGGTCCTAGTATTCACGCGTGGTGGTGTGATGCACCAGCCTTGAGAATTCTAGACGATTTTAGCAGTTTTGTTGGGCAAAATGTCCAGATATTGTGCTACTTTTCCATTAGGTTAAGGAATTTTTGTTACATTTGTAACTGTAGAATGTATATTTAAGTACAGGAAATTCTGAATAATTTATGTCTGCGACATTTTTTGGTAAAATTAATAGTTTAGCTGCAAGAGCAAATTCTATTTGATGGAGATCAGTCGCATCTGCATTGATATAATACTATATAGTGAGCCAGGATTTTCCAAATATTTTCAGTCTAATGGCAGTAGTGTCAAATGCTGATGTTTTGACAATATCTCACTATATCTACTGTCAATAGGAAAAAGATCTCATATTGTGATACCGTGTACGGTCCTTGCCTGACGGCGTCGGATAGGCAGCGTGTTCAGCGTGTCCAAAATGCATGTGTTCTGTTTGTTTTTGGTTTGAGGAGGTATGATCATGTATCGAATGGGCTGGGCGACTTGGGATGGTTGAACATGGATAACACTAGGGTGTTGCATGCAGCAATATTATATCATAAGTTGCTATCCAAGAGGATCCCACAATACCTCATGCGGAAGATACGCTGTAGAACGGATGTCCATAACATTAATTTAGGATTCAGGGGTTTGTTTGCTCCACCTGCCCTTCGCGCTGAGCTGTATAAACGGTCATTCGCTTACCAGGTCAGTCACATATACAATGGTCTCAGGGAAGATATAAAAAAATATCGTTAAACAGTTTTGGCGGAAAGGTGAAGTGTTATCTGTTTGCTCAACAGGGGGGATTTTAGGCATTGAGCGAAAATCGGAGGCTGTTTTAATTTTTATGGGCATGTGCGATGTTTTGTTGAGTTGGACTTGCTGCAATTACGTGTAATTAGGCTCAAGAGTATTTTTTTGTTTGTTTTTGTTTTGATAAGTTCTCGGAATCATTGTTATATTATTGGTACAATTTTGTCTTAGTTCTAGTTTGCGTAAGGGGTTGAGTGGAAGAGCAAGGCAATTTGGAAACAAGTGTGCTGATCTCCGCCCTAAATATAAATATTAATTTGTTGCGTTTAATATTGTTTTATGTTAATAAAGAAATATTTATTTATTTAATTATTTATTTATCTGTCAAATCCTGGCTAACTAGTTTTATTTAATGCAGACACGACTGATCTCAATCAAATAGATTCTCATGCAGCTAAACTATTAATTTTATATATTGTATGATAAAGTCATGTGCCTGGCCACATCACATCTTTTAAACAAATATTTACTTCTAAAGATAATTGGCTATTCATTTTTAAATAAAATTGATAAAATTGTAATTTATATTATATTTTATGTGGTACATTATTCCGACAAATATAAACATTCAAGTAAATATTAAGTGTTTTAATTATTAATTTTAATTGGCTATATCCATATTGCAAAGTTTAGAGGTATTTAAATTCATTTATATAAAAATAAAAACCGCTCGTTCATTGCTGGTTTTATTGTAGTCGAGACATGGTACGATCTTAACAGATCATCTTACGTTAATATTGCTTTGTATATTGGGTGTTTCTATCAAGTAACCTGAGTGTACAACAATATTAAGGGTACAGATCACTATACTTCGCTTTATTATATTTTTTTCTTGAAAATAAATTACTTATCGCAAAAAGTAGAAAAAGTAGCTACGAAATTTTATGTATAAATTAAAAACGGCTTAAGAGGAATTAAAAGCATTAAAAAATATTATATAGTATATGTTCATCAAAACAAGAACAAAACTCAAGAAACTGCTATATAAAATAATGTATTTTTCCGTCTTGCTTAAAATAACATCATATATAAATAAAAATAGTTTTTCATTGCAGAAAATGATGGATCATCAAACAATAGAAATCGCCCTATGCGACATTAACCAATCACCCTGTATAATCTGCCGGAAAACGATGTAGCCATTTCCAACATTCTTCTTCGTTCCTAATTCCAAATTTTCAGATCTCCATAATTCGGAGTATTCTAAAGAGAGATAAGTGGGGACTGCCGTTTCAGTAACACCCTGTATTGTTTATTTGTTAACGTTAAAGTTTAGTTGTAAGGTCCAACAATATTGTTGTGAACGATTAATTTATTTTGACAGTCTAAAATAGCAATAAGCTATTTATTTTAAGCCGGATACGATAGCAAAAACTTGATACTTATACGAAAGAAACAGGTGCGTAGCGCATGAATCATAACCTGGCATATCTGCTATCAAAAATAATACTTTTCACCAGTCAAATTTTACTATTTATCTAGACCTCATGTTTGAACAGTATTAGATATACTGCGTTATTTTAAAAAATGGATATTGTAGGCATAGGTTAGTTACATGTTTGTTGCTCATGTATCCATTTTTGTATGCTAATTATTGGATTATTTATGATTTTTTTTAGTATCAGTTGGTCGTAATATAGGGTTACATTTTTGCCATTGTATTTGATAATACAGCTTTTGCAAAATATCTCCGAATTGTGACGTATGAAAAACGTTTCAAAAAACAGAATATTTATATATTCCTGACATAAATATATAAATAGAAGATATAAATCGTACGAGTACACATTAATTTTATTACTTTATTGATTAAAATTGAGTTGAAGTGATTTTACTTCTGTTCATAAATATAGTTTGTAATTAATAGTAATTTACCTAACGGTTACCATAACAGTTTTATTGTTTTCTGACGAATATAATTTTAAATAAATACAAGATTTTAATAGCTAAACGTTTGCTAATATACAGGGTGAACAAATTCATGCTTTGTCAATTCTTGCACTCAAAAGTCCCGTTAAAATTTGGTGGATGTTGATTGATAATACTTGAACCATGGATTTTCAAATGTCGTTCTGAGTATAATGTTTTATATGGTCTTATATGTTTTTTTTTTTCTATTACTTAAGAAGTTGCAGCCGTTTGAAATGTTGACAAACAAAGAAAAATAAAAGATAAAATACATATCAAACAATGCGAAAACGAAAAAATAACATAATCAATACCCATTACAACAATAAAAAGTAAATAAATTTAAGTAACAAAATAAAATCCACATAAAACTTTTTAAAGATTGTCTTCTAAAAACTAAATGTCATTCCGAGTAAAAAGGTTCATATTGTCTTATTGATTTTCTCAATTCTTTAAAATACAGTTTAAAATAATTATTAATCCAGTTTATTTGCGGCGAAAATCATTAGTCTGATACAGAAAAGAAAAAGATATATTTCTGTATAAATTTAGAACATAACGGGAATTTTGGAATTTATTTCTACAAACCAACTCTTGAATGTTCGAGGGAAAAAGCACTCTCGATGTACCGAATTGCTTCCGAAGTTTTCTTTTTGCCCGTATTCACATAATTCGACATTTTGTGTGTGTGTATGTTTTGATTTTCTGGCCCCACAAAATTTTGTTCGTGAACTATCACCTGGTGAGTATAAATGCCGCCACCTATTTGGTATATTGTGATAGTTCCTCCAAGCATCTGACATGTTCGCGGTAATATAAATTTAAATATAATAAAACCTTCTTAGTTTGTCAAATAGTTAGGTAATTTGGTTAGATTCTTATATTAGCAGTTACGTACTACCTACTCAAGTAGTTTTGATAAGGTTATTTTTAATACAAAAATATATATTATCAAAACATCATATTTATTATCTTTATTTTAGGAAATATATTCCAAAATGTTTACATATTTTCAGAACATTTTATGTGGCATGTGCAGCAGAGCTATACCCATTTTTATTTTAATTGTATTATGTTCTAAATTCTTTATTTATTTTATTCATATTTATTACTATTTGAAAATTGTAAATGTTTTTTTCTACTTTGCGTTCGCTATAAACTCATAACGAAACCGCTTTCGGTGTCATTATGAAAACTCTAGAACACAAACTTTTAGTAACTTTTGGTTTTCCAAGATTTATAATGTTGACGTCGTGTCAAATAAGGCTGACATCTCAATCGCTATTGGTTCGCGTCAGTCCTAGTGGTGAATTTTACACTAACTACCTACTGTTGTATATAAAGTTACTTTAAATTGTAAGATAACAATCGCATTTTTCGAAATTTATGCAAAATTAATGTCGCAAGGTAGAAAAAATAGTATATAACAAAACATCTCGTGCGCCAATTTTTGTCTTCTAAAACTTGTATTATAGTAGTAGTAATAATCTTTATTCCAACATCCAGCTTTGTACAGGTTTATTACACAATTAGTTTCATTTAATAACTTTCATTTGGTGTTCGAACTGAATTGACCTAGGTCTTTCTGCCCTGCTCCATCTCTTATTTTGGGTGTCTCCTTGTATTATAATATACTATAATTGTTAGTTTTGTTGAATGTTTTGTACGTTAATAATATACAAATACAAATATTATTATTTCAATCACATACGGCAAATGATTCAACAATTTCGGCTTTCATAATTTTGGGGAGCACTTGTAACAAGCTCGCGGAACACCAGTGTTCCGCGGAGCACCGGTTAAGAACCACTGACTTGTACCAATGTCAATATATTAGCCGTATGATAACTGCTGTTTATGACCAAAGTATACTTTTTGATGCAAGGTTGGAAGAATTATAATCGATTAATAACAAATAAATTGAATTTAATGCTTAAGTATTCATAATAATAGTAAATGCATTCTATTAACAACCTGGCAATTTTCTATCTAATTAGTATAGCTTTGGAAATTTTCTACAAGGGAAACAAAAATTGAGGTAATCAACAAATTCAACTCTAAATTTGTGAATAATAATAGTAGTTAAAAGAGTAGTATATTACTATGAAAATATAAATCATTTTTTAGTCAGCCTAAATAGATATTATTAGAATTTGCGAAGTAGCGATGTAAAAAGTCGAATTGCAGTTATCTTATAAGATAAGGAAAAGTTCAAGTTTTAGCATAACACTCAATTATCAAGGTCAGTCAAACTTTTAGGTTATATTCTAACAGTGGAAGAATAAGTGACGATTGTGGGTTAATAAGTGTAATGCCAAATCAACAAAGTTCAATGTTGTAGATTTCTTATTTTGTCCAACAAAACGAAAATATGTCGGTATTTAGGGCAGTGTCTGAATTTGGGACCTTTACCTTATCTGTTTTTTAAATTATAATTTTGTTCAATATGTATCAGATAATTAGAACTATATCTCACACGTGTTCATAACAACTTTACAATATCCTTATCTGTATAGCACCGAATTATAGTTTAATAATATTTTCAACTGCTGCATTTTTTGTTTGTTTTTAATTTTGAATTGCACGCTTAATCGTTTAATCATTTAATGGCTCGTGAATTTGATTAGTCTATCCTTAGCCTTATCATCGATTGCATTTGTCCTTGACATCGTAATATTGCAGAACAATGTTAGAGAAAACACATGCAAGAATTTTAATTTATCTAGTTATATTTTTGGCAATTTTATGTGTATCAATCAATGTCACTCCAATTCTGTTGACAACGAACGCAGCCTTAACATTACAAAAAAATATATTTTAGAAATAAACCGCTTATAAGCTTGTAGAAAAATATTAGCACAAGGTCGATTTTTAAATTGACCTTACGTTAATATTCTTAGAACTTAACTTGTTGTTTTCTTTTTGTGTTATTTAAATTTTTTCAGTAATTAGTTTGAAATAGAACGGTAAACATCGTCAATAACTTACGATATGCGAAAATAACAAAATGTGACATAATTCTCTATACGTAGGCAAGAAATGTAAACACTTAACCTAAAACATAACCTGAGGAAGAAAAGGAAAACAACTTGAATTCAATTTATTTGGTTAAAATTTTAAACTTACCTCAAGATAATTCGCTCATAACTAAATAATATTATGTAAAATATATTTGCATCAAATATAACACTTAGAAATAACAAGTAAGCCTTGTTTTGTTGTAGGATCATGTATTTCTGGTAGTAATTGTATAAATGGCATATGCTTTTGGAAACAAATAGCCTCTATAGTAATCTCTTGCGCTGTGAAGTGTCTAAAAATACATTCCCCTTATCAGTGGTTATTAAATACACACAGATAGAAAATTTTGTTTAATTCAAATGAATATTCATTGACTCAAAGAAATCAGTAAAGTAAAATTTCCACCTGTCACTGCCTTTTGGGATGTCGTACAGCCGTGGAAAATTCAATGGTAACCGGCTTGCCGCTAGTGTACACCAAACGTAGGTCGGAGAATGTCGGTCGTCGTATACCTACCTGGTAGTTATAAAACCGAAGAGTCACTTCTGTTTCATTTCATTTTAAGTTTTCTGTATATAGATGGTATGAATATGAGTTTCGTATTTATATAATATATTTTCGATATTCGCAGCGAAACTGCCGCTCGTAGCTAAAGATTGTTATTCGTTAATATTTTTGTTTCGATATGCAATTGCAGTATTATTTCATTTATACTAAAATACATAGTAACATTAGTTATAATTGTAAAAATTTTAATTAGGCACATATTGAAATACTTCATCATCATGGCTACGTCGGTGTATGCATCAAGGCAAACCGATCACTACATCCGATATCCGCTGTCAATAATTTTTAAAGGAGGTAATTCCAGATAGGGAGTTCCTGTAAGTGAAAAAACTCATTTTTCTCGGTTTCTACTTAGTCCCAGACCGAAATAATATACTTTTATCTCAAAATGTTTTATATTTATTTAATTTACGTTATGGTAAGTAATGAAAATTGCATATAATTATGTATTCAACAAAAATAATATAAATATAACATGAGTATAGTATAGATAAAAATAATAGATAGATGTATAACAGTAAAAAAATGATATTTGTAATAACATAACATAAATATATGTAATAACATAAAAACAAACATTTAATAATATAGGAATAACATAAGCATGTATTAAATAAGAAAAGTGTTCTGTTAGGTTGGAGGTTGATATAAATTTGCAGGAGTGCTTTTATTTCATATGTTGTTGAGGTTGGTATGACCTGATGTTTTAGGAAATGATACATTTATGACAATCTAAACGGAACATATGTATCGTCAATTTGTTGCACTAAGAAAACAAGCAAAATGCTTTGTTGTTGTATCAGCCAAAATCGATTTAATTGTGGTTGTCTAACAAATTTACGATTTTTAATCAAATAGCTAGATAGGTGATAGGGCATTGTAACTCTTCGAAATTGTGTGTCGATGGCACGAAGTCACAACGTTATGTGATACATATTTTCAATATTTGCCTAATTTGCGGAAAGGCCAGCAAAAAAGTAAATTAAGGAACAAAACGCGATCCATAGTGTAATAAAAATACCTACCTTTGTGCTTGATCGTCCGGTAGGTCGGCCGCAATACAAAATATTATACAAGGAACTAGTGGACTTGAAACTTTTGCAATACGGCGAAAACGATTGAGTAACATAAATATAGATTGAAATTTCAATGATTTTGTTATAAATTTTTTCAAAGTTATTTCCATATCGTTCTGATGTGATATCATTCATATTGGATTGTAAATCCTGCCCTTACATGTCACACATACAAGAAAATTGTGTGTGGATGTTATTATAGAACGTAAATATATAATTTTAATAAACATAAAAATAACAACATTTTTATAATTAAGCTAAAATGCAGAACAACACTGTAGTATCAGTTCTAAACGGCATATCTGCAGCAAAGAAGAAACCGGGGCAAATACGATTTACAACTACATGCAAAAAATACATTAAATATTACAGTGCACTTTTGTCAGTTTCGGATATCGGAAACATATAAATAGACGAAATTCGATTTCATTCCATAGATACAGAAAAATAAAACGAAACGAAACAAAAGTAACCCTTTGGTTTTATGACTTTAACAGGTAGGTATCCGACGACCGACAATCTCCGAGCTACGTTTGGTGTACACTAGCAGCAAGCCTGTTACCATTGAATTTTCCACGGCTGTACATCCTCGACCAGTGGTTGGTTTTCCCAGACCTACATGCAGTCAAGGTTAGGGTAGCAAAGTGTACGCTGATTCGGAATGGGAACTTGAGCCTGCATGTATTGTGCTCTGTACAGCCGATCATTCGGCCTTTTAAGCAATTTAGCCAGACGCAGATAAGGCCGAACTGCGAGGAGAGTGGTTACAGCGCGTTCTAACAATACAGTTGCATGAGGTATTCACACTAAAATATATTTATTTGAATCAAAATAATGATTTCTTTGGCAGAAGTAAACCTATTTTTAAGCCAAAGCAAAAAAATCTAAAAATTAAGAAAATATTGACTTTTCAACACCAGGTAAAAGAGATACATAATTTTAACTTGGTTTTCTGGAGTTTATTGTCTGAGCAACATTTAAACGGTTATTTTTGCTGTTGAAGTTTTACTTTCATGACAAATTCCAGGATATAAGTAAACAATCAGTACAGTCTGTATGGTTCTTCCTAATTAATTGGGCTAACAACAATAAGAAAATCCCAGTCGCAACAGTATTTGTGTTTACCGACAGACAAAGAAATGGACTGTAGAAAATTATGTTGTTTTAAGCGGTGTTTTGACACCTTGAGAATGTTTACGTTTTTAGTGGTTGGTACTTATTAACATATTAACATTCACGGCACTGTACACAAAATATTAAATATTAAGTAAGTATCTATAGTAAACAGTGACATACAGGCGGGTGTAAATTTAAAAATAATTTAAAATTATAGCCACAACCTGGATTTGAACCAGGGACCTTTGTGTCGCTAGCACAATACTCTATCAACTGAGCTACTGAGGCCTATGACATCTGTTTGGTGGCGTTGGTTACTTCCTTTCCATGATATGACAATTTTCCCTAACAGATGGTTCAAATCCAAGTTCTGGCTGTAATTTTTAGCACCTAATCATTTCGGTGAAATACCACGAAATACTGATCAAAAAATTATGAGGTATATTTGGTTGCCTACTCATTTCGAAGCCCACCTTAAGACTATAAAGCCTTAAAAAGTACTAAAATATGTCAAAATGAAGCTTGCAGATGATACTCCGCTCTTTTTACTGAATTCAGAAAGTTTTCATGATACGTAATAAAACAAACACTAGCATGTATATTTTATTGCAATAATTCATATTTAATAACAATAATTCATCAATCATTATCGTCGACCGTACTGAAATATAAATCACTATCGCTATTAGTATTAATATCAAGTGGTTCTAAAAACATTTACTTACATTTAAAAAATTTAATTTAATATTAATTTTGTGACGCATGAAAATCTTCAGTCTGCATATAAATCATGTATTTTGTAATAATTAAAAAAACGACTTTCTAACCATTTTTTAGAATCGTTATTACTAATAATAAGGTAACACTTCTAAAACATGAGTAGGTATTTCAGAGAAAAAACTGGTACTGTGTAAACAAGTTGCAATGTCATTATCAATTCCGTTTGATTATGTCAATTATTGATTATATACTCATTAAGTCGCAAAAAGCGAATAAAAATGTAATTTATTGAGTTACTAGGCAGTTTGATCCCAAATTGTTTCCGGATATCGGATGTATTAACAAACCTGTAACATACATAATTGAGCATTGACATCAAACAAGTTCGCAACACGAATGTTCATGAACTTGAAATACCTTGACCGAGTACCTGGTCTCGAGCTGAGTCAGAGAGAAAGGACCGACTTATACCAATGACGCTTGTAAACAAGAATCTTATAAATAGCATTTGTTTACAACTGATTTTCGGTAGTATTCTGACGTAGGTGCGAAATTGTTCTCCATTGACGAATTCTAATAAAAGAATTCATTCGTTTTATGGTTAGAATAAATTAGAGAAATATCGGCTACTATTCAGACATCGATTAGCAGTGTTTTTAACCATGATGTGAGGATTATAAGAATTGCGGGGTTTACTAAACGATCCATGCTCCGCTAAATTTCTGTCCAATGTTAGGAATATTGTACGATGATGCATTTCTATGTACATGTTATACATTGCGGAAATGACAAAACACACGACTATCGGAAAATGTTAAAATTCAACGCCCATTAGAAAAACAAAAAATGGCCATTCTCCGCCATCTTTGATGTTATTTCAAGTTAAAAAATGACATTGCATTCCTTTATACAAAAGTTTTGCTTTTGTTTTTGTTTCAAATGTCTAGCTAGATTTCAGTTCTTTGCGGTTATCTTCAAAATGAAAAATGATAGCTTATATTTCTTTTCAGATAATTGGTCAACACAAAAATACGAAACTTCGCCAAATTTAAACATAGGCTCTATCTCCACTAATAAGCAAGATCCTCATGGTGAGCCTCGAAATTGAATCACCCGGTATATATAAATATATTTTTTTATGATTTATTCTCAGTAATAATATAACAAGAGAGTGAGAATAAATTGAAAATAATTTGACAGATTGTTTGAAAACTTGTTGCCAGGCTATTGCCAAATGGTAACAAGTTTGAACAAAATCTGTCAAATTATTTTCTAATTTATGGAACTCTCGAGTTATATTTGACTAGATTATTTTTTGATTCACAAATTTTTACAATAAGAAAGATCAATAAAACTATCATAAAATTATTGAAAAATTTAATTTAATTAATTATCACTTACAATATATGAAAATATCGTTGACACATTGTGAATATATTAAAAGAATTAACAATTTAAATTAGTACAATGAAAAACGCAATTATTAAAAATATTTCGAGACTCATTATTTATTGAGGATTTGGAATTGCCTGTTATATTAAGTGTTTCCTCCTGCGTATTTTCTCTAAGATTATTTATTATATTTGAATGATGTTCTTGGTTCAATTGTAAGTATGGTTTAATCGAACTTGCAGAATTATGACCAGTGACCTTGATTAGTTCTTGTTCTCCTACACCAGCTTTTGAAAGGTTACTTACTGCACTTGATCTGGCAGAATGGTTAGTTATTTGTTTAGTAACTGTGTCTAGACCTACTTTTTCTGCGGATTCTTTCATCCATTTTGAAATGGAATTTATTCCCACAGGAACGTTTTTATACCAAAAACCATGAGTTTGCCAAGCCGGATTTGGAGTAAGAAACAAGCGTTCGGTTTTAATATTTTCTTCACGTTTACTCATTCGTTTTTCAAAAAGACGAACAGGGCAAATATCTGGGTTATTTATGTTTGGAGTCAACCATTTACTATTAGCGCACCTTTGTGCTCCACCCTGTGCAGTTTTTGTAAAGATGGGATTGTATTCAATGCGGCCAGTATTTAATCTTTTTATGTCGGTTTCTTTTTTAAAATAATGAACTAAACATTTCGTAGCTTCTCCTCCCCTCCAAGCTAGTTCATACGATGCAACGTGAAAAAACTTTCTTTGCAATCCACAAGGTGTATCTTCGTCCCAATAGTTAAAAATTGCAACAATTCTGTATTAGAAAGTGCCACAGAACTTTGTTTGTGCTTTTCAGGATGTTTTTGTCAAATTTTTCTTTTTGCATCTCTTGCATTCCGAGCATTTCTGAATTCTATATCATGGAAAGGACCAAAGGACCTGTTATACTTATTAAAGTAAAGTTTTTGAGCTAATTTTGCCGTTTTATTCCACATTGTCTTTATTACTGCTTCTTTATAACCATTTCCGTCTTTTCTTTTCATGTTACAAGCCCAATCTTTTAAAATCAATGCCAGAGTAGCTGTTGTAGTAGATTGATCTAGAATATAATTTCTTTCTTTGGTGAAGGTCTTAAATTGTCTCTATATAGACTGATTACTTATTAGAGTATTTTTCGAAGTAGTTTCTAAAATCTTTTTTGTAATTTCTGCATCAGAAAAGGTACTAAACCAATGACTTTCACCCATTTCGCGTTGACACAATTAAGTAATTATTACTGACGAGTATCTGAGAGTTGTTAGGCAAATAAAAGCTACAGTGATTATTCTCGGCAAGAGATTTATTCCCACTATAATAATGACATAATTGGTTGAAACTTACCCTTGTGACAAATAAAGAAGCATTTCATTGGTTTTAAGAAACGTCAAAAAATAATCAAAGAAAGATCCCTAGTAGATCATATTTCTTGTGTACGGAGTCAACAGGCAAATTATCTAACTAGTGATTTGCAATAAGACCATTAGATATGACGTGACGGCGAAAAAAATTATACACAACAGTGAATAGTCTAAGGCAAAAATTCCGGCTGCTGAAAATTGAATTTTACATTGCGATACAGATTCTGTAAGCGACTGAAAATTTCTTGCGATAGAGATGCGTCTTGAAGCGCCAACTGTAAAAACGCTGCGATATGCTATTGATTGCAAATTCAGGTAACCTAGCCTTGCTTCTTGGCAGCACTTTACCAACGTAAGGAACATATACTAAAAAATAATACAAAAGTAATTATTTGTTAATATGTGGAGTTGTGGTTATATGATCTGGAAAAAGGTACCATATGTCTAGAATTGCTTAGTTCTTATCACGTACAATCTTTGTAACTTTTGTAATTTTTTGTATTTTTTTATTTCTGGTCGAACTGTTATAAACAGATTGAAATCAAAATTGTCTAATATTTATACTTATTGTTTCCATGAAAACTTTCGAAATTTACCATACTTCAAGCTGAAACGGTCGCTTTTTAGTGGTATGACGCTAATACGCATGTTTTGACCCCGCATTCGCATTCCGCATAAACACATTTATTGAAAACGCGTAACCAGGTTCTATTCACAAACTTACTATTGTCTCTCCTCAACAAGAATCCAATTTAAACCAGTGAACTGTGTATGCGAGTAGGTGCTTTCGATGTATTTTCTTGCCTTGAATATGAATCCGATTGGCTTCAAGCAACCAATTTCAATGAAATGCATTATGCAAGTACAAAGTTTAAGGTTTTTTTAGGATGATTTTTAAGAGTCTAGGTCATCGGGGTTGTTTGCTATACATGATCCAAAACGGAAAAATATACGTACATAACGGCATTTACAACATACAAGATGCATTGAACATAAAGTTGTCAATATCTCGATAACCGTAACCATTTGTATATAGCTAAATATGGTTAAAGATGTTCTAAATTACCTCTACTATTACGGTATCAAGAAATTGCACCAAATTACATATAAGCCGGTACATCAATTTTTGGATTTTCCTTTACAACGTATTAGAAATAAAATCACAAAAACCGCATCCGCACCTATCCGCAGCAGATTTTCCAGTAGTTGTAATGTCAAATATGTATACTATAATTTGAACCACTTTCAAAAGCTTAACAAAGCTAAACACTAAACTAAAACACTCAAGTTCTGCATAAAACTGTTTTTTTTTTAAACAGCGAATGTTCTCGGCCCTGCAATAAACAAAATTGTGGGTACATTTTAATTAAAAAATGCCGAATGAAAGTTCATACTTGGTTCTAAAGAATGTATAACAAAAAAGTCACAGTTATCGTTAAAATACAAAATTGCAACCGTTTTTAAGAGCGTCACCTTATGTGCATCTATGTTCAGCCATACTAAAATCTAACTTTTGGCTGACCACAACACGTGGCGGTGGGCCCAGGTGAAAAAATATTGCCGCCTTTTAATACATCGGTCCTTTACCTATCCCAGAAACTGGTTTACTTTTTGGAATTTAACAATTCAGAAATTTAAAAAAATAAAATCGATTTCGAAAAACGTGTTCCGCAATTTTTTTTTGTGCAGCGGATTTTGATATGTAACAAAATTATTTTAATGATCAAGTTATGAACAATCTCCACCACTGGCGGAATTAATAAAAAAATCAGACGTATGGTATCTTTTTCGAGATGTATTTCTTAAATTGTTTACCAGTATCCAGCAGGACCATATCGTATTTTTCACCTTCCAATAATATCCTTTATGAAATTCAGGCCCGAGCAAGGCGTAAAACATTTGAATAACGTCAAGTACAGCGGCTATTATCAACAGAGAAAATTCCCATCCGTACAGTTTGTTCAATAACTCGACAATATTGCACAACATTAGATACGTCTTATTCCAGTGCTTAAAAAGAGTTTTAGCGTGTTCTCCAAAATAATACGGATCTCCTTCAAACGTAGATACTTCACAAATAAATTTTACGTTTATATCTGTGGTCAGTTGATTTAAACCATCTCTGACCAATTCCACCAAGTTAACGATGAGTAACATTGCGTAGTTCAAAGAAAAGCACGCAAAATAGTGGAGAATTATAAACAAAGGTGGGATCTTTTGTATAATCGAGTAAGGTGCCTCTAGAAGAACAATAGCAAATAGGAAAAAATGGTGCCTGGAGTAACGCAGAATGATCTGATACTTCGTCAAATTTCCTCTTGGTAACTTTCCTTGGATTGTCCTCAAGATGTTATGAATCTCTTTCCAGTACTTTGCACCTTTCGAAAAACATTTGCTCAACGATAATAGATTTATTAAGTAAATCATTGAAATCAGGGGAATGCGTAGAATGTTCTCCTCAATTCTCCAGTGTTTAATATAATAAATAGTGTACATTAGGTATGTCGATATTACCAGCATTAAGCTGAAGTATATGCGATGATATAATTTCCAAAATTGTCTACTCTTTTTGTTGTTTTTTGTTGGCACCAACGCTACGAATTTAGCGAACCGTAAGAAACAACGCACTTCTGTGAGTTTATTTATCATTTTTGAATTGATCAGTGCGTGTTCAAAGCTATAGAAAGAGTGTAGAGAGTATATAGAGCAAGGTAAATTTATGAGAAATGATTGGTATCAAGTTTGACATTGATGTGTTTGTTATTGTTTCCTGCTTTTGTGCTAAATTATTAATCTTTTGAACGTTTGCTCAAACAGTTTTCAGTCGGATTGTTTTACGTGTGTTTTTACGTGTTTGTACAAAACGTGACGAACTAAGGAAAATTTAGGATAATAAAATAAGTGATGTGTGGTCAATAGTGAATCATTAATTTATCTAAATTGCATGTGTAATCAACAATTTATTTCTTAGTTTATTGGAATGTTATTCATTTTTCGTAGATTTCCTATAATTTTATTATTGTTATGCTATGCACATCCAAAGGTAGTAGGAAAAATACCGGTATGATGACATATGTTGCATGTTGTATGAATTATAAATAAACAGAAAAACTTAAATATAAATATATAAAGGAATATTCCTTTTACAAGGATGGTATCGGTATCGGTCGTCCAGCAGATTATACAGAGTGATTCATTAATATCGCATACAGCGGTATTTCCGTTGTCTTAAGAGAAACATAAAAAATTGTGCAAACTGTTTTTTGTCTTTAAACAAGCCATCGTCTAAATATATTTTCAATATACAGGGTGCTCATTTTATTATAGAAATGTGGTAACCTATCCTTTTTTTTAAATAGAACTACCTATATATTATTACATTTTTAATTCTAAGAATTGTTTATTGTTGTATTTTGTTATAAAATGCATTAGTTTTTAATTAGAAGCTATTAACCAAAAATAGTCAAAATTATCGGAACACCTAAATAAGTTTTTTTGGTTTTAAACAACCTCTCGTTCAAATATATTTTTAATATACACGATGTTTATTTTATTATGGAAATTTGCAGACCTTACCTTTTTCTAACAGAACATTTTGTACTAGGTACTACGTATGTTTCATTTTTTTAAGTTAATTCTAAGAATTTTATGTTGGAATTATTTCTTTTATAAAAAGCGTTATTTTTTAGGTATAAGTAGAGGGCGGAATTATGAGCATTTATTTTTGGAAAATAAGGACGAAAAATGAGAATAAAAGGACACAAAAAAGCGTGTCCATTTTTGTATATATGTATTTATTAGCACACACAAAAAACGCTAATATTCGCTTGTTTTACGCAGGTAGACCAAAAATTGAGCACCTCCGAGGTATACTGTGTGAAGTACATAGGATTTCAATGCAACTTCTAGGGCTTCTAGTAGCTTCTGAGGGACTTAATTGAACTAAGAAGCTGCTTAGAAGCATTTTTTTTGCATAGATTTAACCACGTGACACATTCTTCTTAGTCCAAATAATGTCTATATTTAAATTTAGTTGAACAGAGTGAACAAAGAAATAATTTACTTTTATTTAACCAAACGGGGAAAAAATAAAAAATCCAAGAGAAAAGGAGTTTTGATTAATTGGTGACAACGAAAAACAAACGCATTAAAAAAACTTTTTTCTTTAAAATTGTAATTACAGGTGTCCTCTTAGAAAATGGAAACGTTTGCAAATTTCCATAATAAAACTATATTTACCAAGAGGATGTTTAAAACCAAAAAACTTTTTTTTTAATTTTTTTAATTTGTTTACAGAGAATTATTTGAATGTTCCAGTAATTTCGACTATTTTTACTTAAAAAATATTTTATAAAAAAAATTATTTGTATAAAAAAGTCTTAGAATCAATTTTAGAATAAAAAGATCTGATGTGGCTAGGCACATGACTTTATCATACAATATATAAAATTAATAGTTTAGCTGCATGAGAATCTATTTTATTGAGATAAATCGTAGGTATTGTCAAAGCATCAGCATTTGACACTACCTACACTACGTCATTAGAATAATAGTTATTTATGTCACAAGTGCCGAAAGTAAGGAATAGCGCGACGAGCGGTGATGCGGCGCGTCACCGAAGGCGGAGCGTCGCCGTCGCACGTGAGCGAGTCGCGCTATCTAGGTTTTGGCAGGAGTGACATCAACGTTTTTTGTGTTGCTTTTTGAGAAATACGTACTTACAAAAAATTAAAAATGGTTATATTTCTGGATAGGAAATGTTAGGTTGATACCACTTCTACGAAACGTCAAGTTTAAAAAGCTAAATCAAATTCTGACAGATTTATATTCGTTCATGACACTGTAGATGTCACATCCGTACCAACATACTAAAACGTAACTATACTCATCGCTATACTTTATTTACAATTTTCTCAATTATCGTTTTTACAATTAGATAACAACGGGTTGATATTTCTTATCAACAAACAATCAAATTGGCGATCTTATTTTATTTGAATTTTGTATTTTCTACTTTGCCGCAGTAGAGCGGAAACGTTCCATAGCGGTTCTCCTTAACCTTAACCTCTGATGAAATCAGCTGTTTTCGAGTGTGACAGCCATAGACATTTCTGTGGTGACAGCACAAAAAAATATTTGTCAAATCCAGGCTACTTTGAAGTTTCATATCAATGCAGATGCGACCGATCTCGATCAAATAGAATTTGCTCTTAAAGCTAAACTATTAATTTTACCAAAAAATATCATAGGCATAAATTATTCAAAATTTCCTCTACTTTAATTTATTATTTAACTATTTTGTCGAAATTACAGAAATGGCGGCTCATTTGCAAAATCTTTCAAAAAGGCTTAGAATAAACTACCAGTTCCTTTGGACCCCTTTCAACCAAAAGCTTTTCAGCTCTAAGTTTGGTAACAAAACTTCTAAATATGAACTTTCGTTCCGATACCTTTAGTAGTTTCTCCGGAATCGTCGCCACAAAAATCGTTTACACACAGACATACATACGCACAGACACACACACACACACACACACACAGACATTTTTTTGTACCTTGGTCAAAAATGTTCAGGGGACCCAAAAAGACCTATTTCCGCTAAAATCTCAATTTTTTTTTTCGGCATGATTACAATACTTTACCATACTGCGTATGATAAAGTAAAAATTCTGATGTGACCAGGCACATGACTTTATCATACAATATATAAAATTAATAGTTTAGCTGCATGAGATTCTATTTTATTGAGATAAATCGTAGGTATTGTCAAAGCATCAGCATTTGACACTACCTACACTACGTCATTAGAATAATAGTTATTTATGTCACAAGTGCCGAAAGTACGGAATAGCGCGACGAGCGGTGATGCGGCGCGTCACCGAAGGCGGAGCGTCGCCATCGCACGTGAGCGAGTCGCGCTATCTAGGTTTTGGCAGGAGTGACATCAACGTTTATTGTGTTGCTTTTTGAAAAATATGTATTTAAAAAAAATAAATAAAAAAAAGTTATATTTCTGTATAGGAAATGTCAGGTTGGTACACTTTGACGAACGGTTAAGTTTAAAAAGCTAATTCAAATTCTGACAGATTTATATTTGTTCATGACACTGTAGATGTGACATCCGTACCAACATACTAAAATAAAACTACACTCATCGCTAAACTTTATTTACAATTTTCTCAATTTATCGTTTTTAGAATTAGATATAAAGACGGGTTGATATTTCTTATCCACAAACAATCAAATTGGTGATCTTATTTTATTGAAATTTGTATTTTGTAATTTGCCGCACTAGAGCGGCAACGTTCCATAGCCAGCGGTTCTCCAACCTCTGAAGAAATCAGCTGTTTTCGAGTGTGACAGCACAAAAAAATATTTGTCAAAATCCTGGCTAGTATGCTGTTTCATATCAATGCAGATGTGACCGATCTAGATCATATAGCATTTCCTCTTGCAGCTAAACTATTAATTTTACCAAAAAATGTCATAGGCATAAAATATTCAAAATTTCCTCTGCTTTAATTTACTATTTAACTATTTTGGCGACATTACAGAAATGGCGGCTCATTTGCAAAATCCTTGAGAAAGGCTTAGAATAAACTACCAGTTCCTTTGGACCCTTTTGAACCAAAAGCTTTTCAGCTCTAAGTTAGGTCATGAAACTTCTAAATATGAACACTCGTCCCGATACCTTTAGTAGTTTCTCCGGAATCGTCGCCACAAAAATCGTTTACGCACATACACATAGACACACACACACATACAGATATTTTTTTGTACCTTTGTCAAAAATGTAATAATATAGGCTGGTCTATTTAAAAAAGAAAGATTACCAAATTTCTGCAATAACAGGAGCACCTACATATTGAAAATATATTTAAACGATAGCTTGTTTAAATCCAAAAATAATAATTCTAGTAATCATTTATTGACGTCCGCAAGGACGTAAACCAGTATTGGTTTATTTTCTTTTGTAATGCAATGATATCTGAAACTTAATAAAACCGGTTAACGAAAAAAACATCTATATAATTTTTTTATAAACAGTCTATGTATTTACGTCAACTTAATCGCAAGGATATATAAATTCAATGTTGAAAGTTAAATTTATTGCATAAAAAATCGAAAGGATTACTCCTACAATTTCAACTACTTTTTGTCGTATTAACATTCGCAGTTTAATATACAGGATGTTTCAAAAGGTTTCATTTGTAGTTTTTTAAGCCATACAACAGGTGTTTTCTAAAAGTTTCTCTAAACTATTATTAGGTGACATGTCTAGTTCTGATCCTACATGCCTTAAATATTATTAATAATAGAAAACAACAATATATTTTGCATTAAAACAGTGTCAAGTTGTCAATAGTAGGTATATTTTTTAATAACAATTCACTTTAAAGGACCCACGTGTATGTACAGTTTGAGTGCCCCAGTAAGCTATATTATATCCATTATTTATCATTTTATCAGATTTTATAATCTAGGCGTACTTGTCCTGATATTCGAACACGTGTAAAGCCCATATATTTTTTCCGATTCCGCCTCGATAAAATGACGAATCGTACGCGACAAATTGTAATATTCCAGTGAACAATGAGCACGCTAAAGTTGCATTTGCGTTCTCCGATAGATTCGCTAATAGGTCATGTGAATTTTGGCAGATATTTGTCGTTAACCCCGTATTTCGACGTACTTAGAAAGGATGTGATCACAAGTTTCTCCCTGCTGATTTATCAAGTGTTGTTCATCGCGGTTATGACTGGTGTATCAGCCGGTTTATTATACGAATTCGCCAATATAACACGAACATGGTCCACGTACGAGACATTCATGTTCATTCTTGTGAATGCCGTTATATACGCGACCATAATTTTGGGCATGTTGAGACTGGTTGTGTCGAATACCATGCAGTGGGGGACGCTCCTAAAAAATCTGTTGGTTTCCCAAAAAAAGCTGGACGAGTTTGATACTGTCACCAAAGATGTTATTAAATATTACTATCTTAAGTATGCTTGCAACTACATACCGTTGATAATTGTGATTTGTTTCGATAGCAACTATTATATCTTTCACAGTGGAGAATCTGTGCTGTTCGTGATCGCCCAGTATATACCCTGCGTGATATTAAATTTTCTGGTATTACTTATGATTGAAGTATGCAGCACCATAAAGAACCAATTGCAGAAGATCAAGAAAATTTTGGAGGAAGATTTGATTCGAAATATTCACGTAAATGTGGCTTTTTCGGTCATCAGCAATAAGAAGTGGGTCAAGAAGGTTGATCCGTCAGAAGATACGGTGCAAGTCGTCAGAAAACTGACTGGAGTTTATTTGACATTGTACAAGTCGACTGAGTTATTCGGTCTTCTCTTCGGCTGGGAGATAGTTTTGCTGAACATTATTGCTGTATCTGGGGTTCTACCCGCCTTGGAATACACCATCAAATATATGGGAAACAACGATGTTAATGACGCGTTATATTACGCGCACTGCAGCTGGGCCATATGGCAAATGGTAGGTTTATGATAATTTGGATAATTGTGTGCTCCTGTTTCTCTAATGTATTTCATCGCTTAGTGCACGTGTGCACTTTTTGTAAGGATTGCGTAATAATTGCAATACAAGTTTATAGATTCCGACAATTTCAACAATTAACAATAGGCTATCCGCTGATGTCCTATGTTTACTTTGTCCTAAACAAGAAGCACTAGCACTTCACCAACTGTGCTCTGCTTTTTACACATTTCACTGGTTCACTAGTTCAAAGGGGGTTTCTTTCGCTTAGTTTTGGTCTTCTCACTAGATTCTGGTTGTCCATTAGCTGCATGGCCTCTACGTTGACTCGCCGTTTTTCAACATCATATAAACAGAATACTAACATACCCCAATCACTGAAGAAGCAAAAACTAAAGAACTACAATTCATACACGATCTAGCAGACAACAACGGTTTTCCCCAAAAAAGTATAAGGTCTATAATAAACAGAGCAAAGAAAAAACAAGATCCACTCTACACAAATGAAACACCTAATAACAAAACAAATTTACAGACATTTCACATATAACAATACGAACAGAAAGGTACAAAAACATTAAACAAATATAATGTAACACCAGCATATAGTAACCCTAACCAAATAATTAAACAATTATCTGGACATAAATATGAAAATAAAACAGAAAAAGAAAAAAGCGGTATTTGTTCTGTTAATTGCAATAATTGCAACTCAATTTACGTGGGACAGACAGGAAGATTTCAAGCTAAGAGAATGACAGAGCATGCTAATGAAGCAACATCAAGCGTATACAAACATGTTCTACAAACTGGACACAAAATAGATTATAAGAACGTCAAATTAATCCATAAATGCAATTAAGGGTTTAAGATGGACATATTAGAACAGCTTGAAATAGAAAAACAGAACAGAAACACACAAACAGAATAGATTAACGACCAATTACAATTTTACAAAAGGGGCCTCTTTACTTACCTAAATGCGATTTAAAATTCAATAAAATGACTGTATACCACGACATACAATGCACCACATACAACATCGGTCCGCATGGCATACATACGTCCACCCAATACTGAACTAAGATCTCTAAGAATTGAAACAATGTTAAATTATCACCACGTAGACTCTGCAAACTGACTGTAAGCAGTTTCTATTACTAAAATAGAAACTATATTATAATACCATATTGTGTAACCCAATTTGGATGAATTTCTATAATTAAGTGCAGTTGATTAAGTTTTTCAATTATTTTGTAGATTCCCGACTGAAGATGATCTGTTAAGATCGAAACATGTCTCGAGTACAATAAAAATCTGATGTGGCCAGGCACATGACTTTATCATACAATATCATCAAAATCCTTGAAAAATGCATAACTAGTAACTACATTGCTATCCGCACTCGAAATACACATTGACTTTGTAAACACTATGGAAACACCAGGCTGCTTCCATATTATTTCACATAGCGTACGTGCGCGCGTGTTTCTCCTCCTCATCGCATTCTCCATGCATTTGCGTGTTGCATTGACGTTTCGCAACCAACAAAATAAAGTTCAATGTTGTAGATTTCTTATTTTATCCAACTAAACAATAATATGTCGGAATTTAGGAATTTTTTAACACTTTACAATAAGTTAATAAAAATAAAACAATAATTTATTATTTTACTAACCAGGATACTATTTTTTTAGTGTCATTTTCAAACGTATTGTTGTGAAATCGCACACAATTGCTGTCTCATCTTCATTTTCATCATTTTAAATTACTAAGAACTACACTCGCGTGCAAAAATATCGACCCAACTAAAATGTATGTCAACTTTGAAGTTGTGTATAATTTGAACCATTCTTATGATTGAAAAAATATTGTCAAAAAAACATTATATTATTGTACGAGAAGTGGAGATATTAGTGATACATTAATACCTTAATTCTTTCGAATTGTATATGCTTAAAACTGAAATTTCAGTACATTTAATTTTAAACATGACATACATCTTATGTGGGCAGATGTGACTGTATGTTGTAAAGTAAACTATAGAAATTATTTGCTAAAAGCAAAAAAAAATATATAGTGTAAACTTATTTCTAAACTTAATATCTAAGATATTTAAAACCAGTAGTGAGTCTCAAATTATATAATTACATAAGTAATTAGGAATATTTACATGTCTGTCTAGAAGCGACTTTGCACATCAAACGCCGTTCACTGTGTTGGATTTCCAATCAAATTTCTACATGAACCACAGACCAGTCGGAGAATAGCATTAGCAGAAAGAAAATATAAAAAAATTATATCTACTGTGTGTTTATTTGTTTAGTAATAATATTGAGAAACTCTTTCCTCGACGAACAAACTTAGGACATCAAAATCATAACATCAGCGTTTATAAAAAGAGATAACTTTGCACTGCATGACGTCTGTTCTTTGACCCGTAGACAACTGATAATATAACAGACCAAGGTAACAGATTTTACTTTGCAGTTTTTGGCCATCCAGTTGATCATCTCTGGGCACAATACAAGCTCTTTGGAAGGTGATATTCGATCATTGGCGTTCACCGCTTTGAGGCTTGTCGAAACTAGGAAGGACTACGAAATGGCAAAACCTGATTTGGAGCTGTTAGCTGAAGCCACTGCGGTCTGCAAGATTGAGTTTTCAGCTGCGGGGGTTTTTCCTGTAGACTACACGTTACTCTACATATTATTCACATCAGTTACCTCATACCTGATTGTCTTGATTCAGCTGATGTAAACCGCTACAACAAAATAGTGACAAGTTTATAAATTTGCATATTCGTTCTACTTAGTTGTTACGATAGTCTTGATTTTAATTGGTAGTTTTATTGTTACAGAGTGAGCCAACACAATACAATGTAGCACAGTACAGTGCAATACAATAAAATATAATGCAGTAAAAAAAACGTATTTACGAAACTTTTACAGAATTTTTTAAATTTTTTGTTGACATTGACACGAAAAACTAACTTTCGTCTGACAGTTCCTGTATGGTGGTGGATTAGGGCGCTTGGGAACAGTTAAAGTTAAAGTCCTGACCTGAATCCTATTGAACACGTGTGGGATCAGCTTGACCGAGGTGTTCGCAAGCGCCCTAATCCATCACTAACCATACAGGAACTGACACAAGCCCTGAGATTGAGGAATGGGAAAGCATATCCAAGAATCTCTTCGCAGACTAGTGCGAAGAATGCTATGCAGGTGTGAGGGTACTACAAATTAACAAAAAAACAAAATATTGTTATTATTACTATTATTATCATTCGATATACCAGTCTGATAAATACATTAATTTTATACGCTCTTTAAACTATAATATTATAATTTTAACACTCAATTCGTCTCGTATTAAAAGAGATTTACCATGATAGACAATTGCATCACGTAGTGCTGGTCTAAAATAAAGTTATATAGCGTGAGAGGTGGTAAGGAACATCGACTTTAATCAAAATATTTTATTCGCCCCGCAGGAATAGGGGTTTGAAGGAAATCCAATAATCCACTGCGAGATTTTACGACAGTCGAGGATATAAACTACTCGACTTCACGAGAGCTTTTTCCTTCTACAAACTCAGCAAAAATATTATAATAATGGTAGTTTTTTTTTTTAATAACACTGTATGTCTACAAAATATAAAAAAAAAAATATGGCAATTATAATACGACCAAATCAAAACTAATTTTAGTTATGCTGGTTCAGTAAATAATTGTCGTAATGAACTTGACCTTCTCAACGTGAATAGAGTTAATTATGAATTAATTACTGTTACTAGGTACCGTGAAAATCTTAGACAAGTTTGATGTTGAAATTTTATATATATTTTTCATGTAATACCTGAATTCTTCAACATCGTAGAAGATTTGTCGGTCAGCAGGTTTCTGAGATCTGCTTTTAGTTTCCTTGGCGATGGAAGGGAATGGTAATGTCTCTTGCATTCCGTAGCATTCGGCTTGTTGTTTCACTTCTATCTTGGTGGTCTGTTATTAACACTCTTTGCATGTAGTATTTGTTTAAAGATATATGCAGATGGCAGTGGCATTATCTTGAATTTTCGGAATAGTGGCTTGCAGTGGGTAGACCAGCTGGCTTGTTCTATAGAACGGGCAGCTTTCTTTTGCAAGATGAATATCTTTACAGAGTAGGCTGATTCTCCCCACAATTCTAACCAATAACTTAGTCTGGAGTGGAATAGTGCATGATACGTTATTACAGCCGCATCTCTCCCGACAATCTGTCTCACTCTTCTAATACCATATGTTCCTGTACAAAGAGCTGATGTAAGAGCATTTGTGTGATCCAACCAGGTGAGACGTGAGTCAATTTGGTGACACCAAGTAGTTTTGTTGAAGAAGCCTGGATAGTTGTATTCCGCTTGCTTGTCAAGCTTATTGTTGATGTTTTGATGTCGTTCTTCTGTAAAGCATTTGCACCAAACCACTCCTTAGCTTCAGATACTGCTGAGACAGTTTTTGACTAGAGGGTGTTGATATCTGCGTCCCTGGTAACGAGTGTCGTGTCATCTGCAATAGAACAGCTATGGCAGACATGTTCTCTGGAAGGTCATTGATAAACAGACAGAACAGCACTGGACCCATCAGTGATGCCTGAGCTACTCCATTCTTGGCAGTCAGTAGTGAGCTCATCTCTCCCTCAGTGTAAACTCCTTGTCTCCTGTTCCTCAGGTATGATTCAATTAGAGACAAGGTTTGACCTCTTATTCCATACCCTTCCAATTTTCTGACAAGCTGCGTATGTTGTATACAATCAAATGCTTTGGACAGATCGCACAAGACTGCTTGAGATTCTTCTCCGTTCTCCATGGCATCCCACACAAAGTCCAACAGGGAGCGAACAGCTTTAATGGTATTTCTGCCGCTTCTGAAGCCAAATTGGTTAGAGCTCAACACCTTCTGCGCCTGAAGGAACTTGGAGAGTCTGCTTAGGAGTGCAGCCTCCAGTACCTTAGATAGTGCTGGCAGTATTGCAATAGGGCGATAGTTTGAGCAATTTTGGTGGTCGTTCTTTATATATAGATCTTTTGTACTTCCCTCATACATTACAGTCCTTCGATATTGAGCCTTATCATAAAGTTAGTTATTGTTCGAGGAGTAAATTGTGGCAGCTCAGCTGGTTCAATGATGGCGGCTCCCAAGTGGTTTTGTGTTGTGCGCATTACAGCGTCACATTCGCACAATAGGTGTACCGCTGTCTCGGGGGACCCCCGTAGAATCTACAGTCTGCGTTGTTTGCCCGTCCAATCTTTGTGAGATGATATCTCAGTGGACAATGTCCTGTAAGGAGACCTGTAATCAGTCGAAGGTCTGTTCCTTGTAACTGAAGATACTGTCTGGCCTTGGAGGCGAAGGTTATGGTAGCCTTAGCTTGTCTCATGCCAGGTGATGTTTCCCAGTAAGCTCGTTTAGCTGTATCTTCCCAGGTTTGTACCATCTTCCTGATTTGGCTCGCTTTGGGCTTTCCCAGGCTAGGATGTCGGCTTGGTTGCCTTCAATCCTTGAATGTCCTGGAACCCACATCAGTACCCACATTAGAAACCTTGTTCTCTTTTGCTTGTTTTTTCAAGGAAATTTTGCAGTCCCACACAGTTTTGGATTTGTGGGATTTTGATTGCAGCGTTTTCAATGTCGCCTGACTGTCTGAGCATATGTAGATGGTTGCCGTTTGTAAGTTCCTGTGGGAACATTCCTTGGCACATGTCGATTCCGTGAACTTCCGCCTGGAAGATGGTTGGAGAATGATAGGGAAGATATCCAGTCTACTAATGCCGACCACAACACCTTCCTTGGTCTTTGATCCGTCCGTGAACCACAGTAATGCGGACTCGCTGATCTGTCTGTGCCTCTGAGGTGCATTCTCGCGGTCATTAATTACTCTTTCTACTGCACCATCAAAGGCGTATACAGGTGACATCATGTCCTTTGGCATTTCCACGGCATTGCCACATATCGTGTTGGCAATGCTTAAGTGACCGTAGGCCTGGTTTGCCTTAAGGTTCTCTGAGCCTTGATTATTCTTATGGTGTCGAGAGCAGCCTCTCTCCTAACATGCATCTGCAGAGGTGTGAGGTTTAGCATTACCTCCATTGCGCCAGTAGGGCATGTTCGCATTGCCCCGGTAATGCCCAAACATATAAGCCGTTATAGATTGTAGACTTCCGCGGTCTGAGTCAATGATATATTGATTCCCCGGTGGAAACCGCGTTGAGGACTTTGAAGCAGTCGATGTTTCGCGTTCTGTTGCAAGAGGCATCATCAGGACTAAGTTACTGTCGTCTATAGAGACGGATCTTTATATATGAGTGGAGTGGTGTCACCAGATGGTGTTTGGAGTGGGGGTAACGAAGTGGTCGGGGTAGGGTTAACAGGTAGTGGGCTAGCAGGTAGAAGCGGTTGGGACAGGACTGATTTCCAGGTATGATGTAAGTGAAAACCATCGTCTCAATTGATATTGGAGGGGTGTTTTAGGATTTCTATTGATTCATGGATCCTTCTAGGGTAGCAATGGGATTCACGGGCGAGGATTTTGGTATGTGCAAACAGGATCTCATGTCCAGTGTTATATCTGTGTTCAGCGGGAGCCGAACCAGCGATTTGTCGCAATCTAGTGCAGCGCTCGTGCTTAACTGATCGCTTCGTCTCGCCAATATAGACACTTCCACAAGCACATGGAATCCGGTACACACCAGGGGAAAGAAGATGATGGATTTTATCGTTTGTAGAAGGAAGTAAGTCCGATAGTTTGGAAAGGGGTTTGAATATCGGTTTTATGTTGTACTTGCGGAGGATGCGTCCAATATGATCTGTCGTACCTTGGACGTAAGGAACAAAACCTGTTGCAATTGGGACGTTGTGATGCTGATGAGGTGTGTTATCGGTTGGGTTTAGGTGTCGGGAAATGGTTTTAATTATCGAGGACTTGGGATAGTTGTTTTGGTGTAAGACTTTGGTTAAGTGGTCAAGTTCGTTTTGGAGGTATGTGGGGAGGCTCTTGCAACAGAGCCGAGACTTCGACTGCTTCAAAGTCCTCTACGCGGTTTCTTTGTCAGTTTCGTCCGGGTTGCCTTTTCCGATGTCTTGTTCCACCAGACAATCGATCAGTACGTGATGACTGGTCTAATCACCGTGGTGTAGAGCCAGTAAAGCATCCTCGGGGCATGGCCTTATCTTCTACTGAACAGTTTGTTACATGACTATGTAGCTCTGGTGGCTCTAGTTATGGTCCTGTCAATGTGGGGTTTCCAGATGAGGTTGTGATCCAGGGTGACCCCAGGTATTTGACCTCTATTGAAAAGTTAATGATCGTCTTTTTCATAGTGGGTGCTTTTAACAAACTTGAAATAGGTTATGGTTTAACTTTTGCTTGGAGAGGAGAACAGTGGCATTTCATGGCCTACTTCGACTACAATCATTTATAATGGACCTTTATATAGGAGTAGGAAAAAGGTATAATCCAATGAAGCTACGTAAGTTTTGTTTAGTTTACAGAATTTATTTCGTCAATAGATTTATCAATACTATAATAACAATGTCAGTACAAGTTGTAGTAATATGTATGTATACCATATAAACATAATACGTTATCATTTAAATATAAACATGCTGCAACAGTATAATAATATTGGTTCTGGTATATAATATACATCTCTAGATTTGAACTATGTTAAGACGTTTGTAAGTTTGGTTAATTTTTTTTGGTCTACAGTTTTCACTTTGAACATGGCTACTGATATCATGCGCTTCATACATCCCACGCTTCATGTTAGACGATACTGATAAACATGTTCTAAAAAATACATTCTACCTTAGGTCCCATATAGTTAGTTTTTAGTTATGAATATGATATCGTTCGTTAGTTATTATAACTCTAGTGCTTCAAGTAGTTGACCTCGTTTCCGATCAAATGTGAACGTGTCAAATCGTGAATTTGTGCATCCATATTTAACCATTAAATACTTCGACTTAACATACAGATAGCCCAGACAACTTAGCTTGCGTTCGGCATTTGTTGTCGGGGCTACGACGACGATCAAAAAGGAGATCAACGGTTTTGGTCCTATACAAGCAATTCATTATCATAGTTTTATAGTAATATAAATATATCACAATTTCTAAAACACTCAATTTGAAGTAATTGATCTTAATACCGTATAATATATTAATGTATATATAGTTATTGTTGTACAAATCGGAGGGACTGTAGTACTTGGTTTACTTTATAATCTCTTTGTTAATGTACACGACTGGCAAAAATATACGTCATATCTTTATATATAATTTGACATTAAATGCGCTCAAGTCTCAGTGGTATTGTTTTTGGTATTGATTTAAAATAAATACCAAAAAACTTTAGTTTATTATGTAAATATTAATATTGTAACTTCAAAATGCCAACAGCACTTAAACGAAGTTTAGATTTTTTTGAGAGAGAATTAACAGAATTACAGCGTTTGGCACTGCTCTATAGTAGGATAAAGTCATGTGCCTGGCCACATCAGACTTTGTTTATAGAATCAAGTATGACTTTAAAAATAAATGGGTCACCATAACGACGACAACATAAAATCACTATTGATTCCACATCCGTTGGTATTTGTCATGTGTAAAGTTATTAATGCATGCTTACTTTTTGTTCGGAGAAAAATATCCATAAATAATGTAAAATAAACCTATTGATCCAGCAAAAAATATCTGTGTATACTAATAAATATCTTTAATAATGTTTTATCATTGCCACAGCATGATTTATAACTTCTGTAACGGGGTTATTTCTATTCAGAATTGTATTTTCACTTTATCATACGCAGTATGATGTGTGTGTATGTGTGTACTCGATTTTTGTGGAGACGAGTCCGGAGAAACTACTGAAGGTATCAGGACAAAACTTCATATTTAGAAGTTTCATGACCAAACTTAGAGCTGAAAAGCTTTTGTTTTTTGGTTCAAAATGGCCCAAAGGAACTAGACGTTTCCTCTAAGCATTTTTCAAGGATTTTGCAAATGAGCCAAATGTCTGCGAAATTTTTTGGTAAAATTAATAGTTTAGCTGCAAGAGCAAATTCTATTTGATCGAGATCGGTCGCATCTGCATTGATATAATACTATATAGCGAGCCAGGATTTTCCAAATATTTTCAATGACTGAAATGACCGGTAGTGTAAAATGCTGAAGTTTTGACAATATCTCACTATATCTACTGTCAATAGTAAAAAGATCTCATATTGTGATACCGTGTACGGTCCTTGCCTGACGGCGTCGGATAGGCAGCGAGTTCAGCGTGTCCAAAATGCATGTCTTCTGTTTGTTTTTGGTTTGAGGAAGTATGATCATGTATCGAATGGGCTGGGAGACTTGGGGTGGTTGAACATGGATAACACTAGGTTGTTGCATGCAGCACTATTATATCATAAGTTGCTATCCAAGAGGACCCCACAATACCTCATGCGGAAGATACGCTGTAGAACGGATGTCCATAACCTTAATTTAAGATTCAAGGGTTTGTTTGCTCCACCTGCCCATCGCGCTGAGCTGTATAAACGGTCATTCTCTTACCAGGTCAGTCACATATACAATGGTCTCAGGAAAGATATGAAAAAATTATCGTTAAACAGTTATGGGGGACACGTGAAGTGTTGTCTGTTTGCTCAACAGGGGGGACTTTAGGCATTGAGCGCACATCGGAGGCTGTTTTAATTTTAATTTTTTATGGGCATGTGCGGTGTTTTGTTGAGTTGGATTTGCTGCAATTACGTGTAATTAGACTCTAGAGTATTTTTTGTTTGTTTTTGTTTTGATAAGTTCTCGAAATTATTGTTATATTATTGGTATGTCTGAGTTCTAGTTTGCGTCAGGGGTTGAGTGGAAGAGCAAGGCAATTTGGAAACAAGTGTGCTGATCCCCGCCCTAAATATAAATATTATTTTGTTGCACTTAATATTGTTTTATGTCAATAAAGGAATTATTTATTTATTTAATTATATATTTATCTGTCAATTCCTGGCTAACTAGTTTTATTTTAATGCAGACACGTCTGATCTCAATCAAATAGATTCTCATGCAGCTAAACTATTAATTTTATATATTGTATGTAAAGTCATGTGCCTGGCCACATCAGATTTTTTTTATTTTTGAGAGTTTTTGTTAATTTTGAAACGCAAAAATCGGGATGTTAGTCGCTAGCATGAAGTTTAAAATACAAGACAAAAACCCAAACAACTAGCTAGGTCTTAAAATAAATAAAACACAAAACTGTATCCCACTCTATAATTTACAGTATAATGTATGCAATGAATATGAAAAGGGTCAATAATGACTTTGATTGTTCCTCAAATTGGATTCTGCGAACACAAAGAAGTTTTTAGGACGTTGCTTAGATAAAACTATAATCATCTGAGGTCAAATGAGCGGTTTGATGGTTTTATTGGCTCCTAATGCATATATAGTAATATACAATTTTAAGTGTCTAAAAACTGTTATGCAATTTGTAGGTTATCAAGCTGCTGCGTTAATGGGTTTGTTTTCGTGATTATTTTTTGCGGTTACAAAAGAAAAGAAAATTACGATAAACCGTGTCCGTGTGTGTGTTTTTTTTTTGCACAAATAACGGATAATATGTAAACATGACATACTAATGGAATTATTTTTCGAATCGCATTTTTGTATTTAGCACATTTATAGTATTGGACCATTATATTTTTCTTTGGCACAAACATATTTACTTCACTGAATAGTGTATCTTATTTGCTTGTAGAGATTAAACTGGTGAATCACGTTTTCGTGTCATTAGAAAAAAATTCCAGCAAAAATGTGCGGGTATTTTCATAAATTTATTGCATTTTCGAATGAAAGTATGTTTTTAACAAACGGCATTGTTTCTTCACAACTTTGTCGTTGCTGGAGTAAATTCACATTTTACGCGGTCTTAGACAAAGCCAACATTAAACAAAAATCTGATGTGGCCAGGCACATGACTTTATCATACAATAAATAAAATTAATAGTTTAATAATAATCAGATAATCATCTCAACTAAGTAACATCTAGCATGAGATTATTCGCATTTAAAATTGTTACTTTTTGCAACTGTGTAACTACGAAAAGTCAAATATTTTATGTATGATATTTAAAATATTGATATTAAATAAAATTGATACAAATCAACGGATTACTGTCGTCTTAAAATCTACGAAAAGTATGGGTAATAACGTAAAATTTCATGAATCAGAGTTTGACTTTGAATTGGGATTCCTAAAGTACAAAAAGTGGTCAAAAATGTTTTCTGCAGTCCTAGAATTCATTATACTAAATTACAATTTATAAGTAACTATTTTGCAATGACGTCAATATAGGATCGGGTGGTGTGACAAGAATGTATAATTTATACCATCTAAAACGGTATTGCGAACGGTAATATCTGTTATTTGTCCGTACAACCTTCGAGATGACCAACAATTAGATGATTTATTTAATATGTTTGACGCTGCATATTACGCGCTACGCTTAATGTAAGAATTAGCGAAATTGACTATCAACTGTTTATTGAGCTTCGTAATGATCAATTATCGTATTAAGTTTATCTTCCTCACTATATTTATCTAGTTAATCTAATAGTGTAGTTTGTGTGTAAATTTTGGTCTATGAAATGTACAAATACGAAACATAATACCCAATTTATTGCTGTGTGTATTTACAAATAGGATGTTTATTGTTTGTATCTCATAGGAAATTAATTATCTATAATTGAGATCTGAGAAAAGGTACCATCGAACGTCGATCAACAAAATTGGTGTTTTTATGTAAATTGTCATCTACATAGATGACAATTTGGCTTCCAAATTGTTTTTAATCGAAATCCTAATTATTAAAAAAATTATTAAGAGCTGATTTTGCAGTAAAAGAGCATTATCATTTCTTTTGACAACATGTTTAATAGTTCTTGTCAATAAAAAGTCCGGATTAATTGTTTTTGATCCACTGAGACGTGAACACATGTTTCGCTCCTGATATATTGCCATGTATGTAATATGAATATAATTTTTACGCAGCCCAGCAATAGTTTGCGTCGTAGGTAATAGACAAATTGAAAAATGTTTACAATATTGCATGAAATTCCAAAAAGGCACTAACGCTTCAGTTTCATTCAATATATGATCGGCATCGTTGATTGGCAACATTATAATAGTACATTCGATATTTTGACTTCTCGATTTGTGCTAAACATAATATAGATAACCTAAAAAATATACAGGTCGATACTTGTCGGATACTTGTTTTAACAGTAATCCTGTATACACAGGGTTATTGGTGAGTAAACGTAATGGGCAATTTTGAATTTGGGGATCACCATATACAATGTAGAATTAAGAAGAATTACTTTTTTTACACAAACAATAATACTAATAATACTGATATAACTTTTCGAAACAGTTAACAATATTAACAAAATTCGTAACATTTAAAATATATTATCTTAATAAAAGGGGTATTATTAACACATAAATATATTTTTAATATTTTAAATATTTCAGAAAGTGCGATAGTTCATTCTTAAATACGCCATCATCAATATATACATAGTGTCCTCTGAATATGTACTATCATGGCCATATATTATGTCCCCTCTTTTGACGTCCATTTTCTCGCATATCTACAGACGAAAAAATTTGAAAAAATTCTGATGCTATCCATGATTAATATGCTACAACTCATAAAAATTAGAAAGCTGTATATATTGGCGTTTTCCCGATTTTTCCAAATTAAGAAGAATTGGCGCTGTTTTTGCCCGTAATTTCAATCGTTTAAGTTTAGCAATTAATTACTTCGGAAATAATCCATAGATTTCAACGAATTAAAAAGTAAAATCACTAGCTTTCAATATGCATTTTTGTAATGTCATTGACCATTGGCTTGACCAACAAAAACCTATATTATGCAATGCCAGCAAATCCTTTATTAGAAGAGCTAGAATAATGAAATATAGACTATAGGCTACCCACTAATTCATAGGTTTAAAGTTTATTACATAATCATGGTTTATCTTGCATTTTCCCTACAAAAGATCGAGTTGAAGCATCTCATGATTGCTGCAGTTGACGCGGCGCTCTTCGGTCCTTGGGGCGAGCGGGGGAAGGGATCGACAGCGACGCTGCCAGTAGTGGCGGATCGCACGTGCATTACGATAGTTTCTAGTGTTTACAGACACAATACATAAAACGACACGGCGATTATGCCTCGCCAAAGAAATTTGGATATCCGGCGACAGATTACCGAATTAAAAAATAATGGCAAAATGACTCAATAAGATAACAGAACCACGAACAGGCATTTGGAAGTCCCATGGTAATTCTTGGCAATTTAAATCGGGATTCGGGTTTAGCTTTTAAAATTAATGAGTGATCTGCAAAATATTCTATGTGTCTACAAATTTACGATGCTAAATTTGTAAAAGTTTTTTGATATTTTTAAGCTTTGTACGCTCAGAGCTGACGTTTGTAATATATCAAGAGTTGTATTTATTTTATATTATTTCTGCATGTATTTAAATATTATTAATAAATAAGCTGATGAAACTGTTATAATAGTTTGAATATTTATATAACAAAATCGGGCATACTTTTTAAATATTTTTTGGGTTTATCAAGCAAGCTTAATTTAGTATTCACCAGTAATCGGAAAATCTGCTAACTCCATATTATTAGATTTATCCGCTTCCATCAAAATCTTGTTTACAACCTTATTGTATAAAAACTGAAGAAAACATAAACGCCAATTGATAGAAGATATTAAAAGATATTATAATCAAAATTATGCAAATGTTAAGAATTTAATTGTTAGTTAAAATTACTACCTTGTCAAGTTGTTCTTTTTGTGTATTGACAATAAGCTACCCCGGTTCTCCCAGCTGTGTCGGTTCTCTCCGACATGACAGCTAACGCCTCCCTTCCCCGCAGCACCGCAAGGACCGTAGAGCGTCGGAATTCAAACGAAGTTTCAGCACGATCTTTTGTATGAAAAATGCAAGATAAACAATGATTATGTAATAAACTTTAAACCTATCAATTATTGGGTAGCCTATAGTCTATATTTCATTATTCTAGCTCTTCTAATAACGGAATGGCTGGCATTGCATAATATAGCTTTTTGTTTGCACATTGAAAGCCAGCATTCCGCAGGTGATTTTACTTTTTAATTCGTTCAAATCTATGTATTATTTCCGGAGTAATTAATTGCTAAAGTTAAACGAATAAAATTTACGTGGCAAAAACAGCGCAAAATCCTTCTTAATTTGGCAAAATCGGGAAAACGCCAACACATACAGCTTTCTAATTTTTATGAGTTGTAGCATATTAAACAAGGACAGCACCAGATTTTTTTCAAATTTTTTCGGCCCTAGGTTTCTGAGAAAATGGACGTCAAAAGAAGGGACATAATATATGGGCACAGGGTTATGTATTTGTAAAACGCAGACCAAATTCTATTTCCCTGTTTTTTTTAAGTACTCTTTTGAATTACAAATTGAACTGTAACCGCATAAACCGCATATCCCTAAGGTCAGTGGTGTAAATGGAACAAGACGGTTAAATGTTAAAAGGAAGCATTGAACAATGTTAAAAGGATTTCTACTCTGTCAATAGCTCGTCGTTTTTAAAAATGACTTAAGTTATAAGTACGAAATACTTTTAAATATAAAATGTATTTCATTTCTAAGCATTTAAAATTTGTAGCTTAAGCAATTTCCTAAAACTTTTATTGGAATCTTTTTCATGTCAAATTTTTAGAAAGAAATATACTGAGTGTTTACGTTTCTTCTTATACACACTGTGGAATAATAAGGACAGAATGGAATTCATACAGCTTTTCTCTTCTAACTTAGTCAAGGATTTCTCATTAGTCTGGTACAGTATTAGATATAGTTTCTTTTATTGTAAAAAAATGGGCAAATGCCTATTTTGCCTATGGGATAACGTGCCACTGACTATATTGTCTTTAAAAAAAAGGGTTTACTCACCAATAACCCTGTGATAGATCAGTAGTAAATAATTATTGCATTCTGTTTATTATGTGTTTTGAAGCTACGTGACTGTGTCCAAACTTGTTAATTGATATTCTTGGAATTAAAAAGAAAAATAATAATCTCAGTCAGTTTAATGAAGGGAATGACGCACTCCACGACCTACAATAAATACCTGCGGTTTTGGTATAGCTGTTTTTATTCGGCACGTGCGAAATCGCAGGAGGCGAGCCCGAAAACTCTTATGCGTAAACACTGACGACTTCCCGTTCCAATGCTGTTGATTAATAAAAAAATAGTAATAAATAACACACGTTCTAGCAAAAAGAAGAAGTATTTACTACTACCAATCTTAATTATTTTGCTAAGCATTGACGTAGAAGAAGACGTATATTCCGAAGAAGTATATCTTTGGAATATGTTTTTTTTTCTTTGCCGGTGTTTATATTATGTTTACTCGTTGATATTACGTTTTGAGATGTGCGTTTATTGTTCATATAATAGTTCCAATCAACGTTGAAGTAAGTAACGTTTACTATTGGAAAGATAAGGTATATATAAGTTAGTTCGTTTCACAAGATATAAATATTAAATCGAAGGTCAGTTGAGAGGTCAAGTGCAACAACCTGGTCGAAAACGAAACAAAATAATAGTAAATTGGTGGAAGTAAATTCGGAAAGAAAAAAGTTGTGCGCTAAAACATCCAAAGTTGCAATTAACTATTGGAAAAATATGTCTATTGCTAATAAATATACTAACATAAAACACCATAAATAAATAAATAATAAATGCACTGGGTCAAAAACGAAGGATACAAATATTCAATTACTCATATTTCAAAAAACAATTTATCAAAACAAATATTTTTTTTTAAAAAGCACGATATTCTTCCTCGTGTACTTTTGAAATATGTATGAGTTTAACATTTTTAACAAACTTGTTTAGCTGTAAATTTTAGACGAGTGTTATTTTCTGTTTTGTTTTTGCAATGATTTGCTGTTGGATCAAGCTCTTATTAATTTATTATGTAAAACAGGTATTTTTAAATGAAGTACATCGCGACAAATAGACTTATTGCTAACACAAAATTGTCATTTTTGTTTCTTATAGACGCAAAAACGAACAGTAAAGACCTGACTGTCAGAAAAGTGGAAAAGCAAACCGTCATAATTTGGGTTCAATCAAAATTATGTTGATTTTAGTTCCAAAACACGTTGCTAAAACAAATATAGTAAAATTTTGTGACAATCAATTGTTCAATTGTTCTAAAAATATACAGGGTAGCCAAAATTACCGGAACACCTAAATAATTCTCTAACCGTAAAAAATTTAAAAAAAACCAAGCAAAAGTTTTTTGGTTTTAAACACGATATTGTTTAAATATATTTTTAATATACAGGGTTTATTTTATTATGGAAATTTGGTGACAGTTTCTTTTTTAAATATAGTCAAAATTACCTATATATTTACATCAAAATAATTGACCAACCGCACAAAAGTTAAGCAATTAATCAAAACTCCTGACATTCAAACAAAACAAAATTCCAAGTGGCAGTTAGAACAATTAATTTAATTCTATTTAATTGTGTTGTTATTTTCTCTTGGATTTTTATTTTGTATCCGTTTGGTTTAAGTAAAAGTTTATAAGTTTTGATTAATTGCTTATAACTCAAAATTAATGCTATTCATAAAAAAATAATTCCTATATAAAATTCTTATCTTAATTTATCTTGGAATTAAAAAATGTCCATTAAAAAATTCCAGTAAATTCCAGTAAAAAATTCCATAATAAACCCAAAAAATTTTATTTGAAAGAAATTATGAAATTTTTGGGGGTTGGTGAATTATTTAGGTATTCCAATAATTTTGGCTATTTTTGGTATAATTAAAAAATGTTGCACTTTATACAAAAAAATAATACCTATAAAAATTCTTAGAATTAATTATAGACTTAAAACTGTAAAAATATACAGGGTGTATATTTCAAATTTCAATAATTAAATTTGCAATTTATTTTTAATATTTTTTAAATTTATTTTATTTTTATTGTTGTAATGGGATTTGATTGTATTACATTTTGGTCTCGCCATGATACCAATTTAATTGTTTATTTTTCTCTGTTTTGTTAATATTTTAAACGGCTGTAAAAGCTATTCACTGTGGGCAAAAAAAAAAAACGGTACAAATGTTCAATTACTCATATTTCCAAAGATTTTAAGTAAATTCAAGCAAGCTATTCTTTGAAAACCTAATTGCTTATGTTCTGAGGATTGAAAACATACCATATTCGCAATTCCACTTCTTTTTTGAGTAAAACCAGCAAAAAACGATGGTTCAAAATGTCACCCGGTATACGAGAAAAGTCACCCTGTACACTATGCTATAAAATCTCTACTGTCCCTTTTGACCAAAAGAAAACAAATGTCATTACCTATTAATTTTATTACACCTTTCATTTCACATTAAATTGGCCCGATGTTATCAGAAATGTTGCATAGCCAAACATAAAGCAACATAACTTTGGATTGAAACGTTCTGTTATTGCGAATATGGTCTGGTTTCAATCTTCACACTACAAGCAATTCATTTTTAAAGGAAATATTTGAATTGACTAAATATTATTGGAAATAAGAGTGTTTAAAAATTTGTACCGTTTCTTTTTTGGTCCACTGTGTATATACTACAAGGCTTTTGTCTTTTTCTAAACTTCCTTTTAGTCAGAAAAAGCTAGAAAAAGTTAGAAAAAATCTTTAAGTAACAAGAGATGGGTATACTAGAGAGTCTAAAGACACTTCTTTATCTATTTCAGAATAGCCACCTGGTATAACCAAACGCATTTAAGGTTAATCTCTATAGAATAGAATCAAAATTGTGAGATGGGATGAGTTATTTAAAGGAATATTTAAACTGACTAAATATTATTGTATTATTGTAATAATATTATCCACCAGTAATTAAAAATTGATATTATAAATTACATCCGGGTTCAGTTATTTATGGTATTCATTTTATTTTTTTTATCAATGGATAAAGCAATGCCCACCAAAGCGTATTAGCTATTTGGTCATATCTTTGCACTTTACTAACAACCAATTTACAAAACCTAACAGAGTACCATATAAAATTTGAGCTCTTCGCGACCTGACCTCTCAACCGAACCAATCGCTCGCCGCGCGACTCGTACAAACCGCAGTACATTCGTTACCGTTGTTCTCGTATCACAAAATAACCTATATTCATAAATATATCTCTAAATTTTGATACCATCGACCACGGACGACAACTCACACCTTCGATCATACGTCCGAGCTTTTGAGATCCTCCAGCAGAGGCGCCGCATCTTCAAACGACACCACAGCCGAATGGTCATGCGTCTCCGTCGACGCAGACGTCGACTCCTTGTCTAAACTGGGAGTTTCGATGTTTATCGAGGTCCTAGCTGAGCTAACTGATGACGAATTAGTCGAGGTCTTCTCCCCAGCAGAAGCTTGGACGTCAAGACTTGTAGACATCCTCGGAGCAACCATCTTGTCAACCTTCAACGGAGGATGCTCAAAACTCCTCGAAGTCTTTGGCGAATTGCTGGTTCTACCATGACGATTACAATGGTTTATCTCGGCATGCTCCACGATAACCGTCGGCGAGTCAAAAGAAATGGAAGGAGTCGTGTCAAAACTAACGCTAGGCGGTTCTGAATGCGGAGCCTTTTCTATCGTTATGGACAATTTCCTCTCGGATTGGTCGAAACTGATAAAGTTTTTATGCCTCCTGTCTATGAAACAAGAAGTCCGCCTGTTCCTACCGTGGTGGTAGTGCGCAAGCATCGGTCTATCTATGACGGCCGATGGTCTTCGCCTGCCGTGCAAAGGTATCGGCCTGTCGATGGTTATTGAAGGTTTTCGCTCCCTGTGGATAGTGGTCATGGGAAGCATGGAGTTGAAACCGGATATTGAGGCGCGTTTGCTCCGCTCGTTGATGATCAGGTGTTGGATGTCCATGGCTGACTTGGCGCGTCTCGGCGGAGTGTTCATGAAGGCCATCGTCGAACTGCCCACGAAGACCGAGTTGAGGCGCGGACGACGGATGGAGACGGGCGACGGCAAGCCGGTGTAGGTGTCGCTGAAGCAGTTGACGTTGTATTTCGAGAATGACATGCGCTGCTGTAACAAAGGGAATGCATTAGTGCCGTTCAAGATGGATAAACTACTAAACTAACAACTACTTGGTTCGATTAAATAAGGAGAAGTGTTTCTAGGTGGATTTTGTTCAACTTTGAAAATTTTCAGCCAAAGATGGCACAATAATCTATTAATGGTGACATTTTGTCATGTGTTAAATGAGTCTAGAAAAACTGTTTAACATTCTATGTGTACTATGTCCAATGTTGAAAGACAAACGAACAGCATCTTGTCTAATGAATTTGTCGTGGCTGGCCAAAGACAGTTTTGTCGGTAAATAATGAAATAATGAATGCAACTGAAAGGAAGAATTTGTTTTCTATACTTGGATGGAAAATCACGCAAAGAGAAAACCTGCAGAAACAACGTCTGCTTGCAGAATTTCCTTAATGAACAAGATTTTGAGTCAGATATAAAAAACAAGTAAAACAGTTCTCATATTGTTGTGCTGGACAAAATAAAAACGCACCCGTAACGCACCCTAAAATATCCAATATCCAAAATGAGTTCATTTGTCTCTTCACCTTTGTCAGTTGCGTTAGAACGATTTAAAAAAAAATCTGAATGAATTATTACAGCGTTTTAGAATAGCACGCCAAATGTGTTGAAAATGATCATAGGTTATATAATATGTGTATCTAGCGTATCTATTTGTGTTGTGAACCGTTCGCTTGTTAACCTCAG
This sequence comes from Melinopterus prodromus, assembly GCA_964023965.1. Classification (NCBI taxonomy): domain Eukaryota; kingdom Metazoa; phylum Arthropoda; class Insecta; order Coleoptera; family Scarabaeidae; genus Melinopterus; species Melinopterus prodromus. Next base: position 4,698,617 of record OZ030392.1, read on the forward strand.
TTTGCTGTGACCAATTACCATACCAATTCCAATGCTAGGTAATTTTAGCTCATCAGCACTTTACAGGAAGATGTTATTTGATACCATGAATGACTTCTACGATACAGCGATGCAGTTGCTATCGATTTGTTTTAATGCAAAGTACTTGACCAGTTTGATGTCGCTGGTAGGGTACCGTTGCAATAGCCGTAGCAATTGACGACCACAGATGTAACCTTTAACGCATTTCTTCTAGCTTGGGAGTGGCACAGGTTTGCCACTACTTTATGTGAAAATAAAATCCTCAGATGTATAATATATATATTATACAGGTTTGCAATGAAGAAGCTTTTAATATCGGTAACTCTATGCACATCTAAAAGGAGTATGAAGAAGTTTACTTTAGACTTTCCTATTATTTTTTGAATGAATAACCAACCACTTGAAGAAGATACCAAGAGTCTACCTTGGGATTTTTTCGGTTTATTTTTATTTGATCTGCTTGTTTATAATATCATTACAGATCATTTCTCCTCTGAGAATCTTTACCTCCATTCAGAAATAATTCTAGTTTGCTTTTAGTTTTCATTGGATTACATTTAGTTTTGGGCTGGTTTTTGGTGTTTTGTTTTACCTCAACCCGATAAGGTTAAACTGTTTCATGAATTAGCAGAAAATAACTTTGATCAAATACAAAAAATAACATGCCGTGGTCATGGCACATGTACAAGAATTCTAAGCTGACCTTACTAATGGATTATGTTATGCCTCTGAACGCTCAACGTTACAATATTTATGTTGTTCAATGTGTTTATTTCCTTCCTATGTATCAAAAGGATGAGCTAATTTCACGAGCGAGCTTAAGGTATGGGCAGGACTTGTCGGTGACTTGTCGGTTCTAAAAGTTTCCATTATAAATATTGTAATTCCACTATAAACAATTAACCTCTATGTATTTAGCGATATCTGTTCTATTAAGTTCTATTTTAGCTAACCTATCAATAGTCGTTATCATTAAACAACTAGAAATAATGCACCTATTATCAAATTACGATGTAGAGCAAGTGTTTCTAGGAATATTGTTTTAGAATTTGATTACATATTACAGGAAGTACTGGTAATGAATACTTATCAATCTAGCATACGTATATTTAAAAACCTTTATCTAAGTTTTAATGCGACAGGAACTTGTTGAAATTAAATAAAATAACGGTAATTAGTGATGTATGGTGACGCATGTTTGACATCATAGCAATTCAATGTTCATCAATTTTATATAATTTACATCGTTACTGATATAAAAACCCACCTACATTATTTTGCTATAAATTAAAGCATTATCGTCATTATTAAAAAAAATTGTACTGTGTTGGTATATTATCAATTTAAGCAATTATTAGCAAGAACAATTTTTATAAAAAAATTGGTCGTAATTACTACCTTCGTAATATATAATATATATGGCGTGGCGTAGTGATTATATAATTAGAAACTGATTAACTCCTAGGAATCTGAAAAACATCTACCAAACATTTCGTATACTAAACGGACAGGTACAATAAAAATTGAATAGTTGTAGGCAAAGTATGGGTATGCTTTCCCAATCCTCAATCATGACTTGTGTCAGTTGCTGTATGGTTAGTGGTTGCTTAGCGCTTGCGAACACATCGTCGGTCAAGCTGATCCCACACGTGTTCAATAGGATTCCGGTCAGGACTTAACGCCGGCCATTCCTAAATTCCACGTTCTTGCAAAATTTTTCTGGTGATGCTGGCAGGTATGTGACTTTGCATTGTCCTGCATTAGGTTGAAATTTTAACCGACGCCATATGCAGTAGGCACCACATGGTCCTCCAAGATGTTTTCGATGTAATTCATGGCATTTAGTCTACCAGGAACCACAACAATATCAGTTCTGTTGTCTATACTGATTCCAGCCGAAACCATCACAGATCCACGACCAAATCTATCAACTTCCGGTACAGTAGCGGCCGCGTAGCGTTCACCAGGAAGTCTATTAGAGTTAAACGAAATCTTGACTCGTCTGCAAACAGTACAGGCGTATAGGACAGCCGGCAGACCTCACGAGGCTTTGCCGCAAAACTGTCTTGTTTAAAGTCCAACCAATTCCATGTTTCTGGTTGACCTAGTCAGTAACAGCGACCAACGCAGTAATAGATGTAAGGGAGGGATACCAGGCATATGGTGCTCGCCGGTGACTCATCAAACGGGGCCTTCGGAAGTTGTGCCATCATGAGTACTTAACGATCTGATATCTAGTATATCCGAATAGGGATTAAGGCAAGTGCGGATAGACGCTATAGACCACATGACGTTTATACCCTTCTTGTGGAGCTACCCTATCCCACATTTGTGGGGAATGAGGAGCCGCTGAGGGAGATGACATGTGGTAGAGTTCTCAGCGTAAGCGTGCTCGACGGTGCACCCATCAAATTCGCTTCTTTTAATCTATTCCTAACAGTTTGATCCGAAATTTCTATTCCATCCGTCTTAGGTCGTTAAGGAGGTCTCGTGCTGTGGCAGTACGCTGACGTAGAGAGGAAAGGACAGAAGTCGGTCTTGATTTTGAGTAGTTTTTCAATTTCGACCTTGTCATCGATAGTATGACAGTCATTTTCATTTTGTCTTGCGTTATTAATTCACATTTTTAAGTGTAACTAAGAGTTTTAAGTGTAACTAAGAGTTGTAACATTGTTTTTGTAATTTTCTTAAGTTAAATATATGCCCTTAAAGCATACCAAATTTGATTTGCCTATAGAACTATTACCTAAAAAGTTCCAGGTTTCGAAAAACATGTTTTCCTAATTTTGTTGAGCTGTGTATTTTCCACTAAATAGTTTGGATCATTAAAGTATTAAGTTGGTGATAAATTAAACCACCACGCAATTTAAGGAACATTACTATATGTGTGCAGACCATTAAGTTCCATTGGCCTTACATGCAGTTTAACGCAAATCATAAAAGCTATTTACGATTATTCGTAAATTCATTTGTACTTAACAAATTATACGGAGTAAAGTCAGGATGATACACAAATATAATTTAACGTCAGTGTCATTTCCTTGCTGTAAAACTATTCAAGGTCTAGCAAATAAAGCCACCCGGTAATTAGCTCTGAAATAACTGAAGGATAAGATATCAGGGCCGGCTTAGAACTCAGTTCAGAAAGAACATAATACGTTATTAATTTAATTTAGTGTATTTGTGAGAAGTATTGATAGAGAATGTTTAAAAATAGCTAGTAATACTTTATAATTAATATATAATTTCTAATAGCAAATTAATAAACCACAAAACAACATTTTGTGGATAGAAAATATTTTTGAGGCCCGCGTATTGTTCCCGAGTTTCGCCAGCCGGTCCTGGATATAACCACAAAGGCAGTAAAATGTGTGCTGTGCAGTGTAGGTACACACATAATACTATGGATGTTGAACTAACAGTACCATTTGTACATAAATGCGGTAGCTATTTTAAGCTGATATTGTTTTGCTTAATGCTAATCATGAGTTAATTGTGTTTTCCATTAGCACATACAGAAATACACTACAAAAAGCAATTATAGTAACTTGTCCGGCAAACCGTAAAATTTGCAATTATCCCAAGATTGTGGAATAATGGTCACATATTCGATTTATCTTGCAAAATTGCACTACCGTTGTAGATAGTACTAATAGTATCTCTTCTTAGTAAACTTTTGACCTAAACACATAAACTGTGAAGGTACAGCAAGTTAAAGTAGCATATATATTTATTAAGAAACAATAATAAACAATAAACGTTTTAAATTAAAACGTTGTTGTTTAATACACTGGTTAATTTAAAAGGAACAAAAATGTATAAACATAAACGAAAGATGACAAATGAATTCACTACATTCGACATGTTAGCAAGGACTTTCGAGTTTCCCCTGCTGTTATCCAGCGTTGGAACCGGTTTCCGGAAACTGGTCAATATGTTAGAAGAGGGTCGAAATCGAAAAACTACTCAAAATCAAGACCAATTTCTTGTTCTTTCCTCTCTACGTCAGCGTACTGCCAGCGCACGAAACCGCCTAAACGACCTAAGACGAGCACATGGAATAGAAATTTCTGATCAAACTGTTAGAAACAGATTAAGAGGCTGGTTCATCCTAACTTCAGGACTGTTCTGGTAGTGCCCTATTGGTCCAATTATTTAAACTGTTCAATGCCCGTGTGGGTTTATTATTGAATAATGATAGCATATTATAAGATTACAACAATCTAAATGAAGTATTCTTGATCGCAGTTGCTCGATATTTATTATACTCCAGCCCAATTTTAAACAATAGCTGCTCAAAGATAGACGTATAATTGGATGTCGTGATTTTACGAATAACATCTGAATTATGTTTTTGGCGCTACTGCGCCGTAGTTTCACTTTACGTCAATGTAATATTTCAAAAAATTCAAAGAAATGAAAAGAAATAAAGTCACACTGGTCTTGAATCCGCGTCGTATTTTACCAATTTTTCCATCCATATTCGAGTCTAGACAGTGTGGCCATCTACGGTGTTCTTGAGAACTAGACATCATTAGACGAAGATAGTAATGTTGGTCTATCTCTTTCTACCATGTACCCATAAAAAAAGAATATAGTTAAAAAAAGTATTATGTAACTGGCTAAAATTCACATTTATATTTTACTGGCCAATTTGTTTGGAGAGCTCTAACCTACAAATCAGATATAATCTGAAAATGAAAACACCGCACAAAGCAGTATTCCAATCGAAATGAGGAGATTAGAGAAACATGCTATTATTCTATCGGATATCAATCAGGTTTGTGCCTAAAGAAGTATACTACATATTATTTTATTAAAAACTTCAATTGTTAGGTTAACTAGCAGAAAATAGATATAAACAGTGCTGTTTTATCCATTCTACTACCATAGAATTCAAGCTACAAGTATGGTATGATGTAGAAGCTCATTACGGGTTTTGTAATTGGATTCAAATTACATGACGGAGAATCAAAATCCTGACGTACTATTTTGTTGATCGAAAATGATTTCTAGACAAGAGATGTGATCACTAATTTTCATAATTTCCATGAACTGTCGACCAGATGAGTCCAGATGTTTTTCTTCTCAAGTGCAAAGTGTGGGTGCGCCCAAAGTGTGTGCAGAATTTATGTTCAAGACGACAAACCGCAGATTCTATTGAAATTACCCCCGAAGAACCGAACAAGCATTACGACCCATATGCGAGACTAATGATAGCGAGGATCAACATTTTTGTGATTTTCTGTTGACATTATACATAATATTATATTAATAAAGCTATATAATATTATAAAGCCTAAGTTATCTAATTGTCTTTTATAAATAATATATGAACTACAAATTGGTAAATAAAGAATAACTTTAGTGTTTTTTTATTTTCTTATACGTTATCAGATCCCTGTGCTGTTGATATATGTACGTATGTGTAATATATATATATATATATATATATATATATATCGACCCATGCAACGAAGACTATCGTAACTCAAGTGCAATCCCTATGTAGTTACTATAGGCTTCGTTGCATGGGTCGATATATACTTGTAAGTTTTTCATTAGCTATACGCATAGGCATAAGTGTATTATCAGCTGAGAAAGGAGTGCATAATCTATCGTACCAAGAGAAAGTAATCTGTGACCAAAAGTATTAGTACGGGTGTTATGATAGAACATACGTATTTCTTCACACACACAATCCTTAGTATTTTAGGTATATGGGCACATAACCTTACACGTTTAAATTTTCTACATATTCATAGTACGTGTGCGTGTATTCATAGTACGAGAGTTTTTGCAGATATCACTTCATAAACCGTAGACAAATGTTGAAGTTATATAAATATATGAGAAATATCTCAAATTCTAAACATAGGTTATGTCAGGTTATGTCAACAATTTATCACAGTAATTTTTAGAGTTACCATGTGGTTACCATGTTATGTTGGTAAGAACTGTAAATGAATAGCCCAGCCTGATTACGTGTGCAAAAATAAATTGAAACAGCGTGAAAGATGTTAGATCGTATAATGTTGACCGCACGTCGGCGTAGCCTATCTTGTTCCAAACTAGCTTTAGCGAAAACGTCGACATCCCCGCTCAAAGACCAATTCTCGACTGATTTTTCCCCACTTATCAAAAACAGCCAAGCCGCAGTCGATCAGCTGTTGGACCGCGCTCTTAAAAGAAGCGAATTTACGCAGCATCACAAAGCAGCGCAAATGAGGTTAGCTCTGGATCACAGAGATTGGCAACTTCGTCACTGGACACCTTGACTGTTTACAGACGAGTCTAGAACTCGTTGCGACGGTCGAGAACGTGTATATAGACGTCCTGGTGAACGCTACGCAGCCGCTACTATACAGGAAGTGGATAGATTTGGTCGTGGCTCTGTGATGGTTTGGGCTGGAATCAGTATAGACAACAGAACTTATCTTGTTGTGGTTTCTGGCAGACTAAATGCCATGAATTACATCGAAAACATCTTGGAGGACCATGTGGTGCCTGCTGCATATGGCGTCGGTCAAAATTTCATCGTAATGCAGGACAATGCAAAGCCACATACCGCCGGCATCACCAGAAACTTTTTAGAAGAACGTGGAATTCAGGTCATGGAATTGCCGGCTGTAAGTCCTGACCTGAATCCTATTGAACACGTATGGGATCAGGTTGACCGATGTGTTCGCAAGCGCCCTGATTTAGGAACGGGTTTAGTTAAATATATGCCGTTGATGTATACCAAATTTGATTTGCCTCCAACTATTATTTAAAAAGTTAGAGGTTTCAAAAATCTGTTTCACTAATTTTTTTGAGCAGTTATTACTGGATAGTAGCTACTAGTATTGTTACATGATCTTAGGATGACATGCATAATTACAGTAACGAGGAATATGTCCACATGATTATTGTTTATAAAATAATTCCTCCAAATTATCAAGTTGGGTGAGCTGACGACAAATCCAGACTCAAAAAAAATCAATCACGTAAGTTTGCCGATAAACGTTGGGTCAAAATATAAAAAACCTCACTGATAAAAGCGAGGTCAAAATGTATTAAAAGGTGAGTATTTGATAGGACATTTCATAACCTTCTGACGAACATGTCTCGGAAATTGTATTTTTTTAACAACATGTTATTGTTTTCTTTAGTTGTAAAAAGAACCATATCCTTCAGGTATAATAAAGTTGCTATTTTTTGTTGTATAATAAAACAAAAACAGAAAAGTTATACTAATATCTCTTCATATTGATTTACTGTTTCTATGTAATGTAGTTTATCACAACAAAAACCATATATTACCTACCTATATTGTACATAATGACAAACTACGTTAGTAATTTACGCTGCCTACTGCACATTTGTCATGCCTGATTTGCATTTATTTGCATGCAAGTTGATGGAAGAACGTTAATCAATGGACGTATTTTTTTGTATAAAACACACCGTTATTCTACTTACTTTAAAATTTAATTTATACTTGTTAAATTCCGATATAATTCTGTTTAGTTGAATGTAACCTAAAAGTTTGACTGATCTTGATAATTGAGTATTATGCTAATTTTCGTAAATATATCGTTTTTCACATATTTTATGCATGTCGCAAGGAGTTTTCGGAACATTCTATGCGCTAAATATGATCCTTGTGTTTAAAGTTCCCTGTCATCATGTCATCCACCGAAAAGTTCAGCCCACGCGGCCACTTGTGTTGTTCATCGTCGCGGAATTTTACTCTCAATTTTAAGACATTTTACGACTTGTTATGCAACTACACCCATGAAGAGTATAACACCATTTCAATCTTTTACTAAAAAAAAATTACTAGTAACAAGAAACCCCAGAAACAGCATGAACAGAATGCCCGAAATACTGTAAAATCAAAAATCATTATTTAAAATCGATATTTTCTTAAAATATTTTCGTAAATATTATTCGAATGGGATTTTGAGATTAAAACTTTTGAGATTTTTAATGTTCATGATTCATCATTCATTTTTAATGTTCATCATTCCGTATTTAGAGATTGTGGCAAATTCTGAACTAAACTGGTCAAAAGATTTAGGGGTTAGTGAAAAATATGTGAAAAATTGAAAGTTGATTTTCTCCCAAATAATTTTGATGATTCTTTCACTTACCTAAATCTTCAGAAGATGTACGGATGAAGAATTTTTATTTTAACTTTCAGTTTTGAGTATAGACAGGGTGTAAGAATGATGTTATGATTTTTGCCTGAACTTTGAAGTGCTACATGGAGTTCCAGCTATAACAAACTGGCAATAACTGGAATGACACTGTAATATTTTTTGAAGATGTTGATTTTCGATTCACTTCATTTTCTTTGCTTTTAAAGGCCATACAACAAGAACAGTAGGTAATAATAAAATGACGCGATTTCAAAGTTGATTTTCTCTAGACCCGATTAACTGGGTTTGATGATTTTTTATTCACATGTGAGTTGATTCCGCAGTTTTAAACATATACGGGGAGAAGAATTAGTCGGTATACATTTTTTGACAACAAATCATTAAAAATTGATTATTTTTAATTATTTTCGTTAATATCATTTGAATGGGGCTTTGAGATTAAAAGCGTACTGTAGTAATTGTTTTTAAACATGAAAGGTGAAGGTATAGTCAAGTTTATATCTATTTTGTATACATTCAAGGAAAAATGGTTATGACGTAAAGTCGTACGTAATGTAGTATCAACTAAAGAAGCGAATGATAATTAACCCAGGTGAAGAAACATTTTTTGGAAAAAAACGCCTTCGCCTAGATTTGAACCAGGAATCCTCCATTGTCCTCACCTGGATTTAATTATCATTCTCTTCTTTAGTTGATTTTTTTAAAATTTAAAATAAACCCTATTATTATTTAACCTATCTGTATTTGGGGCGTTTACCTTATATATTTATTATGTGTTGTGTTAAGGCCATATCGAACAATTCCCACCGATAATTCATAAAGAAAGGTATAAATTAGATTGAAACTCTTCTTTAACTTGATCGAAGTTTACTTTGTTTTGTGTTGAAAGCTCACGTCGAAGTAGAATTTCGTTTCGGTCCACAGGATAAGAAAACTTTTCTTTTCTTTCGGCTTGACCTTTATCATACAGACCGAGATTCGAATTAAAATAAGTAAAACTAAGTAAAATCATAACTAAAAAATAAATAAACTGCATTTTTCTCAATAACTAAGTCTCCGGAATGCCAGACAAATTCGCCATTGAAACCATATTAGTTATTTTCAAAACTTCGGCAAGCTGTTGAGGAATTATTTCTCATAATACGAACGATTTTCTTCACAGTGAAAGGGCAATTTATCAAAACAGATGGGCCGACATCTGGATTATATTCGTTTTTGTTCGGTAACATTTATCGTTTGTCTAATATCGATTGCCATTTGTCGCCTGAGAGATACATAAAAGGCACATCAATAGTGACAAATTACAAACGCATTCGTTAGTGACAAAACACAAATATTTATGACCGATTTACGTGTAATTGCCCAAAATAAATACGCAATTGCCATGGTGACGGGTAATAAACTTTTAAAACACTTAAAAAACAAGTTTGACCGTGTTAATGTGACAAGCGCAAATTCCTTATTACTAATTACGAACTTAAAACGATAAAGTAAATAAAGGTAGCGCCTTTTTCAGAAAATCAATCACCTGTAATCACTGCGTAGATAATTTGAATGAATTTCTATTGCATTCCTGGAAACATATTAGTGTTTATAGTTCAACATATGCAATAAAATGTCAACTGCTTGATTGCAACGGTGGCACGTGTAAAAAATAAATTTTCATCTATTTTAGACTATAGAACTTTTTTTATTGACTAATTATACAAATACAAAAACTGTTGACACTGTTGATGTGCAATCAAAACTGTTGTTATTGTTTGTAATATTCTTAAAACTTTTAATATTATTTGCAATTGCCACGTATACATATCGTATTGAAAACGTCTTGAAAATGAAAGCAAGTCAAATTTATCCCTGTATCCAAATAATATGTCATAAACAACCACTGTAACGTCAACATTATGAGAGTGCCAAATTTAATGAACATATACAGGGTGTCTCAAGGAACTGGTACATTAGAAGTTTCTCATGTTCTACATATCAGGAAACGTGAAATTTTGGACCTAGAATTTACTCAATCTGATCTCAAGTTAACTGTCACTTACACAACTGCCTACGCCGGCAAAGTTTAGGGGCGGCAAAACCAACTGAACTACAATAAAAAGGGCTCTAAAATATTGCCTGAATCTAGAAAATAAAGGAATAGTAAAATACAATCAAATACAATCGGAATTGACAGGCTTCAGGCCATTCCTATATTTTAAGATGCATAGCAGCCAATAATAGACATACTTAAATAAAATAGCTCATTAGCTTTTATAAAGAATTAGGATCAATCAGGAAAAATATATGATCAATTAGGAAAAATAATATGAAAGTGTACTGTAGTGTAGTGATCCTGTACAAAAATCAAAAGAGAAATATAAAATAGTCCTAACGATCCCTTTGCGTTTTTATGCGATATCCACAAACTTAAAGAAAATGTTATAAGTAAAAATGATTTACTGGCACATCCCAAAGATATAGAAGCCGCTTTAAAAGTTGGAGAAGCCTCCATCCTATCGGTTTAGCATTTGCTGCCGAAATGGTAAGCTAGTTAATTTTTCTTTGGGTAGACACATAATTTATCCGCCTATAAAAATAATATTAAAATGTGCGTCTTTGATGATACTATTATTGAAATTTATTAAAAACTATCAGTGATTCAAAAATTCCGCATGAAATGCTTGCATCAATATCTCCGAAAATATTACTTAGCAGAACAAGCTATACGTCATATTAAAAATAAAATTTTGATGAAGATTTGGGTACATGATAAACAAAGAATTTCTTAAAATATTGAAAGATTTAGATTTGGGAAAATGTAAAGAACGGAGATATTATGTCAATATCTATTCTGTAAAAAACGACAGAAGTTTGCTGATGACAGATGACTTAACAGTGTAGATATTGACATAATATTTCGGTTCTGAAACCCCGTTTTTTAACCTTCTCCCAAATCTACATCTTTCAATATTTTTAAGTAATTCTTTTCATCTTTAATATGGTGTACATTTTGTTCTGCTAAGCTTAATACTTTCGGAGATATTTGATGCAAGTAGTTCATGACAAATTTCACTGATAATCACTGATAATTTATAATAAATTTCAATAATAATGTCTCCATTCAAACATTTTGATGGTGTTATTGGTACTATTTTCATAGTCGGGCGAATTAATTATGATGTTAAATGATTTTGTGTCCATAGACCTTGTTACCAGAAGGACCAGTTGACGTTTTTAAAAATTCATTACCTCCCTTAACATTGGGCCAAATTTAAACATTGCTTAGCAGTCTTTTTCTAACCCTGCCTATAACTGTTGCTACCTGAGCGGGCGATAGACAGTTTGCTAAACTAATATTAATAAAAAAAAGTACTTAAGAACCATGTATACTTAAAATTGTCTTAATGGGTTAGTAATGAAGGCGACTGAATATGAATTGTGTAGTATATTATATCTGAAAGAAGTTACTCGCGATTTTGCAGAAAAAAAGGTTCGAAAGAGCTAATTTTAATTTAGGGTTAAACTTTGTATACCAGTATTCTTTACTTTTTGTTGTTTTGAAAGTATTGTTTGTACTAGTATAATCTCCAAAGATTGTGTTTTTATTACAAATAAATTTCGTAAATATTGTGTGAGTGTTGACTGTAGTTTTCTAGATCATGATATATAGGAGATATCGGTAACTATAAGAGATATCGAAAAATGTGTAAGATCGTGTTTTTTTGAGAGAAACTCAATGGTGAAAACTAAAATTAGCTATCGTCTTTTGTTTTCGAGTATTATTATCCTATTAATCTAAGCAAATTACACTGCTATTTGTACCGAAAATATGAACATTTAATGCGGATTCGTAACATCGCACATCTGGACTTGCAACACGTTGCAAGGTCTCGAACGCATCGGCTGGCTAGACAAAAACTTGAAGTTCTGTGGCCGTAAAAATACCTCTACGCCAATATTGGGCAGACTATTTGAGGTAAACATATTAATGCCGCATGAATGCACCGGTGAAAAATACTTTCTTATGCCTGCAAGAAATAGTTTTCGCGCTATAGAATTCTTAATACGTTTTATTTTCGACAAGAAAATAATATCTTGGTACGTAGTGTGTAGGATGTATGTTTTCGCTACATTACTAACGCGTCTTGCAAAATATAATAAAAAATAATACACGCAAGGACTCTTGATGCATGAATTTACTATTTGATAATAATTATTTCAATCATTTGCAGTTGGTTTGTTATACAAATAATTAATCAATCAATCAGGGGGGCGGCACTATTGAGATTTGCCTACGGCGGCAAAAACGCTAGGGCCGGCCCTGGTCACCGGAAGACGGTATCAACTTTGTTATTTTAAATGGAATGATATTATTTTTAATTTATTTATGGTTTCAGCGTACCAAAATACATCATTTTTGATAATGTTTCCCTATGCCTAAATTTCACAATTTTTGAGTTTTTTTGATTTTACCGATTTTTTGGTGATTTTCGCGGTTACGCTTAAAATTGGATATCTCGGTTAGTCGGACGGTGTTTAGTTCATCATGATATTTTAGATAGGGTGTACAGAATTTACAACACAAAAATTGAATTTTCAAACGTAAAAACTAAGTCTTAATAACTAAGTCTCCGGAATGCCAGACGAATTGGACATTGAAACCATATTAGTTATTTTCAAAACTTGGGCAAGCTGTTAAGGAATTATTTCTCATAATACGAACGATTTTCTTCACGGTGAAAGGGCAATTTATCAAAACAGATGGGTCGACATCTGGATTATATTCGTTTTTGTTCGGTAACATTTATCGTTTGTCTAATATCGATTGCCATTTGTCGGTTGAGAGAAACATAAAATGCACATCAATAGTGACAAATTACAAACGCATTCGTCAGTGACAAAACACGTTAATATTTACGACCGATTTGATTGTAATTGCCCAAAATAAATACGCAATTGCCGACGGGTAATAAACTTTTAAAACACTTAAAAAACAAGTTTGACTCTGTTAATGTGACAAGCGCAAATTCCTTATTACTAATTACGAAATTAAAACTATGAAATAAATATAGGTAGCGCCATAAAATTTGATACGCACCTTTTCTGGAAAAACAAATCTGATTTTAAGAGCTTTTTAAACCAGGTGTAGTGCGTAGATATTTTAATGAAATTCTATTGCATTCCTGGAGACATTAATATTTATAACTCAACATTTGCAATAACATGTCAACTGATTGATTGCAACGGTGGCACATGTCAAGTTGTTGCAGTTTTCAAGAAACGCTTTTACTTTATTTGAAATTACAAAGAAGAATATTGTCGAAGCAATAATATTTTCACACAATTCTTAATAATGCTATAAAAGACAATTGAAAAATATGATCTACAATCAAAACTGTTGTTATTTTTTGTAATATTCTTAAAACTTATTTACAATTGCAACATATACATATTGAAAATGTTTTCAAAACGACTTGAGTTTGGAAAACGTTTTCAAAACGTCATGTATACATTGTAATTGATATCAAATAAGTAATAATTACTTGATTCGAATTCATTTCAGTAGATCAAAATCACTTGAAAACAAGGCAATTGTACCCTTGCTTCCAAGTAAAATTTCACAACCAATCACAGTAACGTCATAATTATGAAAGTGCCAAATTTAGTAAACATACAGGGTTCAGAGAAAAGACAAATATTGTTACTAATTTTGACAGCAATAACTTATTGAGTGTCGTTAGATCTCAATTGTTTGTTTCTATGATTAATTAATGCTAATAGTATTATTTACCGTTCTTTTAAGATGTATTTTAATACACGATTACTAAATTACAAATTAGAGACAAACAAAAAATAATGGAATTATTAGATAATAATACACAATACACATCTTTCTTTAAATTGTAAATATCACGAAAACTCGTGGGGCAATTCAGCTAGCACATCATATACCGGTTGTTCAATTTAAAAAAAACTCAAGAGAAAGCCATTTGGAAAACATCAAAATTTACTAAGTTTTATGAACACCTGTATAGTGAATCTAATATCATTTGATACTATCATCAATCTACTGGCTTTGACGATTGTCTGACATAGTTTAACGGCAAAATCTTAAAAATGTCGTTTTTACATAGTTTTAAAGAAGATCCTGCAACGGGCATATTTTGCGGAAATAATTGAATATCTCAGGAACTATTACCGCTACGGTTGGATAAACAAATTTATTAGTATTGATATAATAAAATATACAGGCGTTCCATTAACAAAAACTATAAATGAAAATAATTGTACGTTATTGAAACTGGTGAGTCAAACAACTTTAGTAGCTATCGACCGCCGCGCCGGGGTACTAATAACTCACCCTGTATATATATACTTTTAGTTTGAAAAATAAATAATATTTGACAGTTTTCGACTATTTTCGCCAATTCATAGCCTCGTAGATTAATAAACGAAGCCGTTATTTTTTTCGTCGTCTTAGTGATAAATATTAATGATCGATATGTTTTTGTGTTGAGAATGTCATTGTAATTGAAAATATCACACAAATAATATGGAGTGCAATTTAAAATTTCAATGATGACGTCACTTCCGGAAAAATCGGAAGTTATACTAACCACCCAAACAATAAGATAATTTATTGTCTATTAGCACTTCTCATATGGCGTGGTACACCCGGTATAAAACATTTGATTGTAAGAACCACTTAGTTTTCAGTAAGTAACAAAAAAATAGGGCCAATCGCTCAAATTATAAAAATTGAACCACTTATATTTTGATACAACACATTTCTGGGGCTTTCCACAGTTTACGTTAAATTGAACCATTAAACGTGTCATAAAAAAATAATTTACCTGTAAGCGCCGCTGTACAAGATGTACGATGTAAACAACTCGCAATTCCTGTGCACTATAACTATTAATGTATCTGATCAATAAACGTGGATAATAATAATTTGTATCCCAACTACTTTGCTCGTAATCGCACATGAAGCGAAATAATAACATTCAACCACCGATAAACAACGTAAAATATAAGTTTCAAAAATCCTCCTGAAGAAACTAAAATAGATAGAGGGCTGTACTTTTTAGAATTAATTACCCAATGCATCTGATCCATAAACGTGTATAATAATAATTTGTATCCCAACTACTTTGCTCGTAATCGCACATGAACCGAAATAATAACATTCAACCACCGATAAACAACGTAAAATCTAAGTTTCAAAAATCCTCCTGAACAAACTAAAATAGATAGAGGGCTGTACTTTTTAGAATTAATTACCCATGTATCTGATCCATAAGCGTGTATAATAATAATTTGTATCCCAACTACTTTTCTCGTAATCGCACATGAAGCGAAATAATAACATTCAACCACCTATAAACAACGTCAAATCTAAGTTTCAAAAATCCTCCTGAACAAACTAAAATAGATAGAGGGCTGTACTTTTTAGAATTAATTACCCAATGTATCTGATCCATAAACGTGTATAATAATAATTTGTATCCCAACTACTTTGCTCGTAATCGCACATGAAGCGAAATAATAACATTCAACCACCGATAAACAACGTAAAATCTAAGTTTCAAAAATCCTCCTGTACAAACTAAAATAGATAGAGGGCTGTACTTTTTAGAATTAATTACCCAATGTATCTGATCCATAAACGTGTATAATAATAATTTGTATCCCAACTACTATCTAATCTAAGTTTCAACAATCCTCCTGACAAACAACTATTAAGCATTCGCTTATATGAACCTGTTTTAATAATATTGCTCTTACATCACATTACGTACGGAATAACAAAAAAAATCTGTTGTTATGCATGTTGGAATATGTATTTCCTGCTACCGAAAAACAAGATTAATGACACCCATTTATTTCCTGTCAGTAATTTGGCCTAATTAAATAATGGATTGCAATTTATTTGTTCATGACAACTTACATCGGGTGACGGTAAATGATCGTGATTTTGTTCTTTGGTTGGTTACAGTGTATAGGTTTTAAGTTGGAATTTTCAAAACTAATATGTCAAAAAAATGACCATATTCTACCAGCAAATGATAGTAGTAGTAGTTCAAACTACCCTTCACTACGATTAAGTTCAGTTTAGAATAGATTTAATAGATTTTAATACAATTTATTAAATTTTAAAAGAATTATTAATATTCTTTTGATAATAAAAATTCTACTGGTCCACAAAATTATGTGGCTACAGACCAACACACATACACATAATAAAGCTAATTAAATTTTAATAATATTTAATTGTTTTTTTACAAAAACTCAAGGCTTGTTTTCTCTAGTGCTAATAATTAGGAATTTGGATATCAAAACATGTAGATAACCTAACGGGATTTCTTGAATTGATGAACGAACTTCTTGATGATGTTTATCAAATTACTCGCTATTATGATCTAACCACTAGTACAGTCGATTAGTGTTTTCTACTTCGGAACCTGTTGGAATTACTCGTGATTTAATGATTCGTTCTTGGGTAACAGTAATATTGGTAACAGTACAATGTATTCAGCTTAAGAAATGACGTGATGGATTGTTTAGTTATTCATATTTCGCAATTGTTTATATTATTGACTTTTGGATACAAACAATAAAAATGCTAACAACATAATATAAACAAAAGTGATCAATAACAATATAATCAGAAATCCATACGAAATGGTTAAAATTATAACGATTTTTTCACTTCTTAAGCTTGTAAAGCCTTAAAATATGTAGGTATGTCTTAAAAAGTCGACAGACATAGCTAAACTTGGCAAAAATATTATAGGGAAACGATGCCTTATATTTAATTTTATGCCCCGATATCAAATTTAAATGTTCTATTCTAAAGTTTAATATTGTATTTATTTTTAACAAGGTAATTAACAAAAAATTTCTAGTTAAAGACACTGTTTAATGAGAATTTTCATGTTGCGTACACTGGCAGAAAATTTTGTTTAATTCATATAAAAATGATCCAAAGATATCTGGTGTTTCAATAGAAGCAACAAAATATTTGCGGAAAAATTGCAGTTAAAATTTACAATTTGTATATTATAACGATCTAGATTTATCTAGTTAACAATATTAATTGCTAATTTCATTGCTCTGAAGTCAAAAATAGGACCAAACAAGTCAATGCAAATCATTTTGAGTATTGGTTCTAAATTTCGAAATATAATTAATTAAATTTCATATCGGGTAAAATTTTAGTAAACATCATTAACGCAATGTATATTTTGCGTATATTTATTAAATTAGGTGTTCAGTAGATAATCTTGTTTATTCGCTTCTTCGCATGTAAAATAGTTAAAATTCGCAAGTCCACATTCTTTACTAATTTACGTAGTCAGGAAAAATACTATAAAATTTGTCGTGATTGGCCTGAAATTAATATAAAAAAACCGCTAATTTCTGGCCAACCGTTTATCTATTCTTAAAAAGTAGCATATCCTGGTTAGGGTATTTTGGGAATACATTTAATAAGATAATTTCATTAATAAATATTGCTGTCTCACGTTTGGGATAACAGTAACTGTTTTTTTTTATATTATTTTTAAGGTTTTGTTTATGTTGCGATTGTAGATATCAATTTTAACAGATTACTACATTATGCAGACATTTTTACTTTATCATAATATGCAGTAAGATTAAGTATTGTAACCGTGCCGAAAAAAAAATGAGATTTTAGCGGAAATAGGTCTTAATACCTACTGTCAAAAATAATCTGTTCTGCAGTCTCATATATGTTTGTTTGTGACCTTTGTATGTTGTTTTATGTTCTCCACGGGCCGCGCCTGACAAAATGTATTAATTGAGTAATAAATATCTTATATTAAATTAGTATTATGGGTTTTATAAAAAGCGTAATTTGTTTAAATAATGTGAATCTGGATTTATTGTTTTTTTTTAGCTTTATGGTTGATAACGTTATGTATATTTGTCTTAAAACGTTATAAATATTTATCTATGTACTGCATACAATATATACATAAAACATTTAAAAGATAACTAGAGGTTTACTGTAATTCATTAAGTTTTTTTTTTGTATAGGTATTTCTAAGACTAACATTCGTTCACAGAATTCTTGTCTGTGGTCAAAGTATTTTTTTGCACAATTTATGGACCATTAAAACTTCAATTCGTTGTTCTGTGAGCGAAATCGTTTTTTTTTTTAAATAATAATTCCCAAATATGCCTAACAATACAAAATTCCAAAAATCAAATCGAAATTGAAAGCAAATCCAAATTAAATATTTAAAAGAGATGCAGATTCTCAGAGGAGAAATCACCTCAAATGATATTATAAACAATCTTAGAAGTGAAACGAGTAAAATAACAAATTACCGACAACCACGTGTTGTACTTTGCTGCGAAAATACTAATTGAGAGAAAAACTACCATATCACATGCTTGTTTTCGAGACACAATTGTGGTACTAAAATAAGCTGCAGATCAATGCTCTTAGATCATTAAATATCTTGCAACATTACCGGTTATCCTTGGAGTTAAACTTAACCCTCGCAAACTCTTGCAAATGCCATTAAACTCAAGCAAAATTACATGGAATCCTGAATATTGACTTAAAATAGAATGAGTTTGAAATGCGACTAAAAATTATAATGGGCAAGTCTTGTCTCCTCGAGAATACAACGTTAACGCACTCAGCCTGACATTTCCAAGGTAAAATGGTTCATTATTGCAGTAGCATTGCACACAGAAGCAAGTGTTTCAGATCTCTGGTATTGAAGCAGAAAGCGTAGACAAAGACCGATGCAAAATAAAACAATTTTCAACTGGTTTTAGTTCTAAATTCTGCCAGTTGGTAAATTTGTAAGAGTTTTTGTCCATGGGTGTATTTATTACAACAAATTAAACTACAGGGCTACCTATATTTTTAATTTGTTAGTTTTTAATTTTTATTAATAAGTATAAAATTTTAAATATGTTACATAAGAAAAAGGTCAAGGAAATTGATCCGTAATATAAGTGAAATATACAGATACACCAATATATAATATAAAACTGTAATAGTTACTTATCTGCCAAGGGCATTAAACAGATGTTTATGCTCCGAGGGTTTAAGACGGCCAAGGGTATAAACATCAAGTAATGCCCATGGTACATACAAAATTTTATGTCCTACAATGGTTTTGTTCCTCCGTTTGAATAATATTAATAGCTATTTTGACGTAATCAAGTGACATGAACCTTAATCGCCAATAGTTGACATTGACGATTTAAAATTTACAATTTGAATGTCTAATATTTGATGTTTCTGACATGGCAACGCTTAATGCCCTTGCGAGCGTTAAGAAGCATTACCCTCGCGGGCATAAAGTAGCTGTTTTCGCCCCGGTATCTAAGATGTAAAATGTCACTTTATGATCATATAGGACATAATAGTTATTTAAGTACCAAGGGCATTACACGGATGTTTATGTCCCGAGGGTATAAACATCAAGTAATGCCCGAGGTGCATACAAAATTTTATGTCCTACAATGGTTTTTGTTCCTCTAATGTGAATATTAATAAATATTTTCACGTAATCAAGTGACATGCGTATCTACGGAGTTGAATAACAACACAAACATTTCGGAGTTGAGTGACAATACAGACAATTGTCAAACAGTGTAACCTAATCGCCAATAATTGACATTGACGATTTAAAATTTACAATTTGAATGTCTAATATTTGCTGTTTCTGACATGGCAACGCTTAATGCCCTTGCGAGCGTTAAGAAGCATTGCCGTCGCGGGCTTAAAGTAGCTGTTTTCGCCCCGGTATCTAAGATGTAAAATGTCACTTTATGATCATATAGGACATAATAGTTATTTAAGTACCAAGGGCATTACACGGATGTTTATGCCCCGAGGGTATAAACATCAAGTAATGCCCGAGGTGCATACAAAATTTTATGTCCTACAATGGTTTTTGTTCCTCTAATGTGAATATTAATAAATATTTTCACGTAATCAAGTGACATGCGTATCTACGGAGTAGAATAACAATACAAACAATTCGAAGTGGAGTGACAATACAGACAATAAATTGTCAAAGTTATAACCTTAATCGCCAATAATTGACATTGATGACTTAAAATTTACAATTTGAATGAGCAATATTTGATATGTTTGACATATAACCATGACAATATCTAAGATGTAAAATTCCACTTTATGATCATATAGGACATAAATAATATTGTGATCGGAAGTTTATTAAAAATTTTCCATAAGGGCATACCATGATAATGCTAATTATGTATAGTTGGCTGATAGTGTATTTATGTTATTATGATCGGCATGTTTATAGAGTAGACATAAGCGATTAGCACAAATAGCAGCATATCGCGTACCCCATTCCAAGTGTAATCAATAAATAATATTGTGATCTGAGGTTGTTAACTTCGTCAAACAAAAAATACAGGAACTCATTTATGAATATCCAAGATTAATAATAATTTGTACCTAATAGTGTTATATAATAATTTCCAAAACATTGGGTTAGGTTCCATTCACATCGTATTTAGTTGTATTTTTCAAAGGTTTGTTTAATTTTGGCTCAATTTAAAATTGGATGTTGTGTTGTTGCCCAATTATTTATAAATCAACAACTCATACTGTTGAAAAAGCTGGAAAGATTGTTGTAGAGCAATTTAATAATAATAATAATAATAAATTACAGTCAAATTTGCTATTGAAAATAATTCCAGCTCTTTATACAACTAACCTATTCAAGACTTGGCATGCCGTTTTTTTTTCTAATTTTCAAGTTTTTTTTCTACTGCACAATCCCTGGTTATTTGATATGGTCGAAGCGCTATATTAGTAGAGCTCTAAGACAGCTCGTATATCTCTAACTATCTAAAGAGAGATCATATACTGTACTGTACTATCTTTACTAACATAATAAGATTGATAACTGAAAAAAATACCTATAATTAGTTTTGGTTAATTTTGAACTGCCTGAGTCGTAACCATACTATATACAATACCATACTATACTATATTATACTACCCAGTAAATTACAGACTATTTTCAGTTCAATCGGGTGTCAAATAATAGTTATTTAACCAACAAGTATATTAAAAAGAGCGATTAATGATCGAGACTGTTTAACGCGCGAGCGAAGCGAGCGCGTTAATTGTCGAGATCATTAATCGCTGTTTAATATTCGAGTTGGTTACAAAATTTTTCCGTCGATCGTATTCTTATAGCGTCGTCTACATAGATTTTTCTTCGCCGATGTCTTTTTAGGTTATATGACCATTTATGTAATTTGACACTGACAGTTCTAGAGAGCGGTATGTTTTGATTGGAAGGTTTGATTTCACGTATGTTCGATTGGCCAATCAAACGACGTCATTGCGTCTTGTGATTGGCTATAACAAATCATGCATTAATAGAAATCGTGCATTAATGTAGTACTTTAATAAACGATTTCGTATTCACTAAACTGACTCATAAGTAAACGATCGACGGAAAATAAAATAAAGCGTTTTCATTTTAGAAGTAGGTGTGGAATACTCTAACACGCATACGCGCCGCGGTCGAATTATAACCTGCACGGTGGGCGCGGCTCAAGCATTAGAAGGAGATGGGACGACCCCAGGCGTGGCAAAAATTCAAACCTACCAGCCAGGGGATAAATGTTCGTTACATGGACTGCCATTGGTTCGCGACTACATACATTTGAAAATACACAAGTCGCGCCCAGGGCTGAATACAAAATGTCCTGCAAAATCCAGGACACCTGGCAACCCTAGTTCCATACAGTATTACTAAAATGTTTTGCAATGCAATAATATAATGAACGAGAACCACATGACTTTAGAAAAAGGTAATAGGCGATAGCCCATAACATAATCAGTCATAACCCTTGCCAGCAAATTTACAGTGGTAAATTTTTCAGTAAAAACCTGAAAATTGACTTGCATTTATTTATTTACCAGAGGGTTTTAATTAATGCTTTACTGCCGTCTTTAAAACGATAACAACGAGGCATCCGAAGAAGGTCAGACAAGACGTAGAAATGAGCAAATTTCTTGCTTATAACTAATCAAAATTATTTTATGTCCTACTACATGATCATAAAGTGACATTGTACTTCGATACCCGTGTCGAAACGGGGGCGAAAACTGCTACTTTATGGCCTCGCGGGCATTAAACGTTCTTAATGCCCGAGCGGGCAGTAAAGGTTCTTAATGCCCGAGCGGACATTAAGGATTCTTAATGCCCGCGGGCGACCTAACGAGCTCTCGGGCATATCGACCCTTGAGTTTTTTAAGCAGTCACCCTCGTGCATAAGCATCCGTTTAATGCCCTTGGTACATAAATAACTGTTAAGTTACTAAAAATCTATCATGAAAAAGTGTCGAAAATGGAAATGAGCGCGTAGCTGGAAATATCAAATTGGGTCTGGACATTTATTTTCTATATGAGTCTATATCTCAAAAGCTCACACCTCGTACACGGTATGACACTTGGTATAGCAAATTAGCAGAAAAATGCTATAAGTAATCGATAAACCTTCTTGAAACTTTAATCGCATTTTCTCGAATCAGTTTTTTTTTTCGTTACTGGTTGGCAAGATATTTCAAAAACTATTGGTCCGATCCAGGGCCGTCTTAAGATATTCGACGCCCGTGGGCTACTAAAATAAATGCGCCCCTCTTCATAAGAAAATACAAGATATAGGTAGCGGATGCGCATGCGTTATACAAAAGTGTCAGAACCAGAAAAAGCCAATTCATTACCATTATACTACACAAAAACATAATATTTAACAAAATTTGAAAAAAGACGAAATGAAAAACAACATTTTTTATTTAACAAAGCCAAAGTTACTTATATATTTGCTGTCCTTGCATTTTTTTCCAAATTGATATCACACGTATTTAAGTTATTAAATAGATCACGCTATATGAACAAAATACCCAAAAAAAAGATAAATTAGCAGTTCCTGTAGTGCGAGAATTCCTATGAATTCTCTTTATAGAATATACCATTTGAAATAAAATAAGCTTTTAAACCATTTCTTCATATAATAAATTGCCAGCGTAGTTTGTACGAAAATAGTCCAAATACTCAAATTTTGCCAACATAGCTTTTGTGTTATGTACATAATTCCATGAGCAAATTTCACAACGATTAAAGAATGCAATAAGTATCATAATAATTTATAGTATGTCTTTATATCCCTAATAAGTAAAGAAGGTGGTCTCCGTCTGGTTCTATACAAATCTGAGCCGCTTTTTCTCTACTGTAAATGTTATTATTTTGGATTTAAGCCATTTGAGTATTAGGTCGACACTGTTCAACATCAACAAATTGTTATTTTCATATCTATTGTGTGTATACAGTGGACGCGTAAAGTGTGAAAAGATGAGGAAATCTAAATGAGGGTTATTGTACAAAATTCGTTGATTTTTAGCTCTTGGAAACATGGATATTCTGAAGGGAAGTTGAAAATGTGTCTGGATAAAATTAGTTGCTTTGTATATCAACACGGACTCTCCTGTAAGATTTTCGAGATAAAAATGTCAAAAACCTGAACCCAAAACTAGAAACTCAAAAGGGTCTCATAGTAAACATTAGACTTTGTAATTTTACCTGAAATCCTGAATGTTTGTTCACAATATATTTGAATCATTTCCAGCGATTCTAACTAGTGTGCTGGTGGAGCAGTTTCTATTGCAAATCTACCTACACGACCTATTCGCTTTTCGTCCACAAACAAAATCCTTAATTTTTATACTTTTTCTCGAAAATTTTCTAATATAAGGTTATAAAATTTTTATGTTACCATGAAGAGAATTAACAGATCTATCATAATCAACAAGAAAAATATGGTGTTGCCATTTAGAAACAGTGTCGATGACGTCATAAGTACAAAACAATTGAAGAGGGAAATTGCCTTTGTTACAAATATGTTTCCGGTTTCCGAGATTTTGTCATGTTTCCATACTTTGCGCGGTCACTGAATAATTCTTAAGAAATAACAAAAAATCAACACGTCAATTCAATAAGAACAGTCCATAATTGAGTAATAACCTATTTACATTTCCAAAAAAATAACATTCATAACTAGCCCATATAAAATAAAAGCCCAACAAATTTAGAACACCAAAGTAAAAGATGCAGTTATCTTTATTAACAATCACCAACGATAAAACTGTGATCAAGTAGATCAGTATGATATATTTTTTCATGATTTCATGCTTTCATGATCTCATACATGTTTACTAGATGTCTCATATATCTATATGTCTACTAGATATCTGAGGCATCCAATTTTCTATTTCATTTAGAACAGGTTGTTTGTTTAATTTTGTGAAAAGATTTACAATAAAAATTAATAATAACAAAATAACTAATAAAAATAAAATTTTACACAAAAATTGCCGCCCCCAAAAACTTGGCGCCCCAGGGCTATAGCCCATTTAGCCCTGTGGTTAGGGTTTTCCTGGTCCGATCAACATGCCATTTTTGCTACATGTTTTTATTTAAATAATTGCAAAAAACATTGTCAATTTTGTGAGCTAAATCGATAATTTGAGTATAAAAAGTCACCATTTCGTCAAATATCATTATTTTATATTCTAGTCCATCAAGCGATAACTACTTATGTATAGAATTAAACATATTCGGATTCAGCATCGTTGAAAACTCTGTATAGTTCGATACCATAACAAAAAATCATCTTCATCCATATGTATGTACAAAATATAGCAAATTCAACTCTAATTAGCGACAGAATGGTTTTTCACGTCTGGAATCTACTCGAAACAGCTCGACCTGCGTCATACGCGCAGCTAACGCAAAATACCTACGTAGTTTCCCAGTAATGCGGCTATCGTGGCGGTTTATTTTCGCTATTAAACGCGAAGATCTTGTAGGCAACTTCCAGAAGAAATCAACCGAATCCTTCTTTTATTTGTATAGCAAATGCGAACTGGACGAATACATGCGGGACTTTTTGCCGTGCTTAATTTGCATAACTCGCCTGTAATCCACACGATCCTCTGATGCACGTATAGAGCATTGACATCAACTCAGGCGTGGTTTATAGGCATGTTAAGCGAATACTAAAGGAGTTAGAACCACTACAGCAGTTGCACCTAACCAAACCTTTCAGACCTCTAAGGCGCCAAAAGATAATCGTTTGGTAATAAATTACTTGGAAATAAAAGAAGTTTTAATCGGGCGTTTGAGCACAGTTCGTGGTCTAACGCAGCGTTGAAGTCTCGCGAATAAAATTGGAATTTTGTGATATTTAAACGACTTATTATGGATTTTTAATAATTTTATCGGTTTTTGAAAAAATAGTAACGGGATCTGATGACAGAATTTGCTGATTTTAACAGTTTTCTTTGTACTAAAAGCTCAGGTTGTATCGCAGATAACACTGGTAATTGTACAGGGTGTTCCACGGTAGAAGCAACATACACACAGCTCACACCTCGGTCTACAGCTAGAAAATATTTTTTTTTACTTACTGGCTGTCCCACAACAACGTACCAACACACACTTTTCTTTTGTATATAAATTGAACACTATATATATTATTGCAGTTTTGTAGTCTTGTATTAGGCTATTATCAACTGTTTTTGAAATATTGTAAAATTAATGCCAAAAACAGGTGTTTTAAAAAAGTAATTCTTAGATAACTTTTCGATACTTAGTTATTGTTGGTTTGAGATTTTAGTATGATTTATCAGGAATAATTAGAGGCTTCCTATTATGTGAAATAACTTTAGACTTTTAAACGGAACACCTGTATATCTTATCTTACTTATTTAGGAATAGTTCTAAGTTATTTAAGGAGTATTAATACGTTCATGGGTTGCTTGCAGTGGTTTAACGTCTTAGCCAGCTAAATCGTCTAATCGTCTAATGCTTTTAGGGTAACTGGCTTGCCATCTACACATTTCATGTAACTTGTCGTGTTGTCCTTTTTCTCCTAATATGAACTCCAGGAGGGGGAAGTTTTAATAAACAGGTGAGGCGTAGATTCGTTGGCATCAGAAGAGATAGAGAGTGGTTTTGAGATGTAAAACGAACCAGTTGCAAGCATTTAAATGGTAAACCGATGATTACTTCCTTACTTTGTGTTTAATTTTAATTTAATGTGTTTTGTATAATCTCACAACTCCTCAAAAAGATTTGAATAATTAAAAAACTAAAAGCTGCTCTATAAAAAGAAGTACCATTACATTTGTGACATTGTTACGTCAAGATATACAGGCTGTTCGATTTTAAATTCATATACAGTAAATCTGAATTTATTTTGGATAAATCACACTACAATCTCATATAAGCAATAATGATGGAAGTGTGATATGTTTACTATCTAAAACGGATTCTCTTGTTTCTTTATCCTTAGCAGTTACCTCAAAATATTTTTTTAAGATGCCCCAAATCTTAATCAAAAATTGCAATCATATACCTAGTGCTCCATAAAAAAGAACGTATGTTTTAATACGTTATTGTGGAACATCCTGTTAGCATGAAACTTTGTTTTTAGTGTGGGACACCCTGTACTATCGTAACCATATATTATGTCCCTTCTTTTAAAGTCCATTTTCTCGCAAAGCTAGAGGCGAAAAAATTTGAGAAAATTCTGATGCTGTCCTTGATTAATATGCTACAAAGCATAGATATTAGAAAGCTGTATATATTGGCGTTTCCCCGATTTTTCCAAATTAAGACGAATTGGCGCTGTTTTTCCCCTTAAATCTTATTCGTTTAACTTTAGCAATTAATTACTCCGGAAATAATCTATAGATTTCAACGAATTAAAAAGTAAAATCACCTGCCGAATGCTAGCTTTCAATGTCCATTCTTGTAAAATCATTGGATTAGTGCTTGACCCACAAAAAGCTATATTACGCAATGCCAGCAATTCCTTTATTAGAAGAGCTAGAATAATGAAATATAGACTATAGGCTACCCACTAATTCATAGGTTTAAAGCTTATTACATAATCATTGTTTATCTTGCATTTTCCCTACAAAAGATCAAGTTGAAGCATCTTATGATTGCTGCAATTGACGCGGCGCTTTTCGGTCTTTCGGGCGAGCGGAGAACAGTGTTTACGGACACAATACATATAACGACACGGCGATTATGCCTCGTCAAAGAAATTTGGATATCCGGCGACAGATTACCGAATTAAAAAATAATGGCAAAATGAGTCAATAAGATAACAGAACCACGAACAGGCATTTGGAAGTCCCATGGAACTTCTTGGCAATTTAAGTCGGGTTTCGGGATTAGCATTTAAAATTAATGAACGATCTGCAAAATAATCTATGTGACAAATTTACGATGCTAAATTTGTAAAAGTTTTTTGATATTTCTAAGTTTTATACGCTCAGAGCTGATTGCAATATATGTAATATATCAAGAGTTGTATTTATTTTATATTGTTTGTGCATGTATTTAAGGATTATTAATAAATAAACTGTTGAAACTGTTATAATAGTTTGAATATTTATATAACAAAATCGGGCATACTTTTTAAATATTTTTTGGGTTTGTCAAGTATTCATCAAGTATTTATCAAATATATTTATCAAGTATTTATCAGGTATAATTTAGTATTCACCACTAATCGAAAAATCTGCTAACTCCATATTATTAGATCTATCCGCTTCCATCAAAATCTTGTTTACAACCTTATGGTATAAAACTGAAGAAGACATAAACGCCAATCGATTGAAGATTCTCTCGTACCGGGTCACATATTAAATAAAAATTATGCAAAAATTAAGAATTTAATTGTTAGTTAAAATGACTATCTTGACAAGTTATCGTTATTTTTGTGTATTGATAATAAACTGCTCGGTTCTCTCAGCTGTGTCGGTTCTCTCCGACATGACAGCACCGCTAACGCCTCCCTTCCCCGCAGCTCCTCAAAGACCGTAGAGCGTCGGAATTCACGCGGAGTTTCAGCACGATCTTTTGTATGATTAATGCTAGATACACAATGATTATGTAATAAACTTTAAACCTATGAATTATTGGGTAGCCTATAGTCAGGGCCGGCCCGAGGCGGGTTCAGCGCGTTCCCCGGAACCCGGCCCCGCGCTTTGGACGGCCCCGCACTTTAGACAGTGCCGCTAACTGCCTCGCAAGGTTACAAGTTAACCCCTTCCCCAGACTGAGGCGATTTTATCGCCGCGACAGCGACGATATAATTTTGCTATGTATAGGTATCAAAGGTGTGGTTACGACAAAGAATACAACGATTTACGACAAAAACGATTCGACTCAGTCTGGGGGAGGCTTTACAATCTTACCGCGAGAACAATGTTCTGTTGGCGCCATCTGTGCATGAGTAGAGATATTACAACCAGGGATGTCAAACCGTAATTTACCACGTAAATTACTAAATTAATTACCGTAAGTAATGGTAATTTACCGACTTTTAATTACCGTAATTTACGACTTAAATTACTGATGGAAATTTGCGTCAATTTAAATTACCGTTGGTAATTTACCAGTAATTTACCAAAAATTTTAATTACTGTTGTTAATTTACCGGAATTTCTAACATAAATTTCAAAAACCTTCCACCAGTACTTGCGTGAATGTACCCCACCACTCCTAAGCAGTCGACGAGTGCTGTAAGAGCGTAATTTATCGGGTAAACTACTAAATTAATTACTTAATTCAGTGAAGCCAATAATGCACATTTTAAATCAGAAGCTATAACTATCAAATTCATGATAATATAAAGAAATGTTCTGGTGATCCGAATAAATAGTGACCACTGTTTGTGAAACCGGGCGTTGTCGTTATGTGAGTCGGTAATAAATTACAGTATTTTATTCTATAATTATGAGGTTAGACTGACCATTTTATAAATTGCTGGTATAAATAGTTATTTAACCAACAAGTATATTAAAAAGAGCGATTAATGATCGATAAACAGTGTTCTAATTACTACTGATAACAAAAACAATGAATGCTTTGGTAGAAATGAAGTGTTCTGTAGAAATCCTAATATTTCTGTAGCAATAACATAAAGTCAGTAATACTTTTATAAGAATAAATAATTAAATAAATGGATTATTGTAAACTGAATAAACAATAATTATTTCGTTACGATTGTCAATAGTGCACAGGTTAATGCGTTTAAGTCTGAAATAATTTACTAGAATCAAGGTGGGAGTTAAGTTGTTGAGATAAAATGATTTATATATATATATATATATATATATATATAACTTCGGCGTAATTTTTCGGTGGAAATATTACATTGTCCATGGTTTCCATAAAACTATTTTGAAAACGCCACCTTTTTATATTCTTCATATTCGGCTATCATAGTTGCAAAATTCCCCTTGAATGTCTGCCTGCAGAGGCTTAAAAGAGGCGACCTAATTTTCTAAAGCGTTGACGTATAACGAACAAAATAATGTCTTTGATAAATAATATTTAAACTATTTTAGACTGGTACATAAATTACTAATTCTCTTGACTTTGAAGAAAATCAATATCATAAATTATCCCTTTGTGTAATTCAAAATTACAGAATGCTGCATTAAAATAAATACTATTAAAAAACTAAACTAAACTAAAGATAAACTTAAGTTTGTGAGATTGTTGAATTTTGCCGAACCGTCTGGATATGTAATATTAATTTATAAATTATTGTGTGTAAGTTACAAATAATATCAAATTCGATGCTTAATACATTTTAAGCTGTTGACGATATACCTATAGAGTTAAGATATACAGGTGTTCCATTTAAAATCTATTGACATTTAGCAAACCTGCAGTTATTCGGGATAAGTCATATTAGAATCGCAAACCAATAATAACTGTCAAAAAGTGCGATACTTTTACTATCCAAAATGAATTCTTTTCTATCTTTATCCTTACGTCAAAATATTTTTTGAAAAATTAATGGATTGACATTAATTGCAATTTTTACCCCGCGCATTTGGAACCCGGCCCCGCGCAATTGTTTGAACCCGGCCCCGCAAAACCTTAGGCCGGCCCTGCCTATAGTCTATATTTCATTATTCTAGCTCTTCTAATAACGGAATTGCTGGCATTGCATAATATAGCTTTTTGTGGGTCAACCACTAATCCAATGATTTTACAAAAACGCACATTGAAAACAAGCATTCCGCAGCTGATTTTACTTTTTAATTCGTTGAAATCTATAGATTATTTCTGAAGTAATTAATTGCTAAAGTTAAACGAATAAAATTTACGGGGTAAAAACAGCGCCAATTCTTCTTAATTTGGAAAAATCGGGAAAACGCCAACATATACAGCTTTATAATTTTTATGAGTTGTAGGATATTCATCAAGGACAGCACCAGAATTTTTTCCAATTTTTTCGCCCCTAGTTCTGCGAGAAAATCGACGTCAAAGGAAGGGACATAATATATGGCCACGATAGTATATTACCAAATGCAGTTGCCGACATTTATTGTTAATAATAATGTTGACTTAAAATAAGACAACGAGCCTTAGATTAAACTTTTTTCTATGACGATTTCAGCATTAAATATAAATTTTTTTTTTAAATTTTGCCTGTGCACCACTGCTCTATACCTAGGGTATGCTATTAGCTAATTATAAATTAATTCATGTTGCATACTGGCACAGAATATTGGTGTCTTAGCGGCGTGATGCTCACTTGTGGGGTGATATGGGGCGGAGTCAGAGGAGCCAGCGGACAAGACGTCCTGTGATGATTCTGCTGAAATTTTGGCTGGTACGGCTCCAATGTTCGAATCTGACCCCATCGGTTGAAGAACAAAGCAATGGCGGCGACCCATAACATTAACACTAGGACCACGAGTAGTACTTCTTCGGCACGGACAATCAGTTCCGGTTGATCTGAAAAAGAAAGAAATAAAAATTCAAAAGATTTTTCAAATAATATATTTTTAGAACGAAAATCCGTTACTTATACTCCTTTTACAAATAAAATGTCAAACTTTACTATAATTTAAGGCATATTATTGTAAAATTTAATTCAGCTCTCAACCAACACCATTATATGGAAAATAGTTTCAAATGTAAAATAAATGATAGATTATGATAACTGATGAATATCCATTAAATATCTATGTGGGTACAAATATAAACTAAGGATTATAACAGCTGCTGCAATATGAAGTAGGCAATTCTCGTAATAATATGTAATTATTTAATCAATAGCATTCTAGACGATATAACATTTGTCATTGGTTATTATATTCTGAATACTGCATCGGTACTTGTATATACTTTAAGGCAAATAGATGGTTTACTATATAATTAATAACTAACATCTTTTGAAGCGGTGACCTCAGCTGAGAATAATTTTTTTTTTATTTTACTGTTATTTTATTCCTTCATGACAGTACTATGGGAATTTTGTTTTGACCACTCTGGATGATTTATTATTGTATTACCTACCCACCAAAAAATTATTAGAGCTAGACAGTAATTAATATATTATACATAATTAATATGGTGTTTTTATATTCTAAAAGCGTTAAGAAAAATTTTAAGCAAGAGTATTAGTTTTTTTATCGGCACATCTGGTTTTGCGATTTTTTTTTTTGGGACTGTTGCTAAAAATGTTTGTTTCTATATATCTTCTTAGAACACGCTATTTTTTTCTTTTTATTATACACTTACGCAGTAATCAATGTATTATGGTATAAATTTTTTTACTTTATCATACGCAGTATGTAAAGTATTGTAATCGTGCCGAAAAAAAAATTGGGATTTTAGCGGAAATAGGTCTTTTTGGGTCCCCTGAACGTTTTTGACCAAGGTACAAAAAAATGTCTGTGTGTGTGTGTGTGTGTGTGTGTATGTGTGTGTGTGTGTACCCAATTTTTGTGAATCCGATTCCGGAGAAACTACTAAAGCTATCGGCACGGAACTTCATATTTAGAAGTTTCATGGCCAAACTTAGAGTTGAAAAGCTTTTGGTTCAAAAGGGTCCAAAGGAACTGGGTGTTTACTCCAAGCCTTTTTCAAGGATTTTAGAAATCAGCCGCCATTTCTGTAATTTCGTCAAAATAGTTAAATAATAAATTAAAGCAGAGGAAATTTTGAATAATTTATGCCTATGACATTTTTTGGTAAAATTAATAGTTTAGCTTTTTAGTTTATTCTAAGCCTTTTTCAAGGATTTTGGAAATGAGCCGCCATTTCTGTAATTTCGACAAAATAGTTAATCAATAAATTAAAGTAGAGGAAATTTTGAATAATTTATGCCTATAACATTTTTGGTTAAATTAATAGTTTACCTTCAAGAGCAAATTCTATTTGATCGAGATCGGTCGCATCTGCATTGATATGAAATTACATAGTAGCCAGGATTTTGACAAACATTTTTTTGTGTTGTCACATTTGAAAACAGCTGATCTCATCAGAGGTTGGAGAACCACTATGGAACGTGCCGCTGTAGTGCGCAAAATTATAAAATACAAATTTCAAATAAAA
Organism: Melinopterus prodromus; assembly: GCA_964023965.1. Taxonomy (NCBI): domain Eukaryota; kingdom Metazoa; phylum Arthropoda; class Insecta; order Coleoptera; family Scarabaeidae; genus Melinopterus; species Melinopterus prodromus. The sequence goes on from OZ030392.1 coordinate 4,731,252, forward strand.
TAAGATCACCAATTTGATTGTTTGTTGATAAGAAATATCAACCCGTCTTTATATCTAATTCTAAAAATGATACATTGAGAAAATTATAAATAAAGTATAGCGATGAGTGTAGTTTTATTTTAGTATGTTGGTAGGGATGTGTCATGAACAAATATAAATCTGTCAGAATTTGAATTACCTTTTTAAGGTGCGTTTTCATTAGTGATAATGGCAGTGGTAGCAGACGCCGTTATAGTATTTCCAATAGAAAATTGATAGTGACTCATGTTTATGTACATGCAAAGTAATATGTGTCATTATCACGATATGTAAGAAATACTATAATTTCGTATTCTACTACCGCCATTAGCTACTATTACCTACCAATCGGAATGCACCTTTCGTCAAAGTGGTAGCATTTACTATACAGAAATAATTTATTATTTTTTTTAATACGTATTTCTTAAAAAGCAACGCAATAAACGTTGATGTCGCTCCTGCCAAAAACTAGATAGCGCGACTCGCTCATATGCGCGGCGACACTCCGCCTTTGGTGACGCGCCGTATCACCGCTCGTCGCGCTATTCTGTACTTTCGGCATTTGTGACATAAATAACTATTATTCTAATGACGTAGTGTAGGTAGTGTCAAATGCTGATGCTTTGACAATACCTACGATTTATCTCTATAGAATAGATTCTCATGCAGCTAAACTATTTCTAATTTTCTAATTTTATATATTGTATGATAAAGTCATGTGCCTGGCCACATCAGATTTTTTTTGTTTGCTATTGAAAAAGAAATAATTTTAGTGCTTCTTTTTTAGATATAAATATTATTAGGACAGATGAAAATGTTTTGCTTTTAGATTGGTTTAGAAAACTTACAAATTCGGGTAGATATATTAATTTTTTCTTATCTCATTCCATTAATCAAAAACTTAACACAGCCTTAACATTAAAAAAAAAAGAATAGAAAACATTTTTACTTACTAAATCTAGACACAAAAATGAAAAAAAATTGTTTTCGATATTTTTAATAGTGGTTTTCCAAAAAGAATTACTTAATGGTTTATTATTTCGTTCTCGGACAAATCATAACTATAATAAAATTACTTATATAAATGGTTTTACAACTAGTTTAACTAAAATTTTAAAATAAAATAACATTAGATTTGCAAAATATAATTTGCTAAAAATTAATAGTTGGTTTCTTTTGTTAAAGATAAAACACCTTTGGCTTTAAATTCTGGGATTGTTTATTCTATTCGTTGTTCTTGTTGTAATTTATTGTATGTTGGTCAGACTGGTAATTATTAAAAAAACTAGAATCTCGATACATAAGTCAGACATAAAAACAAGTAAATTGAGGTGTGCATTAGCTCAACATGTTTTTCAGGAAAACCATAGTTTTGATATTGATAATGTTAAAATTTTTGGGTGTTTCTAAAAATAAACCAAAGTGAAATTTTTTGGATATGTTGTTTATTAATGAATTAAATACTTGTCATAAACATTTAATATATATATATAAAATTTATTACTTCTTTAACCGGATATAGTGATGTGATATTATTTTACGTTTTTATGAAGTATTTTATTTGACATTTGTCAGAAGTTTTAAAAAAGTTTGATGCGTTTTGGTTCCTTCTTGTAGATTTCCTAGAAAATTTTTATTGTTGTCGTTTTCCCAAATAATTGAATTATAAAAAGACAGCAAATACAAATTTAATAATTGAGTTAACTAAGTTAATATATTGCAAGAATTAGAATATTATATCTACTATTATATCTACGAGTCATCCGTCGCATACAACAGCTATCAAATCACGCTGTATAAACCGCAAGCTACTCCTAAGTCAAGTGTAGACACCTTTTTCTATTGTTTCTTTAGAACGCAAAGAACTGGGTCAATAGCACCGGTGACATCTAACAACTAGATGCGATCTCACCACCGGAAGCACTAGCTGGTGCGACACTTCTTGTTTGCACCCTAAAAGCATCCCCTTTAATTAGTCGGTACACACTTTTTGTGCCAGAAGGGCTCTTGACAACCCTTAGCAAATCAAGCTTTGTTCCGCTAGGCTGGGCTTGAATTAGTTCGCATTGATCTGAACATCATGGTGGCTGACAGACCCTTTTTTGCCCTTGTTTCAATGTGAGATTACACAATTAAAAGATATATAAAGAGTAGTAATTAAGTAGGTATTCAAAAGGATAAAATTTTGAATAGGTTACAGAAGAAAAAATAAAAAACCGGCCTTAAAGATTTAATAGGTTAAAAGAAATAAACAAAAAAATGCGAGTGTTATTAATCAAAAATAAGAATTCGTTCGCACAATGCTTGTGTAAGATCAACGTTATTTTCTGCTAATTCATAGGCCAACTTAACCTTAAAAAGATGACATCTTTCGGAACTAAAAGGAAATTCGAACTAAGTCTCCAAAAAGATGAAGATTATCAGAGAAGAAATGATCGCAAATGAAATTATTAAGAAGTAATATGAAGAAGAAATTATTGGTTTTATATGTCACTTCAGGACTTGCAATCCGAGTTTCGAATCAAACAAACCCGTCGTGACACCTATTGGGGCTAGATGGAAGTTTAGGTAACTAGGAATTGCTAAATGTTTATTCCTAAACAGCTCATACAGCTGAATAAATTGAAGGGAAAATGGTTATTACGTAAACTCGTCAGTAATGTAGAATCAACTAAAGAAGCGAATGATAATTAACCCAGGTGAGGAACATTTTTGGAAAAAAAAGCACCTCCGCCTGGATTTGAACCAGGAACCCTCCAATTTCCGGTTGACAGCTCTCCCAGTTGAGCTACAGAAGCTGTGGAAACTTATAGGTTAGTAAATATAAAATAAATTATATAACTATTATCAATTCTCTATAAAAATGAATAGCCACATAAATATAAATTCTACAGTTGCAAATGTAACAAACTTTCCTTAACCTGTCTCAATTTGGGGCGTTTACCTTACTTTAAGTAGGGTAAATTTGATTTTCAAGGTAGGTGGGTGGTGATATATGACATTTCGAGCTGACGACCATAAATAATTAGGTTGATGTTGTTAACCTCGCTGACATTAATTGGATGCTATTGGACTATTGGCCGTAAACAAAAACGATCAGGAAGCGTATTGCTAACACCTATGATTGGGCATTGGAAGACGTGCAAAAAGTCCCGTCGATATCGTAACTGCGTCGAGAATTATTCACGGTCAAAACTGACCGAATTGTTTGTTTTTAAACGAAATCTTGCGTTCTATTGAACTTTTAATTCTCTACAAATTTACATCATTTAAGTGCGAGTTGGCAAAAACAAACAACAATTATTTATTTACGATTCAACCGATTTTATGCGTAACCTTGATATAATCCTGCGCACGTAGTAGTACTTTAATTAAGCAGTAATTTGCGGATATTATGGGAAAAACCCGGTGTAAATTTATAACTTGTTCATTGACCAGATACGGGGTACCTACACTTAAATTTCTGGTTTTCTAGTTGGTAAGTAGAGTACTTCTATAATATGTTTCTGCACGGGTATTCAGTTGTGGCCGTCGCTAGTGATATTTTTACGAAATAATCAATACGATATAATAAATATGGAGATAACTAAACAAGATAAGTAAAGATAGTATAAGTGCTTTTTATTCGAAACTAATTAACTCAATTTACGAGCTGAAAACAAGACTAAGGTTAACACGGGGTTAAGCGGTCTCCTTGACCTCACAGAGTGTTACAAAAGTTGTGCGGTAGACAAAGAGAACCTTAGCGATGTAAAATATATTTCCAATGACTTTATCATACTATGTATAAAATTGATTGTTTAGCTGCATGAGATTCCATTAACCAGTAACATAAATATATTAATTAAACAAAATACTCATTATGAATTAACATAACTTCAAATGCTATAAAGCCGGTGCCTTGCGCCATGGGCGCTTATTCGAAATTGTAATTAAAAATACTTTCCAAAAATAATTAAAACGGCGTCAAACGTTTTGATCTAAAAATTATTTAATAAAACACAGCACGCACACGCAGCTACCGCCACCGCCTTCGCCGTCTCCTTCGTTGATCAGGCTCTAGTTGCAGACGTCTGCAACCTCATGCGGATATTTTTTGACAGTAGGTATTGTCAAAACATCACCCTTTGACAGTACCCACTGTCATTAGAATACATCTGTCATATGTGTCATAACATCTGTCAAACCTCGCTTACTAATTTCATATTAATGCGGACGCGACCGATCTCGATCAATTAGAATTTGCTCATGCAGCTAAACTATCAATTTTACCAAAAAATGTCTATAGACATAAATTATTCAGAATTTCCTCTACTTTAGTTTATTATGAAATAGTATATTGTGTACCAAGCCGAGAAAGTGGTTCTTTTCCGGGCGACAGAAGAGTTTATTTTTATATATAGTATGATAAAGTCATGTGCCTGGCCGCATCAGATTTTTGTATATTAATATTTCTGAAATAAATAATAAATCTAATACGGCACTTTGTTTGGGTTTAATTCGTCAAACGGACTATTATTGTGTGACAGAGGTAATTTTTTTAGTTTGTGCGCCCCTGTTGTAGACAAAGACGAAACCAGAAACCAACAAACAAAAGCTTATAATTGGTACTTTTACTTTGGAAATTGGTTTGCGGTTGACTTTGAAGTACTACCGGCGTTTAATTATTATTGAAATTACACGTTTAGACAAAACAAATTGTGATAGCGATATACTAGACCAGTAACACCTGAACTGTTTATAATATGTTGATTAAATCACCCAAATTCATCATCAATTAACGAAGTTTTTAAACATTAAAGTTCAGCGATATACAGAGCGATCTAAAATGACTGATGACAGGTTGAATTTCCCGCCACATTGAATAATTGTGATGTTGGTAATGGTTGCAAATGACAGCTGTTATTTTTGTTCAGTGGCGTAGGTATTCTTTCTTGTATAGGGCTCCTTAGGTATATTACATTGATTATTTTTTGACGTTTCTTAAAACCAATGAAATGCTTCTTTATTTGTCACAAGGGTAAGTTTCAACCAATTATGTCATTATTATAGTGGGAATAAATCTCTTGTAGCTTTTATTTGCCTAGCAACTGTCAGATACTTGTCAGTAATAATTACTTAATTGTGTCAACGCGAAATGGGTGAAAGTCATCGGTTTAGTACCTTTTCTGATGCAGAAATTACAAAAAAGATTTTAGAAACTACTTCGAAAAAAACTCTAATAAGTAATCAGTCTATATGGAGACAATTTAAGACCTTCACCAAAGAAAGAAATTATATTCTGGATCAATCTACTACAACAGCTACTCTGGCATTGAATTTAAAAGATTGGGCTTATAACATGAAAAAAAAAGACGGAAATGATTATAAAGAAGCAGTAATAAACACAATATGGAATAAAACGGCAAAAATAGTTCAAGAACTTTACTTTAATAAGTATAACAGGTCCTTTGATCCTTTCCATTATATAGAATTCAGAAATGCTCGGAATGCAAGAGATGCAAAAAGAAAAATTTTACAAAAACATCCTGAAAAGCGCAAACAAAGTTCTGTGGCACTTTCTAATACAGAATTGTTGCAAATTTTTAACTATTGGGACGAAGATACACCTTGTGGATTGCAAAGAAAGTTTTTTCACGTTGCAGCGTATGAACTAGCTTGGAGGGGAGGAGAAGCTACGAAATGTTTAGTTCATTATTTTAAAAAAGAAACCGACATAAAAAGATTGAATATAATCCCATCTTTACAAAAACTGCACAGGGTGGAGCACAAAGGTGCGCTAATAGTAAATGGTTGACTCCAAACATAAATAACCCAGATATTTGCCCTGTTCGTCTTTTTGAAAAACTAATGAGTAAACGTGAAGAAAATATTAAAACCGAACGCTTGTTTCTTACTCCAAATCCGGCTTGGCAAACTCATGGTTTTTGGTATAAAAACCTTCCTGTGGGAATAAGTTCCATTTCAAAATGGATGAAAGAATCCGCAGAAAAAGTAGGTCTAGACACAGTTACTAAAAAATAACTAACCATTCTGCCAGATCAAGTGCAGTAAGTAACCTTTCAAAAGCTGGTGTAGGAGAACAAGAACTAATCAAGGTCACTGGTCATAATTCTGCAAGTTCGATTAACCATACTTACAATTGAACCAAGAACATCATTCAAATATAATAAATAATCTTAGAGAAAATACGCAGGAGGAAACACTTAATATAACAAGCAATTCCAAATCCGCAATAAATAATGAGTCTCGAAATATTTTTAATTATTGCGTTTTCATTGTACTAATTTAAATTGTTAATTCTTTTAATATATTCCCAATGTGTCAACGATATTTTCATATATTGTAAGTAATAATTAATTAAATTAAATTTTTCAATAATTTTATGACAGTTTTATTGATCTTTTTTATTGCAAAAATTTGTGAATCAAAAAATAATCTAGTCAAATATAACTCGAGAGTTCCATAAATTACAAAATAATTTGACAGATTTTGTTCAAACTTGTTGCCATTTGGCAACAAGTTTTCAAACAATCTGTCAAATTATTTTCAAGTTATTCTCCTGCACACATACTATCTTAGGAACACTAAATACTTTCGAAACTGTGGCGGGAAATTCAAACTGTCCTCAATCATTTTAAATCACCCGTTATAGGGTGTACGGTTTTATTTATGTTTTCGGCGAAACGCAGGTCAAAGATAAATATTTGACCTATTTATTGCTTTCATCAATTTTGATATCAAGTACGGTTTCGTTAGTCTGTACGGTGATATTGTTAAGTCTTTACCTGAAACCGGATAAGCAGGCGTGTTGTTAACCAAAATTGATGTTGTATCTGTCTGAGGGCCTGCTTCTTCTCTAACTTCAAGTTCCATGCCGTGGGAGTACCTCCCGTGGCCCGGTTCCCACTCTGAAACCAAGCAATCATTTTATGCTTTCAGACATTCGTCATACTCGAAGAAGCATTGAAACACCAACACGCTTTTGCAACAACAAAAAAGAAAGATAGTAGATAAGCTTTGGGTGTTCTAGAGCAATACTAAGTGTTAATTTAAAAAGGAGTTTAATTTATTAGAGAAAATTTAGACACCTTTCACTCATCTCTGGAAATCAGAGATGTTTGACAGCGACATATGTTTAAATTAAAGATAATTGATAATCCAAGAGAAATAAAAAGTTTTGGAAGCAAGATGAGTCAAATTACCCTAGTGTTTAAGCACATCCAAGAATATGTTAGCTTCAAGGTCAATATTTGTTTTCTTAGATTGTTTTTATGTTCTTTTTAATGAATTAATGACACATCCTCAACCAGTAAGAATGAAACAAGCCATGGTAGTAGAAATGTAGACAAAAACATGTCATTAATACTAATTTCTTCAGCTTTGGGTGTTCTGGAACAATACTAAGTGTTAATTTAAAAATGAGTTTAATTTATTAGAGAAAATTTAGACACCCTTCACTCATCTCTCAAAATGAGAGATGTTTGACAGCGACATATGTATAAATTTGAGATAATTGATAATCCAAGCGCAATAAAAACTTTTCGATGCAAGATGACTGAAATTACCATGGTGTTTAAGCACATCCAAGAATAAGTTAACTTCAACTTTAATATTTGTTTTCTTACGTTGTTTTTATGTTCTTTTTAATGAATTATTGACACGTCGTTAACCAGTAAGAATGAAACAAGGTATGGTATTTGAAAAGTAGACAAAAACATGTCATTAATACTAATTTCTTCAGCTTTGGGTGTTCTGGAGCAATACGAAGTGTTAATTTAAAGGGGGGTTTAATTTATTGGAGAAAATTTAGGTACACCCTTCACTAATCTCTCGAAATGAGTGATGTTTGTTTGACAGCGATATACATTTCAATTTAAGATAATATTATCAATAATCCAAGAGAAATAAAAAGTTATGGAACCAAGATGACTGAAATTACTATGGCATTTAGGTACATCTAAGAATAAGTTAACTTCAACGTCAATATTTGTTTTCTCACATTGTTTTTATGTTCCTTTTAATGAATTATTGACTCATCCTTAACCAATAGAAATGAAACAAGCTATGGTATTAGAAAAGTACACAAAAACATGTCATTAATACTAATTTCCGGCTAACAATAAAAAATTGATACGTCTATTATTTCGGAAACACATCAAACAACCCGGGGGGGCAAGAAAAAAAGATCGTCAATAATGTATAAGGACATTAAAATCGATAAAACAACAAGTCTCGTCGTTAAAATGTTCTTTCACTTGCGGTCGCTGTAGTTCTCTCGGATACAGCTTTTATTATGTCTCTTCAAGTCTTATTATATAATGCAATTTGCGTGTGTTCATTAGGTGAAATGTCCTCTTAATCTGCATAATATTATAACATTATAATAATTAAGTTATTACGATGACGCAGGATAATTAAAATCCGCCTAATGCCAATGGTTTCACGTGTTTAGTGTCTTATCTGACTGACATAATGAATGCACGTTGTAAAGACTAAACAGAAGGACGTAAATGTGACGGATGTGTCATTTAACTGTCGCATATTGTAGCTGCGTTAACAGTGAAATGTATAACAATATTTTGGAGACTGTGGCGAACTTAATAATAAAATTATAAACCCCTAACCACAACAAGTATTTTAGAACCTAAATACGTATTTCAGCAACTATGTTGCCATCTTCAGTAGAAACTAAAAAAGAAAAGAAAAGAGATTAGCACTTCATCGTATCTTTACTGGATATTGTCCAAGCAAATCACTAGTGGAAGTGACGTCCATGTTAAAAATTAGCCTATATATACCCATTTGTTCGTCACGCCTCAGTGAATTTTGATCATTGAAGCGTAAAAAACATGTTTTAATTAAAGCAGGTCAAACAATGGCGAACTAGGTATAGGACCCCTGTCTGAATTTATTAATTTATCTCTATTCAAGTGAATAAAGATACTTTCCAAGCTGTTTAGTTCCCTATTATTTGACACAGCTTTTACAAGTTTTAAGTCATCTACAACTACTTTATGACCTGTGTCTAAAATATGTTGAGCCACACTAGATTTTTCAAAACGATTATATTTAAAATGAGCTACATGTTCTTTGAACCTAGTTAAAATTGTTCTTCTAGTCTGGCCTACGTATTCCTTTTCACAGTCATGACATTTGATACAATATATACCAGATTTATCAAGTACATCTACCTTATCCTTTGGGTTTCCAAGAAGGTTTTTTATGCTATTATGAGTCGAATATGCTATACAGAGATTTTGTGATGTAAAAATACTTCTCAAACCCCTTGTATATGCACAATCGAACGGTATTTTAACATATTTCTTCTTTTCTACAGACAAAGTGTTTAAAGTAGATATTTGATTTACATACATTTTTTGATTCTGCTTCTTAATCATTCTATCAACTATTTTCTCAGGGTACCCATTATGTATGACAGCATTCTTAATAAACAATAATTCTTGCTGATATCTATCTGCGGACAATGGAAATTTCAATAACCTATTTACTAAACAATATTTCCCTAAGACTTGGGTTAGGTATGTCGACGATATTTTTGCCATTTTTGACACCAAGAAGTGCAGTATTCAAGATATTCTTCTCGTTTTGAATTCTAAATTCAACACCATTAACTTTACTGTAGAACAAGAAGTTAACGGCCAACTTCCATTTTTAGATACTCTGGTAGTCAGGAATAGCAAAAATATAATAGAAATTGACGTGTATCGGAAAGATACTAACACAATCAGGTTTATCCCTAATGATTCGCAGCATCCTTTTCAACAAAAAATGTCTTTTATTAGTTGTTTAGTAAATAGGTTATTGAAATTTCCATTGTCCGCAGATAGATATCAGCAAGAATTATTGTTTATTAAGAATGCTGTCATACATAATGGGTACCCTGAGAAAATAGTTGATAGAATGATTAAGAAGCAGAATCAATTCTTTTTTAGTTTCTACTGAAGATGGCAACATAGTTGCTGAAATACGTATTTAGGTTCTAAAATACTTGTTGTGGTTAGGGGTTTATAATTTTATTATTAGTGAAATGTAATTGGATTAATTAGACAATAATACTGGCCATATACAAAAAAGTCCGATCGCGATTATACAGCCTTGAAATAGCAGGCGTAGACAAAGGTCGGAGTGTTGTGCGACAGTTTGCGTTCTTAATTTGGACGGCCGTCTTCCAGCCCCCCTTATAGGAAGTTAAGTGTATAGAAAAATTCTAATTACTCGAGTACCCTGAGAGATATCGGAATGAAACTAACACTGTTCGGACGAGCATTCTTTGGTCAATCTAAAAGTGGAAAAGTCCGATCCGAAATATGTAAATTAGTATTCGTAATTAACTAATAACTGATTAGGTGACACGAAATATTAGCTAAAAACGGGATATTCAACGAACGAGTTTCTTTCAGAGAAGATTTTATTATTAATAATTTGATTTAAGTTTGTACTAGTCTCTTCTGTTGAGGTTTTCAATCCACAAAAGGATATACGCAAATAGAAGGCATTTTTTATTTTCTGCAAATGGATGCACATCACACGATTTAGCTACAGAACCAATATCGTTTATGTACAAATTAAATAAAGCAGACCCCAAAACACAACCTTGCGGTACCCCCAAGCCGTTTATTAATTCACTTGACCCATTTCCTCCAATCCTAACGTTTGTCTCCTGTTAAATAATTATCAAACCATTTCAATTACTTTCCTCTGATACCGTTTCCATTATTTGTAACCATTTTATAAATAAAAAGCTCTATAAAACAACAGGCATAATAGCTATATAAAATTATACTAAATCAAGCTTTCAATTAGATAACATAATAACGCAAATCAACGTTCAAATCTATCGCGTCATTAATTGATTTAATCCTCAATTAATTTAAGTATATTATTTATTAATGTTTAAGGCAAGCTTTAGAAAACATCCATAGAATTCTGTTATTCATTTTTCAGTCAACGAACTAACTGCTTTGACGAGTTCAACAAACTATCCCCCGGAATATACGTGACTTGTTCAAAATGATAAATCACAAATTGGTCATTTTTTCAGACAGCTAAAATAAATAAACAAAATAATTTTATTCACCTTGACCATTGAACCACATGATAAATTTACAACACAGATTCAATCGATAGTGCGTATACCCAATACATAATATTACCAACGTGTTGTCGGCGGATAGCAATTAGAAATCAATGCCAAAACGAATTACGTGCGACATTGTAAACTATTCAGTTTTGTGCGTCAATGTTAAGAACGCCAAATTTTAACCTTCCATATATAAAAGAAATTATACAAAAGGTGGCCAAGATTTTGTGTGCTATAATCACGTTTTTGCAATGTTGCTCCTCAACACGGTAATTCTAATCACTCGTACTTCATTCCAACTTTTAAGAAATGGACTATAAGAGTGAAACCCTATTTAATTAGAGAAAAATATCAATATATACGTATTTATATTAATGCAAGCGATGGTGTAATTTAGTTTTCGAAGCTTCATGAACATCAAAATTAATAATAAGTTAAGTATTAGACAAGTTGTTTATGATATAACTATTGTATAAATGATGTGGTAATATTAATATAAATAATAAAATTATGTATAATAAAATAACGCATGTATTCCATTATTTTTACGTTGTCTTTAATTATGTAGACGTTGTAATTAGTCATTTTCTATAACGATTATATATTTATTTACAATTTTTTTATCGGTTTAGGTGATTTAGTTGCCAATAAATATGATTTATAGGTATTTATGTTTTTAATAACGCATCCCAATTAGGAACTTAAATAAAAATTAAAAATCGATTTGCCAGGCTTTAATTTCTTTTTAAATACTAGTGTAGTTACAAGTATCTTAGTGTAATTCCTAATCACATACAATAAAACCTAGATTACGCTGTCAAGCTTTTGACATAGAAGCTACTGTACAAAAGCCTTCAATTGAAAGTAACACTGGACCACAAGAAAATATAACAGTAAGTAAACAACTACAGCTTATTCTTCAAAAATTAGACAAGCCAGCGAAAACCAACAACTCTATTATAAAAAGACTAGAGAAACTAGAGAATGCCGCTAAAAGGGCAACCGCAAAAAATGAAAATGGTAAATAATCTTTAACTTTATAGCTTATAAGTCATATTAAACCTGCAAAGAATAGACATATGAGCCAACTATTTGAAAAGCTGCGGAGATAGTGATGATCCCCAAGCCAGGAAAACCACCAAATAAAGCATCCTCCTATAGGCCTATTTCTTTCCTGCCCACATTGTCAAAACTGTTTGAACAACTACTTGCAAAACGACTGAAGCCAATCTTAGATGAAATAAACATTATACACGCTCATCAGTTTGGATGGCGAAACAAACATTCGAAGTTTGGATTGCGAAACAAACATTAGAAGAAAAAAGGTATGCTCCTCTATAATCCTGGATGTGGCAAAAGCCTTCGATAAAGTTTGGCACGAAGGTCTACTCTATAAGCTGGATCGCCAACTACCCTTCGAGTTTAGCAGACTATTAAAATGATACCTTTCTGACAGATACTTCCGGATAAAGCAAGAAGATGAGTACTCAACTCTTAAATGTATTAAAGCTGGAGTACCACAAGGTAGTGTACTTGGCCCAATTCTCTACCTTCTATACACACATTATCTTCCGCAACCAGATGGTGTTACCGTTACCACGTTTGCCGATGACACTGCTATCATGGCAGTAGATACAAATGTTGAAGGAGCAACACTAAAACTGCAGAATGCTGTCAACGATATTAGTGATTGGATGCAACAATGGCTTATTACATTGAACGAAACCAAATCCGTTCACATAAATTCTACCAACAAGCGAATACGATACGTTCCAGTTCAAATAAATAACCCCACCGTACCTAATCGAACACCGCAACATACCTCGGTATGACGCTGGACACCAAGCTCCGCTGGAAAGCACATGTTAAAAAGAAACGAGAAGAATTGGGCATAATATACAAAAAAAAATTACTGGCTTATTGGTAGGAAGTCGGCATTGCCGACATATAATAAACTCTTACTATACAAGCAGATACTTAAACCTGTGTGGACCTATGGTATCCAACTGTGGGGCTGCACTAAGCCAAGCAATATCACCATCATTCAGCGCTTCCAAAATAAGGTGCTAAGAAACATCGTGGGTGCACCTTGGTATACAAGAAACAAAAATCTCCACAGGGATCTTGAGATGGAATTAGTAACCAATGAAATTGGAAAGTTTGCAGAGAATCATGAAAACAGACTTCTTCAGCACACGAATGTCGAGGCAATCCAGCTTCTTGACAATACTGACAGTGTGCGCACACTCAAAAGAACTAAAGCTTTTGAGTTGGGGAAGTGATGTTACAAAAGCAGAGCACAGTGTTATGTGAGTGTTATCTGACAGTGAACACTTAATATCACCTTTTATACTTAGCAATTTAGGTTCGATTAATAAAGCTAGATAGTCATCAGACTAGGTGTTATACACAAGTATCTATGAGGTGCTGTTATTAACAAAAAAATCATTAATATCTTTATCTACGTTAAGAAACGTTTCTGTATTTTTTCAGGAATTTTATTTTTTTACCATAAAAAAACTTAAAAACTATGCAATAAAGGTTTATTTATAGTTCGGGGCATACATAAAAAGTTATATAAGGTGATGATAATTCATACAACGTGTTCACTGCGACTATTTATTTTCTCTATTGTGATTTTTGGTCCATTTATTTGTTTTGTAAATTAATTATTAAAACACCTAGTATCAATGAATAGACAATGTAAACGAGCTGCGGTATATTTTGTGGGTAAAAGCGTATTTACCTTAGGGCTGTTTGCCTACTACTCGCGGCATATGAGACTACCCTCATTTTGAATTTACCTTTGTTGACAAGGGACACCCCCCTAGGATATGAAATAATTTCAACTCTATAGGGGCGAAGTATGCTAAAATAGTTTTACCAGAATACACCATCATGCTGGCCACTTAATTTCGATTATGTTATGATTATAATTATATACAGTATTAATAAAGCTTAAACCAAAAGGCTGATCCTGTAGCTTTTTTATTTTTAATGTTGTTTCTGTTCTATTTTCTCTTGGTGATTTTAAATAATTCTTGGAATCCTGTCATTTTAATATTCCAATTTCGAGTATGAAGTTGGGACACTGTGCATGGGCGTATTCAGGGGGGGGAGCAGCTGCCCCTCCTTCCGTATTTTAGTATTAAGTTTATTACATAGCACTCTTTCCCTTATGAACACTAGGGCGTTTTTTATGTAGAATGCAACAATCTCCCCAAATCGCTTCCAAGCCCGAAAAAAAGTAGACAAGTATTTTTTTTTTTATTTTGATTTTTAGTGCTGCCTATCGAGGCCTCAAATTTACATGGGAAAAAGTACTAATAAGTAACGAAATAATTCGTAAATCTTGAAAATCCACCTGAATTCTGTTTTCTGAGTTCAAAATGGCAGTTTATTATCTTAGAGTGATAAACTTTTGTTTCTAATTATGGTAAAAAAGTCGTTTTTTGTTTTGTGAAATTAACTTATAAATTTTACTTTCGAGATATCTAGCCTATATTATCTATTAAACCCACATTTGTAACTAATGCAATTTTTTTAAACAATTTTTTTTCAATTCGCTTGAAATTATTTTTTTTACCAACTGCCAACTGTTGTTTTCGAATGACAGCATTTATATTTTGGGATGATTACCATTGTTTGAATAATAAAATAATATTCGTTTTCGAATCAGAATAAGAAATGGAGAAAGAAATATGATTAATAAAACTTGTTGACGTTTCCCGATAAAAAAGGATTACAAATCATTTCAATTTTTTCGAATAAATGATATTGAAAACGAATAGTATCTTATTATTTAAACAATGGAAATCATCCCAAAATATAAATGATGTTACTTGAGAATAACAGTTGGCCAGACCGATCTAAATAAAAATAATTTTAGCTGAATTGCTAACAACAATTGTTTGAATTGTTGGAATTTGTGGGTTTATTGGATAATATAGATAATAGGTTTATTAGATATCTCGAACATGAAATTTATAAGTTAACTTCTCAAAAATGCTGACTTTTCTACCATAATTAGAAAACAGTTGAAAATGAATAATAATAATTGATTGTTTAAACAATTGGAAGGAATTTTTAATGAATAATGTGATTGTAAGATAGTAATTTGCTATTTCGAACGCAGAAAACAGAATTCAGGATCATTTTCGAGAATAACAAATTATTTAAAAAATAGAATTTCTTTAAACAAATATAAATTAACTGACAAATAACAATATTTTGGAGACTGTGGCGAACTTAATAATAAAATCATAAACCCCTAACCATAACAACCTAAATACGTATTTCAGCAACTATGTTGCCATCTTCAGTAGAACCTAAAAAGAGGAAAAGAGATATTAGCACTTCATAGTATCTTTACTGGATATTGTCCAAGCAAATCACTAGTGGAAGTGACGTCCATGTTAAACATTACCCTATATATACCCATTTGTTGTTCACACCTCAGTGAATTTTGATCATTGAAGCGTAAAAAACAAGTTTTAATTAAAGCAGGTCAAACAATGGCGAACTAGGTATAGGACCCCTGTCTGAATTTATTAGTTTATCTCTATTCAAGTGAATAAAGATACTTTCCAAGCTGTTTAGTTCCCTATTATTTGACACAGCTTTTACAAGTTTTAAGTCATCTACAACTACTTTATCACCTGTGTCTAAAATATGTTGAGCCACACTAGATTTTTCAAAACGATTATATTTAAAATGAGCTACATGTTCTTTGAACCTAGTTAAAATTGTTCTTCTAGTCTGGCCTACGTATTCTTTTTCACAGTCATGACATTTGATACAATATATACCAGATTTATCAAGTACATCTACCTTATCCTTTGGGTTTCCAAGAAGGTTTTTTATGCTATTATCAGTCGAATATGCTATACAGAGATTTTGTGATGTAAAAATACTTCTCAAACCCCTTGTATATGCACAATCGAACGGTATTTTAACATATTTCTTCTTTTCTACAGACAAAGTATTTAAAGTAGATATTTGATTTACATACATTTTTTTGATTTTGCTTCTTAATCATTCTATCAACTATTTTCTCAGGGTACCCATTATGTATGACAACATTCTTAATAAACAATAATTCTTGCTGATATCTATCTGCGGACAATGGAAATTTCAATAAACTATTTACTAAACAACTAATAAAAGACAATTTTTGTTGAAAAGGATGCTGCGAATCATTAGGGATAAACCTGATTGTGTTAGTATCTTTCCGATACACGTCAATTTCTATTATATTTTTGCTATTCCTGACTACCAGAGTGTTTAAAAATGGAAGTTGGCCGTTAACTTCTTGTTCTACAGTAAAGTTAATGGTGTTGAATTTAGAATTCAAAACGAGAAGAAAATCTTGAATACTGCACTTCTTGGTGTCAAAAATGGCAAAAATATCGTCGACATACCTAACCCAAGTCTTAGGGAAATATGGTGCTATAGACTTTACATTGGTTTCAAATCTGCTCATAAACAAGTTGGCAATAAAAGGTGAGAGACAGTTACCCATTGCAGTTCCCTCAAGTTGTTCAAAAAACTTTCCGTTTATTTGAAAACAATTTTGAGACATACAAAGGGCAGTCAATCTTATATATTCATCTATTTCTGACGGGTCAAAGTTGTTATTGCTCAATAATTCCCTAAGAAACTCCAAAGTTTCCGGAATAGGCACACTAGGAAACAGTGAAGCAACATCAAATGAAATCAACAATTCGCCATCCTCTAATTTTACATTGTTAACCTTATTGACAAATGTTTATAAACATTCCACTAAAGGTCCTTAAGTAATATTAAGTTTGCCTAAACCCCGACCAATTATTTGAAAAATACCAAAAATGTTTTCTTCCCATGCATTTTCCCATGTAAATTTAAGGCTCAAAATTTCAACAACAATAAATACGGCACCATCGCATTTTTTTGGATTTGGAAACGATTTGGGGGATCGTTGCATCTATCACCAGAAAAATGTTCGCAATTTTTGAATCACCCTAATGGGCACCCTTCCCCATTACAGCAAATTAAATTTAGTAAACTGCCCCCATTCCGATTTGAGCTGGATACGCTCATGACACTCTGTATAACGTGAACTTAGCATTATATGTAGTAATGTAGTATATGTAGTAATACAAATTCTTGTGTTCCCAGCATACATTCTCGAACTTCAAATATTTGTTCATATACGGTAATATCTGCATTCCAATTCACAACGCTGGTTCAGCTATAATTTATTGTTATCGTGTTATTTTTCATGTGTTTGTTTATAAGTTTTTAATTTTAATTGTTCATCGTAAAGATAAAACGCGCAGATAACAAAGCATGAATACAAAATTTATAGCTTGGTTTGCATATACGTTGCACACTGTTGATAAAAAGAATTTAAACGTAAATACAGACCATTATTTATGTAAATTCAACTGAAACGGCATCAGTACTTCGTGTCGAACATGCAGATATAGAAGAAAACTGCAAATTGAACCATAAACTGTAGTATTATATCCCATCAAACTGTGGCATTCTATCCCATTATCGTAGACAATGGACTCAATTATTGTTGATAAATAAAAATAATAGTGTGGTTTATTAAACTGAATAGGGTGATGCACACAAATTTAAGTAACTAAAGTAAAGATGGTACTATAAAACGGAAATTTTTGATAATTTTGTCGGTTTTTGAAAATGCAATTAAAATATCTGACACAAGAGTTTGATGGTTTTAACATTGACACTCGATCACCCTGTATGTAGTGTGTAAAACAAACTTTTGAGTAAGGGTGTGGAGTTTTTTGGACTTCGACAACTTATATGCATCAACCCAAATGTAGAATTGTGTGTGTGTGTGTTTGTGTTTATAAGATATAGATAATATGTCGTAGTATATGTGTGTATGTATATACATAAGGTGCACAATTTACATGATTTGTATACCGGCGTGCACATGGCCAATTGTTGTTGGGACTGTAAATCTGTCCCGGATGTTGACTTTTTCAGCTGGAATGAACTGCTGAACCTGCTCCCCCAGTGTATTCTGAAAAGAAAAAGATTTGGTATAGACTTTTTTTTTACTATTTTTCCTGTATATAAAAATATATATTTCAAATATATGTTTCAACACCCTTAAAACATCCCCTAGACGGCTTAGATTTTGTTCACCATTTTTCCGCGTATCTAACAACTGCTTGCAGTTCAGTTACAAACAAAAATAATTTTTCTCAGCTAAAAGTGGAAAATGAACCACTGCACGGATTTCAGCAGTTTTTTTTTCGGTTTTTGGCGTTGTTTTTCAAAACTGGGTTGAGCTGTAGTAATACTAATGCTCTTCATTACTTTTTAAAATCTATTAGTGTAATTTTAGTATTTATATGTTGTATCTAAGTTATATTATCTAGGTTTAATATATTTAATGAGATATATCAGAGAGTTCCAATAAATAATAATATTATTAATAATAAAGATTTTTAACGAATATTTAAAAAATAAATCTATAAATAGTATCTTAAAATCGGATATTTTGTGATCTGTGAAATACAGTGTCTGTAATATGTCAGCTTTATTATGAATGATTAGCTACATTTTGGGTCGCATAAATAAACATGTCCTGAAGGCCTCTATTGGGCAGTACACCAATATTTCCCAAAGGGCCAATAAGTATCGGAGTTTGCTACCAAATTAAACAGACGACCTACATTACCAAATTCTGATCATATTCTTGTTAATTTAAGGGATGGATAATAAGTACCCTACAGTACATGGGTGCACAGCTAGAAATTTTTGTTTAATGCAAATAAATATGCATTGACTCAAAGAAATCTGTTGTTTCAATAGCGGCAAAGAAATATTTATTTGCGGATAAAAACGCATTTGTTTGAAATATTTGTTTGGTAGAAAGAACGTTGATTTGTGCCAAACAACTTATGTTTCCAATTAAAGTTTGCAATTTGTATATTATAAGAAATGAGATTTATTTACTTCAAATAATTATGTTTGTGTTGAGTGAAAGAATTATATTTTTTTTAACTTAACGAAATTGTTGGTTGAGTTAAAATGCTGCGTTTTTTTTTCTTAAATCAAAACCAATCAATTACTTGAATGGAAAGTAATTTTTGTTTGTATCCATATATATTTATTTCACTTAAATAAATATTTCAAATAAATGAATCTCTGCAAGCAAATAAACTAGAGTATTCAATAAAGTAAATATTGTTGGCGTCAACGAAATATGTTTTGACCCAAAAGAATAAATTCAAACAAATATATTTCTTGAAAACAAGAAATCGTTTCTCTCTGTGTGTCAAAACAAAAAACGAGGGGCGAGGGCTAGATAAGAAAAGTGTGTGCATGTTAATAAAATTCTGCACAAGGAAGATTTTTAAATACAATTTCTTTGCTAATTTTAGCCTACTATCGCGGGAATATGTTTAAAGGTTCTGAAAACGAGTTGGACAGATGTTGTTTTTGAATATTTCATAAATAAAGTTTGAAAAAAGTCCGGGTAGTCATATTATGCATTTTAATAATATTATTGCCGAAATATTTCAAGTGTATGCCAAGGAAGTACCTTGCAGTTCGAACAGGTAAGATGGTAATAGCTGATTTATTATTACATTATTGTGGATAACGTACTACTACCCAGCTGATCTAAAACTCCGAAATTTATTGTATGAAAAACGAATTTCCAACTTTCCACCGAGATAAAGTGAATTTCAGATTTTGTCATATTTTCAACCCATATTTTTTATTGCCTTTTAATGGATAGGTGTAATTCTTCACACAAAAAAATAAATACTTCACTCAAAGCAATGTGCTCCCATGCAAGTAAATAATTAGTTTGCTATACCGCAAGTAGATATTTTCTCAAGTTGGGAATAATAGTGATTTGATTAAAGTATGACTTAAAAAGACATAAAGACTTAAATGACCTAAATGACTGACTTGAGGCTTCGATGTAAAATTAACAAATGTCGTCCATCTTTTCTTCATTATTGATTAGAACTGCCAAAGATGGACAAACAACGTGCCTTCTTAATATAATTATTATTATCGTTCCCTTATAAGAATGGGCAAATCTTCCAGTTACATCAAAATAAATCTTACAGTAACAGCAAATTCTCATCGAGAAAAAAAGGCGATAGTTATTGTTGACTTAACTTACAGTTTTTCGATAACATTTTCGATAACAGCAAAAGGGTACCTTGTGCTTGTTTTGCTTATTGTTGGTACATTAAAATTTATAGTTCTGACTTTACGAATCTGGTGCATGCACCGAACTGTATGTATGTACATATATTGTATACATTGGAGCATTGCCAGTTTTTGAAACGACGTCTTGTTTAGAATCGTTAGAAATAGGGCATCATTAAAAATCGACTGGAATACCCATAATGTTTCAAATGATCCATAATGCATTGCCCATTCGACACATCAACATTTTAATTTTAGAAAGTAATTAACCATTCTAATTTAGCACTACTTCTTAAGAAAGTAACTTGCGTATTAATGTTAAATGTATGTTGATGTCGCGTTAGTATAAAAGAAGCAATTTTGCTATACTCAACGAACTGTTTATTTCCTTTCCTATAATAACGAAACAATTATACAATTAAAATCGACGGATATTCGCACTTTTATGATAGAGATAAAGAACAATTTACATATATAATTGCTAATTAGTAATTACTTAGTAACATATTTACAATTATCACAAACTGGCCTCCACATTTTCCCCGAAGTGTTGATAGTTTATAATAATCCCCAATCGTATTAACTCACGATAAACTAATTAATGATTTCAGCGGAAGCGACAAAATACCTACCGTTTATGAAATTATCCGATCCAGAATTAGAATTTAATTTTACGACTTTTAATTTTACTATGGTAACGGTCTAATGATTACATCGCTTGGTTCAAGCAATTATCCTGGATTGCATAAAAAAACATTTTTGCGTAAAAGGATTTTTAAATGGCTCTAAATGCTTGCTTTCACGGAATGATAATGCTGTTTTGGAACGACTATTACGGGCATTCAACTCCCAGTTCAAAGGTTGCACTAAAAGGTTTTAATAGGCTTTTACATGTTTCAATAACAGTATCACGTACATTGGAAAACTTGATTGTAACGGACTTTTGTGCAGGTTTTTGAGTAGGTATTATTTTGTGTGATTCCAAATCTGGCAATTCTGGCAGTCCTCATTTATAATAATATTCAGCCAGATTCTAAAAATATTTTGAAATGGAAACAGATTTTTCATTGTTGCAAATTAGGGGCAATTGTTAAACTTATAAATTATAATATAAATTACATAACTATTATCAATTTTCCTAAAAATTGAATACCCAGATATCTTTAAAAGGAAATATTTGTTTAAAAAATGTTGACAGTCATTAGCACTACATAAATAAAAATTCTACAGTTACAAATTTAACAAAAATTGCTTAACCTGTCTAAATTTGGGGCGTTTACCTTACCACCCCGTATTAAATATGCCAGTAAACCAAAATCCCTTTATTCCGTCAAACTTCGTCTTATGTTTGAGCTTTTAATTAAACACGTCTTGATCATAATTAATTTATAAGAACCTACTCGAGTACTTTAAGAAGTTTTTTTGCTGCTACGAGCAGTACCAGAAATTCCTGAAACTCCGTATTTCAGGAATTTCAGATATTCTCTTTGTTATAATTTATCGTATCGCATAAAAAGCCTTAAAAGTAAAAAAGCCGAAAAAAGAAAGCACGTGAAAGGACGTAGGTAAATGTATTATTACACAAAGCACACATAAAGGAGTTTCCGATACAGAGAAAATTATGGGACCAAGATAAATCGTAAAAGGTTATATCTAGCGGAATGGATATTACGGTACGTATGTACCTTAAAGCTGCTATAAAGCATGCGATCGCTTCCCGTGTATATATCGGAAAACGTCCGCAGCCTTGTTATCTGGAACGCATTACTTTTCCAATGTCGACAACTGTGCAATTCACAGACACATCTCAGATACAAAACTTTATCCACCATCTTAAATGTGTGCTGTAAAACGCTCCGTTTAGATTCAATTCTGAAACTGAAATAACCAGCAAAGCTGAAAACTGTTCAGAGAAAATCATTTCCAAGTCGATTGTTACTATTTTTAACAGACAGTAGTGACAATAATAGCAAAATAAATATTAAATTCTGTCCTACTTTTGACTTAGTAATAACAATATTTCCATTATATATTTTTATAATGAATTTTTTATATATTATTAAAAATAAATATATGAAAAAAGTCTATAAAAATCACAAAGTCTGTAGGTAAACATATATTTAAACACGTTGGGTATTTATTTATTTCACTCTCTATAAAAGTAACACCAGAAGCATATTCAATATAATTTACTGCCCATTTTATTTTCAAGGTATATGACGTAAGCCTTGTCGTAAATCAACGTTTATTAGTACTTAATTTATTTTCAATTAATGCGTGTCTGTGTTTTCTGTCAGTTTCATGATGCGATAATGACAATAAATGTGCTATTGTGCAGTAAATAAGAATTTTTTATACGTTTCTAACACCTTTGAGTAACCACTTAACCGGTTCACAGAAATGTTGAGTTTTTAAGTTTTGATAAAAACGAATGTATGACATTAATTGCAATACATATAACATATTAGGACACATGTATTAGGACCATACGTTTTGTTACAGTTTAAGAAAAAAATATTTTTGGTTGTCAAAGAGCTTTTTTCTGTAGCACTGATTGAAATACGTTTGGTATTCGAACGGACAATTATCGCAATTTAGGGGTTGTTGGCCAGGGGGCAAAATTCAGAGCGTCGAAGGACTACTAGGTCCTTTAATTACCTACAATTTCATAGAAATGATGGAAATGATAGACAATTATGCAACAATTTTTGCAAAAGTCACAAAACAATTTCTGTATCATTTATCGCATAGTATTTGAATTAAACCAAATTTTCTATCAGTGGAGGTTAATTTGAATAATAAAACTTAGCTTATATACATACACCTAACGTAAACGTCCCAAATTCAGACACTCCTAAATACCGACATATTTCGGTTTATGCTAAAAGTTGATTATTTTAATTATTGATTGATTGATATATTGATTATAATAATATAGTGTACTACCACTATTATTGACAAATTTAATGTGTCGGAATTAGGTACATGAAAATATAGCGCGTCCTTAAATCAGACATGTGTGTCGGAATTGTGTACATGGTTAGAAGTAATATATAAGGCTCTATTTGGTGTCTTTATACAAGAAAATAACATATTTTACATCGTTTGCTAGGTATAATACAATATAATTATTACACTAGCAGCAGAGAGCAGAAATTTTGGTATTAATACACCACCTTTGGAGATAATAGTTGAACACTCCATTAAAAAAATCATTAGTCTGGCCTGAAACTAGGGCTTCCAATCCCGCACAAAATATTTTATAATCCCGGGATCCCGGGATTGATCTCGGGAGTCATTCCAAAAAGCAAAAATTGCCCGATCAAAACACCTGGGATGCCAAAAGTTACCAAATCTAGTCAGTAAGAAACACCTAACATATACTTGATTGAACAATATCTTATACCCCGAAACTTGATCAACGTTTTCTAATTTTACCTGACTAGTAGAAACCCAAAATTATCGGTTTAAAAGGTGTCAAAGTGCGCGTATTAACATCAATAATAAACAAAATTTAAACTGTATGAGATCATAACTTGCCCTTCCAACATAAATATGCTCCAAAATTTTACGTTTTTGAAAATTTTTTCGAGAATAGGCACGACAAAAGAAATTGTTTGTTCGAGCCAAATTTTCGAATTCATACGTCATGGATATTTATTATGCAAGTAGACAAACTGTTTGCTGTTTAAATATATCATTTATTGTTTACTAAAAAATATAGGTATAATGACTTTTATACCTAGTTCTGAATGTGTTTTCTATTAAACCGTTATTTATTGTTCAAAATTGATGACATATTCAGTGCAACTTCTTAAATTTAAACAAGCTGAAAAGATTTATGTTTGTCTCCACATTCAATTAAATCTACTTCTTGCAAAATCTGTTTCTCCTATTATAGCCACGTTGCTATAAAGTTTATAAACGAACATTTTAAACTTAATGATACTTAATTTAATCAGAAAGGGTGCTCTTATAGATTGTAGTTCATACTTAAAAAATAGCAACTCATTCAGTTAAAAATGTAACCAAAATTCCATAACCTGTATGCATTTGAGGCGTTTACCTTATATGAACTAGAAACCTAATTAGGTAACCAAACACGCAAAAATTTGAATCCAAAACTCCAGTAACCGTCAAATTGTAAATAACCAAATGAAACCGCACATTTTCATTGCATTTTAGTTTTGCTTTTATTATGTAAATCTGAGAGTAGATACACGCGGCAGAAAATATACGGATTCGGTTTTGTCGGTGGTGTGCTGCAGCGTTGACATTGTGCTTTATATTTCCTTAGCAAATAGAGTGCTCACCGAGGACCGCGGAAAACCCAAACATTTTTATTGCGCCGTGTGAGTTTTACAGTTACATTATTGACGTGCGCTACTACCGCGCTCCGATTCCCCTTTGCTACGAAAAAAGGGCATGCGAGAGAATACGGTTGAAAGACTTCCCTGCTATGCTCGGTACACCTTCCTGACATGAACACGAAAATTGAAATTGTTTGGCTGCCCCCCCCCCCACATTACATTCTAAACCAGTGGCGGCTCGTGAAAATTTGATTTGGGTGGGCAAAAAAAATTAATGGATTTTATTGGTCTTGATAAAAGCTCTATATGGTAGTCACTACCAAACAAAAACCAATACCAATACCAAATTATATGCCTAGTTCTTTGACATATATCTTGTCGTTGTAAGACAAGTAGGCAAAACTATTCTTTAATAAAAAATCTACTAAATCTACCCGTGTTCCGGCCAAGATTTCAACACATTACCATCATCACTCCACTCGCAACTGTAACCGCTAAGCGACTAACCACCAAACAAGACAGTAAACATAACCCCAAAACGGCGTTATACTCCAAAATTGCGGGAAACAAAATACCGCGAAGCCTTGCACTTGCATTTGATAACACATGACCATCACGTCGACAGACGGACCAATCACATCTCGAGTCCGCACCGCTAACTCGCTGACGTCACAGCCTGGACATCACAATGTAATACGACAGGGAATTAATTTGTAGTTTTAATATAAATCGATATAAAAATGCATATATTATAATAAAAGAGATTTATCGGAATGCATTTGTACGGGATAATTTATTATTATTATTATTTATTGAAAATCTCCGATACATCTCATTAAATATTGGAAACCTAGATAATATAATTTAGATACAACATATAAATACTAAAATTACACTAATAAATTTTGAAAAGTAATAAAGAGGATCAGGGCAAATTGGTAGTACCGAGCTTCGCTGAAGCCTAGGGTACTCCCTTTGCGGGTATCACTGCAGCTCTACCCAATTTGGAAAAACACAAGGCCATTTATGCGTTGCAACGAAAATTTTCATTTTTTCCTTGCAAAGCAAAGGAAAACTGCAGAAAACCCTTGCAGCCTTGTGCAAAGGTCATTAAAAAAAAACACACACACACACACATTTATTAATAGACAATATACATTAAAAGAAGGTAAAGATGAAATCTTAAGCAGCAAATTTAGGGTTCTTTATGATAAAACTCTCCTCAAAATATTCGCGCTTCCCAAAACCGCAATTTCTTGAATTTCCCAGGGCGAAATTTTGCACGGCAACTCTTTAACATGTTTACTATAATTTAGACTAACTGCTCCCAATGCACCTACAATCACCGGAACAATGTTCACTTTCATTCCCCACATACGTCCAACTTCTATTGCGAGATCCTTATATTTAAGTTGTTTTTCGTGCTCCTTCCTTACAACATTCGCATCAGCAGGTACCGAGATTTCTATGAACGTGCACACCTTCCTCTGGAAATCCTTTACCACGATATCTGGCTTATTAGCATCAAGCATTCTATCAGTGACAACAGGCATGTTCCATAATATGGTAATATGATCATTACTCACAACAGGAGCTGGGATGTGGTCATACCACCGAGACACATCCATTGCTAAACCTAGTTGGGAACAAATTATAATGTATATATGTTCCAACCCTATCATGCCTAGCAATGTAATAATAATGTATTATTATTAATTATAAATATTTTGGTTATTGAAAAATGTGTGTAAATAAATAATGTTTTTTTTATATTTTTTGTTCGTGTTTCTTTGGGTGGGCAGTGCCTACACTGCCACCCCTGACGAGCCGCCACTGTTCTAAACTGAGAATGACTCTCAACTTTTCTCGTGTCTTATATCCGTACAGATCAGGCATGTGCAACTTTGACATCAATAAAAGATATCCATAACTTTTTTTATCGAATATTTTTAATGAGGCTGGATGCTAAATGATAAAACTGTTCATTCAAGTAGAATACGTAAGAGTTTTGAACCGAAAATTGATCAAACGGTTACGCCTAAAATTAGATTGAATTAAAGGAGTGTTATCTAATCAGAGCGCCGGTCGTCTACATAAACAATAATGTAAAATAAAAGTCCATTCAAAATATGCCAGCATGACGTTTTCGGTCATGTTTTGCGACTCTGGTAAGTGATCGTGCATCTTTCTTGTCAACTAAACATCAAATCTGGACGAGGCAGATACAATACAAGGACCACATTTGCCTGAATCAGGAGTTATGCGAAGATCAAACCTACATCGTAGATATGATCGGGTTCAAATGCTGCCGCGGGATTGTATATGCGCAATAAATAGTTTATTGAATATCAGCATACACGGAGCAAGCTATAGTACTATAGTTTTTGTGCTATAGTTTTTAGGTTATGTTTCTATATCGATATCTTTTATTTACTAGTTGTCATATAAATTCTTATCACAGTAGCCGTTGCGGGTTAATATTGTTGCCCCAAGCTCTATTGTGATCATAGTTGTGCCCCGTTTATTATATTTATTAAAACTTGTAGGCTAAAGTAGAGTTAAATTATCCACAATAAGATTTTGTCATGATTTTATCCCAACTTTACGAAGTTGACAGTTTACTACAGTACCAGCAGTAGTACTACAACCGCTACCCGCAAAATCCCCTAGATTCTAAATATAATCACCACAATTTTTAAATTTCTATAAAATTAATACCGTAAAGTAGAAAGAATAGTACATTGCACTCGATTTATAAGACATTTTGCAGTAAATAAATATGTGGTAGATAAGTCATTATCAGGCCAAATATTATAGATTTTGCATATAAATGGTTCCCGTAGTAGACTTTAATCCTTAATTCCTCGCATCTAAAAAAAAGATTTACTATCAAAATGATTCTGGAACAAATACGAGAAAATTATCAATTAATTTAGTATAATCGACTCATGTAATTATTGGCCATTTCATATTTTTAATGTCAACCGATAATCACCAAATAATCGTTTACAAAGTCTTACAAAGTACGCCAAATATACGTTATTATAGGCAATACCATTAAAAACTAAGTTGAACTCGTTTTCGCGTACTTTTCAAGATAATTGAATGTTAAATGACTCAGCCAAAATACCAGACATTCTCGTAATTGTTTCTACATTTCACAGGAAAATATTCACACGCATAGAAAACGCGGTTTGGGAAATTTATTGCTTATTTGCAATTAACATAAGCGATCTGTTGAAACTACAACTATGTATTCATAACATGTTTGATACTATGTTTTACCCGAAACTGATTAATCATGACTTGTACCATAATTTATCGAATACAGCGGTAGCAAAAAGACGCAACATCATCAGATGATGTTCCTAAAAACGGCTATTTTCCGGAATTTTTTAAGAGGACGGAACATATCTATGTTGATTTTATTTTCTTAGAACGGTGTCGATAGCATATAATGATTAAAGTTACCAGAATCATGACTAATCACTGTTTACCTTAATTTTTTTTTAATAGTACCACTGCCAAAAATATCAATATATTTATATAAAAACAGCACTATAATTTTGTTTTTAATAACAAAATTCCGATAAACCAATTATGATTGGGAATACCATCTGATAGGAAGGTAAATATAGTAAACATAATTTTTTTGTTTTAATTTGTTTTAATGTCTTCAAATTAAATAGAAAGAAATGAAAGATAAAAGTTGCCATAAATACACAGATGTGTAAAAATAGATCGCTAAAATTAGAACAAAAATAGATGCGCATTAAACAAATGCTAACTGTTGTTGTTGTGGTCACGATGTTTTCCAGTATAAATTTCAAGTGTAATACTATACGTTTATAAAAGAACAAAATTGCAAAAATATGCAAATACGGTCTTCGTGTTGGGCTATACATGAATTTGTTGGATAGGTTATTGTTATTATTCAAATTTAAATACAACTAAATCACTATTTAATCATTTAATTTAACCAATTTGAATACCAGTTTAAATACATTTCAGAATTACACAGTACGTGGCAAAAAGTAGTATATATAATTTCAAACTAGGTAAAACTGCATTTAAAATACGCCAGCATTCCCGGATTATGCTAGAAAATGGAAATTTACCATGTCGATTTATTTTTTAATATTACCACTGACAAAAATATCAATATATTCATATAAAAATAGCACTATAACTTTGTTTTTAATAACAAAATTCCGATTAACCAATTACGATTGGGAATACCATCTGATAGGAAGGTAAATATAGTAAACATAGTTTTTTTTTGTTTTAATTTGTTTTAATGTCTTCAAATTAAATGGAAAGAAATGAAAGATAAAAGTTGCCATAAATACACAGATGTGTAAAAATAGATCGCTAAAATTAGAACAAAAATAGATGCGCGTTAAACAAATGCTAACTGTTGTTGTTGTGGTCACGATGTTTTCCAGTGTAAATTTCAAATGTAATACTATACGTTTATAAAAGAACAAAATTGCAAAAATATGCAAATACGGTCTTCGTGTTGGGCTATACATGAATTTGTTGGATAGGTTATTGTTATTATTCAAATTTAAATACAACTAAATCACTATTTAATCATTTAATTTAACCAATTTGAATACCAGTTTAAATACATTTCAGAAATACACAGTACGTGGAAAAAAAGTAGTATATATAATTTCAAACTAGGTAAAACTGCATTTAAAATACGCCAGCATTCCCGGATTATGCTAGAAAATGGAAATTTACCATGTCGATTTACTTTTTAATATTACCACTGACAAAAATATCAATATATTCATATAAAAATAGCACTATAATTTTGTTTTTAATAACAAAATTCCGATTAACCAATTACGATTGGGAATACCATCTGATAGGAAGGTAAATATAGTAAACATAGTTTTTTTTTGTTTTAATTTGTTTTAATGTCTTCAAATTAAATGGAAAGAAATGAAAGATAAAAGTTGCCATAAATACACAGATGTGTAAAAATAGATCGCTAAAATTAGAACAAAAATAGATGCGCGTTAAACAAATGCTAACTGTTGTTGTTGTGGTCACGATGTTTTCCAGTGTAAATTTCAAATGTAATACTATACGTTTATAAAAGAACAAAATTGCAAAAATATGCAAATACGGTCTTCGTGTTGGGCTATACATGAATTTGTTGGATAGGTTATTGTTATTATTCAAATTTAAATACAACTAAATCACTATTTAATCATTTAATTTAACCAATTTGAATACCAGTTTAAATACATTTCAGAATTACACAGTACGTGGCAAAAAGTAGTATATATAATTTCAAACTAGGTAAAACTGCATTTAAAATACGCCAGCATTCCCGGATTATGCTAGAAAATGGAAATTTACCATGTCGATTTATTTTTTAATATTACCACTGACAAAAATATCAATATATTCATATAAAAATAGCACTATAACTTTGTTTTTAATAACAAAATTCCGATTAACCAATTACGATTGGGAATACCATCTGATAGGAAGGTAA
The DNA here is from genome assembly GCA_964023965.1 of Melinopterus prodromus. Lineage (NCBI taxonomy): Eukaryota > Metazoa > Arthropoda > Insecta > Coleoptera > Scarabaeidae > Melinopterus > Melinopterus prodromus. The sequence goes on from OZ030392.1 coordinate 4,761,385, forward strand.
ATATAGTAAACATAGTTTTTTTTTGTTTTAATTTGTTTTAATGTCTTCAAATTAAATGGAAAGAAATGAAAGATAAAAGTTGCCATAAATACACAGATGTGTAAAAATAGATCGCTAAAATTAGAACAAAAATAGATGCGCGTTAAACAAATGCTAACTGTTGTTGTTGTGGTCACGATGTTTTCCAGTGTAAATTTCAAATGTAATACTATACGTTTATAAAAGAACAAAATTGCAAAAATATGCAAATACGGTCTTCGTGTTGGGCTATACATGAATTTGTTGGATAGGTTATTGTTATTATTCAAATTTAAATACAACTAAATCACTATTTAATCATTTAATTTAACCAATTTGAATACCAGTTTAAATACATTTCAGAAATACACAGTACGTGGAAAAAAAGTAGTATATATAATTTCAAACTAGGTAAAACTGCATTTAAAATACGCCAGCATTCCCGGATTATGCTAGAAAATGGAAATTTACCATGTCGATTTACTTTTTAATATTACCACTGACAAAAATATCAATATATTCATATAAAAATAGCACTATAATTTTGTTTTTAATAACAAAATTCCGATTAACCAATTACGATTGGGAATACCATCTGATAGGAAGGTAAATATAGTAAACATAGTTTTTTTGTTTTAATTTGTTTTAATGTCTTCAAATTAAATGGAAAGAAATGAGAGATAAAAGTTGCCATAAATACACAGATGTGTAAAAATAGATCGCTAAAATTAGAACAAAAATAGATGCTCGTAAAACAACTGCTAACTGTTGTTGTGGTCACGCTGTTTTCCCGTGTAATACTATACTTTCAAGTGTAATACTATACGTTTATAAAAGAACAAAATTGCAAAAATATGCAAATGCGGTCTTCGCGTTGGGCTATACATGAATTAGTTGGATAGGTTATTGTTATTATTCAAATTTAAATACTACAAAATCACCGTTTAAGCATTTAACTTTTTGAATCAATTTGAATACCAGTTTAAATACATTTCAGAATTACACAGTACGTGGCAAAAAGTAGTATATATAATTTCAAACTATGTATTTTGTCGATGCATTCTAGATGGAGACATCTTTTTTTTAAATTATCAAATATGACATAATATGCAACTAATGCAATACAAATATCGTTACTCCATATGGAACCGAACAAAACAGCTTTCATTTTACAAAACAAATTTCATTTTCATTATGTTATCTAATATCAAAGTTCTAAATATTTTAAACTATTAACACGATTATTCAAAATAGCACATCAAATTTTAAATCTTTTTAAACAACGTGTAAAACATAGAGATACATTCTGCTCACTGGATAGAAAACAGTAAATGCCGGTGTAGAAGTTTCATGCACAGAATTGCACAGAACGCCCAGAATACCGACGACACAAAGCAAATCGCATGTAAATACTGGATTCACAATTAAGAGAACACGTTTTTCGAAACCTGTACCTTTGAAATAATAGTTCTAGGCAAATCAGACTTGGTATATTTATTTGGCATATATTTAAATAAAGAAAATCACAAAAACAATGTTTCAACTCCTAGTTACTTCTAAGTTACACTTAAAAATGTAAATTAATAAGGCAAAACAAAGTGGAAAAAATGTCAAGCATGCTTTGAATTCACGTATGAAACCCTAATAAAGATGACAAATGAATTCAGTTGTCAATTTGCGTTGATTAGAAGCGTCATTGGAAAAAAATGAGGCATCTTAGTGAAGTGCAAGTTGCTCGTATTGACCTTTTTCAGCATGACCACTCTACACTTAGTTAGCAGACATTACACATAATATAACTGGTTATTTGTTGCCACAAAGAAATGGAATGTAAAAATAAAAACAAATTATTAATGACATGAAATGTGTATAATCTACGTAACTCAAAGTACTATATATAAACAATGTAATGTGGATTTTCCATAAAAGTATGTAACTGTGTTTTACATAAAATATGTGAATGCGTGTTCACTCATTCATGTGTAACTTACAATTAATTGTGTAACAGTTTACCTTTTATAAGTGGAATAAATACTTACGGTATTATGTATTCACATATACAGGTTAAACCAAAATATTGAGCCATATTGATCTAATGTATGTATGTATGTATGTATGTATTGAGTTTCAGTGTATTATATTGCTGACTTATGTGCCTGCAGGATGAATGCTAATAATAACAATAATAACATTAACTTATATATTTATTAAACTGTAAAGTATAAAACACCAGCAAGCAATAACTTATATGTTTAACACACTCAAACATTCTTAACAACATTAGCCGATTTAACTTAATTTATAATGTTTGTACAACATAATTTCTTCTGCTTACTTACAATAATATTTACTAAGTACGCCTATTACTACAACAGGGTAATAGTATATTATAATACAAGTTGTATAAGACAAAAATTGGCGCACGATTAGTTTCCAAATGGAACGAGTGCGCCAATACGTCTTATAAAACGAGTGTTTTTTCTACTTTGCGACATTAAATTTACATAAATTTCGAAAATTACGATTGTCATCTTACAATTTAGAGTCGTTTCATATTCAACAGTTGGTATTTGTAGTAAACTTCACAAATACGACTGACGCGAGTCAATAGCAATTGAGATGTCAGCCTTATTTGACATTTGACGTCAATATCATCAATCCTAGAAAACTAAAAGTTACCAAATGTTTGTGACCTAGTGTTTTCATAACGACACCAAAACCGGTTTCGTTATGAGTTTATAACGAACGCAAAGTAGAAAAATATATCTACAATACGAAGAATACAAAGTACGTCACTTGCAACAGCTGGTACTTCTATACTGCAAAACCACCGCTCTAGTCGTGGCTGGAACGAAACTACGCGTAAATACGCAGCACACAAAATATGTTATACACCGTTATTTTGTGTTAATCATTACACACACGTTTTATGAAATGTATGTGATATTATGTAGTTTCTATCATTCGGCTATGTAGGAATACATATTTTACTGAAAATCAAACAGAAAATATGGAACTTCACATATTGGCACGTATTTTTTTTTGTAGAAATGGAGATGGGCTGGTGAAGTCGTACGCATGCAAAATAACCGTTGGTCAAAAAACTGACTGAATGGGACTCCATGGTATAACTGAAGTATTTGCACGGTGGTCTGGTGCAGGTTGTTGATTTATCGCTCTTGCTTTCGCGTGTGTTTTTGGCGGCTGTAGTGCCTTGATTTGCACTAGAGTTACATCACAACATTCGCGGTTTATCGGTGATCACTACTGTACTTTTTGAGCTGAGAATCGAGTGTGAAATAGTGCGTTATTTAGTGTTTTCCGTTCCGTGTGGATGCGAGGCCATGCCGTCTGAGGTGTGCGTTTTTTGCTCAGCTCCAACCGGTCAACGTAGACCTGGGGTCACCTGCTGTGTTTGCAAGGCGACTTCACACTTGAAATGCGCTAGCATCCCCGCTGAACTGTCGGGTGTGGGTGCTGTCCCTGGGTTCTCTTGGAGATGTTCATCTTGCATTGGAGGTGTTGCGGACCCGGGGCGGCAATCAGTGGAGATTATGAGCGCTGGCCTTGTTGAGGTCAAGAAGGAGATGCAATCTTTTCGGCAGTCATTGGATTTTTTCAGCACTAAGTTTGATGAGTTCAACGCTGAACTCCAGAATGTAAGAGCAGTCTCAAAGGCCGTCGAAGATATGAGGGCGGAGTACGATTTGCTGAAGAAGGGGTGTGACACTCTAAGACGTGAGGTTGATGACTTGCAGCAGTATTCAAGAATGAATAATATGGAGATCAGCGGTGTACCGGAGCATCCCAGCGAGGACGTTCTCGAGGTGGTGCAGAAGTTGGGAGTACACGCAGGTTGTTCCATTGCCGGTGAACTTGTCGACGCTTGCCATCGCGTCCAAAAAATGGATAGGACTTCAACCGCACCCCGGAACATCCTTGTCAAGTTTGTCTCGAGGCAAGTTAAGAACGCCACGATTGCTGCCGTCCGGAAGAAGAGGGGTGTCTCGTCGGTTGATATCGGGATTGGAGGCCCTAGTAGCCCAATCTATGTCTCCGAGCACCTCACGGTGAAGAACAAGTTTCTGCACAAGAAGGCAAGAGATTTTTGTCGTGCGAAACATTATGACCACTGCTGGACCAGAGACTGCAAGATATTCATTAGGAAGAAGGATGGAGCTCGGCCTGTGCACGTCTTCGATGAGGACTGTCTCTCACGCTTATGCTAAACATAGACCAGTTAACCAGTTAATTTAGTAGTACACAGTTAATTTCCAACAGCTCTCTCTCTCGCATGGATCTTCAGGTATATTATCAAAACACTAGAGGACTTAGAACTAAAACCAATGAATTTTATACGTCGTGTCTTGCTTCTTCGGCTGACGTCATATGTATCGCGGAATCCTGGCTGAACGACTCCATTGGATCTGCGGAGTTGGTTGCCGGTGGGTACCTTGTATACCGAATGGACCGTGATCCGGTTAGGAGTGGAAGATCCGATGGCGGTGGTGTTTTCGTGTGTGTATCTTCGAACTTGGTGTCTGAGTGTAAGAGTGGCTGGGCCAGTGGGGGCGTTGTTGAAGATATTTGGGTATCAGTGCGTCTGAAAGAAAGTCAGTTTTTGCATTTGTGTTGTGTGTACGTTCCACCCAATGCCACCGTTCCGGATCTCGAGTGCCATCTTGATAAGGTGTCGGAGGTTGTTTCAGGTAACCCTAGCGACTATTTCTTAATTGTTGGCGATTATAATGAGGGGTTGCTTAATTGGCTTCCTGATCCCGGCTCCGGGCTTCTTGTCGCGGGTAATGTCGTGCTGGACCGTGCTGAGCGAATGGTTGATGCCTTTTCTTTTCTTAATCTTAATCAGTTTAATAACGTTCGTAATGTAAATGACAGAGTATTGGACCTTGTGTTCTCAAATGTTGCACCGGTGACGGTTGCTGCGTGCGAATCACCCTTTGTTTTGGAGGACGGGCATCACCCGGCTCTCGATATATCCCTTGCGCTTGACCACGACCGATGTTTGACGGGAAAATCGTATGTTAGATATGTCTTTGAACGCGGGGACTACCGGGCCATAAATGATGTATTTTTTGGGATCGACTGGGGACAGGAGATGGGGGGGCTGGATGTGGACCACTCGGTGGCGTTCTTTTATAATATTCTTCGTACAGCAATTTCCAATCATGTACCCAAAAAAACGATCAACAAGAATTCGTGTCCATCTTGGTTTAGTAGGGACACAATTTCCACGCTAAAGTTGAAGGATAAATTTCACAAGAAATGGAAGAGATACCGCGACGCCCGCGACTATTTGTCGTTTTCACACTTCCGCGCGGCAGGGAAACGTTCGATCGCTGTCGATCGTCGCAATTATATCGCTCGTCTCGAGAACAATATTAAATCGGATATTAAGCCCTTCTGGTCACATGTAGCGGGTTGTCGCGGGGCTAACACCTTTCCAGATCGGCTGTCGTTCCAGGGCAGGATTGCTGAGAGGGGGGGCGAAATTTGCGACGTATTTGCAGACTACTTCAGCTCTGTCTTTGAACCCGCTGCTGCACCGGTGCTGGTGAGCAGGGTTTCTTCCGGTTTCTCTTTCAACATACAACATATTAGTCGTGACGTAATCAACAATCACATTCGACGTTTAGATTGCCAAAAGGCAACTGGACCGGATGAGATACCACCATTTTTTGCAAGGCAATGTGAATCGTCTATCGTTGAGCCATTGTTTTTAATTTTCAATACATCCCTAAGAGAAGGTTGTTTTCCGTCAGTTTGGAAGACGGCCCGAGTGATTCCAGTCTTTAAGTGCGGTGATAGAGCTCAGGCCAGTAATTATCGCCCGATTTCCCTGTTGTCGATTCTGGGAAAACTTTTTGAGGCCATTGTTAGTGAAGAGTTTTTCTTTCTTGTGAAGGGTTGTATCACGTTTGCTCAGCACGGTTTTATTCGGGGACGGTCGGCGGCTACTAATTTAATTCAGTTTGTACAGAGCGTTCAGGATGAGCTGGCTGAACATAAGAGTGTCGTTGCTGTGTACACTGACTTCTCCAAAGCTTTCGATAAAGTTCATCATTCAACATTAATTACAAAATTGGAGAACTTTGGTGTGCACGGCTCGTTGCTTAGATGGTTCGCGTCGTATTTGGAGGGCAGGAGTCAGTTTGTTGCATTAAAGAATTTTCAGTCTCGTGGGATGCCTGTAACTTCCGGTGTGGCACAGGGTTCCCATTTGGGGCCTATTCTTTTCAACATCTTCATTAATGACATAGTAGACTGTTTTGAATATTGCCGGTGCCTGCTGTATGCCGACGATTTAAAATTGTTTGCACCTTATGATACCCCTGAGCATGCCGCCCTCGTTCAAGACGATCTAAATAGACTAACTGACTATTGTGCTATGAACTATCTAATGTTGAACGAAGATAAGTGCAAGTACATTGTGTTCTCCCGTAAACATGCTCCGCCTCGGTTTCAACTGTTCCTGCGTGGACGTAAGTTGCCGATAGTGTCTAGTGTTGATGACTTAGGTGTTTTGTTAGACGAAAAACTTTCATTCTCACTGCATATTGACAGGGTTGTCCGGAAGTCGCTGAGGACCCTAGGTTTCATTTTTAGAATCACCCGCGATTTTAGGGATCCTAACACCCTCATAGTCTTGTATAGAGCACTTGTCCGTTGTCACCTGGAATATTGCGCAATTGTCTGGAACCCGGTATACGGCAGGTATGTTGACCGAGTCGAGCGTGTTCAAAGGAAATTTTTTGATTGGTTAAATTTTAGATTTAATAGGCATATGTATTTTCGTACCTACCGTGAGAATCTGGCGCTGTATGGGCTACCCACATTGGTGGGGCGACGTGAGTCCCAGTATGTGTTATTTTTGTACAAACTGTTTAACAATTTATGCGATAGCGAATTCTGTACTAGTTATGTCTCTCTCCGTGTACCGTCTCATAATACGAGAAACTCGCTGCTCTTCTATGCCCCCTCTGCTGGGACAAATTATCACTACAATTCACCTCTGCAACGTATGCAGCAATCTTTCAACACTCATTTTAATAATGTAGACTTGTTTTTTTCATCTTTGAATAGTTTGAGGGGGCACCTGAGAGGACTGTCACACTCGTTTTGATGTATGTAATTGATTTGTTGTGTGAATTGATTCGACCTGCTCCGTAACATTGTGCACTTTGTATTTTTTTATGTTTGTATATGTGGTACCCTGTTACTGGGAACTTGTTCCTGTTGGGTACCCTGCTTCCTAAATAAATAAATAAATAAATAAATAAATAACAAAAGAAAACGAGGCCGCCAGAACAGACGTTGGAGAGACGAGATCACCAAAACTGCCGGACATACCTGGTCAAGAACTGCCAATGGAAGCGAAATGGGAGAAGCCTTTGCCCAAAAGTGAGATTTTATTTGACATTGTGCTGATAATATCTATCATATTATACATACAATGTAATTTACTTTAAACCTAAGTCAAATAAAGGCTATTATCATTATTATTATTATGGCCTGAATTCACTCCATTTTGTTTTGCATTATTAATTTGCATTTTTAAATGTAATTTAGAAGTTTTTCTGACACCTCGCACTTTATTAAATGACGACATTCATGTTTAAGTACAAAATCAACCCGAACTTGGAATACGAGCACTTGCCATTAAACTAATATCTACGCAGTCGTCTTCCAATTTACGAACTACGTCAAGATCGAGTTCGTCCTCGTCCCTGTCGTCCAATCTGCGAGTTCTAATCGCGCGCCTGCTAAACTCAAGCACAATTACACCGCAAGTCGGGATTGACATTCGACTGAAGCGTCCCATACATGGGATTGCGAACGCCGAACCGAATTAGTTCGGTCGTTCTGCGATTTTATACGGGGAAAGCTGATAAAAGGAGTTGTATCACCACCAAATCCGGAGAAACCCTAGCAACGGATATGTAGGTCAATCGGTCCCGACCGAGCTATCGCACCGCGAATATCTAGGAGTAAATTGCGGAACCGAGATAATAATGCGTTATGGCGCAACGGTTCTCGGAGACACATTGTAGTTTCTCGGATCGAATCCGACGTCGGTCGTAGGAAACCAGACAAAGAAACCAATCGGACGAGGCGCATCCACCAAAACGGTAAATGATACGATTCCGCAGAATAAACACGCTCGAGTGGTTATATATACAGCGTATGCCACTACGAGATCTTCGAGACGCTATGAGTTTTATGGAGACGTAAAATTTTGTTATGGCGTGTATTCAGTTTTAATTAAATAAGCAGGCTTAAACTAGTTTATGGTGGCTTTCGTCAATGTGGTGTGATGGCCTTTTATGTTCTGATGGAAAATTCTTAATTTTGCGATGAAACTTTGTTGATGGAGGTTGCCTTTTTTGATGTTATACAGGGTGTTATGCAAGTCAATCGTGTTCGACATACGAGAGATTTTGTTTTTCGAAAATTCACCGATTAATATTGATGTTGTTTCGAAAGGTATGAGTTTGATTTTGAAAAGTTTTCTTTTTTGTTGACTACGATTTTGGTAACCTCAAATCTTCATCATCGAAACTAAAAAGAACTGATTTACTATCAAAATGATTCTGGAACCTACAGTGTGTCCACGAAAGTCCGCACCATATGGAAAACTTTTTTAAGGTGTATTTCTCAGAAAATTCTATTCTTTATGAAAGTTGGCGGCTCGTATGAAACCAGAACTGCAGCAGTCAAATATGTAAATTTGGGCCCCATGTACCGAGCGATTCAAAATATATGAATTTTCGATAAGAGTAAAGTGCCTTTATTTTCATTATTATCGAAAAACTTTATTTGGAAATGTTGCTTAGAAGTAAAAATTATATTCAAATATGAAGTCAGAGCCACCTACCTTGAAAAAAAAAATATTTTCAGTTTTTTCTTAATTATTACTCTTGTGACAAATATTAGTAAATGCCAGTGATACGAAAAGGATCTTTTTATTATATTTTTTAGAAATTTGAATACATTTTTTATATTTTTTATTATTTTGGTATTATAACTAATGTTTATTTAGAACTAGCGCAAAATTACTCATTTTCTTGGTGCGAAGTTGTTATTTCACCCTGTGGATATTAATATATTACACAATAACTAATTCTGGAACGTGACTTACCTTTTATTCGGTTAATATTAATGACTGTGGATAGGTTTATAATAGTAGTTATCCATCTACAGCGAGCGATTCTTAAGTGGTGTAACGCGCGGTATTACCACTTATGATGACTTAGTTTCACTGATAGTACATTAATAAAAATAATCAAATTTTAATACATAATAATAAAAATAACTAAAGCATCAAACATGATGACTGACTTACCCGTGATTAAGTTAATAACTATTATGAGGATGTTAATAATGGTAATTTATTATCTATGAACTTATTTTATTTCTACTGCTTACAATTACAAAAATACATACATTAATGCAAATTTGTTAATGTGCTGTAACTTTTAAAACAATTCTACACTCCAACTAAAAGTTGAAATTGTTTTAATACATGGTGAAAATAGACCGCACCGTGATGTTGCTGCTATTTTCAATAAAAGACCTCACAACCAAATTGTCCGTTCAACCATTTCCAACGTAATGAAAAAAATTCAAACAGGCTGGGTCTGTTGAAACTAGCTTCAAGAAACCCCACAAAAAATATGTTGCCGAAAATGAAGAAACAAGTTTGCCAGTGTTGCAAGAAGAAATCGAGCCTAAAACGACTTCTGTTCGACAAATTGCAGCACACAGCCAATGCAGTAAATCAACAGTACATGAAATACTAAAACTAAATAACTATCCCTTATAAACCAAAATTTATAAGTAGACTAAAAGAAAGAGACTTTGACATCAGTTATGACTTTGCCATCTGATTTGAGCGGAAAATGGAAGTGAACAGATTTTTTTTTAATATTCTTTGACAGGCAACATTTACGTCCAAGAAAAAATTTAAATGGGGAATTATATCTTCAGTTCCTAAACAGAGGGTTGTCACCTTTTTTGGACAATTTGCCGTTAATTCAACGAGCGCCAATTTGGTTCTATGGTGCGCCCATACACAATATAAACTCTGACAAGAATTTTTTAAATCATAAATTTGGACATCGCTGGATAGGCAGAAATTCGGAATTAAGATCCTGGCCACCTAGATCCCTGTTAGATTTAGTTTTGTGGGGTTACCTAAAAAATAATGGATACACACATCGACCATTTAGAGACATAAATCATTTAGACGAAACTATAAGATTGTATCCAGAACATTTCACCAAATTTTGTTAGTAATGCGGTAAAGATGTTTCTAGAAGAATGTGGTTATGCATAGACCGGGACGGAAACCACACACAGAAACAGGATTAATAGATATTTAACAATTCTTTCGATGTAAACTTTTTTTTAAATGTGTATTAATGTATGTATTTTTGTAATTGTATGTAGTAGAAATAAAATAAGTTCATAGATAATAAATTAGCTTTACTAACATATTCGTAATAGTTATTAACTTAATAACGGGTAAGTCAGTCATAATTAATTCAAGAAACAATAGATGTTTGATGCTTTAGTCATTTTTATTAAAATATTACCAGTAAAAATAAAATTTCATAAGTGGCAGTACTGCGCCTACCACCACTTGAGAATCGCTCGGTGTAGATAGATAACTACAATTATAAACCTATCCAGTCATTAATATTAACCAAATAAAAGGTAAGTCACGTTCCTGAATTAGTTATTGTATAATATATTAATATCTACAGGGTGAAATAACAACTTCGCACCAAGAAAATGAGTAATTTTGCGCTAGTTCTAAATAAACATTAGTTATCATACCAAAATAATAATCATATTTGAATATAATTTTTACTTCTAAACAACATTTCCAAATAAAGTTTTTCGATAATAATGAAAATAAAGGTACTTTACTCTTATCACAAATTCATATATTTTGAATCGCTCGGTACATGGGGCCAAAATTAACATATTTGACTATTGCAGTTTTGGTTTCATACGAGCCGCCAACTTTCATAAAGAATAAAATTTTCTGAGAAATACACAATAAAAAAGTTTTCCATATGGTGCGGACTTTCGTGGACACACTGTATATGAGAAAATGGACGGTTATTTTAGTATAATTGATTCAAGTTTTTTCTGGCGATTCCACGTCAACTAATCGTTTGACATTAGAACGGAGTTTTCTAAAGTCAACCGACAATCATCCAACAAACGTCAAAGGCTTACAGAGTACGGCAAATATAGGTAGATATAGGCAATTCGATTAAAAATAAATGAACTCGTTGTCGCGTACTTTTCAAGATAATTGAATCTTAAAATGATTCAGAATAAGAGATATCCGCACGCACAGAAGTCGCTGTTTGGGGAATTTATTGCATGTTTGCTATTAACATAAGTGATCTGTTCAAACTGCTTATAAGTATTCATAACATGTTTGGTATAATGGTTTACCTAAAACTAATTAATCGTAATTTGTACCATAATTTATCGAATACAGCGTCAGAAAAAAGACGCAAAATCATGAGATGATGTTCCTAAAACCGACTATTTTCCGGCCTTTTTACTTTATCATACGCAGTAAGATAAAGTATTGTAATCATGCCGAAAAAAAAAATTGAGATTTTAGCGGAAATAGGTCTTTTTGAGTCCCCTGAACATTTTTGACCAACGTACAAAAAAATGTCTGTGTGTGTGTGTGTGTGTGTGTATGTCTGTGTGTAAACGATTTTTGTGACGACGATTCCGGACAAACTACTAAAGGTATCGGAACGAAAGTTCATATTTAGAAGTTTTGTTACCAAACTTAGAGCTGAAAAGCTTCTGGTTGAAAGGGGTCCAAAGGAACTGGTAGTTTATTCTAAGCCTTTTTGAAAGATTTTTCAAATGAGCCGCCATTTCTGTAATTTTGACAAAATAGTTAATTAATAAATTAAAGTAGAAGAAATTTTGTATAATTTATGCCTATGACTTTTTTGGTAAAATTAATAGTTTAGCTGCAGGAACAAATTCTATTTGATCGAGATCGGTCGCATCTGCATTGATATGAAATTACATAGTAGCCAGGATTTTGAAAAATATTTTTTTTTGTGTTGTCACATTCGAAAACAGCTGATCTCATCAGAGGTTGGAGAACCACTATGGAACGTTGCCGCTGTAGTGCGGCAAATTATAAAATACAAATTTCAAATAAAATAAGATCACCAATTTGATTGTTTGTTGATAAGAAATATCAACCCGTCTTTATATCTAATTCTAAAAACGATAAATTGCGAAAATTATAAATAAAGCGATGAGTGTAGTTTTTATTTAGTATGTTGGTAGGGATGTGTCATGAACAAATATAAATCTGTCAGAATTTGAATTACCTTTTTAAGGTGCGTTTTCATTAGTGATAATGGCAGTGGTAGCAGACGCCGTTATAGTATTTCCAATAGAAAATTGCTAGTGACTCATGTTTATGTACATGCAAACTAATATGTGTCATTATCACGATATGTAAGAAATACTATAATTTCGTATTCTACCACCGCCATTAGCTACCATTACCTACCAATCGGAACGCACCTTTAAACTTGACGTTTCGTCAAAGTGGTACCAGCCTAGCATTTACTATACAGAAATCATTTATTTATTTTTTTTAAATACGTATTTCTTAAAAAGCAACACAATAAACGTTGATGTCGCTCCTGCCAAAAACTAGATAGCGCGACTCGCTCACATGCGACGGCGACACTCCGCCTTCGGTGACGCGCCGCATCACCGCTCGTCGCGCTATTCCGTACTTTCGGCATTTGTGACATAAATAACTATTATTCTAATGATGTAGTGTAGGTAGTGTCAAATGCTGATGCTTTGACAATACCTACGATTTATCTTAATAGAATAGATTCTCATGCAGCTAAACTATTAATTTTATATATTGTATGATAAAGTCATGTGCCTGGCCACATCAGATTTTTTAATATTACCACTGACAAGAATATCAATATATTCAGATAAAAACAGCAGTATAATAAAATTTTGTTTTTAACAACATCATTCCTATGAAGATATACTTGGGAATACCATCTGATAGGAAGGTAATATAGTAAACATAGTTGCTTTGTTTGTTTTGAAGTCTTCTTATTAAATGGAAATAAATTAAACATAAAATTCCCATAAATACACAGATGTGTACAAATAGATCGTTAAAATTAGAACAAAAATTGATGCTCGTTAAACAACTGTTAACTGTTGTTGCGGTCACAATGTTTTCCAGTGTATATTTCAACTGTAATGATATACGTTAATAAAAGAACAAAATTGCACAAATATGGAATCTGATTTTATCATTTAATTTTGTCAATTTGAATACCAGTTCAGATACATTTCAGAATTACACAGTACTACGTGGAAAAATGTAGGTAGTATAAAATACTATGTAGAAAACTTTACTAAAGAAACTCAAACTAGTTATGTTGTTGATGCATTCAATGGAAATACAAATTATAAAATTATGCACTAATTTCTAATTTAAATTTTTACCATTTTTTATAATCAAATAATATGCAAACATTATGCAACTAATACAATAAAAATATAGCTACTTCATATGGAACCGAACAAAACAATTTTCATTTTACAAAACAAATTTCATTTCCATGGAACAAAATACACGATTATTCAAAGTAACAGATCAAATTTTGAATTTGTTTTTAAACAATCTGTGACACATAAGAAACATTACGATTCGTCAGAGAAAACACGCTTGAGTGGTTATACAGCGTATGCCACTAAGATCCTTGAGACGCCGTAGGTTTTATTACGACTTAAGACGTAAAATTTGTTATGACGTATATTCAGTTTTAATTAAATAAGCAAGTCTTAAATTATTTTGTGGTGTCTTTTGTCAATGTAGTGTGATGGCATTTTATGTTATGGGGGAAAATTCTTAATTTTACAATGAAATTTTGTTGATGGAGATTGACTTTTTTTACTACTTTTTACTTTTTTGTTATACAGGCTGTTACGCAAATCAATCGTGTTCGACTTACGAGAGATTTTGTTGTGTCGAAAGCTTACACACTGACTATTATGTTCAAAAAGGGATGATAGTGTGATTTTGTTAAGTTTTCTTTTTTATAGATTACGATTCTGGTAACAAAGTCACAAGCAGGTCATATTTAGGAGAAAAATTAACCAAAAAAACACGTAAATATTTAGAGTGTTTTTAAGGTTTTTTATTAATTGGGAATAAAGACCAATATATTAAAATGGAAGTAGTTAACTATAGAATTTTAGAAAGAGAAAATAACAAAATATATTAGAAGTAGGATTCACCTTATTCTTTGTGTACGTTTAGTGTACAAAACAGTACAAAACATGTCTATAATTGTTGTTGTTTTTTCCAATATTTTATACTATGAACAATTGTCATTGTATTTGATTACTTGTTTATAATTGTTTCCCGTTGATTTAAAGTGTTGTTCTTTATTTTCGTCGTTCTCACGTGAGCGTTTTTCTCTGGCTGTGAGTACTACAGTCACACTTTTACTTCGAATTCTCTTTTATCAAATCACCTGCCTTCTTTGGGTTTGTTATTGTTTCTTATATTGAGCTTAATATTTTCGCCTGAAATACATGCGGTAACACTGAGGCTGTGAAATTCAGACTAATTTTTGTTTGGACGCTAACTCAATAAAATAAATCTGGGAGCTCAAGAAGTTTGTAGTGCTGTGGTAGCAGATAAATAAAGCAGATATTCTATAAAATAATACGTCTAGTAAAAAGAGACCTTTTCTTCTCTTTTTTTCATTGTGTACAGAATAAAGTCGCGCTAGGGTTATACTTATTAATTCATTGAAAAGCCTAATCATTCCGTGACACTGATATATTGAGGGAACAGAACAAAACAGCCTATACTTTTATTAAAAATTACAGTTTCAACTTTTTAAAACCTATTAGGAATTTGCACGTTGCAAATCAAATACCTATATCGTTTTTAGTTACCATCAATTCCGAAAATTAAATACTAAAAGTTAGTTAAATCCATACGCCAGATCTGACAGGCATTATGAATCGCCGTCCGCACAGAAATGAAACGAATTTCAGCGAATAAAAGGATTTGGGAAAAGTTATAACGGAATATCCGGTTACAATAGCAGAGTTCCAAGGGCTAAAATTACGTAGTTCTACCGCATTAGTTTGAGAATAATACTGTTGTTCGAATTATAAGGACAGAAATTTACATATCTGGTGGGTTATTTCTTTTTCTGGTTTAATATGTTTCTAAAAATACATGCTTACTCCAATCATAGTTAATTATCATGTATTTGTCAATTTCCTACATATGGGTTACGAAATAATCCATAGGTCTTCACTGCTAACTAAACACAAAACTATTATCTGTAATTTTCGTCATGATTACAGTTAATCCAGATGGCATAACTGATTATGGATTCTTTCGTAAACCATATAATAAACAATTTTTTAACAAATGCTGTTTCTTATTAAAGTTAGTTATAAACTACCCAATGATACCACACACGTCCTAGGTTCTGGTTAGAAATTCCACCCCATGCAGTTATTACTACTTTCGGTAATACGGGACATCAAAACTGTTAACTACATTAGATTTTATTTTTATAAATTTTATGTTATATAAATTATTTTTCTGAGCGTCTATGACGCCATATTACAAAGAAAAATATAAAACGTAATATATGTATATGTCGACGAACTTAGTAATCTCCAAGCCAGCCGACACTAAAATAGTAACTTCGTAAAGTTGGACTAAAATTTTTACTGTTTAGTACCATCGATAATATATTATGTCACTTGCACTAAGAAATAGTGGTGTGATACTAAGAAATAGTTTCTAAAAAACAATTTTTTTGTGGTCAAAACTGGTTTTACTACTAAATTATCAATTTTTAGTCTTTGACGGTTTCAGTATGCTGAAATCTTATGACTTTATAGTGAATAAACCAGCCTCGCAATATTTCAACATTTTAACATTTCGTTCACTGCATAATAAAATAAATATACACATGTACCTGAACATTTTACTATGTACTAAAACCAGTATCTAATTGAATTAGCATGGTATAACATTTATAGACAAGAACGGAATATTTCGATTCACCGCAAAACCAATTTAGCTGAAAGCAATAAACGTCTTGTAACCTCCATTTAGCACAGCAAACACGTACAGCTAGACCCAGTATCACGTGTCGTATATCATAAAATAATAACGACAAATTCCATAATATACAAACTAATGACGGGTGTTACGTAAACGCGCTTCGTAATCCGTCATTTGTGTCGGAAATAACACAAAGAAAACAGGCCCCGGCGCCGCCGCCAAAAGTGCTAACGATAAATTTACACTTACACGTCCATTCCACTACATAAATCGAACTCTCAAGTGGACCCACGAACCACAACAACACATCCAGACAAATATCCCACCCCAAAACGCATTAAATTTGATTAAAAATATAACGGCGTATGAAACTTCAAAGTTTATAGGTTATTTAATAACGTAGCCCTCCAAATTAAATAGCTGCGGTTTCGGTTGAACTGCCATCGCGTTCGTACAGATCTCTCGATCTGAAGTAATTAAATACCCTTCCTCGGCGGTTGTAATTCGGTTTACTGGTGTTTCATTGTGAAGATTTTGTTGATGTTTACGTGAAATGAAACACACTGACAGTAAAATTACGTAGGGCTTAACTGCGGCATTTCGCTTCCGCAATTTCGCCGAAGAATAAATTAGAAACGCCAGTAACGAGCGTAACTCCGAACTTTGAAACGCTCACCCCAGGTTCATTAATTCTATTAGAAGCGATTTGCTTCCTGTTTGTTGCGTTTGTTGGTAAATTCCAAGAAAGGGAATTTATAATAAGTTCTTGTTCGTGATAATAAATCCTTTTTAAATACGCATTATGGGTATTTTCCTACTAGGTATGACTTTAGATACAAAGCTAAGGTGGAAAGAAGAACACGTTAACAAGAAAAGAGCATAGCTTGGTCAGAAATACAGAGAACTCTACTGGCTTTCGGGGAAAAACTCTTAACTTTCAGTGCTGACTATCTAAAGAATATAGAACATTTGATTGGGGTTGACGACTGCGGTGATTGTTGAAAGGAGAAAATTAAAACGCTTGTTCAGTCTTGAAATGCTGTATTTTAATTTCTTACAACAGCCATGTAAGCCATGTAAGAAAAATTTCAAGCCTGAACATTTCAAGACTGAACAAACGCTTTTATTCTCTCTAAGTCGTGTATGGTATAATTGGATAGATATTTCAATAAGAAACAACATTTGATTGAAAACATTGTTTATAAACCACACGATTTAATTAATTTTAATTTACATTTAATTTAATTTTAATTTTTAATTTAAATTTAATTTAATTACATTTAATTTACATTAATTTAATTTAATTAATTTGGTTACGAAAGTAACCACAATCAATAACGGCATCTGCATTAGCTGTAATCATGATGAAAATTACAAGTAATAGTTTTGTACTTATTTAGTAGACTGTCCAAAAAATAAGTTGCCATAATCCAATATCATAAGGTTTATGTTGTCTCGGAAGCCATTACTCGGAAATACTCATATTTTAATAATTATTTTTTGAAAACGTTGCAAATTTAAAGCACTGAAACCTTTACACTTAAAAAATTGACGTTTGTTTTTTTAATAAATTCGGATTTGGTGTTATTAAATTGTGTATGGTAACAATCATAGCATGTATTTACAAAATGTTCCGAAATCGACTACCAAAGGATTTAACCACATTAATGATCTTTAATTTGACGCATGACAAATAATTATAGAACAACATTTACATAAGTTATAACATTTTGCTAAAGGAGAACAAAGTAATGTTCAGTTGAAGCCACACAACAAAAGTACGATATCGTTATTTAGGGACTCTTCACCTCAGAGCAAAACATTTTGCATTCATGAATAGGACGACCGCATCTAATTACCTATAATGGTGGAAAGTTATATGTATAATAACTTTTGAAAAAGTTATAAAAAAATGTTCAGCGTATGTGAGTAAATACAGCGATTAATAACCTACGAATTTGTCATATGAAGCAAACGTATGTAACAATTTTGTTTCCATTTCCTATATATTTAATTTTTGTAAAAGTTATAAAAAAACTTTTGTAGCTTTTTTTGTAGTTATTCGTAGTATATCTGAAAGCTTGCATAGAAAGTATATGCAAATTATTGTGATATAAAGGTTGTTTGCTACAGCACGGGAAATAGTGAAATAATTGAGATAGGTAGTCTACATTTTGACGTATGGAATAATATTGTCGTTCAGTAATTTTTAAAACGTTATAAACAATTTTCAGCAATCAACTTTGTGTTTCTTTGGCTGTCGATACTTAATATTGCTACAATACTAATCGGCTAGTCGCTCTGTTGCCTGTTAGCAACGGAGTTGTTACCCCTAAATCATCATTAGTTTGTTTATCTCTCAATAAGTATCGAAAAGTAGTAAAATGAAAGCATTTGTCTTGGCAAAGAACATATGACTTGAGGCCTTTTTAGATTTCCAAAATTCTACCATTTGCAAGTTTCAAAGCTAGATGTGTTCTACCGATCCAACGTAATACCTGATTCACTAGTTTGACAATAATCAATCAATCTTTTGTTCTGAGTGATTTGTTACTGATATAAATTCCAGTAAAGAATTTTTCCCGGGACATAATACCAAACCGGCCGGGACGCCGGGACCGATGTTCCAAACCGGGACTGTCCCGGTCAAACCTGGATATATGGTAAGCCTAAATATAAGTTTAATACATGGCAAAACAAAACAATTGGAGGCAAAAATACATGACCTGGATATGTATCAAGCATCTGAGAGAGGAAATGGAACATTATAAAATGCGAAAAGAAACATAAAAAGAATAATGTTAAAAATTAATAATGTGTAATTTCTTTAGTTACCCGAAAATACATAATAAATATTGCGTTCTGTAAAATCAAAACGTTTACTTGGTTTTCTAACTCTTCTAGTAAGAATAGATTTATCCAAACATTAAACATGCGTCACAAAACATTTTTGTGCGGCTTAAAATATATATGAGAGATTTATGAGATTTATAGTTATCCCGAATTCTAAAATTGTACATTTATTTGACAGATCAATCATTTATTTATTCAATAAACTAGCAGGAAGATAAAAAAAAAAACTTACCCTGGAATTTATCTACATTCAGATAAGTTTATGTCTGGTACGTGCTGGACTGAAAAAAAAAAGAAAACAATATATAATACGACGAATGATAGATTACAACGTATATAGTATAAATACTACCAAAAGGTCATGTCACTTTTGAATTTAATTTGACATCGGAAATCCCTCATTCGAGTAGATTTGCTGTAAAATGCAAATACCAAGGTTTAAATTACGTACGGCCAGCGAAAAATCTCTTGTGACATGTTAAACTCCTTCTGGGATTACAGACGGTAAATTTACGGAAAGATCAATAAAGAGAATCCGGTGCAGACATGTACAGCTCAAGTTTCATTACAAAGCAGAGTTTTATGTATCACTGTTTTGTACTAGATTCAGTAATTGCATTTTTAATTGTGTTTATCTGCTTGTTATTTATAAGTACGAGAATGTCCGCTTTTTCACCGATCGGCGTGCTATTTTATACCGTAATCAATATGTGCTGTAATCTGAAATGCATTAGGATTTAAAAGTGCAGGTGTGTACGTAGAGCAAATAAATGGTTTCCGGGTAATCCATAAATCAATTCTATATGTCTGACGTTCGAGGTTTTTATCTTAGATTTGACCTAAAATGCTTCTGTTGAACATCTATAATAACATTTTCTACTTGCATTCTACTGCAATCACAACGCACATATTATAACACTGTGTTCGGTGTTACAATTAACAAATTGGAACACCTTCAAATCTTTTCTATTTTTAGTCCAATATTAATAATTTTTTTCCCAAATATAGAACACATATTTTTCTATTTACTGCCAAAAAACCAATTGTCTTCTTTAAATGCAAAGCACCTTGTGACGACAAAATAAATGGCAAAAATCAAGAAATCACGTAAAATCTAAGTTTCAAAAATTCTCCTGAACAAACTAAAATAGATAGAGGGCTGTACTTTTTAGAATTAATTACCCAATGTATCTGATTCATAAACGTGTATAATAATAATTTGTATCCCAACTACTTTGCTCGTAATCGCACATGAAGCGAAATAATAACATTCAACCACCGATAAACAACGTAAAATTTCATTTCAAAAATCCTCCTGAACAAACTAAAAAAGATAGAGGGCTGTACATTTTAGAATTAATTACCCAATGTATCTGATCCATAAACGTGTATAATAATAATTTGTATCCCAACTACTTCGCTCGAAATCGCACATGAAGCGAAATATTAACATTCAACCACCGATAATCAACGTAAAATCTAAGTTTCAAAAATCCTCCTGAACAAACTAAAATAGATAGAGGGCTGTACTTTTTAGAATTAATTACCCAATGTATCTGATCCATAAACGTGTATAATAATAGTTTGTATCCCAACTACTTTGCTCGTAATCGCACATGAAGCGAAATAATAACATTCAACCACCGATAAACAACGTAAAAACTAAGTTTCAAAAATCCTCCTGAACAAACTAAAACAGGTAGAGGGTTGTACTTTTTAGAATTAATTACCCAATGTATCTGATACATAAACGTGTATAATAATGATTTGTATCCCAACTACTTTGCTCGTAATCGCACATGAAGCGAAATAATAACATTCAACCACCGATAAACAACGTAAAATCTAGGTTTCAAAAATCCTCCTGAACAAACTAAAATAGATAGAGAGCTGTACTTTTTAGAATTAATTACCCAATGTATCTGATCCATAAACGTGTATAATAATAATTTGTATCCCAACTACTTTGCTCGTAATCGCACATAAAGCGAAATATTAACATTCAACCACCGATAAACAACGTAAAATCTAAGTTTCAAAAATCCTCCTGAACAAACTAAAATAGATAGAGGGCTGTACTTTTTAGAATTAATTACCCAATGTATCTGATCCATAAACGTGTATAATAATAATTTGTATCCCAACTACTTTGGTCGTAATCGCACATGAAGCGAAATAATAACATTCAACCACCGATAAACAACGTAAAAACTAAGTTTCAAAAATCCTCCTGAACAAACTAAAATAGATAGAGGGCTGTACTTTTTAGAATTAATTACCCAATTTATCTGATCCATAAACGTGTATAATAATAATTTGTTTCCCAACTACTTTGCTCGTAATCGCACATGAAGCGAAATAATAACACTCAACCACCGATAAACAACGTAAAATCTAAGTTTCAAAAATCCTCCTGAACAAACTAAAATAGATAGAGGGCTGTACTTTTTAGAATTAATTACCCAATGTATCTGATCTATAAACGTGTATAATAATAATTTGTATCCCAACTACTTTGCGCGTAATCGCACATGAAGCGAAATAATAACATTCAATCACCGATAAACAACGTAAAAACTAAGTTTCAAAAATCCTCCTGAACAAACTAAAACAGATAGAGGGTTGTACTTTTTAGAATTAATTACCCAATGTATCTGATCCATAAACATCTATAATAATAATTTGTATCCCAACTACTTTGCTCGTAATCGCACATGAAGCGAATAATAACATTCAACCACCGATAAACAACGTAAACTAAGTTTCAAAAATCCTCCTAAACAAACTAAAATAGATAGAGGGCTGTACTTTTTAGAATTAATTACCCAATGTATCTGATACATAAACGTGTATAATAATAATTTGTATCCCAACTACTTTGCTCGTAATCGTACATGAAACGAAATAATAACATTCAACCACCGATAAACAACGTAAAATCTAAGTTTCAAAAATCCTCCTGAACAAACTAAAATAGATAGAGAGCTGTACTTTTTAGAATTAATTACCCAATGTATCTGATCCATAAACGTGTATAATAATAATTTGTATATCAAGTACTTTGCTCGTAATCGCACATGAAGCGAAATAATAACATTCAACCACCGATAAACAACGTAACATCTAAGTTTCAAAAATCCTCCTGAACAAACTAAAATAGATAGAGGGCTGTACTTTTTAGAATTAATTACCCAATGTATCTGATCCATAAACGTGTATAATAATAATTTGTATCCCAACTACTTTGCTCGTAATCGCACATGAAGCGAAATAATAACATTCAACCACCGATAAACAACGTAAAAACTAAGTTACAAAAATCCTCCTGAACAAACTAAAATAGATAGAGGGCTGTACTTTTTAGAATTAATTACCCAATGTATCTGATCCATAAACGTGTATAATAATAATTTGTATCCCTACTACTTAGCTCGTAATCGCACATGAAGCGAAATAATAACATTCAACCAGCGATAAACAACGTAAAATCTAAGTTTCAAAAATCCTCCTGAACAAACTAAAATAGATAGGGGGCTGTACTTTTTAGAATTAATTACCCAATGTATCTGATCCATAAACGTGTATAATAATAATTTGTATCCCAACTACTTTGCTCGTAATCGCACATGAAGCGCAATAATAACATTCAACCACCGATAAACAACGTAAAATCTAAGTTTCAAAAATCCTCCTGAACAAACTAAAATAGATAGAGGGCTGTACTTTTTAGAATTAATTACCCAATGTATCTGATCCATAAACGTGTATAATAATAATTTGTATCCCAACTACTTTGCTCGAAATCGCACATGAAGCGAAATATTAACATTCAACCACCGATAATCAACGTAAAATCTAAGTTTCAAAAATCCTCCTGAACAAACTAAAATAGATAGAGGGCTGTACTTTTTAGAATTAATTACCCAATGTATCTGATCCATAAACGTGTATAATAATAGTTTGTATCCCAACTACTTTGCTCGTAATCGCACATGAAGCGAAATAATAACATTCAACCACCGATAAACAACGTAAAAACTAAGTTTCAAAAATCCTCCTGAACAAACTAAAACAGGTAGAGGGTTGTACTTTTTAGAATTAATTACCCAATGTATCTGATCCATAAACGTGTATAATAATAATTTGTATCCCAACTACTTTGCTCGTAATCGCACATGAAGCGAAATAATAACATTCAACCACCGATAAACAACGTAAAAACTAAGTTACAAAAATCCTCCTGAACAAACTAAAATAGATAGAGGGCTGTACTTTTTAGAATTAATTACCCAATGTATCTGATCCATAAACGTGTATAATAATAATTTGTATCCCTACTACTTAGCTCGTAATCGCACATGAAGCGAAATAATAACATTCAACCAGCGATAAACAACGTAAAATCTAAGTTTCAAAAATCCTCCTGAACAAACTAAAATAGATAGGGGGCTGTACTTTTTAGAATTAATTACCCAATGTATCTGATCCATAAACGTGTATAATAATAATTTGTATCCCAACTACTTTGCTCGTAATCGCACATTAAGCGCAATAATAACATTCAACCACCGATAAACAACGTAAAATCTAAGTTTCAAAAATCCTCCTGAACAAACTAAAATAGATAGAGGGCTGTACTTTTTAGAATTAATTACCCAATGTATCTGATCCATAAACGTGTATAATAATAATTTGTATCCCAACTACTTTGCTCGAAATCGCACATGAAGCGATATATTAACATTCAACCACCGATAATCAACGTAAAATCTAAGTTTCAAAAATCCTCCTGAACAAACTAAAATAGATAGAGGGCTGTACTTTTTAGAATTAATTACCCAATGTATCTGATCCATAAACGTGTATAATAATAGTTTGTATCCCAACTACTTTGCTCGTAATCGCACATGAAGCGAAATAATAACATTCAACCACCGATAAACAACGTAAAAACTAAGTTTCAAAAATCCTCCTGAACAAACTAAAACAGGTAGAGGGTTGTACTTTTTAGAATTAATTACCCAATGTATCTGATACATAAACGTGTATAATAATAATTTGTATCCCAACTACTTTGCTCGTAATCGCACATGAAGCGAAATAATAACATTCAACCACCGATAAACAACGTAAAATCTAGGTTTCAAAAATCCTCCTGAACAAACTAAAATAGATAGAGAGCTGTACTTTTTAGAATTAATTACCCAATGTATCTGATCCATAAACGTGTATAATAATAATTTGTATCCCAACTACTTTGCTCGTAATCGCACATAAAGCGAAATATTAACATTCAACCACCGATAAACAACGTAAAAACTAAGTTTCAAAAATCCTCCTGAACAAACTAAAACAGGTAGAGGGTTGTACTTTTTAGAATTAATTACCCAATGTATCTGATACATAAACGTGTATAATAATAGTTTGTATCCCAACTACTTTGCTCGTAATCGCACATGAAGCGAAATAATAACATTCAACCACCGATAAACAACGTAAAAACTAAGTTTCAAAAATCCTCCTGAACAAACTAAAACAGGTAGAGGGTTGTACTTTTTAGAATTAATTACCCAATGTATCTGATACATAAACGTGTATAATAATAATTTGTATCCCAACTACTTTGCTCGTAATCGCACATGAAGCGAAATAATAACATTCAACCACCGATAAACAACGTAAAATCTAGGTTTCAAAAATCCTCCTGAACAAACTAAAATAGATAGAGAGCTGTACTTTTTAGAATTAATTACCCAATGTATCTGATCCATAAACGTGTATAATAATAATTTGTATCCCAACTACTTTGCTCGTAATCGCACATAAAGCGAAATATTAACATTCAACCACCGATAAACAACGTAAAATCTAAGTTTCAAAAATCCTCCTGAACAAACTAAAATAGATAGAGGGCTGTACTTTTTAGAATTAATTACCCAATGTATCTGATCCATAAACGTGTATAATAATAATTTGTATCCCAACTACTTTGGTCGTAATCGCACATGAAGCGAAATAATAACATTCAACCACCGATAAACAACGTAGAAACTAAGTTTCAAAAATCCTCCTGAACAAACTAAAATAGATAGAGGGCTGTACTTTTTAGAATTAATTACCCAATGTATCTGATCCATAAACGTGTATAATAATAATTTGTATCCCAACTACTTTGCTCGTAATCGCACATGAAGCGAAATAATAACACTCAACCACCGATAAACAACGTAAAATCTAAGTTTCAAAAATCCTCCTGAACAAACTAAAATAGATAGAGGGCTGTACTTTTTAGAATTAATTACCCAATGAATCTGATCTATAAACGTGTATAATAATAATTTGTATCCCAACTACTTTGCTCGTAATCGCACATGAAGCGAAATAATAACATTCAATCACCGATAAACAACGTAAAAACTAAGTTTCAAAAATCCTCCTGAACAAACTAAAACAGATAGAGGGTTGTACTTTTTAGAATTAATTACCCAATGTATCTGATCCATAAACGTCTATAATAATAATTTGTATCCCAACTACTTTGCTCGTAATCACACATGAAGCGAATAATAACATTCAACCACCGATAAACAACGTAAAAACTAAGTTTCAAAAATCCTCCTGAACAAACTAAAATAGATAGAGGGCTGTACTTTTTAGAATTAATTACCCAATGTATCTGATACATAAACGTGTATAGAATAATTTGTATCCCAACTACTTTGCTCGTAATCGTACATGAAACGAAATAATAACATTCAACCACCGATAAACAACGTAAAATCTAAGTTTCAAAAATCCTCCTGAACAAACTAAAATAGATAGAGAGCTGTACTTTTTAGAATTAATTACCCAATGTATCTGATCCATAAACGTGTATAATAATAGTTTGTATATCAAGTACTTTGCTCGTAATCGCACATGAAGCGAAATAATAATATTCAACCACCGATAAACAACGTAACATCTAAGTTTCAAAAATCCTCCTGAACAAACTAAAATAGATAGAGGGCTGTACTTTTTAGAATTAATTACCCAATGTATCTGATCCATAAACGTGTATAATAATAATTTGTATCCCTACTACTTAGCTCGTAATCGCACATGAAGCGAAATAATAACATTCAACCAGCGATAAACAACGTAAAATCTAAGTTTCAAAATTCCTCCTGAACAAACTAAAATAGATAGGGGGCTGTACTTTTTAGAATTAATTACCCAATGTATCTGATCCATAAACGTGTATAATAATAATTTGTATCCCAACTACTTTGCTCGTAATCGCACATGAAGCGAAATAATAACACTCAACCACCGATAAACAACGTAAAATCTAAGTTTCAAAAATCCTCCTGAACAAACTAAAATAGATAGAGGGCTGTACTTTTTAGAATTAATTACCCAATGAATCTGATCTATAAACGTGTATAATAATAATTTGTATCCCAACTACTTTGCTCGTAATCGCACATGAAGCGAAATAATAACATTCAATCACCGATAAACAACGTAAAAACTAAGTTTCAAAAATCCTCCTGAACAAACTAAAACAGATAGAGGGTTGTACTTTTTAGAATTAATTACCCAATGTATCTGATCCATAAACGTCTATAATAATAATTTGTATCCCAACTACTTTGCTCGTAATCGCACATGAAGCGAATAATAACATTCAACCACCGATAAACAACGTAAAAACTAAGTTTCAAAAATCCTCCTGAACAAACTAAAATAGATAGAGGGCTGTACTTTTTAGAATTAATTACCCAATGTATCTGATACATAAACGTGTATAATAATAATTTGTATCCCAACTACTTTGCTCGTAATCGTACATGAAACGAAATAATAACATTCAACCACCGATAAACAACGTAAAATCTAAGTTTCAAAAATCCTCCTGAACAAACTAAAATAGATAGAGAGCTGTACTTTTTAGAATTAATTACCCAATGTATCTGATCCATAAACGTGTATAATAATAGTTTGTATATCAAGTACTTTGCTCGTAATCGCACATGAAGGGAAATAATAATATTCAACCACCGATAAACAACGTAACATCTAAGTTTCAAAAATCCTCCTGAACAAACTAAAATAGATAGAGGGCTGTACTTTTTAGAATTAATTACCCAATGTATCTGATCCATAAACGTGTATAATAATAATTTGTATCCCTACTACTTAGCTCGTAATCGCACATGAAGCGAAATAATAACATTCAACCAGCGATAAACAACGTAAAATCTAAGTTTCAAAAATCCTCCTGAACAAACTAAAATAGATAGGGGGCTGTACTTTTTAGAATTAATTACGCAATGTATCTGATCCATAAACGTGTATAATAATAATTTGTATCCCAACTACTTTGCTCGTAATCGCACATGAAGCGAAATAATAACATTCAACCACCGATAAACAACGTAAAATCTAAGTTTCAAAAATCCTCCTGAACAAACTAAAATAGATAGAGGGCTGTACTTTTTAGAATTAATTACCCAATGTATCTGATCCATAAACGTGTATAATAATAATTTGTATCCCTACTACTTAGCTCGTAATCGCACATGAAGCGAAATAATAACATTCAACCAGCGATAAACAACGTAAAATCTAAGTTTCAAAAATCCTCCTGAACAAACTAAAATAGATAGAGGGTTGTACTTTTTAGAATTAATTACCCAATGTATCTGATCCATAAACGTGTATAATAATAATTTGTATTCCAACTACTTTGCTCGTAATCGCACATGAAGCGAAATAATAACATTCAACCACCGATAAACAACGTAAAAACTAAGTTACAAAAATCCTCCTGAACAAACTAAAATAGATAGAGGGCTGTACTTTTTAGAATTAATTACCCAATGTATCTGATCCATAAACGTGTATAATAATAATTTGTATCCCTACTACTTAGCTCGTAATCGCACATGAAGCGAAATAATAACATTCAACCAGCGATAAACAACGTAAAATCTAAGTTTCAAAAATCCTCCTGAACAAACTAAAATAGATTGGGGGCTGTACTTTTTAGAATTAATTACCCAATGTATCTGATCCATAAACGTGTATAATAATAATTTGTATCCCAACTACTTTGCTCGTAATCGCACATGAAGCGAAATAATAACATTCAACCACCGATAAACAACGTAAAATCTAAGTTTCAAAAAACCTCCTGAACAAACTAAAATAGATAGAGGGCTGTACTTTTTAGAATTAATTACCCAATGTATCTGATCCATAAACGTGTATAATAATAATTTGTATCCCTACTACTTAGCTTGTAATCGCACATGAAGCGAAATAATAACATTCAACCAGCGATAAACAACGTAAAATCTAAGTTTCAAAAATCCTCCTGAACAAACTAAAATAGATAGGGGGCTGTACTTTTTAGAATTAATTACCCAATGTATCTGATCCATAAACGTGTATAATAATAATTTGTATCCCAACTACTTAGCTCGTAATCGCACATGAAGCGAAATAATAACATTCAACCACC
This sequence comes from Melinopterus prodromus, assembly GCA_964023965.1. NCBI lineage: Eukaryota > Metazoa > Arthropoda > Insecta > Coleoptera > Scarabaeidae > Melinopterus > Melinopterus prodromus. Next base: position 4,789,926 of record OZ030392.1, read on the forward strand.
GATAAACAACGTAAAATCTAAGTTTCAAAAATCCTCCTGAACAAACTAAAATAGATAGAGGGCTGTACTTTTTAGAATTAATTACCCAATGTATCTGATCCATAAACGTGTATAATAATAATTTGTATCCCTACTACTTAGCTCGTAATCGCACATGAAGCGAAATAATAACATTCAACCAGCGATAAACAAGGTAAAATCTAAGTTTCAAAAATCCTCCTGAACAAATTAAAATAGATAGAGGGCTGTACTTTTTAGAATTAATTACCCAATGTATCTGATCCATAAACGTGTATAATAATAGTTTGTATCCCAACTACTTTGCTCGTAATCGCACATGAAGCGAAATAATAACATTCAACCACCGATAAACAACGTAAAAACTAAGTTTCAAAAATCCTCCTGAACAAACTAAAACAGGTAGAGGGTTGTACTTTTTAGAATTAATTACCCAATGTATCTGATCCATAAACGTGTATAATAATAATTTGTATCCCAACTACTTTGCTCGTAATCGCACATGAAGCGAAATAATAACATTCAACCACCGATAAACAACGTAAAAACTAAGTTACAAAAATCCTCCTGAACAAACTAAAATAGATAGAGGGCTGTACTTTTTAGAATTAATTACCCAATGTATCTGATCCATAAACGTGTATAATAATAATTTGTATCCCTACTACTTAGCTCGTAATCGCACATGAAGCGAAATAATAACATTCAACCAGCGATAAACAACGTAAAATCTAAGTTTCAAAAATCCTCCTGAACAAACTAAAATAGATAGGGGGCTGTACTTTTTAGAATTAATTACCCAATGTATCTGATCCATAAACGTGTATAATAATAATTTGTATCCCAACTACTTTGCTCGTAATCGCACATTAAGCGCAATAATAACATTCAACCACCGATAAACAACGTAAAATCTAAGTTTCAAAAATCCTCCTGAACAAACTAAAATAGATTGGGGGCTGTACTTTTTAGAATTAATTACCCAATGTATCTGATCCATAAACGTGTATAATAATAATTTGTATCCCAACTACTTTGCTCGTAATCGCACATGAAGCGAAATAATAACATTCAACCACCGATAAACAACGTAAAATCTAAGTTTCAAAAAACCTCCTGAACAAACTAAAATAGATAGAGGGCTGTACTTTTTAGAATTAATTACCCAATGTATCTGATCCATAAACGTGTATAATAATAATTTGTATCCCTACTACTTAGCTTGTAATCGCACATGAAGCGAAATAATAACATTCAACCAGCGATAAACAACGTAAAATCTAAGTTTCAAAAATCCTCCTGAACAAACTAAAATAGATAGGGGGCTGTACTTTTTAGAATTAATTACCCAATGTATCTGATCCATAAACGTGTATAATAATAATTTGTATCCCAACTACTTAGCTCGTAATCGCACATGAAGCGAAATAATAACATTCAACCACCGATAAACAACGTAAAATCTAAGTTTCAAAAATCCTCCTGAACAAACTAAAATAGATAGAGGGCTGTACTTTTTAGAATTAATTACCCAATGTATCTGATCCATAAACGTGTATAATAATAATTTGTATCCCTACTACTTAGCTCGTAATCGCACATGAAGCGAAATAATAACATTCAACCAGCGATAAACAAGGTAAAATCTAAGTTTCAAAAATCCTCCTGAACAAATTAAAATAGATAGAGGGCTGTACTTTTTAGAATTAATTACCCAATGTATCTGATCCATAAACGTGTATAATAATAGTTTGTATCCCAACTACTTTGCTCGTAATCGCACATGAAGCGAAATAATAACATTCAACCACCGATAAACAACGTAAAAACTAAGTTTCAAAAATCCTCCTGAACAAACTAAAACAGGTAGAGGGTTGTACTTTTTAGAATTAATTACCCAATGTATCTGATCCATAAACGTGTATAATAATAATTTGTATCCCAACTACTTTGCTCGTAATCGCACATGAAGCGAAATAATAACATTCAACCACCGATAAACAACGTAAAAACTAAGTTACAAAAATCCTCCTGAACAAACTAAAATAGATAGAGGGCTGTACTTTTTAGAATTAATTACCCAATGTATCTGATCCATAAACGTGTATAATAATAATTTGTATCCCTACTACTTAGCTCGTAATCGCACATGAAGCGAAATAATAACATTCAACCAGCGATAAACAACGTAAAATCTAAGTTTCAAAAATCCTCCTGAACAAACTAAAATAGATAGGGGGCTGTACTTTTTAGAATTAATTACCCAATGTATCTGATCCATAAACGTGTATAATAATAATTTGTATCCCAACTACTTTGCTCGTAATCGCACATTAAGCGCAATAATAACATTCAACCACCGATAAACAACGTAAAATCTAAGTTTCAAAAATCCTCCTGAACAAACTAAAATAGATTGGGGGCTGTACTTTTTAGAATTAATTACCCAATGTATCTGATCCATAAACGTGTATAATAATAATTTGTATCCCAACTACTTTGCTCGTAATCGCACATGAAGCGAAATAATAACATTCAACCACCGATAAACAACGTAAAATCTAAGTTTCAAAAAACCTCCTGAACAAACTAAAATAGATAGAGGGCTGTACTTTTTAGAATTAATTACCCAATGTATCTGATCCATAAACGTGTATAATAATAATTTGTATCCCTACTACTTAGCTTGTAATCGCACATGAAGCGAAATAATAACATTCAACCAGCGATAAACAACGTAAAATCTAAGTTTCAAAAATCCTCCTGAACAAACTAAAATAGATAGGGGGCTGTACTTTTTAGAATTAATTACCCAATGTATCTGATCCATAAACGTGTATAATAATAATTTGTATCCCAACTACTTAGCTCGTAATCGCACATGAAGCGAAATAATAACATTCAACCACCGATAAACAACGTAAAATCTAAGTTTCAAAAATCCTCCTGAACAAACTAAAATAGATAGAGGGCTGTACTTTTTAGAATTAATTACCCAATGTATCTGATCCATAAACGTGTATAATAATAATTTGTATCCCTACTACTTAGCTCGTAATCGCACATGAAGCGAAATAATAACATTCAACCAGCGATAAACAAGGTAAAATCTAAGTTTCAAAAATCCTCCTGAACAAATTAAAATAGATAGAGGGCTGTACTTTTTAGAATTAATTACCCAATGTATCTGATCCATAAACGTGTATAATAATAGTTTGTATCCCAACTACTTTGCTCGTAATCGCACATGAAGCGAAATAATAACATTCAACCACCGATAAACAACGTAAAAACTAAGTTTCAAAAATCCTCCTGAACAAACTAAAACAGGTAGAGGGTTGTACTTTTTAGAATTAATTACCCAATGTATCTGATCCATAAACGTGTATAATAATAATTTGTATCCCAACTACTTTGCTCGTAATCGCACATGAAGCGAAATAATAACATTCAACCACCGATAAACAACGTAAAAACTAAGTTACAAAAATCCTCCTGAACAAACTAAAATAGATAGAGGGCTGTACTTTTTAGAATTAATTACCCAATGTATCTGATCCATAAACGTGTATAATAATAATTTGTATCCCTACTACTTAGCTCGTAATCGCACATGAAGCGAAATAATAACATTCAACCAGCGATAAACAACGTAAAATCTAAGTTTCAAAAATCCTCCTGAACAAACTAAAATAGATAGGGGGCTGTACTTTTTAGAATTAATTACCCAATGTATCTGATCCATAAACGTGTATAATAATAATTTGTATCCCAACTACTTTGCTCGTAATCGCACATTAAGCGCAATAATAACATTCAACCACCGATAAACAACGTAAAATCTAAGTTTCAAAAATCCTCCTGAACAAACTAAAATAGATAGAGGGCTGTACTTTTTAGAATTAATTACCCAATGTATCTGATCCATAAACGTGTATAATAATAATTTGTATCCCAACTACTTTGCTCGAAATCGCACATGAAGCGATATATTAACATTCAACCACCGATAATCAACGTAAAATCTAAGTTTCAAAAATCCTCCTGAACAAACTAAAATAGATAGAGGGCTGTACTTTTTAGAATTAATTACCCAATGTATCTGATCCATAAACGTGTATAATAATAGTTTGTATCCCAACTACTTTGCTCGTAATCGCACATGAAGCGAAATAATAACATTCAACCACCGATAAACAACGTAAAAACTAAGTTTCAAAAATCCTCCTGAACAAACTAAAACAGGTAGAGGGTTGTACTTTTTAGAATTAATTACCCAATGTATCTGATACATAAACGTGTATAATAATAATTTGTATCCCAACTACTTTGCTCGTAATCGCACATGAAGCGAAATAATAACATTCAACCACCGATAAACAACGTAAAATCTAGGTTTCAAAAATCCTCCTGAACAAACTAAAATAGATAGAGAGCTGTACTTTTTAGAATTAATTACCCAATGTATCTGATCCATAAACGTGTATAATAATAATTTGTATCCCAACTACTTTGCTCGTAATCGCACATAAAGCGAAATATTAACATTCAACCACCGATAAACAACGTAAAAACTAAGTTTCAAAAATCCTCCTGAACAAACTAAAACAGGTAGAGGGTTGTACTTTTTAGAATTAATTACCCAATGTATCTGATACATAAACGTGTATAATAATAGTTTGTATCCCAACTACTTTGCTCGTAATCGCACATGAAGCGAAATAATAACATTCAACCACCGATAAACAACGTAAAAACTAAGTTTCAAAAATCCTCCTGAACAAACTAAAACAGGTAGAGGGTTGTACTTTTTAGAATTAATTACCCAATGTATCTGATACATAAACGTGTATAATAATAATTTGTATCCCAACTACTTTGCTCGTAATCGCACATGAAGCGAAATAATAACATTCAACCACCGATAAACAACGTAAAATCTAGGTTTCAAAAATCCTCCTGAACAAACTAAAATAGATAGAGAGCTGTACTTTTTAGAATTAATTACCCAATGTATCTGATCCATAAACGTGTATAATAATAATTTGTATCCCAACTACTTTGCTCGTAATCGCACATAAAGCGAAATATTAACATTCAACCACCGATAAACAACGTAAAATCTAAGTTTCAAAAATCCTCCTGAACAAACTAAAATAGATAGAGGGCTGTACTTTTTAGAATTAATTACCCAATGTATCTGATCCATAAACGTGTATAATAATAATTTGTATCCCAACTACTTTGGTCGTAATCGCACATGAAGCGAAATAATAACATTCAACCACCGATAAACAACGTAGAAACTAAGTTTCAAAAATCCTCCTGAACAAACTAAAATAGATAGAGGGCTGTACTTTTTAGAATTAATTACCCAATGTATCTGATCCATAAACGTGTATAATAATAATTTGTATCCCAACTACTTTGCTCGTAATCGCACATGAAGCGAAATAATAACACTCAACCACCGATAAACAACGTAAAATCTAAGTTTCAAAAATCCTCCTGAACAAACTAAAATAGATAGAGGGCTGTACTTTTTAGAATTAATTACCCAATGAATCTGATCTATAAACGTGTATAATAATAATTTGTATCCCAACTACTTTGCTCGTAATCGCACATGAAGCGAAATAATAACATTCAATCACCGATAAACAACGTAAAAACTAAGTTTCAAAAATCCTCCTGAACAAACTAAAACAGATAGAGGGTTGTACTTTTTAGAATTAATTACCCAATGTATCTGATCCATAAACGTCTATAATAATAATTTGTATCCCAACTACTTTGCTCGTAATCACACATGAAGCGAATAATAACATTCAACCACCGATAAACAACGTAAAAACTAAGTTTCAAAAATCCTCCTGAACAAACTAAAATAGATAGAGGGCTGTACTTTTTAGAATTAATTACCCAATGTATCTGATACATAAACGTGTATAGAATAATTTGTATCCCAACTACTTTGCTCGTAATCGTACATGAAACGAAATAATAACATTCAACCACCGATAAACAACGTAAAATCTAAGTTTCAAAAATCCTCCTGAACAAACTAAAATAGATAGAGAGCTGTACTTTTTAGAATTAATTACCCAATGTATCTGATCCATAAACGTGTATAATAATAGTTTGTATATCAAGTACTTTGCTCGTAATCGCACATGAAGCGAAATAATAATATTCAACCACCGATAAACAACGTAACATCTAAGTTTCAAAAATCCTCCTGAACAAACTAAAATAGATAGAGGGCTGTACTTTTTAGAATTAATTACCCAATGTATCTGATCCATAAACGTGTATAATAATAATTTGTATCCCTACTACTTAGCTCGTAATCGCACATGAAGCGAAATAATAACATTCAACCAGCGATAAACAACGTAAAATCTAAGTTTCAAAAATCCTCCTGAACAAACTAAAATAGATAGGGGGCTGTACTTTTTAGAATTAATTACCCAATGTATCTGATCCATAAACGTGTATAATAATAATTTGTATCCCAACTACTTTGCTCGTAATCGCACATGAAGCGAAATAATAACACTCAACCACCGATAAACAACGTAAAATCTAAGTTTCAAAAATCCTCCTGAACAAACTAAAATAGATAGAGGGCTGTACTTTTTAGAATTAATTACCCAATGAATCTGATCTATAAACGTGTATAATAATAATTTGTATCCCAACTACTTTGCTCGTAATCGCACATGAAGCGAAATAATAACATTCAACCACCGATAAACAACGTAAAATCTAAGTTTCAAAAAACCTCCTGAACAAACTAAAATAGATAGAGGGCTGTACTTTTTAGAATTAATTACCCAATGTATCTGATCCATAAACGTGTATAATAATAATTTGTATCCCTACTACTTAGCTTGTAATCGCACATGAAGCGAAATAATAACATTCAACCAGCGATAAACAACGTAAAATCTAAGTTTCAAAAATCCTCCTGAACAAACTAAAATAGATAGGGGGCTGTACTTTTTAGAATTAATTACCCAATGTATCTGATCCATAAACGTGTATAATAATAATTTGTATCCCAACTACTTAGCTCGTAATCGCACATGAAGCGAAATAATAACATTCAACCACCGATAAACAACGTAAAATCTAAGTTTCAAAAATCCTCCTGAACAAACTAAAATAGATAGAGGGCTGTACTTTTTAGAATTAATTACCCAATGTATCTGATCCATAAACGTGTATAATAATAATTTGTATCCCTACTACTTAGCTCGTAATCGCACATGAAGCGAAATAATAACATTCAACCAGCGATAAACAAGGTAAAATCTAAGTTTCAAAAATCCTCCTGAACAAATTAAAATAGATAGAGGGCTGTACTTTTTAGAATTAATTACCCAATGTATCTGATCCATAAACGTGTATAATAATAGTTTGTATCCCAACTACTTTGCTCGTAATCGCACATGAAGCGAAATAATAACATTCAACCACCGATAAACAACGTAAAAACTAAGTTTCAAAAATCCTCCTGAACAAACTAAAACAGGTAGAGGGTTGTACTTTTTAGAATTAATTACCCAATGTATCTGATCCATAAACGTGTATAATAATAATTTGTATCCCAACTACTTTGCTCGTAATCGCACATGAAGCGAAATAATAACATTCAACCACCGATAAACAACGTAAAAACTAAGTTACAAAAATCCTCCTGAACAAACTAAAATAGATAGAGGGCTGTACTTTTTAGAATTAATTACCCAATGTATCTGATCCATAAACGTGTATAATAATAATTTGTATCCCTACTACTTAGCTCGTAATCGCACATGAAGCGAAATAATAACATTCAACCAGCGATAAACAACGTAAAATCTAAGTTTCAAAAATCCTCCTGAACAAACTAAAATAGATAGGGGGCTGTACTTTTTAGAATTAATTACCCAATGTATCTGATCCATAAACGTGTATAATAATAATTTGTATCCCAACTACTTTGCTCGTAATCGCACATTAAGCGCAATAATAACATTCAACCACCGATAAACAACGTAAAATCTAAGTTTCAAAAATCCTCCTGAACAAACTAAAATAGATAGAGGGCTGTACTTTTTAGAATTAATTACCCAATGTATCTGATCCATAAACGTGTATAATAATAATTTGTATCCCAACTACTTTGCTCGAAATCGCACATGAAGCGATATATTAACATTCAACCACCGATAATCAACGTAAAATCTAAGTTTCAAAAATCCTCCTGAACAAACTAAAATAGATAGAGGGCTGTACTTTTTAGAATTAATTACCCAATGTATCTGATCCATAAACGTGTATAATAATAGTTTGTATCCCAACTACTTTGCTCGTAATCGCACATGAAGCGAAATAATAACATTCAACCACCGATAAACAACGTAAAAACTAAGTTTCAAAAATCCTCCTGAACAAACTAAAACAGGTAGAGGGTTGTACTTTTTAGAATTAATTACCCAATGTATCTGATACATAAACGTGTATAATAATAATTTGTATCCCAACTACTTTGCTCGTAATCGCACATGAAGCGAAATAATAACATTCAACCACCGATAAACAACGTAAAATCTAGGTTTCAAAAATCCTCCTGAACAAACTAAAATAGATAGAGAGCTGTACTTTTTAGAATTAATTACCCAATGTATCTGATCCATAAACGTGTATAATAATAATTTGTATCCCAACTACTTTGCTCGTAATCGCACATAAAGCGAAATATTAACATTCAACCACCGATAAACAACGTAAAAACTAAGTTTCAAAAATCCTCCTGAACAAACTAAAACAGGTAGAGGGTTGTACTTTTTAGAATTAATTACCCAATGTATCTGATACATAAACGTGTATAATAATAGTTTGTATCCCAACTACTTTGCTCGTAATCGCACATGAAGCGAAATAATAACATTCAACCACCGATAAACAACGTAAAAACTAAGTTTCAAAAATCCTCCTGAACAAACTAAAACAGGTAGAGGGTTGTACTTTTTAGAATTAATTACCCAATGTATCTGATACATAAACGTGTATAATAATAATTTGTATCCCAACTACTTTGCTCGTAATCGCACATGAAGCGAAATAATAACATTCAACCACCGATAAACAACGTAAAATCTAGGTTTCAAAAATCCTCCTGAACAAACTAAAATAGATAGAGAGCTGTACTTTTTAGAATTAATTACCCAATGTATCTGATCCATAAACGTGTATAATAATAATTTGTATCCCAACTACTTTGCTCGTAATCGCACATAAAGCGAAATATTAACATTCAACCACCGATAAACAACGTAAAATCTAAGTTTCAAAAATCCTCCTGAACAAACTAAAATAGATAGAGGGCTGTACTTTTTAGAATTAATTACCCAATGTATCTGATCCATAAGCGTGTATAATAATAATTTGTATCCCAACTACTTTGGTCGTAATCGCACATGAAGCGAAATAATAACATTCAACCACCGATAAACAACGTAGAAACTAAGTTTCAAAAATCCTCCTGAACAAACTAAAATAGATAGAGGGCTGTACTTTTTAGAATTAATTACCCAATGTATCTGATCCATAAACGTGTATAATAATAATTTGTATCCCAACTACTTTGCTCGTAATCGCACATGAAGCGAAATAATAACACTCAACCACCGATAAACAACGTAAAATCTAAGTTTCAAAAATCCTCCTGAACAAACTAAAATAGATAGAGGGCTGTACTTTTTAGAATTAATTACCCAATGAATCTGATCTATAAACGTGTATAATAATAATTTGTATCCCAACTACTTTGCTCGTAATCGCACATGAAGCGAAATAATAACATTCAATCACCGATAAACAACGTAAAAACTAAGTTTCAAAAATCCTCCTGAACAAACTAAAACAGATAGAGGGTTGTACTTTTTAGAATTAATTACCCAATGTATCTGATCCATAAACGTCTATAATAATAATTTGTATCCCAACTACTTTGCTCGTAATCACACATGAAGCGAATAATAACATTCAACCACCGATAAACAACGTAAAAACTAAGTTTCAAAAATCCTCCTGAACAAACTAAAATAGATAGAGGGCTGTACTTTTTAGAATTAATTACCCAATGTATCTGATACATAAACGTGTATAGAATAATTTGTATCCCAACTACTTTGCTCGTAATCGTACATGAAACGAAATAATAACATTCAACCACCGATAAACAACGTAAAATCTAAGTTTCAAAAATCCTCCTGAACAAACTAAAATAGATAGAGAGCTGTACTTTTTAGAATTAATTACCCAATGTATCTGATCCATAAACGTGTATAATAATAGTTTGTATATCAAGTACTTTGCTCGTAATCGCACATGAAGCGAAATAATAATATTCAACCACCGATAAACAACGTAACATCTAAGTTTCAAAAATCCTCCTGAACAAACTAAAATAGATAGAGGGCTGTACTTTTTAGAATTAATTACCCAATGTATCTGATCCATAAACGTGTATAATAATAATTTGTATCCCTACTACTTAGCTCGTAATCGCACATGAAGCGAAATAATAACATTCAACCAGCGATAAACAACGTAAAATCTAAGTTTCAAAAATCCTCCTGAACAAACTAAAATAGATAGGGGGCTGTACTTTTTAGAATTAATTACCCAATGTATCTGATCCATAAACGTGTATAATAATAATTTGTATCCCAACTACTTTGCTCGTAATCGCACATGAAGCGAAATAATAACACTCAACCACCGATAAACAACGTAAAATCTAAGTTTCAAAAATCCTCCTGAACAAACTAAAATAGATAGAGGGCTGTACTTTTTAGAATTAATTACCCAATGAATCTGATCTATAAACGTGTATAATAATAATTTGTATCCCAACTACTTTGCTCGTAATCGCACATGAAGCGAAATAATAACATTCAATCACCGATAAACAACGTAAAAACTAAGTTTCAAAAATCCTCCTGAACAAACTAAAACAGATAGAGGGTTGTACTTTTTAGAATTAATTACCCAATGTATCTGATCCATAAACGTCTATAATAATAATTTGTATCCCAACTACTTTGCTCGTAATCGCACATGAAGCGAATAATAACATTCAACCACCGATAAACAACGTAAAAACTAAGTTTCAAAAATCCTCCTGAACAAACTAAAATAGATAGAGGGCTGTACTTTTTAGAATTAATTACCCAATGTATCTGATACATAAACGTGTATAATAATAATTTGTATCCCAACTACTTTGCTCGTAATCGTACATGAAACGAAATAATAACATTCAACCACCGATAAACAACGTAAAATCTAAGTTTCAAAAATCCTCCTGAACAAACTAAAATAGATAGAGAGCTGTACTTTTTAGAATTAATTACCCAATGTATCTGATCCATAAACGTGTATAATAATAGTTTGTATATCAAGTACTTTGCTCGTAATCGCACATGAAGGGAAATAATAATATTCAACCACCGATAAACAACGTAACATCTAAGTTTCAAAAATCCTCCTGAACAAACTAAAATAGATAGAGGGCTGTACTTTTTAGAATTAATTACCCAATGTATCTGATCCATAAACGTGTATAATAATAATTTGTATCCCTACTACTTAGCTCGTAATCGCACATGAAGCGAAATAATAACATTCAACCAGCGATAAACAACGTAAAATCTAAGTTTCAAAAATCCTCCTGAACAAACTAAAATAGATAGGGGGCTGTACTTTTTAGAATTAATTACGCAATGTATCTGATCCATAAACGTGTATAATAATAATTTGTATCCCAACTACTTTGCTCGTAATCGCACATGAAGCGAAATAATAACATTCAACCACCGATAAACAACGTAAAATCTAAGTTTCAAAAATCCTCCTGAACAAACTAAAATAGATAGAGGGCTGTACTTTTTAGAATTAATTACCCAATGTATCTGATCCATAAACGTGTATAATAATAATTTGTATCCCTACTACTTAGCTCGTAATCGCACATGAAGCGAAATAATAACATTCAACCAGCGATAAACAACGTAAAATCTAAGTTTCAAAAATCCTCCTGAACAAACTAAAATAGATAGAGGGTTGTACTTTTTAGAATTAATTACCCAATGTATCTGATCCATAAACATGTATAATAATAATTTGTATTCCAACTACTTTGCTCGTAATCGCACATGAAGCGAAATAATAACATTCAACCACCGATAAACAACGTAAAAACTAAGTTACAAAAATCCTCCTGAACAAACTAAAATAGATAGAGGGCTGTACTTTTTAGAATTAATTACCCAATGTATCTGATCCATAAACGTGTATAATAATAATTTGTATCCCTACTACTTAGCTCGTAATCGCACATGAAGCGAAATAATAACATTCAACCAGCGATAAACAACGTAAAATCTAAGTTTCAAAAATCCTCCTGAACAAACTAAAATAGATTGGGGGCTGTACTTTTTAGAATTAATTACCCAATGTATCTGATCCATAAACGTGTATAATAATAATTTGTATCCCAACTACTTTGCTCGTAATCGCACATGAAGCGAAATAATAACATTCAACCACCGATAAACAACGTAAAATCTAAGTTTCAAAAAACCTCCTGAACAAACTAAAATAGATAGAGGGCTGTACTTTTTAGAATTAATTACCCAATGTATCTGATCCATAAACGTGTATAATAATAATTTGTATCCCTACTACTTAGCTTGTAATCGCACATGAAGCGAAATAATAACATTCAACCAGCGATAAACAACGTAAAATCTAAGTTTCAAAAATCCTCCTGAACAAACTAAAATAGATAGGGGGCTGTACTTTTTAGAATTAATTACCCAATGTATCTGATCCATAAACGTGTATAATAATAATTTGTATCCCAACTACTTAGCTCGTAATCGCACATGAAGCGAAATAATAACATTCAACCACCGATAAACAACGTAAAATCTAAGTTTCAAAAATCCTCCTGAACAAACTAAAATAGATAGAGGGCTGTACTTTTTAGAATTAATTACCCAATGTATCTGATCCATAAACGTGTATAATAATAATTTGTATCCCTACTACTTAGCTCGTAATCGCACATGAAGCGAAATAATAACATTCAACCAGCGATAAACAAGGTAAAATCTAAGTTTCAAAAATCCTCCTGAACAAATTAAAATAGATAGAGGGCTGTACTTTTTAGAATTAATTACCCAATGTATCTGATCCATAAATGTGTATAATAATAATTTGTATCCCAACTACTTTGCTCGTAATCGCACATGAAGCGAAATAATAACATTCCACCACCGATAAACAACGTAAAATCTAAGTTTCAAAAATCCTCCTGAACAAACTAAAATAGATAGAGGGCTGTACTTTTTAGAATTAATTACCCAATGTATCTGATCCATAAACGTGTATAATAATAATTTGTATCCCAACTACTTTGCTCGTAATCGCACATGAAGCGAAATAATAACATTCAACCACCGATAAAATACGTAAAATCTAAGTTTCAAAAATCCTCCTGAACAAACTAAAATAGATAGAGGGTTGTACTTTTTAGAATTAATTACCCAATGTATCTGATCCATAAACGTGTATAATAATAATTTGTATCCCAACTACTTTGCTCGTAATCGCACATGAAGCGAAATAATAACATTCAACCACCGATAAACAACGTAAAAACTAAGTTACAAAAATCCTCCTGAACAAACTAAAATAGATAGAGGGCTGTACTTTTTAGAATTAATTACCCAATGTATCTGATCCATAAACGTGTATAATAATAATTTGTATCCCTACTACTTAGCTCGTAATCGCACATGAAGCGAAATAATAACATTCAACCAGCGATAAACAACGTAAAATCTAAGTTTCAAAAATCCTCCTGAACAAACTAAAATAGATAGGGGGCTGTACTTTTTAGAATTAATTACCCAATGTATCTGATCCATAAACGTGTATAATAATAATTTGTATCCCAACTACTTTGCTCGTAATCGCACATGAAGCGAAATAATAACATTCAACCACCGATAAACAACGTAAAATCTAAGTTTCAAAAATCCTCCTGAACAAACTAAAATAGATAGAGGGCTGTACTTTTTAGAATTAATTACCCAATGTATCTGATCCATAAACGTGTATAATAATAATTTGTATCCCTACTACTTAGCTCGTAATCGCACATGAAGCGAAATAATAACATTCAACCAGCGATAAACAACGTAAAATCTAAGTTTCAAAAATCCTCCTGAACAAACTAAAATAGATAGAGGGTTGTACTTTTTAGAATTAATTACCCAATGTATCTGATCCATAAACGTGTATAATAATAATTTGTATCCAACTACTTTGCTCGTAATCGCACATGAAGCGAAATAATAACATTCAACCACCGATAAACAACGTAAAAACTAAGTTACAAAAATCCTCCTGAACAAACTAAAATAGATAGAGGGCTGTACTTTTTAGAATTAATTACCCAATGTATCTGATCCATAAACGTGTATAATAATAATTTGTATCCCTACTACTTAGCTCGTAATCGCACATGAAGCGAAATAATAACATTCAACCAGCGATAAACAACGTAAAATCTAAGTTTCAAAAATCCTCCTGAACAAACTAAAATAGATAGGGGGCTGTACTTTTTAGAATTAATTACCCAATGTATCTGATCCATAAACGTGTATAATAATAATTTGTATCCCAACTACTTTGCTCGTAATCGCACATGAAGCGAAATAATAACATTCAACCACCGATAAACAACGTAAAATCTAAGTTTCAAAAAACCTCCTGAACAAACTAAAATAGATAGAGGGCTGTACTTTTTAGAATTAATTACCCAATGTATCTGATCCATAAACGTGTATAATAATAATTTGTATCCCTACTACTTAGCTTGTAATCGCACATGAAGCGAAATAATAACATTCAACCAGCGATAAACAACGTAAAATCTAAGTTTCAAAAATCCTCCTGAACAAACTAAAATAGATAGGGGGCTGTACTTTTTAGAATTAATTACCCAATGTATCTGATCCATAAACGTGTATAATAATAATTTGTATCCCAACTACTTTGCTCGTAATCGCACATGAAGCGAAATAATAACATTCAACCACCGATAAACAACGTAAAATCTAAGTTTCAAAAATCCTCCTGAACAAACTAAAATAGATAGAGGGCTGTACTTTTTAGAATTAATTACCCAATGTATCTGATCCATAAACGTGTATAATAATAATTTGTATCCCTACTAGTTAGCTCGTAATCGCACATGAAGCGAAATAATAACATTCAACCAGCGATAAACAACGTAAAATCTAAGTTTCAAAAATCCTCCTGAACAAACTAAAATAGATAGAGGGCTGTACTTTTTAGAATTAATTACCCAATGTATCTGATCCATAAATGTGTATAATAATAATTTGTATCCCAACTACTTTGCTCGTAATCGCACATGAAGCGAAATAATAACATTCAACCACCGATAAACAACGTAAAATCTAAGTTTCAAAAATCCTCCTGAACAAACTAAAATAGATAGAGGGCTGTACTTTTTAGAATTAATTACCCAATGTATCTGATCCATAAACGTGTATAATAATAATTTGTATCCCAACTACTTTGCTCGTAATCGCACATGAAGCGAAATAATAACATTCAACCACCGATAAAATACGTAAAATCTAAGTTTCAAAAATCCTCCTGAACAAACTAAAATAGATAGAGGGTTGTACTTTTTAGAATTAATTACCCAATGTATCTGATCCATAAACGTGTATAATAATAATTTGTATCCCAACTACTTTGCTCGTAATCGCACATGAAGCGAAATAATAACATTCAACCACCGATAAACAACGTAAAAACTAAGTTACAAAAATCCTCCTGAACAAACTAAAATAGATAGAGGGCTGTACTTTTTAGAATTAATTACCCAATGTATCTGACCCATAAACGTGTATAATAATAATTTGTATCCCTACTACTTAGCTCGTAATCGCACATGAAGCGAAATAATAACATTCAACCAGCGATAAACAACGTAAAATCTAAGTTTCAAAAATCCTCCTGAACAAACTAAAATAGATAGGGGGCTGTACTTTTTAGAATTAATTACCCAATGTATCTGATCCATAAACGTGTATAATAATAATTTGTATCCCAACTACTTTGCTCGTAATCGCACATGAAGCGAAATAATAACATTCAACCACCGATAAACAACGTAAAATCTAAGTTTCAAAAATCCTCCTGAACAAACTAAAATAGATAGAGGGCTGTACTTTTTAGAATTAATTACCCAATGTATCTGATCCATAAACGTGTATAATAATAATTTGTATCCCTACTACTTAGCTCGTAATCGCACATGAAGCGAAATAATAACATTCAACCAGCGATAAACAACGTAAAATCTAAGTTTCAAAAATCCTCCTGAACAAACTAAAATAGATAGAGGGTTGTACTTTTTAGAATTAATTACCCAATGTATCTGATCCATAAACGTGTATAATAATAATTTGTATTCCAACTACTTTGCTCGTAATCGCACATGAAGCGAAATAATAACATTCAACCACCGATAAACAACGTAAAAACTAAGTTACAAAAATCCTCCTGAACAAACTAAAATAGATAGAGGGCTGTACTTTTTAAATTAATTACCCAATGTATCTGATCCATAAATGTGTATAATAATAATTTGTATCCCTACTACTTAGCTCGTAATCGCACATGAAGCGAAATAATAACATTCAACCAGCGATAAACAACGTAAAATCTAAGTTTCAAAAATCCTCCTGAACAAACTAAAATAGATAGGGGGCTGTACTTTTAGAATTAATTACCCAATGTATCTGATCCATAAACGTGTATAATAATAATTTGTATCCCAACTACTTTGCTCGTAATCGCACATGAAGCGAAATAATAACATTCAACCATCCGATAAACAACGTAAAATCTAAGTTTCAAAAAACCTCCTGAACAAACTAAATAGATAGAGGGCTGTACTTTTTAGAATTAATTACCCAATGTATCTGATCCATAAACGTGTATAATAATAATTTGTATCCCCTACTACTTAGCTTGTAATCGCACATGAAGCGAAATAATAACATTCAACCAGCGATAAACAACGTAAAATCTAAGTTTCAAAAATCCTCCTGAACAAACTAAAATAGATAGGGGGCTGTACTTTTTAGAATTAATTACCCAATGTATCTGATCCATAAACGTGTATAATAATAATTTGTATCCCAACTACTTTGCTCGTAATCGCACATGAAGCGAAATAATAACATTCAACCACCGATAAACAACGTAAAATCTAAGTTTCAAAAATCCTCCTGAACAAACTAAAATAGATAGAGGGCTGTACTTTTTAGAATTAATTACCCAATGTATCTGATCCATAAACGTGTATAATAATAATTTGTATCCCCTACTACTTAGCTCGTAATCGCACATGAAGCGAAATAATAACATTCAACCAGCGATAAACAACGTAAAATCTAAGTTTCAAAAATCCTCCTGAACAAACTAAAATAGATAGAGGGCTGTACTTTTTAGAATTAATTACCCAATGTATCTGATCCATAAATGTGTATAATAATAATTTGTATCCCAACTACTTTGCTCGTAATCGCACATGAAGCGAAATAATAACATTCAACCACCGATAAACAACGTAAAATCTAAGTTTCAAAAATCCTCCTGAACAAACTAAAATAGATAGAGGGCTGTACTTTTTAGAATTAATTACCCAATGTATCTGATCCATAAACGTGTATAATAATAATTTGTATCCCAACTACTTTGCTCGTAATCGCACATGAAGCGAAATAATAACATTCAACCACCGATAAAATACGTAAAATCTAAGTTTCAAAAATCCTCCTGAACAAACTAAAATAGATAGAGGGTTGTACTTTTTAGAATTAATTACCCAATGTATCTGATCCATAAACGTGTATAATAATAATTTGTATCCCAACTACTTTGCTCGTAATCGCACATGAAGCGAAATAATAACATTCAACCACCGATAAACAACGTAAAAACTAAGTTACAAAAATCCTCCTGAACAAACTAAAATAGATAGAGGGCTGTACTTTTTAGAATTAATTACCCAATGTATCTGATCCATAAACGTGTATAATAATAATTTGTATCCCTACTACTTAGCTCGTAATCGCACATGAAGCGAAATAATAACATTCAACCAGCGATAAACAACGTAAAATCTAAGTTTCAAAAATCCTCCTGAACAAACTAAAATAGATAGGGGGCTGTACTTTTTAGAATTAATTACCCAATGTATCTGATCCATAAACGTGTATAATAATAATTTGTATCCCAACTACTTTGCTCGTAATCACACATGAAGCGAAATAATAACATTCAACCACCGATAAACAACGTAAAATCTAAGTTTCAAAAATCCTCCTGAACAAACTAAAATAGATAGAGGGCTGTACTTTTTAGAATTAATTACCCAATGTATCTGATCCATAAACGTGTATAATAATAATTTGTATCCCTACTACTTAGCTCGTAATCGCACATGAAGCGAAATAATAACATTCAACCAGCGATAAACAACGTAAAATCTAAGTTTCAAAAATCCTCCTGAACAAACTAAAATAGATAGAGGGTTGTACTTTTTAGAATTAATTACCCAATGTATCTGATCCATAAACGTGTATAATAATAATTTGTATTCCAACTACTTTGCTCGTAATCGCACATGAAGCGAAATAATAACATTCAACCACCGATAAACAACGTAAAAACTAAGTTACAAAAATCCTCCTGAACAAACTAAAATAGATAGAGGGCTGTACTTTTTAGAATTAATTACCCAATGTATCTGATCCATAAACGTGTATAATAATAATTTGTATCCCTACTACTTAGCTCGTAATCGCACATGAAGCGAAATAATAACATTCAACCAGCGATAAACAACGTAAAATCTAAGTTTCAAAAATCCTCCTGAACAAACTAAAATAGATAGGGGGCTGTACTTTTTAGAATTAATTACCCAATGTATCTGATCCATAAACGTGTATAATAATAATTTGTATCCCAACTACTTTGCTCGTAATCGCACATGAAGCGAAATAATAACATTCAACCACCGATAAACAACGTAAAATCTAAGTTTCAAAAATCCTCCTGAACAAACTAAAATAGATAGAGGGCTGTACTTTTTAGAATTAATTACCCAATGTATCTGATCCATAAACGTGTATAATAATAATTTGTATCCCAACTACTTTGCTCGTAATCGCACATGAAGCGAAATAATAACATTCAACCACCGATAAACAACGTAAAATCTAAGTTTCAAAAATCGTCCTGAACAACCTAAAATAGATAGAGGGCTGCACTTTTTAGAATTAATTACCCAATTTATCTGATCCATAAACGTGTATAATAATAATTTGTATCCCAACTACTTTGCTCGTAATTGCACATGAAGCGAAATAATAACATTCAACCACCGATAAAATACGTAAAATCTAAGTTTCAAAAATCCTCCTGAACAAACTAAAATAGATAGAGGGCTGTACTTTTTAGAATTAATTACCCAATGTATCTGATCCATAAACGTGTATAATAATAATTTGTATCCCAACTACTTTGCTCGTAATCGCACATGAAGCGAAATAATAACATTCAACCACCGATAAACAACGTAAAAACTAAGTTACAATAATCCTCCTGAACAAACTAAAATAGATAAAGGGCTGTACTTTTTAGAATTAATTACCCAATGTATCTGATCCATAGACGTGTATAATAATAATTTGTATCCCTACTACTTAGCTCGTAATCGCACATGAAGCGAAATAATAACATTCAACCAGCGATAAACAACGTAAAATCTAAGTTTCAAAAATCCTCCTGAACAAACTAAAATAGATAGGGGGCTGTACTTTTTAGAATTAATTACCCAATGTATCTGATCCATAAACGTGTATACTAATAATTTGTATCCCAACTACTTTGCTCGTAATCGCACATGAAGCGAAATAATAACATTCAACCACCGATAAACAACGTAAAATCTAAGTTTCAAAAATCGTCCTGAACAACCTAAAATAGATAGAGGGCTGCACTTTTTAGAATTAATTACCCAATGTATCTGATCCATAAACGTGTATAATAATAATTTGTATCCCAACTACTTTGCTCGTAATTGCACATGAAGCGAAATAATAACATTCAACCACCGATAAAATACGTAAAATCTAAGTTTCAAAAATCCTCCTGAACAAACTAAAATAGATAGAGGGCTGTACTTTTTAGAATTAATTACCCAATGTATCTGATCCATAAACGTGTATAATAATAATTTGTATCCCAACTACTTTGCTCGTAATCGCACATGAAGCGAAATAATAACATTCAACCACCGATAAACAACGTAAAAACTAAGTTACAAAAATCCTCCTGAACAAACTAAAATAGATAGAGGGCTGTACTTTTTAGAATTAATTACCCAATGTATCTGATCCATAGACGTGTATAATAATAATTTGTATCCCTACTACTTAGCTCGTAATCGCACATGAAGCGAAATAATAACATTCAACCAGCGATAAACAATGTAAAATCTAAGTTTCAAAAATCCTCCTGAACAAACTAAAATAGATAGAGGGTTGTACTTTTTAGAATTAATTACCCAATGTATCTGATCCATAAACGTGTATAATAATAATTTGTATTCCAACTACTTTGCTCGTAATCGCACATGAAGCGAAATAATAACATTCAACCACCGATAAACAACGTAAAAACTAAGTTACAAAAATCCTCCTGAACAAACTAAAATAGATAGAGGGCTGTACTTTTTAGAATTAATTACCCAATGTATCTGATCCATAAACGTGTATAATAATAATTTGTATCCCTACTACTTAGCTCGTAATCGCACATGAAGCGAAATAATAACATTCAACCAGCGATAAACAACGTAAAATCTAAGTTTCAAAAATCCTCCTGAACAAACTAAAATAGATAGGGGGCTGTACTTTTTAGAATTAATTACCCAATGTATCTGATCCATAAACGTGTATAATAATAATTTGTATCCCAACTACTTTGCTCGTAATCGCACATGAAGCGAAATAATAACATTCAACCACCGATAAACAACGTAAAATCTAAGTTTCAAAAATCCTCCTGAACAAACTAAAATAGATAGAGGGCTGTACTTTTTAGAATTAATTACCCAATGTATCTGATCCATAAACGTGTATAATAATAATTTGTATCCCAACTACTTTGCTCGTAATCGCACATGAAGCGAAATAATAACATTCAACCACCGATAAACAACGTAAAATCTAAGTTTCAAAAATCGTCCTGAACAACCTAAAATAGATAGAGGGCTGCACTTTTTAGAATTAATTACCCAATGTATCTGATCCATAAACGTGTATAATAATAATTTGTATCCCAACTACTTTGCTCGTAATTGCACATGAAGCGAAATAATAACATTCAACCACCGATAAAATACGTAAAATCTAAGTTTCAAAAATCCTCCTGAACAAACTAAAATAGATAGAGGGCTGTACTTTTTAGAATTAATTACCCAATGTATCTGATCCATAAACGTGTATAATAATAATTTGTATCCCAACTACTTTGCTCGTAATCGCACATGAAGCGAAATAATAACATTCAACCACCGATAAACAACGTAAAAACTAAGTTACAAAAATCCTCCTGAACAAACTAAAATAGATAGAGGGCTGTACTTTTTAGAATTAATTACCCAATGTATCTGATCCATAGACGTGTATAATAATAATTTGTATCCCTACTACTTAGCTCGTAGTCGCACATGAAGCGAAATAATAACATTCAACCACCGATAAACAACGTAAAATCTAAGTTTCAAAAATCCTCCTGAACAAACTAAAATAGATAGAGGGCTGTACTTTTTAGAATTAATTACCCAATGTATCTGATCCATAAACGTGTATAATAATAATTTGTATCCCAACTACTTTGCTCGTAATCGCACATGAAGCGAAATAACAACATTCAACCACCGATAACCAACGTTAAATCTAAGTTTCAAAAATCCTCCCGAACAAACTAAAATAGATAGAGGGCTGTACGTTTTAGAATTAATTACCCAATGTATCTGATCCATAAACGTGTATAATAATAATTTGTATCCCAACTACTTTGCTCGTAATCGCACATGAAGCGAAATAATAACATTCAACCACCGATAAACAACGTAAAATCTAAGTTTCAAAAATCCTTCTGAACAAACTAAAATAGATAGAGGGCTGTACTTTTTAGAATTCATTACCCAATGTATCTGATCCATAAACGTGTATAATAATAATTTGTATCCCAACTACTTTGAGGTCATTATTTGAACGAACTGTCATTATAAATTATAACCATTGGCGCGTATAATAATGGGGATTATATAGTCATAGATACGTATGCAATTGTTAGAAGTTATTATATGCGAGTCGTAGATAAACGTATTTTTTAACCAAAGCAGAAACATTAAGTCCATATATGTATGTGCCTACACATAAATACGACCTTTTGATGTGAAGTTAGTAGATTGCGGCCAGTGATAATGACAGAACTTTTAAGGCACGTTTTTAAGCTCTTGTAAAGCGATTATCTCCACAGGCCTGGAAACTTTGGGACTTCATAAGTAAATGTATTATTCTACATAATTGTCGGAGAGATTATTCAAAGAGAGAAGGCTTAACAAAATCTTACCTAATCCCAGCGTTTCTAAATATTAATCTAACCAGCTTAAACAACAACACGGTAAAGTTTGATAATCTTTTTAAATTAAATTCACATATTAAATAGAACAATAAAAATGTAACATAAAATCTTATCTTGAACGTAATATTTTCGTCTGAAATACACGCTGAAATACCGAGGCTGAGAAAATCAGATTATTTTTTTGTTTGGACGCTAAACCAGTAAAATAAATTTGGGAGCTCAACAAATTTGTCGTGCTGTGGTACCAGACATACAAAGCAAATATTTAACAGATAAACACGTCTGGTAAAAAAGGTTTCAAATCTTCTCTTCGGTTTCTTTCATTGTGTACATAAAAAAGTCATTCTAGGGCTACACTTATTAATTCATTGAAAAGGCCAATCGTTCCGTAACATTGATATATTGAGAGCACAGAACAAAATTGCCTACATTTTTTATTGAGCCCGTCGTTATATCGCCAGGAGGGGAACGTACGTTCTCGAAATTCGAATTAAATTCTATTCAATTATTACTTGATGATGTTGATTATTAATCAGTATAAATTATATGCTAATTACCTAAGTAATAGATCTATCAATATCTGTAAAAAATTATGG
Source organism: Melinopterus prodromus (assembly GCA_964023965.1). NCBI lineage: Eukaryota > Metazoa > Arthropoda > Insecta > Coleoptera > Scarabaeidae > Melinopterus > Melinopterus prodromus. Next base: position 4,813,370 of record OZ030392.1, read on the forward strand.
GGTTGGCATTAAAAAAAGTGTCGATGACGTTATCAGTCGAAAACAATAGAATTTTCATCTAACATAATATGTAGGTTAAATTTGAATCATGTAATAAGGCCGTATATTATTGAAAGTATAATATATTAATATTTATTATTTTAGTGCACAAGTTATTCATTTTAGGGCACAATATGAATAAAATATTGCTCATGATAACATTTTTCCTTAACATATTCATATTTAAAGAATGCTCAATATGTATTATTTTAATGCACAAGTTATCCATTCTAGGGCACAATATGTAATTTTGTATGTAACATATTTATATTTATTTTATGCACAATATTTATTGGTTTAATGCTCAAAGTATTGATTTTATTGCACGTATCTATTTAAATAAAGCACGCTTAAATCGCACCCATTATTAATTTAGCATGTTTGACGTTAAAGCAAAGAAAGAAAAACTGCACAAGCTACAATTCCCATTTAAAAAAAAAACTATTCGGAATCTGCACGTTGTAAATCAAATATATCGTTTTTAGTTACCATCAATTCTGGAAATTAAATACTAAAACTGAGTTAAATCCATACGCCAGATGTGACAGGGATTATGAATCGCCGTCCGCACAGAAATGAAACGACTTCCAGCGAATAAAACGATTTGGGAAAAGTTTTAACGGAATATCCGATTACAATAACAGAGTTTCGACGGCCGAATTTACGAATTTCTACCGCGTTTAATTTGAGATTAATACTGTTGTTCGAATTACAGAGACAGAAATTTACATATCTGGTTATTTCTATTTCTGGTTTAATACGTTTATAAAAATACATACACACACCAGTCATAACTAATTGTCAAGTATTTGTTAATTGCCCAGTAACTTTGTATTTTATGTAATTTGTTTATTTAATTCGCAGTATTTGTTGTGGAAACATTCAGTATCTTTCGGAAACGATGTGCGTCAAATTAACTAGAATTGATACATGCAAATATTATCTTCTAACTATATTATGGTCTAACCATATTATGGTACTACTTCTAATCTCATATGAATGTTAATTTGACTGTTTACCAGTTTGCAATGGTTGTTTTTGTGGTTTCCAATAAAAATATTATTTGTCCAGACTCAGCTATCTGAAACAATTAAATTTCCGACAGTTTACCGTAGCTGTAATGTACCGTTTTTGCTATGATGATCAGAAGATTTTTTATGACAATGTTAGGTTAGAGAAATAAAGGCATCCTGAATACTATTACCTGCGCCAAATAAAACACATTTTCTTTAATAAATTTAATAAATCTGACGGGCCAAAGTCAGAAATAGATGAATATGTAAGATTGACTGCCCTTTGTATGTCTCAAAATTGTTTTCAAATAAACGGAAAGTTTTTTGAACAACTTGAGGGAACTGCAATGGGTAACTGTCTCTCACCTTTTATTGCCAACTTGTTTATGAGCAGATTTGAAACCAATGTAAAGTCTATAGCACCATATTTCCCTAAGACTTGGGTTAGGTATGTCGACGATATTTTTGCCATTTTTGACACCAAGAAGTGCAGTATTCAAGATTTTCTTCTCGTTTTGAATTCTAAGTTCAACACCATTAACTTTACTGTAGAACAAGAAGTTAACGGCCAACTTCCATTTTTAGATACTCTGGTAGTCAGGAATAGCAAAAATATAATAGAAATTGACGTGTATCGGAAAGGTACTAACACAATCAGGTTTATCCCTAATGATTTGCAGCATCCTTTTCAACAAAAATTGTCTTTTATTAGTTGTTTAGTAAATAGGTTATTGAAATTTCCATTGTCCGCAGATAGATATCAGCAAGAATTATTGTTTATTAAGAATGTTGTCATATATAATGGGTGCCCTGAGAAAATAGTTGATAGAATGATTAAGAAGCAGAATCAAAAAATGTATGTAAATCAAATATGTACTTTAAATACTTTGTCTGTAGAATAGAAGAATTATGTTAAAATACCGTTCGATTGTGCATATACAAGGGGTTTGAGAAGTATTTTTACATCACAAAATCTCTGTTTAGCATATTCGACTCATAATAGCATAAAGAACCTTCTTGGAAACCCAAAGGATAAGGTAGATGTACTTGATAAATCTGGTATATATTGTATCAAATGTCATGACTGTGAAAAAGAATACGTAGGCCAGACTAGAAGAACAATTTTAACTAGGTTCAAAGAACATGTAGCTCATTTTAAATATAATCGTTTTGAAAAATCTAGTGTGGCTCAACATATTTTAGACACAGGTCATAAAGTAGTTGTAGATGACTTAAAACTTGTAAAAGCTGTGTCAAATAATAGGGAACTAAACAGCTTGGAAAGTATCTTTATTCACTTGAATAGAGATAAATTAATAAATTCAGACAGGGGTCCTATACCTAGTTCGCCATTGTTTGACCTGCTTTAATTAAAACTTATTTTTTACGCTTCAATGATCAAAATTCACTGAGGCGTGAACAACAAATGGGTATATATAGGGTAATTTTTAACATGGACGTCACTTCCACTAGTGATTTGCTTGGACAATATCCAGTAAAGATACTATGAAGTGCTAATATCTCTTTTTCTTTTTTTTAGGGTCTACTGAAGATGGCAACATAGTTGCTGAAATACGTATTTAGGTTTCTAAAATACTTGTTGTGGTTAGGGGTTTATAATTTTATTATTAAGTTCGCCACAGTCTCCAAAATATTGTTATTTTAATAAATTTCTTTAACCAATTAGCAATTTATTGCAAGCTTTAACTCAACCAACGCTTTTGGTAATTTTTAAAAGTGATAACTCTTTTACTCATGACAACAACTGTAATTATTTGAATTAAATAAATGTCGTTTTTTTATAATATACAAATTGTAAATTTTAACTGAAAACATAAATTGTTTGACGCAAATAAACGTTCATTCTACCAAACGAATGTATTCAAGCAATTACCTTATTTAATAATATTTTTGGTCAATATTTAAACCAATAGAACTAATTGATGTATTTAAAACTTCGGGAAACCATGAAAATGTCTTCAATGATAGAATTTATATATTTAAATGTTTGTGGATTGAGTTGTTTAACTTAACCCAGTAGATTTTTTAATTTTATAATTTAATCGGTATTTGCTTTTCCTAATAAATAAATAGATCCAGTTTGGTTTGAATTCTTTCGCACTGCGTGAGTGTATAATAAGGTTTACTCTGGAAACGATGTGTAAGTACTTCAGCATACGATACCGTATCATGATAAAATTTTTAGTCGATTTCCTTTGAAATGGAAAAGATCTCGTGACTGCAGTTGGACTGTTAGTTATCTTAAAATTACCGTGTACGGTTATGTGTTATGTGGTTTATATTGATTTTCACATCAAGTGCATCTACTACGCTGGTATTATTTATGATTTACGCGACGTTGCCTTCGCATAAAGCACGTTAACAATTATTGGTATTGTTAAGCTCCTGTTTGCTGTGACTTCATTATTTGTATACATTGTGGAACACAAGCGCCATGTTTTGATATTGAACAATAACAGTGAGGTGTCATTTCGCCTATCTGCAGGGTTACAGATGTGTATACCGGCGGTGTTTGGCGTAGATTAACTTCAAATTGTATTTGGGATTTGTATACACAATGCTGGGTTTAATGTCAATGTATAAACGGAGAAATGATGAAACCCCAGTAATAAACAAAGTAATATGTACTAAAATAGTCCAGTCTTTCTAGAGTGTTGATATACCTACGTTGTTTTAAAAACTAATACCAGTCAGTCAACAGTAATACCAGTAATACAAGAACTAACTGATACCAGTCAATACCGTATGGTTTCAGTAGTAACATATTAAAAAGATACGTCAGTACCATTGTATATTTTGTTTAAACAAATGGTAATTGTTTAAACCATTGCAAATTAATTCGTAAATGACCAAAAATGCTTTGAATAACAGCTTTTTTTTTCATTCAAGCAAAGGAAAATATGTCCCAACATTGTATATGTAATATGTATTTGTTTAAACAAATGGTATTTGCTTACACAATTACTAATTAGTTAATAAATAATAAAGCCAATAATAACTTCTGCAAAAAAATGAAAAATATGTTCGTACTATCGTATATTTTTGTTTATACAAATGCTAATAGTTTAAACATTTTCGAATTAGTTCATAAATGATAAAAAAGTATGGCAATAATCCAATAATAATCACTTTTGCCAAAAACACGTAACATTGTAAAATTGAAAATTTGGGTAAACTTTTGTCTCATATTTAGGGTATATTTAGGGTACGGGAGGGCAGGGGGTGGTGAACAAAAAAGTAGTGGCTGTGATTTGTTCCTTGGGGAGTTTTCAACAATTTCTGATAATCTCCAGCAACTTTTTTCTAAATCTGAAAGGTGAATGAAAAAAGAAAAAAAATATGCATTTTTGCACTGTATTTTAAATGGGAAATTTGAGGTGCTCGGTGGCACGTGTTTAGGGGGAATTTTTTTTCTGGAAAAGGAACATGTTAGGGGGATCGTTGCCCTCTAGCGAAAAGTCTGTTTTTTGGACCACCCTAACCTACAATGTCTGTTAACATAACAAATACGTACGTACATGTTTTTTTTTGTTCATACGTTGCCATGGATAAAATTCTGTTAGGCCAATATACATTTCTTGATGTTAATTAAAGAACATGGATTTTGGGGTATTTATATAAAAATAATTGAATTAATCAATAAAATAAATAATCGATGGGAAAGGGTCTATGGACGGATATGGTGGAGCTCTGAAGTGGAACGCCAATCGCTTTATTTTACAAGTGCACTATTTTAAAATCTTTAAAAACGGTTCTTGTGACGTTTTGTTTATTTCGTTTTTGGTATTAACATAGGCTATTGAATAAAATAATGTATTTTCCACAATTAAATAAAATAAATAATAATTAAATAATAAATAAATCATTAATAATTTGATATCCCTTCGATATCGCGTCAATATCGGTTCCCAAAAGTCTGTAACAATACACACTTTTGAACAAAACAATGAAATTGTCAACAACAAAAAAAAGTACTGGAAACACAAATTTTATTAAAATTACGTTTATTTTTAGCAATAACTAATAAATAAACACATAATATAAATCTGTAATGACCCAAATAATTGAGTTAATTCTTTATTTAGACGAGGCAACTAATTTAATCAATGTAAGGTTTTCAAAATATGGAGTACGGCCAACATTTTAGAAAGTAGGTCGAAATAAGTAAGGTTCAATGTATCTACTTGGTCGACTAAAATTAATTTCTCGTTGACAGCAATATCTATTGTGTCGTACTGTGTAAGGGCAAATTCACGAAGCCGTCAGTGTGCATCTGCATATGAAATTTTAATGCCAGCCCTGCCATTGTGTGACATTTTTTGCGGCGTAATTACCACAAGCGCGGTCAACCTACGCTGCACTTTATGACAGGAGGTAATTTATCACAGCTTACAAAGTATGTAAACTATGTATAATAAATATAATAATATGACATTTTCAATTTCAATAGCCGTTAGAATATATATTTTTATTAAAAAGAAAACATATTATTACAATAATATAACGTAATAATTTTTTGTCGCCATAAAAATGAAACACGAGAAAATCAACTTAAAGTTAAGAAATCAATATTCTCGTCGTAACTCACTTCAGCGAAGAAAGATTGAATGACTGACACGTGGCGTTCAAATATATGTAGATTCGGGGAAATGTGAGACTGCTGAAAATGTGCAAAGTTTTCAGGTATAATAAATCACAATAGATGGCTCTAGAAAAACTTGGTTTTCCGTTCACAGCAAAAAAACTTTTAAAAAGTGATATGACGAGCATATGCGTTATGATTACCGTTTCATTAGTGTTTTAATATTACCTTGGTTAAACTTACCTTAAAATTGTATCAAGAACCACAACCTTAATTTGATTGAAGGTAGTTGAGTTTTTGCCGACTGGCTAACATTTTGTAAGAAATCACATATTTTAAACAATAATTTTGAAGTAGCACACCTATCTCAAAAACAAGGACCCGGATCAACATGAAACCTTTGCTATCTTACTAAATTGGGTGCGCTGATTACAAATTTACATAGGAAAAGTCTCTGTCTCTACTGGTTACCGAGTTGTACTGAAATTACGGTTTTGCAAATAATACAAAAATAAGCGAAATGGACCACATAACTTGAAAGTGGTAAATCTTAGGCATATAAAAGTATACATATTTTTGATAGACTCAACGAGAGCTATCATTTGGTAGTGGGTAAACCTTTCTATCACCAACGGTTGCAATGTTCAATTTTTTCTATCTAAAAGTGCTAAATGTAGACCTTAAAAACAATTATAACTTTTTGAGAGATAGAGCGTTCTAATGTAGTCATGCTTATGCATTGGGATGTGCTTAATTCAACGACGAGGTCGGCTTTCCCATAGCGTGTACAGTTTGGCCAGAAAGTGGGAAACTATAATTTTCGCGGTTTATCGCGCTTTTCTCGCGAACCGCGCACCTTAGAGCAACGCGGCTATCAGAAATGAATTCCTGGGCCAATTTTCCATCCGGTACCGTTCGAACCTTCAACATCGGTCGATTGGATCGGACACAGTTTGCGTTCAAAGTTTCTAACATAGTAAAATTGGTGTTTTTAGCATCATTTTTGATAATTGGGAACGTAATAACTGCCGAACCGTTCCAAATAAGTAAAATCAAATTATACCGGCGTAATCAGCGTCAAAAATTGTACCAAGAACCACAACCTTAATTTGATTGAAGGTAGTTGGGTTTTTGCCGACTGGCTAAAATTTTGTAAGAAATCATATATTTTAAACAATAATTTTGAAGTAGCACACCTATCTCTAAAACTAGGACCCGGATCAACATGAAACCTTAAACATAAGCGAAATGGACCACACAACATAAAAATGGTAAATCTTAGGCATATAAAAGTATACATTTTTTTGATAGACTTAACGAGAGCTATCATTTGGTAGTATATTATATGGGAATGTATTATACGACGTGGAACCGTTGGAAAATCAGAAAAAAGGTGTTTTTATTTCGCATTTTACGCGTAGAATACTCATATCGATATTTTGAAATATTTACTCGGAATGAGCAACACCTCTAAAAATGTATTTATTGTCGATAGCAAAAGTATTGTTGCCTCTGTTTGGAGGCTCATTATTCGGAAACAACTTAACTAGAACTTGAAATAAATTGCATAGAGCTCCTGAATAATTTCTACAATGACATGTATCACAACTAAAATTTGTTATATGGAGGAGTCCCGAGGCTGAGGTCAACTCTCTTCGCTAGGGAACCTGAACAGGCCTGACAGACAGACCACGTTGTCGCTTTATATTATACCTAGATATAGAATATAGATAATAATATTCCTTTCGTTAATCCTACAGTCATTACCATTCCTACATTATACGAAATTTGTCATCAGCGTTTGCATGTTGTGAACTTTATAATAGAATTCTGACGTAAATAACACGATAAACACGCGACGCAGTCACTGTCAAATGTAAAATGTCACCAGATCTTCTCAGGAGATAGCAGCGTATTTGTTTAATTATGAATAGAACAGTGTTGTGTTGAGCTTTCCTTTCGCACAATATAATCGTTTTTTCCTGCAGAATTTTATATATATTTTGACATTTATAATTTATGTACAATGATTATTACTTATGCACATAAAATAATATTAAATATCCAGATGGTTCAACGAAATTCAACACTCTCACAATTGCAATAGTACTTCTTTTCATGCAGCAACTTTTAATAATGCTAATACATGTTGATCGCATAATAATTAGGATAAATTCCTCATCAAAAACTGCTATAATATATCTAGTGTCACATTTAATAAAAACATAAACTTGTGTTGGTACGATGTTGTGAATATTTACCCATTACTTCAATCGTCATAATACCAGGATAAAAGCAAATCACCTATATTGATTATTGTATCATTTAATTCAATTAAATGAATATCACGTGCGTCAACGGATATTAATTTGTATATAATTTCGATTTCTGGGAAACGCTTTAAAATTAACTTTAATATCATCGTAGAAATTGTGTGTTGAGTAAAACTTTATAAGTCTATAAATAGATACATAATAATTTAAGAATAGTGGCTCTAATATTACGAATCATGCGTATGTCGAGTTTTTTGTAATTATGTACAATCAAAATGACATTAGCCTGATAGCTGGAAACGTATTTAAGAAAAAATTTTCTGTTTCTACATTCCAATATTTCTGATGGTGTATATGCGGTAACGATTTTATGTAATTTGTGTAATAAAATAGCGCACCAAGACATTAACAAGACAGTAATCGAACTGAACACAAGCGACTCACACAATACATAATTTATGAAGAGAAATTCTATTATTAGTAGTATATACGGTTTTGTTATTTTACATTTATTTACAATTTTCAACGCTGATGCTACTGTAATACTAAGAAACGAGATGTTCGTAAATGAACTCAGAAGTTACTTCAGAATTATATTAACATTTTTTAGTTTTATTCATCATGAAGATGTCAAATTTCTGGCAAAATGACAAAAAAAAACAACAAAATTGTACGGCAGCTTTGACAATATTTTATCCCTAGATTTGCAAGGGCTGAAATTTAATCCTATTATCTGTATAATCTACCGCTCTACCGCACACAGATATTAAACAGTGTCATCTGGTTTACTTTGCTCTAATATGGTAAAACTTGTAAATTCACCGACATATTTAATGTTTAACAGTTGCAGTTATGTTAGGATATGAACCTGCTAACCAGTTTATGAGATTGCTTGATTTTCTACTAATATTGTTAAAATACAGAATGAATGAATTAGATAAGCGTAAGCATGAAATCGGAAATTGATAGAAGCTGACTATAGACAAGGCACCAAGTAAGACAAAACGAAATAAAATATTTGTACGTGTTTGTTTACGGTTGTTTCTTGTTGATCAATTAACTAAACAAACTTTTTCAAATATTGAAGATTCCTATTTTTTCTACTGACAAGAAATTTAATACTGTAAAATGATTTATTTAAATTTTTTAAGCTTATTGCCGTTCCTACTAAAGCTGTTAGTTTTTCACGTAAAAATGTAATTTTTATGAATATCAAGCAAAATTGCAATGAGTTTTGTGCAGCAAAATTGACGAATTGTTTGTTTTTGTTTGTTTTGTAAATCGTATTTTGCTCAAGTTCTGTTTTCAAGCGGCATCTTGCATGCTATTTAGTGACTGCTTAAGTTTGACAGCTGTTAAACTTAATTAAGATTAATTCTATTTGTATTTAGTTTAACAATCTTATTCATGTGATATATAAATATTTTTTTTCTAAATTTAGAAGAGTCAATTGATAATTAGTCTAGTAATTGAAATATGGCAAAACTCATGCAAGATATCAATATCATAGACATTTATATTTGTTTACTGTTAGTCAATAAAACTTGTATTTATTTCCAATTGAAAAAGAATTAAAAGACTATGGACTATTGTTGATCATTAAAGTTGTAAAATAACTCTAGCTGAGTGGTTGTCTTTACAGAAACTAAGATCTGATTAAAAACTAGTAAGAAAATTATCTTCAGTCGTGCTGAAGTTAAAATACCCCCTACCGTAACATAAAAATAAAAGTGAACCGATTTTGCCCATTCACGAACTTGTCCTTACTTTTTAGGAGATGAGCTTGTTTACTAAATTTCAGATCAATAACTTCAAAATTACGGCAGTTATCGTATACTCAGACAGACGGACATTTGTGCCAAACTCAATATACCCCTTACCACAGTAAATGTGGGGGGTATAAAATATGTACGCTACATTAAATATCATCCAAGTCAGTACTGTAAAAAATAAAAACAAAAAAGCGTAAAAACCAGAACCTATGTTGTTCATCTTCAGTGACGAGGATCATTTTAACCAATGGCAATTTACTGGCTGTGTTGTTCTATACGTAATTCCCGTATGTCTACATAATAAATCGATAAATATTTCAGTACTTTGCTAAAGAAATTGTTTAATTTAATTTAATGTTTAATCTAAAATTCAAATCTTGCTCTGTTATTGAGACACAATTCTAGAAAGACGTTTGTAATAAATTCTACGAAGAATCCTACAAGGAATTGCAGAAATTCTAAGATATCTGGAAAGATTTCGAGAAGCATCCTACAAGAAATTCTAGCAGGAATTCTAATAGAAATTCTAGAATGTAGAAGATAGAAGAAATCCTTATTGGATTCTTTCTAGAAATCGTTATTGGATTCCTTCTAGAATTCCTTTTTGGAATCCTTCTAGAATTATTAGTACAATTTCTTCTAGAATGCCTTGTAGATATCCTTATAGAATTCCTTGGAGGTTTCCTTCTAGAATTTCGTTTGCCTTCTAGGATCTATTCTAGAAATACTTGTCAGATTCCTTCTAGAATTTATTCCACGATTCTTGTAGGATTCCTTTCAGAATTGCTTCTAGAAATATTTAAAGAATTCCTAATAGAATTGCTTCAGATTTCTTTGTAGAATTCCTGTAAGGATTCTCTTTAGAATTGGAAAAAAATCCAGAAGATTCTACAAGAAATTCTAGGAGGAATTGTAATAGAAATTCTAGAACGTAGAAGAATTCTAGAATTGTCACAGTTAGAGATAGAGGAAACATTAAGTTATAGTGAGTTCTACTGACGTCCCTTTTCACAATGTACACATAAGCATAATCGCTGAACCAAGAACTTATTGACGTTGTAACAAGTAGGTTTGATTATACATAATAATAATAATAATAATAATGTAATATATATATAATATATATATATGCTGTTTTATAGTTATTTCTTATTAGTAAGTACTAAGACAGTTCTTAGGTTAAAGTGTCAATTTAGACCTAGATCTAGTTGCACCAAACTCTCTGTACACGTTCAAAATATCATTAGTATGTAGCAAGTGGAATCCTCTGTCGCCAGCAAGTACGTAGATTCGCCTGAAGCAATTACTCTCCTTTACGCTGCTGCACAAGACGTTCCTCAATCTATATTATGCATGCGTGGTGGGAGACGCAACTTTAACTGACGTTGAGTAGAATAAAAGTAGTATAAATGATGGCAATCGAGAGACAGAAAAGCAATATATAAAAATAACTTCATTACTTTTCGACTCCACCAATTTATTTAATGAAACAGGATTTCGTGCTTATCTTTAATTGTATTGTAGCTCCACTGTCTGGCTTTACACGCTATTTATTATTTTGGGGCACGATTTACCAAAAAAAAGCCCGAGCATCGTCATTTAGCTGATGAGGCAAAAAGATAACTCGCCCAAAGAGGGTAATGAAGCTAGCGTTCGTGCTTGAACTGCTGCCTCTTCAAATATATTAAGCTACGATGTAAATAATTAAGCCGTTGCGCTGACGATTTTGCCCTCCCGGAATGGGATTCCGGACAAATCTTCTGTGATAAAGCTCGTGGTCAAATGGCCCTATTATGGTCGACGTTATTATTATTAAAGTGATAACAGTACCGTAGTAACAATGATATTATCGTCACGTTTACTGCGCCACCAGTTTTCGTAATACCCGCACAAATGAGGGGGAACGGCACAGTACATGCTACCTTTGAAGTGGTGCTTTTAATCTTATCGTTTTACATTTATGGTGTACACCCTAATGACTTGAAATGCATATACTATGTTCGTTTACTTTAATTAGATGTTCCACATTACTGGTGTTTCTTTTTGAATCCAACTCTGCATAAACTCTGTAATCTAATTACCGAGACAACTGTATTCCAGTATATTCCTAAAAAAAAACTTAAACAACATTTAGAATCCCTTATTGGATTCCTTCTAGAATTCATTTTTGGATTCCTTCTAGAATTTCTTACAGATTTCCTTATAACTACTTAGATTATACACTTATAGAATTAATAGATTTCATTATAGAATTCGTTATTGGATTCGTTTTATAAATCGTTACTCGCTTCCTTCTAGAATTATTAGTACAATCTTCTAGAATTCCTTGTAGGTTTCCCTATAGAATTTCTTGTAGATTTCATTATAGAATTTCTTGTAGATTTCCTTCTCGAATTCCTCTTGCCTTCTAAAATTTCTTCTAGAAATCCGTGTAAGATTCCTTCTAGAATTTCTTCCACTATTCTTGTAGGAATCTTTCTAGGGGTGCTTCAAGAAATCTTTGTAGAATTCCTTGTGGAATTGCTTCTGATTTCCTTGTATAATTCCTTTAAGGATTCATTTTAGAATTCTTTTAAGGATTCCTTTAGAATTCCTTGAAGAATTGCTTCTTGAAATTTGTGTAGAATTGAGTGAAGAATTTATTTAAGAATTCTTTTCAAAATTTCTTCAAGATTTCCTTGTAGATGTTCTTCTAGAATTAATTCTAGAATTCTTTTCAGAATTTCTTCTACATTCTCTTGTAGAGTTCCTTCTAGATTTCTTTATGGAATTCCTAGTAGACTTCGTTCTAAGATTACTTCTAGAATTGCTTCTAGAATTCCTTATAAAATTGCTTCTAAAACTACTTGTATAAAAACTTCTCAAAATTCTACTCCTAGAATTCTTTCTGTAATTGCTTCTAAAGTTACTGATTGAATTGCTTCATGAAATTCTTGTAGACTTCCTTGGCTTCTGATTTCCTTGTAGAATTCCTTTAGAATACCGTCTAGAATTAATTGTAGAATTGCTTCTAATATTTAATAATTATTTTCAAAGTTCCCTCCAGCATAAACTCTGTAATCTAATTACTACTACATTTAGTATTACGTATTAAATGCCTTCTAGATTTCATATTGAATTCCTTTCGGAATTCTTTCTAGATTTCTTTGTAGATTTCCATCTAGATTTCTTGTAGAATTTCTTCTGTCAATCCTTCTACAATTTCTTCTAAAAATCCACTTAGGATTCATCTAGAATCCCTTCCAGAATTCTTTCTATAGATAGTTCTTTGTAGAATTGCTTCTAGATTTCTTGTAGAATTCCTTCTGTAATTTCTTCTAGAATTTCTTCTATAATTCCTTCTAGAACGTCTTCCCTTCCTTTGTAGAATTCCTTCTAGAAATTTGTCTATAATTCCTTCTAAAATTCCTTGCATTTCTCCTAGAATTTCTTCTATAATTGCTTCCAGAATTCCCTATAGAATTGCTACTAGAATTCCTTACAGAATTGCTTTCAGAATTCTTCGAAGAGTTCCTTCTAGAACTAGTCCTAGAATTCCTTTTAGAACTCCTTCCAGAATTCTTTCTAGATTTCTTTGTAGAATTCTATCTAGATTTATTTGTAGAATTCCATCTAGATTTGTTTTAGAATTTCTTCTGTAATTCCTTCTAGAATTTCTTACACAATTTCTTCTACAATTCCATCCAGGAATAATCTAGAATCCTTTCCAGAATTCTTTCAATAGTTCTTTGTAGAATTCCTTCTGTAATTCCTTCTACAATTCGTCCTAGAATGTCTTCTATAATTCCTTTGTAGAATTCCTTCTAGAATTTTGTCTATAATTCCTTCTAACATTCCTTGCATTTCTTCTACAAGTTCTTTTATAATTCATATAATAAAACAACGGTTTTGTTTGCAAATTTTAATTAAAAAATCTAGCTTTATAATTGCTTCTAGAATTCCTCGAAGAGTTCCTTGTAGAATTAATCCTAGAATTCTTTTTAGAATTCCTTGCGGATATCTAATCAAATTTCCTTCATGAATTCCCTCCAGAAATCCTTTAAGAATGTCCTTCTGATTTCTTTTGCGAATTATTTACGTTGAAATTACTTAAAATTTTACGTATCGCGCAAACAAGATAAAACAAGAAAAAAAGAAAGTATGAGGACAAATGATGTGAGTGCACGAGAAGATTGAGGAGACGTAAATTTTGCGTAAAAACGGAAAACGACCAACGCAATATACGCCGAGGCGACAGTAAAATATAGCTTGCGCCCGCTATCGCTAGATGTTATATATCAAAAGACAACGACAAAAGAAATTCACCAGAACCGGAGAGTGGTTATCTCTGGAACGCCGGAGGTGGGAAATTGAAATGCTAATGCTGCAAAATTATACAAAGGGTGACACAATAGCGACGTAGGGAACGCAGTACGCATTAGAACAAGTCTACTTTAGAATTCGCCTTATATTCTTTTAAAAAATGATGAAAAAGCTATGGGTTTGGTCTATCTGCCTAGGTAAAGTTTGGGTCTTGCTCCGTAGATTTCAAACATTATTTCAATTTGGAACACCCATGTGTTTTCAAAACTTAAAATTACCTTAAAGTTACACAGTTTAAATTACTGTTCTCCACGTTGAGTGAGAATAAATTTCAGCAAACTCTGGATGCGACACACATCTGTTCGCCACTGTTTTAAAACTTCCGGAAACCGTAATTTAACTGAAAACATTTCATAAAATTTTAATGATTTTCGAATTGTTGATAAAACCAACCATTCAATTAGGTAAATTGTTGGAAATTAAGCAAAATATCTTTCCAAAGGCTTAATCACCAGGATATCAAAGTAGAACGCAACAAAACCAATCAATATCGCTTCATCAATTCTTCAGTTCTAGATTAGCATCGGGTTTCACTGCAATACCCTTGAATATAAATGACCGAATTGATATCCTCATAAGCCGGGGCTTACAGAAGGCTTACACAAGGCAATCTCCGACGAAATCTAGAAAAGAAATCGCCCAGATAACAACGGATTTACTCAAGACGGTCTAGACTAAAACGAAACGCGATAAACCCAATCAAATCAAGTGGAATATACACTCGACCATAATCTCAATCATCTTAAACTTAAACCATTCGTTTTATATTATCGATTAAACGTTTAATGCATAATTTACGTTTATTAACGTTTGGCTCAAATGCGCGATGTTTAATTTACATTCGGAGCGTAAGTTTCTGATGGTCAGTAAATATTTCATGGGTAAATTCGCCATAAAAGAGTGCTCGTGGCGTATATAGGGTTCAATCTTTTATGGGGCAATCTCTTCCTTTATTTAGTGGCTGCCTACTCGATGTTGCGGCGAATTACGGACGCCAAACGCGGGGGGGGGGAAGCATGAGAGAAAAAATTGGAGCAGATCAATCAATTTGCTGAAACAAAAAGCTGATATATCGTATACGTTGTGGCGAAAAACTGACTTCTCCCATTATATTCGTTATATCTCAACTTGCTAAAAAAATGCTTATTATTTATGGCAGTGGTTCCAAAAGTGGGCGGTACCGCCCCACAGGAGGCGTTTTGCCAGGCCAGTAGGGCTGTAATAGACACATCATGGATAAAATGGGGGACGATGGAATTTGTTGTGTTGTGTTGAAACTGTTTCAGTTTCCTGTAGCAGCAAACAACTAAGAACTGAAGAAGGATACAGGATAAAGCTAATTAAATAAGTTAATGACATGAAACAATAGACTCTCAATGCAAAGATAACTGTAACAATTTAATTGTTATCTATAGGTCAACAGAAATGGATACGCTAATAACATGACGGGGATTGTAATTGTGTAAACTAGACCATTCAGGATAAGCTAGATTAGTTAATTTTCCAATTACCAGACTCCAGTCCACTGAGCAACACGACCTATGAGTACCAGCATAATTTGTAGTAGCTATATTGGATTACAGGCCTATTTGCAAGCGCATCTGAGACCACCAGTTAATTTTCAGTTTCTGCTGCGATTCCAAGGAATTAACATCTGTCTTGAAACAGTCTTGAAACATCTTAGAACAGTGTTTTTGCAGCTTAATTCATAGCATAACCAGAAATTGAATGATACTAATGATGAAGTACAAGATGGTAATGCTGAAAATAATTAAGCATTGTATGGAATAAAGAACATCCAGAAAAATGCAATAAAGAATAATTGTGCACAAGGATCTCCAGATTTGGTACCCTTTGGAATTTTTCTGAGCAGGACAATTTATCCTCGTTATATTTATTCTATAAACTCATATTTTATCAAATTTTTCCTTGTTTCAGGTTTTAACATTCTATCACGCTTTAAATAAGTGAATTCCAATTAGTTCTCTAGTATGCTGAAATGAGTATTCAGCATTTTATTCCAGCCTACCTAGAGAATTCTATTAAGGCGCATCTTTGGAAAATTAAAACCTTCACAAAATGCCAGAAAACGTCAAAACGGACAATCTTTAAAATGGTCTAAAATGTAACATGACTTGACAGAAAGGCAAAATCCAAACGTACTTTACAAAATTGTCACATGGTTCAAAGGTTTTATTAAAGAAGGAAATCTTATATAACTATTCTCTATCAGTCATCAGGTTCATACAGAGTTCCTCTAATTATTTGATGCAGTCTTACAACTGAACTCTCTATTGTTTGCTTTGTTGCTGCTCATGCTGTACCGCACAGTGTACAAATTTAATTTATTTTTTGATGTTGAAAAAATACAGTTTTTGTGTAAATTAACGTAAAATTGGCATGATATAGATGACAAAATAGTGAAAAGGATATAAATATAAACGTAAATACGACAAACGGTAAACCCTACACCAGACATAGTTATCGATAACACAGTTGTTGAGATAGTGGTCGAATTTAAATATCTAGGTGTCATTTTAGATAATAGTTTGAAATTTACGAGTAATATGGAATATATAGTTAAAAAGGTGAGTCGAAAGATTAGCTACTTAGGAAGAATATCTAATAAACTTACATTAAAAGCTAGAATATCTTTGTACCCTACGATTATAGAACCATATTTTTACTATTGCAGCAGTATAATATTTTTGTGTACAGACAAAGACATTAAAAAGATTCAAGTACAACAAAATCGAGCACTCAGAATTTTATTACAAAGCTCCAGGTTAACCAGTGTCGAGTCCATGCTGAGTAAATTAAATTTTTTGAATATTAAACAAGGAACGGTATATCAGGCACTCACGTTGGTATATAAATGCATAAATAATAAACTCCCAAATTATATGACTAACTATTTAACATACAATAGTCAGCAGCATGAATACAATACTCGGCAAAAGGACCACTTCAGATTACCAAAATATACAAAAAGCAGCACACAAAATTCATTTTATTATAAAGCACTGAAGATGTTTAATACCCTGCCAAGTGATATAAAAAACAGTAGTTCGCTAAGTCTTTTTAAAACATCATGTCGGGTTCATGTATTGGCTAATTTTAAGTAGTTGATAAGTTTATTACTTAGGAAACCAAATTTATTGTGATTATTAGTTTCTTTTAACTAAATAAATATCATTATTATTATTATTATATTATATATCAATGCATATACACGAATAATATCTATACAAATTGATGTTATTGGTGTAAAAAATACCGATATTAACAAATTCCAATAAAAAGTATCTACATTATAATTTATAGTTTATACTCATAGTTCGTGAAATTCGTAGGGCAATTTTTTTAATTTTAGCTCGTAATTCGTAAAAAATATGTTCTGCTGTGCAATTTAATTATTGGACATACTATATTAACGACAAATATTGTCTGTGGCATCAGTTCCTAATAGAAAAACAGTGAGCAACTGGCTCAATGTAAGATTTCCTCTCCCACAAAACAATACGAGGCGTTTTCAGTAGATTTCTCTGCGCTGAATACGAATGCGGAGTCTCCTACCCCGTACCTTCGTCGATAAATCTAAGGATAAATGTCAACAATTGGGACGTTCGCAACGTTTGTGAATTTATAGTGGCTAAAAGTATAAAGTTTCATGTTTAATATGACACCATTTTTAAGATTCTAACGCATTGGAGTGAGGCGCAATAACCTCGCAAAAAATGCCAAAGTTTAAATGTTTGACATTATGTTTTCTTAGCTTTTTCGAAATTCTTACGTGACACGAAAAAGTTCGGATTCGAGATCAGCGCAATGAAATCTATCGAAAACGCCTATGCACTTTCCATTCACAAAATCCATATTGGCGAGAGTTAACAATATTTTATAATTTTCAATTGTCTTTCTCGAACATTGCTTAAGGTCACATAATTGCATTCAGACTTAAATCCTCCACTAAATTTTGAAGAAAAAAATATACCATTCCTTATGAAAAACAAAAGTTTACATACGCTTGTCAAAAAGTAACCACTTCTTTATACTATAGAATAAGCCATTATACGTTAGATGAACACGATTGTGGAGGTTTTCGAATTTATAAAATCACAAGAGACATCGCTGTATTTATTTTTTTCACGTTATTTATATTTTTAAGTCTGCTTTGCAGTACTGCGATGTTTGCTTTTCTTGTAGAACGTTCGGTCATTTCTCTTCTCAATCTTGTTAAGAGTTTATCAATTTAATTACATTTCACGTAAAGCCAGAGGGTATCTTTACTGCAGTAACAACACTCATCCCAATTAATTACAATAATTTGACCCACAAACCATTTGTAAATACACGAAAGCTAGAGGAGGTAAGATTCATTATAGCAGCTTCCCTTTTTGAGAGGAAACCCGTTATTTATTAAGATAAACTGTCAGCACGAGACCCGCATCCCGAGGCAAGCTTCATTAAGTGGTCTTCAGCTTTAGTTATTTGAGCTTTACTGGTTTTCCAGCCAGAAAAATACATTATTTTCTTTACAAAACGAATAAGTTTACTTGCTTCGTTAAATGCGACTAGCTTTCCAGTAAAATCCACTGAATGAGAACATCAAAGTTGCGCAATTATCCTTTCTACGAAAGTTTTTTTTACCACTAAGTACACTGCCTATATTTTCTGTTACTTCTATAGAGTTTCGTGACCTAATGGACTTTTTTTTTCGGCGTAATGGTGAGCAGTTTAGTCGTCCACGCAATTAGCTTTTATCTATCCTAATGACACCATTATGGTATAGATCGCACCATGAACTTATAAATAATGGGTGTTGCCTAATGAATATAGAAAATAAATAAGCTTGTTGTGTTTTAGGTTGGCGTATTTCAGTGGGAAAGTGCTGAAGTTTTAAAGTATACCGTCGAGAAGAATCATAGAATTTTATTACCTTCTTACGAATCTTTTCTCGAGGTGAATCCTACAAAGCGTGCGCCATTTCTAGGGAAAATCTCATTAACGTCTCCCTTGGATTACGTATTCTGAGATGTGATCGCTTATATTCATGGCACAGTGCTTCCTATGCATAAGCGAAGATTGGAAAAATGTTTAAGATTAAAATTTCCGAAACAAGTTTATCGTTTCACTCAATGGAACGTTCCTAGTTTATGTGATATTTGCTAATAATAGAAAATGTAATGTAATGCTAACTTTAATAATGCTCTGTATACAAAGTATTTGATAGTTTGATGTCAAGTCCTTAAGGGGTAATATAAGAGGGAATTTAGACCTTATTTAACCATATTTATCCTTATACAAAGTATTACCATTATCAACATATTAACAATTTCCTATAAAATTCTGTAATTATATTATGCAATTTTTGTAATCGTCTAAACCATAAACCCTGTATTTTTTGGTTAACTATCGTGAAAATGTTCTGACTTCTGAAAATGTTTTACAGTCAGATTGTCTTTGATGTGATTCATAAAACAAACACAACAATCTCAAATTGAAGATTCTCAGTTGACACTGTTGCTTTTGTTCTGGAATTCTATTCTGTAAAGATGAATGCTCCAAAAGAGTTTGTAAAATGGAAATTCTGATCTGCAAATTGCTGTAAATCTTTCAGAGTCTTTATTACTACGCAGTGTGTATAAAAAGAAAAGTAACCCCTCAATATATTTCTTTCTTAAAATTTGACAAGAAAAAGATTCCAATAAAGGTTTTAGGAAATTGTATAAGCTACAAATTTAAAATGCTAAGAAATGATTTCATATTTATAACTTAAGTCATTTTCAAAAACGACGAGCTTATGACACTATTGAGACATGCTGTTTTCACTGTTCAATTTGTAAGTCAAAAGAGTAAAAAACGAGAAAAATTATATAGAATGCTTTATTAAAAAAATGGAATTTGGTCTACTTCTTACAAATACATAACCCTGTATATTCAAAGTCATTCAAGTTTCTAGATTAAGTCTTTTCCTAAATCTTTTATTTGATTACTTTCTTCTAAACTTTGAGGACCAGCTATTGACACGGTACTTTTCTTCTTGTTAAAACTGATATAGCAGAAAGAATTCGGAATAATTGTATTTTTTTGATGATATGGAATCGGAATCTTAGGTATTGTTAGAAAAAAAAATAGCAAATTACATTTTATTAAAACTACAAAACTATAAAACTGCAACTGAAATTTATTAACTACATCTTCACAGGACATATGATGGCGTATTTAAGAATGAACTTTTTAAATATTTAAAATATTAAAAATATATTTATTTGTTAAGAATACCCTTTATTATTTTATTTAAGATAATGTATTGTTTCTACTCCTATTGAGGAATGCATTCATTATCATGGCAATTTATGATAAGTAATACTAACCATTCCCCACACACATGACAAATATTTCATTCCTGGCTCCTCATACCCCGTCAGTAGTGAGAAATATTTCATTCCTCACGGCTTTAGAACCAATCACAGGTCTGGATTTTTCATTTCCAAATTGTTGATATACTGCTTAGCGACATTGTCAAGGCATTGACAACGTCGCTAAGTGACAAGGCGCACCAAACAATTTTAATCTGTCAAAATCCTGTAAACCGTCATAGTGACATACAGCTGTCCCTATATGCACAAAAATTAATTTATAAAATTTCGTTGCATGGTCGTAGAAAAAGTATAGTATTCCATTCGCAAGTAATGGCAATTTCTCACTCGAACGCTTTGCAGCACTCGCCTACGGCTCGTGCTGCAAACTTCGTTCTAGTAAGAAATTGCTTACATTACTTGCTCATAGAATAATATACTACTACTTGCTACGAATTTTGATTCTTAAATTGTTTAATTATTTATTAGTTATTTTGTAATTCTTAAGAATAATCCGTTGTTACTTTGAAGAAATGTTATATCAATATTATTAATATATATATTATTTTTGTATAAAAAAAGTAATTCTTCTTAGTTCAACATTGCATATGGGGACCCCCAAATTCAAAATTGCATATGGGGGCCCCCAAATTCGAAATTGCCCAGGGCCCCATTATGCCCCCCCCAAAGTACACTGTTCATTGTTTATTAAGTTTTGTTGTTCGTTTGTAAAAATGGTAAAACATACTTAAACCTTTTTTAATGCCTTGCTACCCCGCAATACTTTGTATATGATTAAATTTAGTTAAATAGGTTCTAAATGGCAATATTTAGATATTATTAAATAGCATACTACTATTTAAATTGCAAATATCACGATAACTAGTAAATATAAATATACGACATAGTGAATATAAATTAAAAGTAGTTAAGAGACATCTCAATTAGCAAATAATATACAGTGTGTTCCAAATGTTAATGTTTGCTACGTTTGGGGGTATAGCGAATCTATTTTTTAAGACAGCAGCATCTAGGTATGGTTTCAGAAATTATGTAACAAAATTTTTAGAACAATATCTGCAAATAATGTAGTATTTATTTCGTATTGATAAAAAAACACTGATATTGCCATTTTTTTGATTGAATAATTTTAGTATCTCAAAATACTTTCCCTCACGCTTAAATGCAACACCCTGTATAATAGAATATAATTTATATTATTTTCATATTATAGAAACTGGCGAGTCAAAGAACTTTACAATAAAACGATACTAGTAACTGTCTCGGTATAACAATAAAAAATATCTGCCAAATAAGTTAAGGATCAAAATCACTTATTAGACATTGAGGGACCTTATAACATGGTTAATGTCTGCAGAGATTGGGAAAAGAATCAATGAGATTTACTTACTTTAATTGTCTTAACAATTAAACAGTTTGAATGAAAAGGGTAGCTGTAATTTCATTATCAAGGGACCCTTTGAATTGAAGTACTGATTTGATGAAATTTCCCTCTGTTTAAATCGTGTTTGTCCCTTAATTCGTAACAACATGCGATCTAGAACATCAACATAAAGTTAAACACCCACGCGCTGATGACATACGTATTGAAACTATTTGGAAACACCAAATACAAGCAGTTTAAATTTAATGTTTTAATGAAATGAGTAGCAATTGATAAATTTACAATAGTCCGTAAATACTTTTTAAATAAGATTACAAATTTATACACCACTCAATAACTATAATGGAGAAATAGGAAACGAATCAAGTGTGCCACTTCAAAACACATAGTTTTGCAAATACGATTTTTAGCGAAAGTTCAGTTGTTACACAAAATCCCAATTACCTTCCATCCAATTAAAGTGGTGGGGCAGTAAATTCGTCGGTGCTGATTACTTTGGTATAATTGGATTTGTAATATTTGGAACGATTCCGAAATAATGACGTCCCAAATTATCGAAAACTGCTAAACTGGTTATTTCACAACACAACATGTATCCGGATCGAATTACAAAAAGGACGAAAGAGTTCGAGTTCTATATTAACCAAAAAGAAGTACAAAATGAAACTGTATGAGGAAAAACCTGCTCCTTTAATACCTTCATACTTTTGATACTTTGAGGAATACCCACAATAAAAAAAAATCTGATGTGGCCAGGCACATGACTTTATCATACAATATATAAAATTAATAGTTTAGCTGCATGAGAATCTATTCTATTGAGATAAATCGTAGGTATTGTCAAAGCATCAGCATTTGACACTACCTACACTACGTCATCAGAATAATAGTTATTTATGTCACAAATGCCGAAAGTACGGAATAGCGCGACGAGCGGTGATGCGGCGCGTCACCGAAGGCGGAGTGTCGCCGTCGCATATGAGCGAGTCGGCTATCTAGTTTTTGGCAGGAGCGACATCAACGTCTATAGTGTTGCTTTTTAAGAAATACGTATTTAAAAAAAATAAATGATGTCTGTATAGTAAATGCTAGGTTGGTACCACTTAGACGAAACGTCAAGTTTAAAGGTGCGTTCCGATTGGTAGGTAATGGTAGCTAATGGCGGTGGTAGAATACGAAATTATAGTATTTCTTACATATCGTGATAATGACACATATTAGTTTGCATGTACATAAACATGAGTCACTATCAATTTTCTATTGGAAATACTATAACGGCGTCGGCTACCACTGCCATCGTCACTAATGAAAACGCACCTTAAAAAGGTAATTCAAATTGTGACAGATTTATATTTGTTCATGACACATCCCTACCAACATACTACAATAAAACTACACTCATCGCTATACTTTATTTATAATTTTCTCAATGTATCGTTTTTAGAATTAGATATAAAGACGGGTTGATATTTCTTATTAACAAACGTCAAATTGGTGATCTTACTTTATTTGAAATTTGTATTTTATAATTTGCCGTACTACAGCGGCAACGTTCCATAGTGGTTTTCCAACCTCTGATGAGATCAGCTGTTTTCGAATGTGACAACACAAAAAAATATTTGTCAAAATCCTGGCTACTATGTAATTTCATATCAATGCAGATGCGACCGATCTCGATCAAATAGAATTTGCTCTTGAAGCTAAACTATTAATTTTACCAAAAAATTTCATAGGCATAAATTATTCAAAATTTCCTGTGCTTTAATTTATTAATTACCTAATTTGTCGAAATTACAGAAATGGCGGCTCATTTCCAAAATCCTTCAAATAGGCTTAGAATAAACTGAAAGGCTAAACTATTAATTTTACCAAAAAATGTGATAGGCATAAATTATTCAAAAATTACTCTACTTTAATTTATTTATTAACTATTTTGTCGAAATTACAGAAATGGCGGCTCATTTGCAAAATCCTTCAAAAAGGCTTAGAATAAACTACCAGTTCCTTTGGACCCTTTTCAACCAAAAGCTTTTCAGCTCTAAGTTAGGTCATGAAACTTCTAAATATGAACTTTCGTCCCGATACCTTTAGTAGTTTCTCCGGAATCGTCGTCACAAAAATCGTTTACACACGCACACACACACACACATACAGACATTTTTCTGTACCTTGGTCAAAAATGTTCAGGGGACCCAAAAAGACCTATTTCCGCTAAAATCTCAATTTTTTTTTTCGGCATGATTACAATACTTTATCTTACTGCGTAAAGTAAAAAATTATTTAAGGCGTTAGAAGACATCGAAGGAAACCTCTTCCGGCGGACAGGGTTGCACGGCCGGAAAGATTTTGCACCCAGTTTTTCACTTAGCCATAAAAACAAAAAAAGAAATTGACCCTGTATAAGATTATCTCGGGAAGTACATACGGAAATTAGAAAATTTGGCTTTAAAACAAAATTGCGCACGTTTGAACACAAATTATCACTTTTGGGTACAAAATTAGTTTAAAAATTGTTTATAACAAAAAAAGTTTGGAACTCCGTACGTACTTCTCTAGATAATGTTGTTCTGAAGCTGCATATAAAAGTTCAAGTAAATTGACGGAGATCCGTTGAAGTTATCCTTCCGGCCAGGTTGAAAAATGCGGTTTTAAAAAAACATGGTGTTCAAAGTATTGTATAACTTTGATGTATAGAATTGTTATATTTTACTATAGTCGGCGATGCTTGGACCATATAATTCTCTTTTCAAATTAATATTTTCCTTCTCTTGTTTCTTTCTGTTTGATTTTGACGACAGACGGGCCCGTTTTGCAGCATCGGTCAGCGATGGCTCTGAAAACATGATGCGCCGTGCGTCAGCCTTCGCGCAGAAATTATTGCAGTTTGGCCCGATGCTCATACATAATACCTCCATAATCTTCATAAGGCTGGATAATGCATCATTGATAACACATATGGCTATACTTGCTGCAATATCCACAATTACTTTGCTACTTGAAAGTGAAAATGAAATCACCAGGTGGACAATTCTCGTGCTGCGGCATTTCATCGGTCAGAATGTATCGAGCAGTGTTGCCCAGATCTATTTTCTTCATTTTATCAATTGAATCAATAAATATTTTTCATAATTAAAAATATCTCGGCATGACATTAGACGCCAGGCTCCGCTGGAAAGCCCATGTCAAAAAGAAAAGAGAGGAACTAGGAATCCGTTATAGAGAGATGTACTGGCTGCTAGGAAGAAACTCTACGCTGTCTGTACATAATAAGCTTCTCTTGTACCAGCAAATTCTAAAACCCGTGTGGACGTATGGTGCTCAACTCTGGGGTTGCACCAAAAAAAGCAACATTAAAATTGTCCAGACCTTCCAAAATAAAGTATTGAGATGCATTGTCAATGCGCCTTGGTACATTAGGAATGATGATCTCCACAAGGACCTTAAAATGGAGTTTGTTTGCAAAGAAATCCAAAAATTAGCAAGAAGTCACGAGGAAAGGCTTCACCATCACGTGAACGTTGAGGCCATCCAGCTCCTCGACAACACCGCATTAGTCAGAAGACTCAAGAGAAAGAAGCCTTTTGAGTTAGTGTAAATGTGTGATAGTGATAAAAGCAGAGTAAGTGCTGGTTGTAGGTGTTAGTTCCAAAAGCAGTCAGTGCTACGTAGTGCGCAAGAAAAACGTGCCCAGTATACCAGGACTAACTGAGAGACATCGATGGGTGCCTGTTAGGTTAAGTTACACTAGTAAAATAAGTTAGAATTAAGTTACTCATTAGTCAATTATGACTAGATTGTAATGCTCTTATTGAATAATAAAAAAATAATTAAAAATAATAAACAAAACATGTTAAACGTAGTTTGATTTACCGTAAAATTAATCAATTGCCAATTTGTATCTTTCCGGAACCATGTGAAAAAGATTCGTAGCATATTTATAAGAAAATGATTGGTAGCATATTTATAAAAAAATTATTGGTGGCGTATTTATAAAAAAAAAATCAAGGGATAAATTTCTTCTTTAATACTGCGCAATTTACTTCATCATAAACCAGCAAAATACTAAATTTAGCGCCAGTATTTGATGTTTTTGACATGTAAAAGGCCTTTTAATGTTCACGTCGAATAATAATAAATACAGGAACGTTCAACTTCCTCAACTAGTTTACAGGAATAAATCACGGAGCGTTTAGAAAACGCGCAATCTTGGCACGTATCCGACGCCGCACAGTGGCCGGCAATGCAAATCAAGTCGTCAAAAAATTATTTTAAAATTTCTCTTCAACGAAAGACGTTTTATTCCAAAATATCTATCCAATGATACCACACACCACCTACATTTTAGTTTGAAACTCTGAAACTGAGTGCAGTTATGAGTACTTCCGGTACATTCCGGAAATGAAATTTGTTATAACTCAAGTCTTCAGAACCTCTGTCACCTAATATTAATATTAATAATATACCATCCCATTGATACTTACTCTCTAGATTTCAGAACTTAAACACTTCATTTGTATCAAAAACACCCGACAAGTATCTACTAGATTTCTTTTACTATTTTTTCAGCATTTGCAAATATAATATTACAATATTCACAACATTTTAAAATCTTCACGCTAAACCTTGTTACAACCACCTTAAAACATCCCTTAAATAACTTTTTCACTATTTTCCCGCATTTATTTGAAATTATTGTTTGGTAAAAAGAACGTTTATTTGTGTCAAACAACTTTAATTTTCAGTTAATATTTACTATTTCTATATTATAACGAACGAGATTTATTTTGTTCAAATAATTATAAATAATGACTCATCAAAGGATTAAGAGGTTTTTCAATATCCTTTTCTATTATTTATACTCAAGATAAGGCGGAACTGCGAGGAGAGAGTTTACAGCGGCATCTAACAATACAGTTGGATGGCAATTTTGATCAGCTTAAAGTGCAAAACGAACCACTGTGCGACGTGGTCGGCCGTCTTCGCAATTTATCCGATTTATATTTTGATAGAGGATTCCTGCACCGATTAAATATTCATTTTTATTTAGCCTGTCGGCGTCAACTCATCAATTCAGATTCTTCCCCTTCGTAGTGTCATCTCCTGGCTAAACAGCCGTCACGTCGTCCGATTTTGTATATCTTGCCGCATCTCGAAATTCTATTTTTAAGACAGCTGTCGCCGTCTGATTTAATTAGTTTTTTAATTCCTTCCTATTTGCAAGTGTAATTGTATTCTGTTGTTGGGGCGATGCAATGCAACCGACGGTGACAAATTATTTTTCTCGTTTTCCTTCATCTTTAACGAGATTTAATTTGACCTGCGGAGTTTTTTAGTGAAGGGTTTAATCTGTTATGATACTGGAAATTGTAATTACGAGGTTTTATTCGTTGTTTTAGTTCTTGTAATTAACTTTGTTGTTAGCGGAACTACTAGATTCGGGTCATCAAAACATCAAATCATCAAAACATGTTTTGTAGTCCCAAAATAACGTAATGATGGGAAACAATGCAATTGTGTCTAAAACTGAGTTTTATTATATGAATTTCTGTAAAATTTCAGCGTTCTTAGTTTTAAAATATTATAATTATCCCTTCGATATCGCTTCGATATCCCTGCGATATTGCTTCGATATCCCTTCGATTTTCACTATTTGGCATTCTTATAGTTTATGAAGAGCGGAATCGACTGGTGTTGGTTTGATTAAGATTGAACTTCTATCCAATACTCGTATTCTCTACTATTTAGTTGTCATATTTGATAATCCGAAGAATTTGATTATCCGAATCACCTTCGGTCCCAATTAGTTCGGATTATCGACGGTCTACTGTAGTATGATGATAATTAAAGAAAACGCAGAACGTCAGAACGAGTATTGGATTTTTATTTTAAAGTAGAGCAATCGATTTCGGTATTTCGACATCATCAGGCTTATTGTCGCGCGGTATGTCGTACACATAGTATGATAAAGTCATATGCCTGGCCACATCAGATTGTTACTCTTGCGCAACACTCTAAATTGGGTTGGAAAATGACGAAACCCCAACAAAAAAAGATTACATGTCCTTCCCAATGTCATTTCGAGAATCTTTTTTGGTAGTTTATTACATTCATTTTCTGTAACATTACAGATATTTCTTTCTAGGTATAAACTTATTTATTCTTTTCAGTTCCTTCAAAAGCTACAGCCCTTTCAAGTATAATAAAATTATAAACCCCTAACCACAACAAATTCTCGTTTCGAATTCTCGTTTTGAATTCTAAATTCAACACCATTAACTTTACAGTAGAACAAGAAGTTAACGGCCAACTTCCATTTTTAGATACTCTGGTAGTCAGGAATAGCAAAAATATAATAGAAATTGACGTGTATCGGAAAGATACTAACACAATCAGGTTTATCCCTAATGATTCGCAGCATCCTTTTCAACAAAAATTATCTTTTATTAGTTGTTTAGTAAATAGGTTATTGAAATTTCCATTGTCCGCGGATAGATATCAGCAAGAATTATTGTTTATTAAGAATGTTGTCATACATAATGGGTACCCTGAGAAAATAGTTGATAGAATGATTAAGAAGCAGAATCAAAAAATGTATGTAAATCAAATATCTACTTTAAATAGTTTGTCTGTAGAAAAGAAGAAATATGTTAAAATACCGTTCGATTGTGCATATACAAGGGGTTTGAGAAGTATTTTTACATCACAAAATCTCTGTTTAGCATATTCGACTCATAATAGCATAAAAAACCTTCTTGGAAACCCAAAGGATAAGGTAGATATACTTGATAAATCTGGTATATATTGTATCAAATGTCATGACTGTGAAAAAGAATACGTAAGCCAGACTAGAAGAACAATTTTAACTAGGTTCAAAGAACGTGTAGCTCATTTTAAATATAATCGTTTGGAAAAATCTAGTGTGGCTCAACATATTTTAGACACAGGTCATAAAGTAGTTGTAGATGACTTAAAACTTGTAAAAGCTGTGTCAAATAATAGGGAACTAAACAGCTTGGAAAGTATCTTTATTCACTTGAATAGAGATAAATTAATAAATTCAGACAGGGGTCCTATACCTAGTTCGCCATTGTTTGACCTGCTTTAATTAAAACTTGTTTTTTACGCTGCAATGATCAAAATTCACTGAGGTGTGACCAACAAATGGGTATATATAGGATAATTCTTAACATGGACGTCACTTCCACTAGTGATTTGCTTGGACAATATCCAGTAAAGATACTATGAAGTGCTAATCTCTCTTTTCCTCTTTTTAGGTTCTACTGAAGATGGCAACTTAGTTGCTGAAATACGTATTGACAATATTGTGTTGTGGTTAGGGGTTTATAATTTTATTAATAAGTTCGCCACAGTCTCCAAAATATTCTCACCTTGCAAGTATGTATTACTAAATGAAGGAAAAAGGCAATGCAAATCAAACAATGCGAAAACGAAGAATACAAACAGTTTCTTTTACAAATAATTAAATAAATAAATTCGTTAAAACAGTTTTAAAAATATCATTGGTGAAAATACAAAAGTTAAGAAACTTCTATGAATCAGACGGACTTAATTTTTGTCATAGAAGCTCAGAACTTGTCTGGTAATAGGCTAGTAATGTTATCTGGAATGTATGATAATATTAAAATCCACCACCTACAACTCTGTTGTTCTCCTAAAGTGTCATTATGAGCAGCAGATTTAAATTATAGGTTTATTTTATTATACATTTGGACAGGCAAAAATACTGAATAGAAATAATGTTAGAATTTGATCAATAACGCGGCCAGAGATATCGATTTTAAGCGCTACTTAATCACTACATTGTATATTCTTGCCATATTTCTTGGACTGTTACCAAAAACATAAAAATTTAAAACGACTCTAACCTGTTTAGTGCTTGCTGACGGGTATAAACCTTAAACAGCGATAAAAGGCTTAAACCAGCCGTAAATTTCCTAAACATCTGACTACAGTCATACAAAATCATAACAAAAAAGAAAAATGCATTTTCAAATTCTTATTCTATGTTTCATTATTAAAGGTTAAGTTAAGCTTTAAGCTACTCACTTAAAATGTACGCATTTGGTAAATATTCTTAAACTTAACCAGGATAAGTTTCCTAAAGATAAGTTTACAATCCTAGCTCAGGGAAATTAAGCTCCCCAAGCTATATGCGGCTCAACCAACTCATAATACCTTCATAGTACCTTCAAAGTTTGTAATATCCGGTGAAATTAATTATTAAATCCATGATACTAGATTTTGTTCAACAATTGCAACTAGGGCGAATGAATATTTAAGTAGAACTGTGGAATGCTTTATATCTCTATGGCTTTGTTCAAAAAGGTCCAATACGAAATTTGTTTCGGCCATTATTTTGAGGATATTGAACAGTTTTACAGCCAATAAAATATTATAGACCCCGGTAACCTTTGTCCTAATGTCGTCCGTTTTCATACCCCAGGAGCATCATTTATCCCCACATTCTAATTCAAATTTATTGGTCTCTGGGCATGTTTTCAGTTTCAATTTGCTGTATTGTTTTTCAACCTTTACTGAACAAATATGCAAAAACAATTGAGGTAATTTCATGTACCGTAAAAGTTATCCACCGTGAACTGTCCCAGAGTTCCCATTATTTTTTTTCACTAGATAATTTAATTCTTTGTGTCACGTAGTTCTAATTCTCAAGGGTCTAATACTCTGTATTTCGTGTCCAGATAATTTTAGATTTATAGGTCTTCTGATGAAATCGTATTTTATAAGTTGGATTCCGACTAATTTCCCAAGTAGATATAAAGAGGAGCAGTTTTTAATGCCCATTTCATGTTAGTAGAACATTGCTATCTACTATTGGGCTGGATTCCAAGTGTTACATAGTATGCATTTCTTGGCAAGCTGTGAACTTATTCTTTCATTCAAAACCACAGAAACGTTTGTGTCTTTCTGTCTTTCGATCATATGAACAAAATGTATCTGATTTTTGCCCTATAACATTAAAGGATGTCAGTTGAAAACAAGGCGATTCTTATCCTTGTTTCCAAATAAAATTTCAAAAACAACTGCTGTAACATCAACAATATGATAGTGCCAAGTTTAAATTACATATTTAGAAACTTTTTTGTTCTAAAATACTAAAAACCAAATTCAATTAAAAAAAAACCCACGTTGGCAAAATTTTAACGTTACTTAAAGTATTTTTATGGCACTATTGTACTTCTCATATCTGACTAAAAAGTTGTCTCTATAGTTGTTTCGCGTGAAATAAAGAGGCGCTGCATCAAAGACACTCTCTATCGAATTGTGTTTTTTTGAGTTAATATTGCTAAGTTTTATTATTTTATTTTATTAGTTGCTCATTTATACAGGGTCCTGCAACTAAGCTCCCGTCTTCTGTAGCTCACTTACTCATTAAGCTAAGAGTTTGACATTTTGCAGGCTTACCCTGTACTTCAAGCTACAATTCAAGAAATTATTTTTTATTATACAGGGTGTTCCAAAAATGTGCAACGCCATGGTAATATATTTTTTTTAAATTGCATGCTATACATTTTTCTACACATTTGGAAACCTTTTATGATAGCCTACATATCACCAAAATTTTATTGAAATCGGTTGAGTGACCGCAGCGGAAAAAAATAAAAACCAAGAAAAATTGATTTTTCATCGTAGGCTTTAAAAATCAATAAAAACCACAAAATGCACCTCGTTAATAAAATTTTGCGACGTGCTTATTAAGTTAGATGTAATAGTCTCGTTAACCAAGTGAAATTGATCCAAATCATACAGGGTGACCAAACTCGAGTGTCAAACTTGTCAAACTTCAAAGCGCGCCATTGTTCTTATTTTAAATTGGAACTCTTAATTTTTTTAGGTGTAACGATGCGGAATTAAAGTATAAACATTGTTTCTGAATACAACTCCATCACAATTCTCAATATTTTAAAAGTTATTCGCCAAAAACTCATTTTTCAATGTTTCCAACGGCAATTTTAGGTTATAAATATCGTACGTGGCGTTGAAAAACAATTTATTACATAAAATATAACGCAGAGAGGTATTTTAGATTTTACTGTATTTAATTAAGTAGTTATTCAATTGCTAAATTTACTGCAAAATTTACCTATAGCCACATTTCCGTCCTTACCGCTATAGGTAAAGGATGCAGTAAATTTGGCATTTGAATAACTACTTAATTAAGTACACTCAAATCTAAAATAGGTCTATTATTTTTTATGAAATAAATTGTTTTTCAACGTTACGTACGATATTTATTATCTAAAATTGCCGTTGGAAACGTTGAAAAATGAGTTTTTGGCGAATAACTTTTAAAATATTGGGAATTGTGATGGGGTTGTATTTAGAAACAATGTTTATTTTTTAATTCTGCATCATTTCACATAAAAAGATTTATGGGTTCCAATTTAAAATAAGAACAATAACACGCTTTGAAGTTTGACAAGTTTGACACTCGATTTTGGTCACCCTGTATAATTTGGATCAATGTCACTTGGTTAACGAGACTATTACATCTAACTTAATAAGCACGTCGCAAACTTTTATTAACGAGGTGCATTTTGTGGTTTTTATTGATTTTTAAATCTTACGATGCAAAATCAATTTTTTTTTGTTTTTATTTTTTTCCGCTGCGGTCACTCAACCGATTTCAATAAAATTTTGGTGATATGTAGGCAACCATAAAAGGCTTCCAAATGTGTAGAAAAATGTATAGCATGCAATTTAAAAAAATATATTATCATGGCGTTGCACATTTTTGGAACAACCTGTATAATAAAAAATAATTTCTTGAATTGTACCTTGAAGTACAGGGTAAGCCTGCAAAATGTCAAACTCTTAGCTTAACGAGTAAGTGAGCTACAGAAGACGGGAGCTTAGTTGCAGGACCCTGTATATTTCCAATAACAATAGTTAAATTAAAAAAGAAGGATTTGTTTTGAAATTGTTTTTCTTTCGTGGGCTTTATTGTTTTTCTTTCGTGTGCTTTATTGTTTTGTTTTTATTAATATACCGGGTGACCCACGCCATGCATAGGTACGCAAATATTTTTATTACGCATGTCGAATGAAATTTTGAGTAGTGCTGTAAACAAAAAATGTATTTTTTGGGATACTCTTGAAGTTAGTATATACTTCCGGTTTTTCCGGAAATGACGTCATTACTGAAACTTTAAGTGGCACCCGATATTATTTATGTTATCGTAAATTTTTATCACAAATGCAACAAAAAAAATCCTTTATTTGTTTATTAATCTAGGAGGCTATGATGAATTGGTGAAAATAGTCGAAAATTGTCAAATAAACACTAAATAGATGTTACATTGCTTACATAGCTATTATTGTTGTTTGAATAGCAATTTTAAAAATGCCTTTATCATTTATCACCTTTTACGTTATCATATACATATAGTATGATGAAGTATTGTAATCGTGCAAAAGAAATTGCGATTTTAGCGGAAACATGTCTTTTTGGGTCCCCTGAAAATGTTTGACCAGTTCTTTGTGGCGACGATTCCGGGGAAACTACTAAAGGTATCGAGACGAAACTTCATAATATTTAGAAGTTTCATGACCAAACTTAGAGCTGACAAACTTTTTGTTCAAAAGGGTTCAAAGGAACTGGATGTTAACTCTCATTTTTCAAGGATTTTGCAAATCAGCCGCCATTTCTAAAATTTCGTCTAAATAGTTAAACAATAAATTAAAGTAGAGGAAATCCTGAATAATTTACGTCTATGACTTCTTTTGGTAAAATTAATAGGCTAATGTTTTGACATTACCTACTGTCAATAGAATCAAAATATCTGTCAAATCCTGGCTGACTAGTTTTATTTTAAAGCAGACACGGCCGACCTCGATCAAATAGAATCTCATGCAGCTAAACAATTAAATTTATATATTTTTATTACGCTGGACGAATGAAATTTTGAGAAGTGCTAATAAACAAAAATGCATTTTTTGGTATACTCCTCAAATTAGTATGACTTCCGGTCTTTCCGGAAATGACGACATCACTGAAATTTTAAGTTATGTTATGTTATTTCTGTGATATTTTCAATCAGGATGACACACAAAACACAAAAACATCGATTGCCATCACAACTGCAACGAAAAAATATTTTTTTTGTCTATTAATCTAGATGGCGTTTTTCCGATTTGCAGCGAGATAAAAGAACATATTGGTTTGATTATCACTCATTGTAGCGAACGAACAACGAATGCTAACATCCGAGTTTGCCAGTTCTCTGTATTGCCTATTGTTTGAGGTTATTACCAGGTATTTTCGATTATTAATACAATTATTGTTCGGTTACATTGTTTACGTCGCAATATATGTTGTGTGAATTGAATTTAAAAAATCCCTTTCCTAAAGACAGAACCTCGGATGTTACAAATTGAGAATTAAAAAAATTTTGAAGCACATGTGACACAGTTGAAGGGCAACATGTTGTATGATTAAAATTCTGATTTTGGTATTTTTAGAACATCCAAAAAACTGTATAAAGAATAACTTTTTCTCGAGAAATGATAATTTTGTTTTATCATGGGTATAGTTAACCCCATGTTGAGACACAATGTAGTAATAGATAATAGCAAACCGCAAAGAATAAGAACCAAAAATAAAGAGTTTGTTTACCCCTAACTATTTTCGAGTCAGACATAACTTTTGCTGCCATATAACTCATTCCCCATAAATTTAAATAAGTAAACAAACAACGGATACGCCGTCAAGAAATTCCAAATTTAGCCGTCTAAATATACCTACTATCCGCACACGCTGACGAATTACCGGCATTAAGTGCATTATTCAAGATCCACACACAGACATTAAAATCGATTTCCAATTTATACCAAAAAAAAAAACATTATTTATTTAGCTAAAAATAATTATAACTCAATAAAAATCGACGAACACTAAAGCACTTACCGGCAAAAATCAATCTTCCGAACACCACAAACTACATAAGTTCATGATTTATTTTTCTCTCGGCTCGCTAAATGCAAATGCAAACACAATAGCTATCGCGATTGCCCGTTTTTGACAGCAAATGAAACACGTGGACGTACTAGCCGGTGTATTAAGTTGTACGCATGCCGTCCCGACGCCGACTGACGCTGACGCCTCTACTACCCCGTGTGCGTTGTCCGCCGAAAGAGTTGCAAGGCGCGCAGGTCATGATTCCCAAATGCCAGACACATTCAGCATCTGATATAAACAGATGCCTTCGGGGACAAAAATTTTCCGCTAGGGACACATTCCGACAAGAGGGCCATCGAGAGTATCGGGAAAATAGACGTTGTCTCGTTGGAGATCAACGAAGGGGCCAATCACAGCGTTCAAGTTGTTTGTTTTCGTTTATTAGCCTTTAGGTGCAAACGCAAACAATGGTTTTGTATTGGAAGGGAACTTGAAGGTGATATTTTAATATTATATCGAGGAAATGCTTTATTTCCTACGACTATAACTGATAAGTATTGATTTCCATTTATATTATAGGTTTCCTTGACGTTGAAAATTCAGAATAATAGAAAAAGTTTTTGAGAAAGAATTCCATATATATGTGAGAGAAGTCACCAATAGCTAGAGCCACATAGTTGGTACAGTGTAATACTATAAGCAATGTAAGATATAATTTACAACTAATAGTTACTGATACTGCAGCTTGAGACATATCATATTTATCGCTACCGTGTGCCAGGGGATGGAATGACAGTTAAACTGATGCATATTTTGTCACGTAAGTAACTATATAAGTGATATGCAGAGGCGCGTTATGCTATCATGGGGCCCTGAGCAATTTTTAACTTCGGGGCTCCCATTTGCAATGCTGAATTAACAAGAATTACTGTTTTATACAAAAATATCATATACTAATAATATTGATATAACATTTCGGAACAATGAACAAAAATCATAAATAATAGGTAAGGTATTGACCTTTTTGCAACAACATTTAATTAATATAAGTACCTACAATACCTACATAATTATTTAAAGTAACAGATTATTCTTAAGAATTACAAAATAACTAATAAATAGCACGAAGCAACGAATCGTTTGGAACTATTTTGATATAAGACATAAACAGAGACTAACTGCTACCTTTTCAGAAGTATCATGGCCACCAAGACTGCCGTATCTTACCCTTTGTGATTTATATCTATGGACTGGCTTAAAAAATAAATAAGGTGTATGGTGTTTATAATTTTGGCAAAGTTGAAGAGTTACGTGACACCATCATCGCCGCTTTCAATTCGATTGACAGAAGAACCCTCGGTAAGGGCACCATATTAATGAATGCTATAGGAAAATGGCGAGCTTTTGGAAAACATTATTTAGTTTGTTAAAATGTTGTTACTTTTTTATGTTGTCTCGTTAGTACAAATAAATACAGTCCAAAAGTTTACTGTAACTTGACTATGGGCATATAAATATCACTCAAATGTGTTTTTCATGGCACCATGCGATGATTTCAGAAATTAAATAAAAACTCCAATTTTGTCGGCTTATTGTGTTCTAAATATGGTAAGTGGCATAAATTACCCAGAAAAAACTCCAAACATGTATACCAATTTTTAGATTTTAGCGGAAATAGGTCTTTTTGGGTCTCCTGATCATTTTTGACCAAGGTACAAAAAAATGTCTGTGTGTGTATGTGTGTGTGTGTAAGTGTGTGCGTATGTGTGTACTCGATTCTTGTGGAGACGATTCCGGAGAAACTACTAAAGGCATCGGGACGAAACTTCATATTTACAAGTTTCATGACTAAACTTAGAGGTGAAAAGCTTTTGGTTCAAAAGGGTCCAAAGGAACTGGACGTTTCCTCTAAGCATTTTTCAAGGATTTTGCAAATGAGCTGCCATTTCTGTAATATCCTCAAAATAGTTAAATAATAAATTAAAGTAGAGGAAAGTCTGAATAATTTATGTCTGCGACAGTACCGGTAGTGTCAAATGCTGATGTTTTGACAATATCTCACTATATCTACTGTCAATAGTAAAAAGATCTCATATTGTGATATCGTATCGGTCCTTGCCTGACGACGTAGGATAGGCACGTGTCAGCGTGTCCAAAATGCATGTGTTCTGTTTGTTTTTGGTTTGAGAAAGTATGATCATGTATCGAATGGGCTGGGCGACTTGGGGTGGTTGAAGATGGATAACACTAGGGTGTTGCATGCAGCAATATTATATCATAAGTTGCTATCCAAGAGGATCCCACAATACCTCATGCGGGAGATACGCTGTAGAACGGATGTCCATAACCTTAATTTAAGATTCAGGGGTTTGTTTGCTCCACCTGCCCATTGCGCTGAGCAGCATAAACGGTCATTCTCTTACCAGGTTAGTCACATATACAATGGTCTCAGGGAAGATATGAAAAAATTATCGTTAAACAGTTTTGGGGGAAAGGTGAAGTGTTGTTTGTTTGCTCAACAGGGGGGACTTTAGGCATTGGGCGCACATCGGTGGCGGTTTTAATTTTAATTTTTTAGTGGCATGTGCGAGTAATTATTTATGTATCTGTCAAATCCTGGCTAACTAGTTTTATTTTAATGCAGGCACGACTGATCTCAATCAAATAGATTCTCATGCAGCTAAACTATTAATTTTATATTTTGTATGATAAAGTCATGTGCCTGGCCACATCAGATTTTTTCCTATTTTGTACTGTTTTATTGTGTTTTAATTAAGTTATTAATCTTCAAATACTTAGTAGGAAGGTTAAAATGCTAAACATAAAAAAAAACTACACATCTACAGCCCTTATAGGTGAAAAAAATATTTTGGCCAGGTTTTCGGGTCACTGCGCTGTGGAAAGAACAGTTGGGACACGTCACGTTCCAACAATAAGCTCCTCACATCCACATTTTTCTCTCCGGGTAATATGGTGTCATGTAGCCGGGTGTAACAGTGGCGTTCTGCGGAAAATTTATAGAGTGGAAGTAAGGATGGACTTAATCCGGGCCTGGTCTCGGGAAGCTTCCCTTCCGTGTTCCACCGGGGAACAAGTCAATTGATTTATGGGCCGCTTGAATGGATAGTGGATAGTCTGCGTACCGGGCATCCTCTTACCTATTCGGATAAGTAATTAAGTTTCAAGTCGTTTGTTAAATGCGAAGCAGCGGATAATCGATAGGCACCGTAGTTCGGTTGGGTTAGGTCGCTACAAATGGATTGATTAATGGCAGCCTGACATCGCGGCTGCCGTGAGGTTGCCATTCGACCCCCCATAGACGTCCCATTAGTGGCTTAATCGAATTTATAATTATTGCATTAAATTAGCAATGTATACAATTGACACGTCCACGAATTATGCACATTATATATATGGGGAAATCGATAATATTTCTGCTGATATAATTGTGGTATAATTGTTGAATTAGTGGCTAGTGAACATGTAGTCGTAGTCAGGTATTTATAAAATTTGGTGATGTGTAAATTCTAATAATAATAAATAATAATAGAAAGGTAATCATGATCAAGTACCTAAAGGATATCAATTTGTTATTGGCCTAATGCTTGCTTCCATTTCCGACATTTGCATATATATTTTTGTTTCAACGATTATTCTACTCGTTATGAACGTTTTGCCTGTATTTTCCATTCTGCATTTTCCACACCTTCTCATTATTTCGCCTTCCATAACAATATTCAGCATAACACTATTCAGTCCGCATTTTTTTGTCTCTCTTCTCCATAATATAATCAAGTAAATTCAACAATTTTAAATCATCATTCCGCAAGAAAAAAAAAACGAATATTGATTAATGATTAATGATAATTTCTTCAAATATACGTTTTTTGTACCAAATAGAATTACTGAATATGTAAATACATTTGCATCCAGAAATAAATATATTATTGCCTCTAATTGAGAAATTACTTATTAAGAGAATATACCCAATTCTTGAGAAAAATCAAACTATTCCATCACATCAATTCGGCTTTCGAGCTCGACATTCAACAATCGATCAGATACACCGAATTACCGACGTTATTGAATAGGCTCTTGAGGATAAGAAAATTTGTTCAGCAATATTTTTAGACGTGGCTCAGGCTTTCGATAAGGTGTGGCATGATGGACTTTTTGAGAAACTAGAACAGCAGCTTCCTACTGAATATACAGAACTGTTAAAATCATACCTGAAAGATCGCCAGTTCAGGGTGAAACAGGATGACGAATACTCCTCGCTACGCAATATCAATGCCGGAGTACCACAAGGAAGTGTATTGGGACCACTTTTGTACCTACTGTATACTTATAATATTCCTGTTCCGGGAGAAAGCACAGTGGCAACATTTGCAGACGACACGGCTATATTGGCGATTAGTGACAGTGTCGAAGAAGCAACTGAAAAATTACAGATAGCTGCAAACAAAATCAACCTTTGGACAAAGAAATGGCGCATCAAACTAAATGAAGGAAAATCCACGCGTGTAAACTACACCAATAAGAGAGTTAACTATATTCCAGTAACCATTAATGGGAACGATATTCCATACGCGGATACAGCGAAATACCTTGGCATGACAGTGGATGCCAAGCTTAGCTGGAAAGTACATGTCAAGAAAAAGCGGAACGAACTCGACCTAAAATTCCGCAAAATGTATTGGCTAATGGGACGGAGGTCAGCCCTGTCAGTGCAAGATAAGCTCCTACCATCCAAGCAATTATTAAAGCCAGTATGGGTGTATGGAATACAGTTATGGGGATGCACTAAGCAGTCCAATATCAACCTCATTCAGTGGTTCCAAAATAAAGTGTTAAGGGCCATTGTTGGTGCACCATGGTACATCAAAAACACCAATCTTCATCGGGACCTTCGCATGGAGATGGTAACTAGCGAAATATCAAAATTTGCTAAGAAGCACGAGGATCGTCTACTTCACCACGACAACTTTGAAGCCATCCAGCTGCTAGACAATAGTGCGCTAGTGCGTCGGCTGAAAAAGACTAAACCATTCGAACTAGTGCGGGAGTGATTAAAAGCAGAGCACCCGTAGTGTATTCACAGTGATAGTATATGTGAAAACAACCCCCGTCTACTTGAGTGGTAAAAACTGTAGCGTAAATATGTATTCGAAGGTAGTGTAGTAAGAGTTAACCTTCTTTTCGTTTTAATCAAATAAAATCTACATGAAACATGCAACCAATATTTCATAAAACAATTTTCTAATCAGTTCACGTAGCCTTCTGTAGGTCATACTTCGTAAAATGTGACTGGAAATATTATTATCATTAATCGTAATCTAATCACAATCACTCACTCTTGACATTATTTACAGTAGCTTACCCAAAGAAAATCAGAATGTTCTCTTTGTTAAACCAACAAATAACTAGATACTAAATTCCTACCTACATAATACCAGATCATGTACAAAAACAAAAACGAAATCATTTATTTTCTACCCCCTTTTTATATTCCTTAATAAGCTCATCTTAAGATATGACTTATTAACGAACCCAAAAGCCGAACAAGCTAAAGAAATACGTTCGAGATATCCATCTAATAAGCCCGGAAATAATTCACTCCCATAAATCAAATCGAATTTCCCCTATCAGGTTAATATAGGAAATGTTTGCGGCCACGTTGAATATAATCGGAAACAAGCAATTTCCCTAACTTTCTGTTCGCGGCGTTCCGTTTTCTCACTTCACCCGGACGCCTCTCGTTATCTTTTATGGAGATATCCCTCCCCCGACGTTCAATCATAAATTATTAAGGGTCGGTATGGGCATCTGGGGATAAAAGAACGTTCACTTCTGTTGAACGTTAGCAAATAAACCGTTTAGTACGCCAGCCTAAATTTTGCTTCCACGCTATATTGGGTAGCTTCCGGCTATCAGGGGCGGCTCGAGTAACACCCCCCTATGACCCGTTCGCCTGAGGTTTCAAAATAATGATGCAGACTCTGGGATTTTTATACGGTTAAGGGTATTTGAACCCTCATAACAAATTGAAAACGACTGTTGATATTGTATACAAGATTTAAACAAGGTGTGTAATTTTAAAATAACATGCGTAAACTCGCGTTTTGTTTGCATACATTTGTTTTTCTTTTGGGAATTATTACAGGGCGAATATATCAGTGGGAAAATACAGAGAGTATAAATAAATAATAAATGTAACGTTGTAAATAAATTCTCTACGAACTTGATGTAAACAATTTCAAAGAAAAGTATTTCTTTAAGGTGATTCCTACATTGCAATGTAATTGTGTTTTTATTAAATTATAACGTTAATTTTATATTAATAAACCTCAAAGTTATATAATACATATTATTATATTATTAATACAACTGAAAATAATGATAATTATGTATATCACTATTTTACAAAAATTAATAATAGCTTGTGGAAGCAAGTTCTAAATTTTCGACGAATTTTGGTGGATTATGAATATGTAAAAATTATTATTAAAACAAATAAATAATCCAAAATGTACGATCATCTAAAAGAACAATTAAACAATATAGTCATTATTATTGTTAATGAATGAAATAATAATTTATAAACCATTCAAAGTCAAATGTTATTTTTAGCTTATTGTCGTTGATTTTCGAAATAAACGCAATTTTCTAAAATTTTGTAGCTAGTATATTCTAAATGATAAATGTGGGCTTATTTAACTCGAACTATATAACAATAAAACTTCTATGACGTCCCTAAGAAGTGCGAAGAATACAAGTTCTATTGTATTATATTGTAGTTTTATTTCACCACTTTATTATTTCACTTATTTCATTTATTATTTCATTTTTCATTATTTTAAAAATAACTGCGCAATAAATAAAACACAACTTTTAATATCAATATAAATTAAAGGTGAAATTCTTCTTCAGAATGATGTGTGTAATATTTAACAGGCGAAATTAAACAAACCGTCAATCTCCACTGATAAGTGAACTGTCCTGCTGAGGGATTTCACTTGAATTTGAATCAGACCCTACATTCTAGATCAATTAATAAGAATTATGTTTTCAGATCTGACCAGATGCCTACTTTGGAAACATTTATCTTCCAGTTCTTTCCTGGTTGTTCCCACTTTTAAATTAATAACCAAAGAAAAGTTATTAATATTATTATTAATAATTATTGCATATTTATAATCCATAAATGTC
The DNA here is from genome assembly GCA_964023965.1 of Melinopterus prodromus. Classification (NCBI taxonomy): domain Eukaryota; kingdom Metazoa; phylum Arthropoda; class Insecta; order Coleoptera; family Scarabaeidae; genus Melinopterus; species Melinopterus prodromus. Next base: position 4,855,344 of record OZ030392.1, read on the forward strand.
ACAATCTCTAATTCACATAAGTCACCGCAAAATAACTATAAGTGCAATCAGTCCCACTTTTTTTCTGCAAAATTATTTTGCACAACGCAAGTGCCATTCTGAGTAAAATATTTTAGATAAACTTATTTGTTTTCAATTGTTTAGGGAGTTACATCCCCTTGAAATATTAGCAAAAAAATAATAAATAAAAAATTAATTAGTCATCAAACAATGAAAAACCAAAAACACAATAAATACCTATTACAACAATAATTTTTTTAAATTAAAGTAAAAATATTAATTATTGGAATTAACAAATGAACAAAAAAATACAACCAAATGTTTTGTTTTTTCTAGAAAGTGGAAAGAAAGTTTCATATGGACTTATTGGTTGTTCCTGGTCCTTTAAAATAAGGAATTGTTAATAATTCAAACGGTTGAATTCAAATACTAATTTCAATTTGATACCGATAGCACATCTCCAGATTTAACAATAGAAGCAACGTACTACGTATTATGGAAAAGTTGATTTTTTCCTTATAAGGTAATTGCAATTCGACTTCTTTTCACATCGCTACAGAATAACAGTAATTAAGAAAATGCTAATAATATCTATTTACGCTGACTAAAACTGCTTTATGTTTATAACATATTTTATATAGATAGATATATAGTTGCTGTTTTTATAGATTTGAAAAGAGCCTTCGAGACAATTTGTCGTCAAAAGTTACTACAAAAATTGGAAACTTACGGAATCAGAGGAAAAGAATTGAAATGGTTTGAAAACTATTTAACAAACAGGAGACAGAAGGTTAGGATTGGAGAAAATGAGTCAAGTGAATTAATAAACAGCTTAGGGGTACCACAAGGTTCTGTTCTTGGACCAGTTTTATTTAATTTGTACATAAACGATGTTGCTACACTAATATCAATTGCAGGAGATTACTTACCTGATGTAATCGCGACATTAAACTCCGAACTAGTATCGATATCAAATTGGTATAAAGCAAATAAATTATGTTTGAATGTATTGAAAACAAAAGCTATGGTATTGGGAAATAGAAATTCGGTAAACCCTACACCAGACATAGTTATCGATAACACAGTTGTTGAGATAGTGGACACATTTAAATATCTAGGTGTCATTTTAGATAATAGTTTCAAATTTACGAGTAATATGGAATATATAGTTAAAAAGCTGAGTCGAAAGATTAGCTAGTTAGGAAGAATATCTAATAGACTTACATGAAAAGCTAGAATATCTTTGTACCATACGATTATAGAACCATATTTTTACTATTGCAGCAGTATATTATTTTTCTGTACAGACAAAGACATTAAAAAGATTCAAGTACAACAAAATCGAGCACTCAGAATTTTATTACTAAGCTCCAGGTTAACCAGTATCGAGTCCATGTTGAGTAAATTAAATTTTTTGAATATTAAACAAGGAACGGTATATCAGGCACTCACGTTGGTATATAAATGCATATATAATAAACTCCCAAATTATATGAGTAATTATTTAACATACAATAGTCAGCAGCATGAATACAATACTCGGCAAAAGGACCACTTCAGATTACCAAAATATATACAAAAAGCAGCACACAAAATTCATTTTATTATAAAGCACTGAAGATGTTTAACACCCTACTAAGTGATATAAAAAACAGTAGTTCGCTAATTCTTTTTAAAACATCATGTCTGGTTCATGTACTGGCTAATTTTAAGTAGTTGATAAGTTTATTACTTAGGAAACCAAATTTATTGTGATTATTAGTTTCTTTTAACTAAATAAATATCATTATTATTATAAAATGGGCCCGAAAATAGAAAATTTCATGGAAAGTTTTGTTTGTGTAATGGTTTCTATTATAATAACGAAATAACGTGAATTGTGTGTTTACTATACAGACACAAACACTGCCAGTAACGAAAAAGCTTACCAGAAAAACACCTTTATTCCGCTCAATAGAGTGAATGATGAAGCACATTTCCGCTTCCGCAGCTACGTCAATATACAAATGCGACAACACGGTGCGTTAAGCAAATTTATTCCTCTTCAAATATCTTAGGTATTTTTTAACCGGCGACTCCACCAAATTTGTTACCATGCTTCTAATCGGTTTATTTATAGTTTAACGCAACACATTCGCAAGGTTTCTTGTTTAAAATGTTGTGGGGGAGTGTTATGTCGTATGATTTATTAGTTTTGGTCGTTTTCGAGTAGCTTGTTGTTAGATTTTATCGTAACGTAGATAGATGTGTTTTGCCACTCGTCTCAATGGTTGGCGTAATTTGGATTAATGGTAGAGGTCGGTGATTTATTTGTTCAAGTTGAGGAGAATAAATTGTTTTGACAAGAAACAGTGGGTTATATCTCGTATAGGAGAGGGTAATTTGCTTTTAAGAGGATACATTTATTAGCTATTAATTTGTAAACTCGTTTCTTAAAAACAAAAACTCTTTTCTGTCTGTGTACAATTGATATTTTGCACGTTTTTCACTAAATTGCATTAAGAATTGATGATAATGGAATGCAAAATGCATGTTAAAAAAACACCAATTCGATTTTTGTCCCTATACTACTAATTGAAACCATTACAGCTATATCTTCAGTCCGGATCTTAGTTTTAACAATGATATTGATTGAAATAGCCTCCATTATTTATTCAGAAGACTAACGTGCTTATCGATCCGTGGGAACTCGAGCAAATAATATTCAATATCCCCTGGAATTCACCGCAGTTATTTACCTCTACCAAATTAAACGAAAAATACGGTGGTTTTCCTTCAATATTATCGTTAAAACATCGTGAGATATGTCATATTTTCAGGTGGATATTACACTGCTCAAAAAATTAGTTTTTCGAAACGTGTAACTTTTTAAATAATAGTTCTAGGCAAATCAAATTTGGAACGCTTTAAGGGCATATATTTAACTAAAGAAAATTATAAAAACAATGATACAACTCTTCGTTACTACTTACAAAAAAAGTGTTTTGTGTGCGTGTTTTGCGAATGTAAGCATGAACAACGTTTAAGAAATTCAGTTATATTGGAGGTGCCTCAATTCTAGGTCAAGAGATTGGAAATTATAGATACATTTATTTGATATACAGTTGTTTGAAGTAAAATTGTGTTCTGTCAAACTGCATTCTTGTTAATTGAAAGACCAAGGAACAAGAATTTTGGGGCATTTATAAAAAATAACAAGCAGTATAAAACTGAAAATAACCAAAGCCAAAAGTGCCAAAACCATTGTTCCGAGATATTTAGAAAATATTGTCTGGCAAGCTAGATATTGAATAGAAAAACTTCAGTATTTTTCTTTGTGCATACTTAAAGCAAATATTAGATCAAATTCTGGTGTCGTTGTAGTTCTTCTAAAAATGTTCATTTATTTATTGGTAAGATTGAAGATAAAACAATAGCAATAAGACATGTTCTTTGTTTGATAATTTTTGGCACTTAACTCATTATTTTCTTAAACTCTTCAATTATACGTAGATATCAAGGGACTTTTTTTGGCGAAATTGAGGAAAGGTAAGAATAAATTTTACAAGAGAGTTATTTTCTGTAATATTGCTGTGGTACTAGTAGTACTAGTAGTAGTAATAAACTCAAAGTCAATAAAAATTTACAATTTTGATCAAATATTTGTTGAAAAACGTATATAGAAAGAATATTATGTTCTTACATGTTAGCAAAAATAAAATGCGAAGAAAACACAAAGTAGGCAGAATTTTACTAAACCGAAAAAAAAGTTTAGGATCCCTAAACCAGCCATTTTGATTATACGAACACAAAATTGGGAGATAAAACCCCTATAAAATTTATCTAGGCTTTCTGTTTAGTAGGCATTTGGAAGAATTTCAGGATTTTTATGGCTTTAACTTTACGGACCAGGGCCTATGTTAGGCGAAAGTAGGTTCTTTTGACATGCAAATCTGTCCCTTTAAATTATTCTAAACTATTTATAACACGCTATTTCAATGCACATCTTTTTCATCTAAAATCATAAGTTATATTATAACTAGTTTTGTAGGTATCTTTTATGTTATTAACAATAATAAATTTATATAAAAAGCAATGTGTAATAAGTAATAAAATCTCATTATCGTGTAGCATTATTTTACTATACACTGACAGAAAAAAAAGTAACTCTTATAGAACAGCAGTAGCTTCGGGATTTCTAGTGGAAAACTTGTGTTGTATTCTTTCACCGCAAATCGATCGTCGGTGCAGAACCGAGGAAATATATAGTTCCCGTCTCTCCAAACTACGTTAAGTGGCTCTGTGGCTCAAATTTCCAGTAAACGTAAAGTTACCTTTCGAACGAAGTCTAGAGTTACAACACCGTCACTTTGGTTTAACGTGATTAAACACGTTACGGGAAATAAAAGAGTGGTACACAATCGAACGTTTGGAAAACTGTAATACGTTTGAACATAAAATATTTACTTCCAGGGAACATGGTTATTACGTAAACCCGACAGTAATGTAGAATCAACTAAAGAAGCGAATGATAATTAACCCAGGTGAGGATAATTTTTGGAAAAAACACCTCCGCCTGGATTTGAACCAGGAACCCTCCAATTTCCGGTTGACAGCTCTCCCAGTTGAGCTACAGAGGCTGTGGAAATTTATAGGTTTTATTTGTCACTTCAGGACTTGCAATCCGAGTTTCGAATTAAACAAACCCGTCGTGACACCTATTGGGGCTAGATGGAAGTTTGGTAACTAGGAAACGCTAAATGTTTATTGCTAAACAGCTCATACAGATGAATAAATTCAAGGGAAAATGGTTATTACGTAAACCGGTCAGTAATGTAGAATCAACTAAAGAAGCTAATGATAAATAACCCAGGAGAGGATAATTTTTGGAAAAAACACCTCCGAACCAGGAACCCTCCAAACATTATAATTGTGATAATAAAGCGTAATTCCCAGAAATGTATTTATTTGCCCATATTACTGCTACCCGGTGTAGACAGCAGACGTCAGGAGCTTTAAACACCGCCTATAACAGGTGACTGCGGATTGACGTTACTGGGGGACAGACTGACCACTCCCAGCAACAAAATAAGCATCGAAACGAAATATTTCATTTTAGAGTTGCGATGTTTTCTGAACGTACCCTAAACCACTGAGAATTAGTCACGATTTTATAGTTGATTTTCTCGCGAACCGCTAATCAAATTTAGATGATCTTATTATTCAATTAACTTGCACTTATGTTATTCGCAATTTGCAGTGGACTGAGGTCCTTCTGGGAATGATAGATGACACTTTTAAATTGGTGCTCTAGCCCTATAATTCCGTTGTGCACTCTCAGTTCAACATAATCAGAATAACTAGGTTGAACCGTCGATTCATCATACTAGTGCCTGATCAATATCTCAGAACGTGGCAGTAATCGTATGTGCATTACGATATCGTATATAATAAACTTCTATGGCCGTACACCCAATAGTCGTTGTATAAATTTCCATGCATACAGGCTGTCCTCTATTTTTCGCTATTTTTTGGCAGTCTAAATGGGCAAAGTTGAGTAAATTAGAAATTCCTAAAACTTCAATAATTTTTTTACGAGAAAACCAAAAAAAAAAAATACGTTTGCGAGCATTGTTCTTATCGATAACAACAGAATACTTATCAATAAAGTGTTTATAACTCAAAAAATAAAAGAAAATTTCATGTTTTACTAATGTCAAGATTAGTTATTTTTGATCAACATCATCTTTCCCAGTAATTGTCTTCGTTTTGCATGAAAAGGTGCATTCAGATGATATATTTAATTGTATTTGAGAGTATTTAATAATAATTAAGGTTATCATTATGTTGTTATGGGCGAACGGTTAGCCTTCATAAAATATTAGCATGGTGATGGAATATTAAGCATGTGATATTAAATTAATAATGGAATAATTACAATGGAATAATTAAATGAATTTGAGGACGGTGTGTTTCAGATAAGGAGCTTAAACGTGGAAATTAACTAATATCGTGTTGTTATATTAATTAGGATTATGTAAATTCACATAATATTTGGGTTTTAACATATTAAGAGGAGGTATCGTGCTTAAATTATCATATTTGATACAAATATGCAAATTTTGGTTAAGCATCATTCATACTGGGCAAGTTTAACTGCGGAAAGTGCTGTCCGCCAATAAAGTTGCCATGTCTCAAAAAAATCTGATGTGGCCAGGCACATGATTTTATCATACTGTATATAAAATTAAAAGTTTAGCTGCATGAGAATCTATTTAATCGAGATCGGTCGTGTCTGCATTAAAATAAAACTAAAACTAAAACACACTACGTATGATAAAGTAAAAAAGAACCCATAATCAGTTATGGCATCTTATGCATTAGGTGTAATCATGACTAAAATTAAAGGTAATAGTTTTAGTTTTAGATTCTAAACCCTTTAACCCTGTCCAAAAATTTTTTTTTATTTATTGGGTATCACATGTCTGGTTCATTTCGTAAACCATATAATTAAGAAAGATTTCTTGATAACGAAAGATGTTTTATTTGAACACATCTTCTATCCAATGATACCACACACACAACCTAGGTTTTATTTTTAAATTCTTTAACTGACTGCAGTTATGACTGTGTGCCGTAGAGGACACGTTTTTAGTTAAATTTGAGTTGTCTTATCTAAACGAAAAATACCAGGATAACCTGGGTAGTTATTTTAGAAGATTTCCAACGCAGTGTAGTTTTTAAAATGGTAGGGTTTACTGCAAAAAAAAATATTGCTATTTTACTGCAAAATGTGCTCATTGTAAAATAATTTAAATAATTGGAACTTGGATTGAAAATAATTTTGAAGCCACAATTTGAAACTACATTGCCCTGCGTGCGTGCTATGGCACATCTAAAAGATTTGGCAGTTCATTTGCTAAAAGGTCACGTTAATTTTTTCCGTTTAGATTTTCCGGTAATTCCAAGAGTCTATTCGCACGAAATAATTAACTTAAAGATATGAGAGCCCGGGATCAAACTGTGTGATTTTGTATTTATAAGATATTATCAAAATATCTGTCAAATCCTGGCTAACTTGTTTTATTTTAAAGCAGACACGATCGATCTCGTTCAAATATAATCTCATGCAGCTAAACTATTAATTTTATATATTGTATGATAAAGTCATGCACCTGGCCACATTAGATTTTTTATTTTAAGTCATTCTTGCGTTGTTCTTGATCAATTAGTTAAACAAGAGAAAACTGAAACTCTAATGGCCGGTGCTAGGAAAAGAAACTCAAACAAATATTAGCCTACATATCGAGTCGTCCAACAAAACCATATAATGACAAATCGATGTGTCCGAAACAGAGCAAAACGAGAATTCCCATCGAATTTCGATAAAATAATTTACAAGCATCAAACATCCGCTAAAAGAATGTCCAATACCACACATTTAAATGTTAATGCCACGACATCGATCTAAGCAATTAAATATTAAGCTACAAGTTGCACAAAATGCGGCAATTACCGCGTTTTATCATTATATTCCAAGAAAACTCAAATCCATATTTCGTAATCTTCAACATTACCGCTCTCTATTACCAAAATGACGCCGTTAAAGCTCAAGTACAGCTTTATGTAGGGCCCGTGTTCGCAATATTGCCCTAGGCGATTCAGTACAGCTTTCCACCGCTAGACGGCGCCCGGCGGTTTTCAGGTGGTTCAATTTCAAGCACATTTCTCGCACATGTATATACGCCATGCAGTACAAATGATGTAATTCGATATTGATCAGGTCGACATAAAAACCTACTATTCCAGACGGAGTGTTATTTACTCAGTTATGTCAATATTTTCGTATTAATTTTTAAAGACATGTATAGCTGACGTTCGATGAAATGTCCTAAATTGCTAGACGAGGGAATGTAGGGTAAAATTGTTTATTTCTCTTTATGGTTGCTAGTTATAAGTGTTTATGGCGTAGAAATTACATATTAAACAAGGGGAGATTTTTGTTTTATTTCTATTTGATGGTAGGCAACTCCTTTGTCGTTAAAAAACAATTAAAGATAAGGAAGTTTTTTCGATGTTGCCTGGATAGTAGTGGAGAAACTTGTTACTTTCCTCATTTTTAAAACCTTGCATATAACCAACTTTTTGAATTTATCGATAAACAGCTTTGTAGTGAAATAAACTCGTACACATTTTCAAAAATGTTTTTACTAAATAAAAAATTATACACTGGGAAACTGCTTAATACCATTGCTATTGCGTTAGTAGTAATTTTACTTACTAGTAACTTTAAGGTGGTTTATACAATTTTTGCCTTGCAAGCCATCGACGAGGCGACATAAGTTCAGAATGAGATAGAGCTATACAAACTAAACAGCCGACGTGCAGCACGCTAATATTACACGTCAGCTTGGGCGTGTCTTAAATCACTAACAATAAAGTGGGGGGCATTATCTGTGTAACTGCCGAGGTGGACGCATACCAATAGCGATCTCAGTCAGCGTGGTACTACGTGATAATACTGGATAATACTGAATAATCTGGAGCAATTAATTTGCGAATTAAAAATGCGCTAAGCCCATGCAAGAGAGGCAAATTTCCGAAGCCAAATCGAACCAGTTTGAATAAAACTAAAAAAACCGTTTGAATCACTAAAAAATCAGTTAAATAAAACTACATTCCATATTTTACGTTTTTACTATTATTTAACCTGCACATTAAATATGGATCAGGTGGAAATTTTCATCAATCGAATTAAATCGCACCACTTTTTAAAACTTAACTTTTTAAAATAGGGGATATAATTTCATATAAAAATTTATGTTGTAAAACGTAATAGATAATAAAACACAATACCTGTCGAAATATCGATACAATATCAGGTGCATTTTAATTATTTAACACAAACTTATCAATATTTAAAAAACTACAGTCTGCAATGATAAAGAGTGTTTACTTGAAAAACAAAGTCTAAGCAAAAAATTATATGATTCCATTTACCATAACGAAGTTGACCAATTTCCTGCAGACCGGAAGTCAGAATCCAGAGTATTTTAATTCAAAAGTTCGGATCTACATCAAAAGATTCGACTGGAACAGTTCCGTGAGAAATTCTGTATGTAAGAGATTAGAATTTATGAAAATAAATAATTTATTTTCAAATTTTGAGGTAGTAATTATAACTACTATATACTAAACACGTTGTGGGCTTTCCAAAAATATATCGTTTAATGAAAACGGTTAAATTTTCCTAGTTAGTACACCGGAATAGATGGCAGCACTTTACCACTGGTGATTTGTAACAAAACATGCCTGTTTGTCGTACATAATTTCTCGTGACTGTATGCGATTAATGCCTGAATATTTTTTTACCGATAGAGAGAAGACTGGTCTAGATGCTGACATGAGGTGTTGATCAGAACTCGCTTCCATTTTGCAGCTATAAATTAGACAATTTAGGTGAATTTTACCGTTTTTTTTTTCTATATGTATTCATAAAAAATATTTTATTGCTCTTGATGAGTGTTGTAACCAAAATGTATAAAATTCTATAAAATTAATGACGGAAAGCAGAACAAAAATGTATAATCTTACACTCGTTCAATAATACATCTACTATTCATGATAAGTTCTTTCTCAATTTTTACAACAAAAGAAATTTTATATAAATTATTTACAGCATTCTGACAACGAATGTGCAATTAGGTAGCAATTTATTATCGTATGACGTTCTAACAAGAAATGCATTAGAAATATTACGCATTATGCCTGAAATGTATGGCATACAAAGAAATGATGTTTGTCCACAGTGATCAATAACTTGTCTATTATTTTCATTAAATAAAGCCTCTGGTCACCACCGGTAGTTATAGTAAATTACGTATAATCATGACGATAATCATAATAATATGGGGTACACATAAAATACACATAAAATGTGCATATCAAGGTGTCATATATATATATAGAAAAGTTAATGGAATAAATAGTTCAGCTAATATATTAGATACTTGGGACTAGTGACGAACTGAGTTCAAAAATATTGATTATCAGGAGCCCTAATTTACCCAACTGATATCCATCGTTTCGATTGTATTGGCCCCTGTGTTTGAAGGCTCATAAAACACACATATGATCGGAGTTATTTCTGCCTTTTGGTTTATTTAAACTTGTATATTAATTCAGTGTATGGACTCTATGTTGAATATAAAATAAACTAAAAGCACGCAAAAACCAAACATTGGAGGATATTTAAACATTAGAAAACTGCAATCGCACCGTGTTGATGTTCAGGCCTAGAACGTAACCGTTAAATTCGAAATGCAATTAATCAGAGGAAATATACGACGAATATAGACACGCAAAGTTTACACTAACTTCAAACGCTGTTTTCGTCAAATCTAATTATATTGCAGGCGAGTGCGCTTACAATTCAGAGCACAGCAAAACCAATAATCAAATGAAGCAGAAGCAAAACAGCTGCCAGAATGTTCATCATCATAAGTTCGCCTAGGAAATTTATGTACCTACCTACATCCCACAGAGGTTTTTTTTTGCGGCGATGCTGCTGGAAAATTTCTACTGAATTGCGTAGTCTTGCCGTTTTTGCACTTTTAGCTAATCAAACCTATTATTTTTTGTAAATGAACTGTTTCAAATAGTCGTCAGATACGCAGAAAAATAGTGAGAAAAATCTCAGCCATATAGGGGATGTTTTAAAGGGGTTGAAACATACGTTTGGCGTGAACATTCTGAAACCTTGTGAGTATAATAATTTTATAAATATTTCAAAATAAAACCTAGGTCGTGTGTGGTATCATTGGATAGATATTTAAAAATTAAACATTTTTCGTTGGAAAGAAATCTTGCTCAATTACATATATGGTTTACGAAATAAACCAGATGATACCGGATTAACGAAAAAATTATTTTTTTACTGTTGACTGTACAAAACTGACTTAAAGGGGATTACGGTTTTCTGATGAAAAAGAAATCGATATTTTTTCTATACGTTATTATATTATTTAATGTCTTAAGAATGTGTGTACGACGTTTCAAGGCAATATTTACAAAATTAGTCAAGTTATAAGCACGTGCTGATAGACAACAGAAGAGAAAATTTTCTGGAAATTCACACTCGTCAAAGAAAATCATTTGCTAGTACGTCTGCCGATATATTGTCGACAGCGGAAAACGAAGAAATTATAGTGCATGGTTATGGAGACGGGATATGGAAGAAGACAGATTACACTTCCTTTGTATGGGATCACAATACCTACTTATGAAGAAATATACTAACAAAGTGGTTGAGTTTGCCGTGAAATTTTCCTATTGTCATGCTTTGGAGTTTTGGGAATCAGAATCTGGCAACATGAGAATTGTATCGAAGTACACTTGTGGAATAAAGTATGTTCTGATCCGTATTTCAGCAGTGTGTCGATGTTACATCCATGTATGAGTTTTTTGTTACTCTAGTCGGCCGGTCGGCCGCTAAGTGCAAAAAATTGTCCGTTTACGCTGCATACTCGTATATCGGAAATTTATTATTTGAGAAACCTTGTTCGAATGCTTTGAATTGGTTTATAATGATTTATATATTTCTATTTATTAGCCTCATGTGTAATAAATTAATGTAATTCCTACATTCCAATGTAATTGTGTTTTTATTAAATATAATTTATTATATAACATAAAATGAAAATTTCATTTCAAGATATTGCATAAAACACAACAAACTATACAAACTTATTGCATCTAATAGCTTTTTTCGTTAATAAATACAAAAATCAATTTCTTGTGGTGAATATTTTTACTGAAGGTTATTTCAGAACTTTTATGTATTAACATTTTATTCACAATATAGAAATAAATTAATAAAATTAAATTGCTTTAAATTTGTATTTATGGTAATTTGTTACTTGTGATTTACTGGTATTTTCGAGATATTTAGCTTCAACGATATTTTGCAGTTTAACTTAATAACCAGAAAGGATGTATTTTGTATAGCATGAATGTATCATTACAATCTTTTTATATTATTATTTTGTATTTACTTTACAGCAATATTTTTCAAATATCTGACAACTAAAAATAATGAGAATTATGTATATCACTAATTTACAAAAATTGATAATTGCTTTGTAGAAGCAAGCTCTAAATTTTCGACGAATTCTGATGGAATGTAAATATGAAATAATTAGTTTTAAAAAATAAATAAACCAAAATATACGACCATCTAAAAGAACATTTAGATGACATTATTGTTAAAATTAGTTCCCTCTATGTCCAAAACTACTACAAATTTGAGATTTGAAAAAAGATTTGACATTAATCATTATTGACATAATAACCTAATTTTCAGTATTCTTAAGTAATTTGTTAATTAATTATAAGTAAAATTTTAATAATTCGAATTATAAATGAACAAAAGATGAAACTATAATGTTTTTTTTTTTCTAGAAAGTAGAAAGTAATGTTTCATATGGTTTTATTGGTTTTCTCTGTTTCTTCAGAAGTTGGAGCCGTTTAAAATAAGATATTGTTAATAATTCAAATGGCTGTAACTTTTTAATGAATTGAAAAAGTAATTTGCTTACTGAAAAAATGTTTTGCAGAAGAAACGTGGGACAGCCTGCATATATTCTTGCTATAATTTTATATTATTTTGGTTGTCAAGCATGTATTAGATCTCATGAAAGATAATTGAAACATTAACTACTATAAAGTAAATACAGATATATTTCTATTGTCCCTTCATACAAAATACATGCTCCGTCCTAAATATAAATTTAAATTAAATTTAGAGAATTTATTAACATTTCGTGAATATATTTTAATATTACAATTCTGAAATAGTCTATATTCAGTGATAATCCTTGGCAACAAGTTGATTTGTGCATTTACTTACTTACTTACTTAAGCCCGTCATCCCACTGCTGGGCAAAGGCATTTACTTACGTAATTAATATGTGTATTAGATAAAATAAATTTAAATAATGTGTCGTGATATTACGCAATATCTTAATATCAGATTTTCGTATCATATTATCAAATTTCATGTTTATTAATATTATTATAAAAGTAATTTTAAAGTTAATTAAATGCACTACTCGTAAACTTAAATGTTGTGGTCATATTACATTTATTACATTGCAATGAAGGTATCACATTAAGGAAAAGATCGGACACGCTCAAAATAAACTAAATTCCGTTACATTACATCCATCGAAAAACCACCTCGTGACGGACAACTTTTTGCGAAGCGGCCGGGCCGAGGGAAGATATAACTGAATATATAACCGACATACTATTTTCAAATCCTGCGATAGCGATACGAACATACTTTTTTCCATGACTGTACATACAGATAACTGTACAGCAAACATGATGGGTCAGCGGGAGAATCAGTGGATTCTACCAAAGACATATTCCGCGGCGCTGTGGTTTGGAGCACTGGATCCAATGTGGCTTGTACATTGAAAAGATTAGACAACTTTCTATGTTTTATCATCAGAAGACATCCAGACTGTTGATAATATGTACAATGCTGTGGGGACCAAATTCTATCATAAGATCTGGACGAATGAAAATCCCCAGCATACATACTGCCCGGCGGAATCACAGTGTTGATGTTGACAAATGCGAAGAACCGAAGCCGAGAAAACAAGATGAATTCAATAACACTTGATAAAAATGTCGCTAATGCCACCAAGACGATCTACAACAACTTGTCGTCGAGAGAGTTGCTAGAATGGTATTTGGAGAGAAGAAACTCAAAACAACAACTTAAAGCTTCAATTCTACTGTCTGGCGCCTCGCACCCAAACGTCTTTACCGTGGCTCAAAACCTATCAAAATTGCGGCTTATGCAGCAGGAGGAATTTATAAAAAAGGCTTGTCTGCCGTCCTTAAAACTATGACAACAATAGGAATCGTTATTGGCACGGAAACGAACATATATGCAATTGTGCGCGAAAAACAGCGTCTGGTGAGGTCGTCGAGACGTGCACTCGAGGCTGCAAAATAAGCTTAAACAAGGCGTAGAAATGAGCAAATATGTCAAAATATATTCTACGAAGTGGAGGAAGGGATAAAGTATGGCCCTGGTATAACATATTAGCAGAAAAATACTGTAACTACTCGATGTCACGTTATAAACTATACTTGAAAGTTTAAACGTGTTTTTCTCGAAACCGTTTTTACGCGTACGGTTGGTATGATATTTCAAAATCTATTTGCCCGATTGACTTAAAATTTTAACTGGATGTTAAGTAAACATCCCTTTAACGTTTGATGAACCAGAAATGCAATAAGTTATATACTTTTCTTTTCATAGAGAAAACATATTTTGACTTTGACAAGTCACCATTTCCTCAAATAATATTTGATATAAAATAGAATTTATGAGTCGTAGATAGTCGCTTGCATATTTATACGCTCGCCTACGGCTCGCGTATGAACTTCATGCTTGCAATTTATATACTTAGTTAAGTGCTCGTCACATAATATACTATTATTTTATGCTGAACATGTATTATTTTAATACACAAAATATTTGTGTTACGGACATTATGACAATTTAACATATATTTAATACACAATATTTGTTTTACTGAGTAAGTATAATACTTTTCAGTCATTTGTATACATAGATTTTTAAACCAATTATTTTTTTTTTCTAAAACATATATATATTATAACGGGAAAATTTTATTTTCAATGCAAATTATAATACTGGAAAGTCCGTTCACCGTTCACCAATACAAAAAATTGTAAACACCATTAAATGCGAGTTTTGGCATATCAATATGTTACCAAAACTACAACAAATACTAGAAATCATTTAACTAAACAACAGCTAAGTTTTTGCGCTAAGCTTTCATGCGAGACAGCCCTAAATTTAGTATTGGCACATTGGAAAGGAGAATTAGAAGACAGGAAAACGATAGTTGCAATTTTAGTAGACTTAAAAAGAGTCAAATTGGTATAACTAACAAGTTATGTTTGAATCATTTGAATGTATTGAAAACGGAACTTATTATGATTTGTATCATCAAATCACCATTACCGTCCGTATATTTTACTTTAGCGTGGATATTTTTAAGTTTGGTAATATAGAGGGCCAGAAAACCCCAGCTTCATTCCGTGAAAAAAAAAAAGAAAAACTGGAAACTTGATTAATAAAGAGCCTTTTCCGTAGTCGGGTGCTCTCAAAAGTTATGTAATTTCGGGGTGGTATTATAAAAACAGAATTATGAAGTACATGACGGGAACATAAGGACCCTTCCACGTAACTCCAAAGCATTTTATCCCATATACCTCTATACGCCATATTTAATATAAACACTTCAAATTTTATTTAATAAAACTCCTTGAAACCTCATTTCAATAAATCTCTCAGACATACTAAATAACCCAACGTATATTTTATAATCCATTTATATATTACCATTAGGTATGTACTCACCTAATTAAGTAATGTGCTATTATATTTATGAAAACATTTATATATATAAGAATTTTAGGAAAACACTGCAAAACTGTCGTGTGTCAAGCATAAAAGAGATACTTCGGGAACAGCTACTGTACAAACAGTATAAAAGCTTCCCTTGCTGTTTGTCACGGATCCCCCACAAAAATCCGGCGAGGGTAAACAATTAGCCGAACACGCGGTCACAGCACAAATCATCACGAACTGTCGGTCGCCTCTCCCAACACAAAGTCAATAAGTAAATGGACTGCGGCTTTATCCGCTACATAATACGTTGACATTTCCATGTCAAAGCATCCAACGCGGTACATCTACATTCCCAGTGCCCAATTTACACGGCTGTTATTTACTTCTCATGTTCTGTAAAAATAATGAAAGGAGAGGCAACACGTTTTGTACTCTCTTAACAATTACCTCTAGCAGTTTAAATTGTCTCCATTTGCAGAATGCTTTAATTTCCGCTGTTCTAATACTGGAGAACTGGAATCAATATGCGCTGACTATGAAAATAGTGGTGGATTGGTAAGGAAATTAATTGACGCTTGTTATATATGCAGTTATGCAGCACGGTTTGCAACGAGTTCGCAGTCGGTTTTGACAAATTGATAATAAAATTACAGGCACTACTGGAAGTTGCTCTCCAATCTCCAGCTACACACTAATAATGTTTAATGTTTAATGTTTCATCGTCGTTCGCACATGGCACACATACTTCGATTATGTTTTTAATTACCTGACCATTTAAGCTGATATATTATACAAAGGAAAAGAGGCATTATTTTCGAGAATATTACACACTAATAAGGCAACGAAAAAATGATGAACACTAATCAGAACAATCTTATGCCGTAATTTACAAGAATGGCTATACAAACTTTTTACCGAATATTGATTGATTTAAATATTAATGTGATTGTATAATATTGTTGGATTAGTAGAAAACCTAAACTATCGGTTTAAAACGTGTCAAAGTGTGCGTATTGACATCCATAATAAACAAAATTTAAATTCCATTATGATAATAACTTGCTCTTCCATCTTCAATTTTCTCAACGTTCTTGTAGAATGTTTCAAGAATAGTCACGGCAAAAGGATTTACTTGATCGAGCCAAATTTTCCATTTTTTATATTAAGGCCAATAAATATTTTGATGATTTTTTTGTTTTCTTCTTTAAGATAAAATTGGATAACTTTAGAATTCATACGTCATGGATGTTTATTATTCAAATAGACTAACTGTTTGCATTTTAAATAAAACGATTATTGTTTACAAAATATAATGACTTGTATACCCAGTTCTAAATGCGTCTTCAAGTAAACCGTTATTTATTGTTGAAAATTGATGAAATATTCAGTGGAACTTAGAATATTAAATATTAAATTTGTTGTCATGAACAAAATGAATATTACTTGTACGTCTTTCGGTTATGTCAAATATAGTTCACATAGCTCAACCCACATTTTAAAATACATTTTTTACAGTGCGCTTTTTGACACAACTTTTCCACTAAAAACGCAAAAAAAGCGATAATTGTGCCATGAAAAAATGGCTAAAATGACCATATTACCGCTGTCACAGCTCAGTGCAAACTCGAGATGTTTTACCCGATACGCAATCTATGGCGTACATGCACTTCATGATGGAACAACATCGTACCTAAATATTTCGTTAGTTTAAGGTTAATTTCTTAAACTGGAAGAAACTTGAAAATCGGAACAAGAAATGACATCGTTCGTTCGATTGGAGTAAACCATCGAAAGATTAATAACAACGACTAATAACAAATCATTTTTAGTACAATTTGGGTGTCATTTTACACTTAAATATATCGGGATTAATTTGTATCTTTATTTTCTACTTATTTTCAATATATTTTTCGCTGTATTTTATACCTTTATACCAAATTTTATATTCTGTAATACATCATAGAATATCATAGAAATCCGCCACTAACTTTTACGTTTATGTTTTTGTTTCTGTTTTAAATAAAGCCTGATTTTTTTGTTGTTGAGGTAAATAAAATGACGCAAACAAGCTGAAAATGATGTTTGCATCCATATTGAATTATATCTTCTTCTTGCAAAATCTGTTCCTCCTATTATAACAACATGTTGGTATAAACGAACATTTGATCCTTGGTACTTAATTAAATCAGAATAGTGCTGTTATAGATTGAAGTTCATACTTAAAAAATAGCAGCTCAATTGATTTATTGTAGATCAGTGCCCACACTTCACCAATTAACAAAAAAATAAGAAAATAATTTAGATTTAATTTTTTCGAGATCCCGGGATTTAGACTTACAATCCCGGGATCCCGAAAAAGCTCATTATTTGAAGGGATCCAGGGATTCCGGGATTGGAAGCCTTAATTGCCATACAGGATTGAAGAATAGTTAAAGCAGTAGTAAACTGTACAAATTATTACTTTTCTCCGAGTAGACATACATAAATACATACATACAAACACAAGCAAACACCGGGGATAGCCACCATACCTAATGTTATGCGCACACAAGAACTTTGACATCGCCATAATGTACATTGTACAATGTACATACATAGGTGGGTGACTTATACAAAGGAATAACGAACACAACCCCCGCTTTTGTGTACATCTAATTACGGACGACGTGGGTGAATGCATTGTATCGTACATTATTGACATCGAATGAATTAATTGGGAACCAACATCGGCCACGGCACCTCGATCGTACTAAAATAATTGCAAGCGGGTCGATACAAAAATAAATAAGTTCGCGTGAACGGTGAGTAGGTACTTTCAGGTCGTAGTTAAAAAGTAATAATTCGTTAAATATTCACTGCTATTGAACTGCCACCGGAAAAATTATTGATCTTTCGTTCATTTGCTTCCAGAAATAATACCCGCGCTATTTGTCGGATATCTAGCTGCTATTTGTTGCAATTGAGCTCTACTTAGTTTGCTATTGTAGTTTATCGAATTGATTATAATCTTACTACTTACGGTTTTGCTGTTTTGGAGGTAGCCACATACAGGACTGGACCAGATGCTTGGGTATTCAGATCAAGGCCCCGCGCTTCCATATTTCTGAAACAAATGAAAATTGTCTTTAAAACATAAAAAAATTGATGAGTATGATGGCAAAATGGAAAAGGTACCTTTTTCAAATCAAACGAGATATCATAAAGTTTATATAAAGTTGCCTTTATGGACCTAACATATCACACAAATACATTAATAATTGAAAAAAAAAACGGTCTATTGCAAGATGCATAAAATTTACAATTAACATCACAAATATCACAAACATTTAAGTATCTAATTGAAATAAATATGGTAAAACAAAGAATATTGGGTAATTAATTCTAAAAAGGTATAGCCCTCTATCTATTTTAGTTTGTTCAGGAGGATTTTTGAAACTTAGATTTTACGTTGTTTATCGGTGGTTGAATGTTATTATTCCGCTTCATGTGCGATTACGAGCAAAGTAGTTGGGATACAAATTATTATTATACACGTTTATGGATCAGATACATTGGGTAATTAATTCTAAAAAGTACAGCCCCCTATCTATTTTAGTTTGTTCAGGAGGATTTTTGAAACTTAGAGTTTACGTTGTTTATTGGTGGTTGAATGTTATTATTTCGCTTCATGTGCGATTACGAGCAAAGTAGTTGGAATACAAATTATTATTATACACGTTTATGGATCAGATACATTGGGTAATTAATTCTAAAAAGTACAGCCCCCTATCTATTTTAGTTTGTACAGGGGGATTTTTGAAACTTAGATTTTACGTTGTTTATCGGTGGTTGAATGTTATTATTTCGCTTCATGTGCGATTACGAGCAAAGTAGTTGGGATACAAATTATTATTATACACGTTTATGGATCAGATACATTGGGTAATAAATTCTAAAAAGTACAGCCCCCTATCTATTTTAGTTTGTTCAGGAGGATTTTTGAAGCTTAGATTTTACGTTGTTTATCGGTGGTTGAATGTTATTATTTCGCTTCATGTGCGATTACGAGCAAAGAAGTTGGGATACAAATTATTATTATACACGTTTATGGATCAGATACATTGGGTAATTAATTCTAAAAACTACAGCCCTCTATCTATTTTAGTTTGTTCAGGAGGATTTTTGAAACTTACATATTACGTTGTTTATCGGTGGTTGAATGTTATGATTTTGCTTCATGTGCGATTACGAGCAAAGTAGTTAGGATACAAATTATTATTATACACGTTTATGGATCAGATACATTGGGTAAGTAATTCTAAAAAGTACAGCCCTCTATCTATTTTAGTTTGTTCAGGAGGATTTTTGAAACTTAGATTTTACGTTGTTTATAGGTGGTTGAATGTTATTATTTCGCTTCATATGCGATTACGAGCAAAGAAGTTGGGATACAAATTATTATTATACACGTTTATGGATCAGATACATTGGGTAATTAATTTTAAAAAGTACAGCCCTCTATCTATTTTAGTTTGTTCAGGAGGATTTTTGAAACTTAGAACTTGAGCTCTGTTTATAAATCGCAAGCGTTACCATTTTTTAAAACCTACTGGGTAGACTATAAGAATATTTTTCTAATCTTAAAAAGAGATTTTCTTTTAAATTTTCAGGACGAGCTCACAAAATCCAATATGGGAATATTCAATTGTTATGCTCGGTCACATCCTTAGAGCGAAATTTGAACGTTATCGAATTTAATATCTATAGGTAACCCTAGAAACCCTTCTGAATCCACCGACGTTTCAAAAGCCACATGATAAGAAAAGCTCAAAGAAATATCGTTAGGAACCATTGCGAATACCAAGAAAAACGCGAAGGCATACATTTCAATTTCCAGACCAGCACTTCTGTGACTTTATTGCTGTCTCCAGTTACATTTCCCTTACTCTTTTTATTGGGTCATTTATTATGTATTCCTCAGCTGTACTACACGCAGATTCTCCTGCCTGTTCCAAAAATAGTAACAAGGAAACACTGCTGTAGGTAGTAACCAATACAAACAGAGTTCAATTAATTATATGGAATAAACGCTGTAGGTACTTTGTGACACAGATATTCGAGCTGCATTATATTTTTTATATCGACGAGTATATTATTAAGTATATTGTTATTAAAGGGTTAGGGTTATACTGGGCGTAACAAAGGAAAGTTGTGCAGTTGCATAAATAGAATGTGACCTATAAATAACAATTGAACTGAGCAAGTGGATTCACAGATAATTACGGTATTCTTAGAAAGGGCTGACGTGGATAGGATTATTACTGTTAGATTGTTAAGTAAAAACCAGATGATTTAGCATATTTCGCTTTTAGTATTTCTAGCCAAAATAGAGACTGTCGCTGCAGATAATAACTTATTTAGTGAAAATGGAAATTTTATAATATGGAATAGCGATAGGCTAATTAAATATTAACTATGCAAATTCTGAAATATGCCTTCGCAGACTTGTCTTGAATGTCTGCGGGAATATTTACTTTTAAATTGATTCAAAGTTATAACAATGCGAAGGTGAGGTCAAATATGGCGTTAGAGAACGTCAAAAAGTAAACCTTTAACCTGGGATACGTTTTCAAATTTTAACTGGCAAGACTGGTAAAGTAAAGGCGTCTGTAAAGTAGAAGGATCAATACATTATTATCTTAAAAATTATTAAAGAACGACAGTTTAAAAATTATGAGATAATGAATTTGGCGGACAAGTCTAAATTCTTATGATATTGATAACTATGAGAAACATTTTCTAATAAGTTTTGGCAGTTCATTTGCTAAAAGATCGCCAAAAGAGTCAAGCGTGGTGCATTAATGCCAAAATCGCTAGTCTCTGCTGCTAGTGTTGCAACGTTTTGTCTTCTTCGTCATTTCTTAAGATTCCTGTCGATTTCTATGAAGTAATTGGAATTTGGACATACTGCGTACAATGAATTGTATAATATGTGACCTGGTGTACGGAAAGGGGGTTTATGTGCGAAAACCGGTTACCGAGATAAGCGCTGGTAATGTTTTGAACAACGGCTCGCTTTCTTCCACAAATCTACACACTTGGTGATCAGCTGTGTTGTTGTCACTTTGAGTGACGAATATTGACCCCCTCCCCGCCGCCAATGTGTGTAATATGTTAAAGATTTTGAATAGGCACGTTCTAAGTATTTTTTTTTTTCATAGTTATACGTAAAGTACAAGTGTAGTGATGCGTTTAGAAGACGCGTTATAATTTGTCAACGATATGTATGTCGGCAAAAATAATGAACAGCGACATCGAAATAGACGAACCAGAACGATCTACTGGAGATACAGAAGTGGGTTTCGGCTTAAGTTATACGGATGATAATGATTTGAAAATTGTGTCCCAATTCTTTGATGAAAACTCTGTTGCACCCGGGAATGTGTTTCCAAAATTCCTCGTGGGATACAAGAGATACCCAGAATGGATTTTTTAGAACTATTGACAGTAGAGAAAACTTTGTCATTCTTAGCTTAGAAGAAGTAGGAAACTCTAACAATGAGTTAGAACACGGTATTCTGAATTATCTGGACGAAAGAAGTATGGAAGTTGCAAGGACTGTGACGTTTTGAAAACTATAATATTGTACATGTATCAGAAAGCCACGGCCACGGCTATAACAAACCAGTTCCGGCTAAGCGGCCCAGCGGCCCTTGAACGGTATAACGCAATATACTGCTATTTTATAATTTTTGAAAATTGAATGGCGAAGACGAAAAAAAATTGCGAATAGTGAAGAATTTGAGCAGGTTACTTTTATTTTTGAAACATTGAGTGAATAAATGCCAGACGTTTTCTAACCAGTTGGATTGTAACTCGAAAGGCAGTGGCACACATTCAACACTGTTCGTAACTTAGCAACTGATGCTAGAAAAAAGGGCTAAGTAGCGCCAGAACCGCTGAAAAAGTTGAAGAAAAAGAAAAGTAAAGGTAACTCCGAAACAAGTCCTCATGTAGGTACATCACAGGCTAAAACTGACCAAACAAATCATAAAAAAAAGCGGAGTGAAGAAGTTGATGCTAAAGACACCAAGAAGACGAAAAATTAGAGAGGTTGAATTTAATATAAATATTATTTCCTATAACAATATATTATTTATTATTTTGTAAATTATCATTTGGTTTGTATTTTATAAGAAATTTCATTTCTCTAACTTCACCCAAAACCTCAAAATCGACCTCTTGACACATAAACCCCTTTTTCGCAAACCAGCTCACATATGCTAAAGATCTCAAATTCTGAACATAGGTTATGTCGACTACTTATCACAGTAATTCTTAGAGCAACAAAGACCGAATATCGACCGATTTTTCAAACTTATCGAAAAACGGCCAAGCAGCTGTCGATCGGGTGGTGGACTTAAAAAGACCTCTTAAAAAGGCAGTACAACGTATTATTATGAAAATATAAAGCATTTTTAGTCAGTCTAAAAAGATATTAGTAGAATTTACCTTATAAGGATATTACCTTATAAGGAAAAAATCAACTTTTAGCATAACACTCAATTATCAAGATCTACCCAACTTCTAGGTTATATTCTAATCGTTACCACATTAGCAGAATAAAAAACGATTATGGATTGATAAATATACCTAATGTCAATTTCGGACGTTTACCTTAGCCAATTAACAAATTTCTAAAAACTCATTAAATAGCACTAATCATTCCCTTTCAAAAGCGCTGTAAAACATTTGAGATAAACATCATTAAGGACCCTCCAAATTTAATTCGCAAAATAATCGAATTTCATCGCACAACCCGAAAACCTTCCCAAAAAAGAGCAAATTACCTCCCCAAAAAAAGCATATTCCGTGCGATAGACGCATAAAAACCTTCAGCACCAATTACGAACGCACACTTCTCAATTTACGCTAATTGAAAATGTGTCTCCGTCAGCGAAAACGTGAGACGCAAATGCCGAGTACTCCGGCACCAACGCGGTCTGTCCGAATGCCATCAAGCACCCCCATTAAGCGCTAGATCGACGTCAGGCACTCCTCGGAACCTCGTCAGTTCAACTCGACGCTTCCTGGCCTCCTGGTTGAAACATTTGCGCCACAACCGACGACGATATGCAACCGCGTCGGCGTCGTTCCAGCGTCGTCTACCTGCATGCCGCCAGTTCATCCGGATCTACGTCCTGAACCAGACCCGTAAACACCACGCACCCACAGGACGCTCTCCTGATCTCCTGAATGTAAATATTGCCAATTTCTGCAAAAAAAATCTACAAATTCCGGGCACAGTGGACTAAAAAATCATAAAAAACGCGCTTCTAATGTGTAGTGCGGTCCTGGTTTATGAAAACCAAGAAAAAGCGACGATTTTTTCTACGATGTAAAGGTAAGATACCAAAATAATATCTCTAGTTAATCATTAGGGGTTAGTATATCATAGGCTATAGTACGCAGGACGATGGTATGAATTTTACATGCAACTTTGCATCACTAGTTGCCATGGTGATCTTATTTTTCGGTGGAATACGCTGTTGATTCCTTCTCGAAGTGTGTTTACCGTTGAATTCAATATTTACGCTCGCTGCCCTCTGGTGGCCTTATAGCATAACAAAAAAAACCTAAATAACATGAGATTTTACAGCTAATAACTCCTCGATAACTGTGTTTGTGACGTAAGCGCGCGTTAAATGAATTGCGGGTTGTTTATGCTGTCTGCTAAAATACATTATTACAAACAATGATATCAAAGATGAGTTTTTCTTTTCTGGTAATCCATTCCACATTTTCGATGACTTGTTTCTTGGTAGTCAAGATTTTTGCGCCTGTGTTATAAAGCTGTTATAATGACACTAGCGTTGTATAATAATGACAGTTCGTTCAAATAATGACTTCATTATTTGAACGAACTGTCGTCATTATGCAACGCTAGTGTCAAAGTTTCTCAAAATCTACGCGTGGTTGGCAGTTATTTGACAGTTCGCCTCGCCATAATTGATAAATACATTTAAAATATTTTGCATAAAATGGAATTTATGAGTCGTAGATAAAACGTCGTATTTGACTCGCACAAAACGGATATAAGTCGCTCGCATGTTTAAACGCTCGCCTACGGCTACCGAATAAACTTCATGCTCGCGATTTATATCCTTAGTTATGTGCCCATCAAATAATATACTAATTTAATTAATAGAAATCCGATAGGAGAGTTTTTGCCATCACTAAACTTCAAAAAGTAAATATCAGACATTGTTTCTTTACATGAAAGACTGAAAGATAATAGATTCCTAAAGCCTTTATTTAAGAAGTATGTGCGAATTAGTATTCTGCGCAAAGAAGTTATTGAAAGCGCCAATTATCTTTCAATTTGCAAAATTTATGTTTAATATTGTTATCGGTATAATTTTCAATTGTCGTTTTCTCGAAAATGTTCTTATATAAGGCGATAAAACTTCAGAGAAAAGTGTATTGCCTAATTTTCAATAATGAGTAATGAATTTTGTCCTATAAATACATTAAATTTAAACTCTTTGAATATAAGACTTCTCAAATTTCAGTAAAACGAAAATCACGCAACAAATTACATACAAAACTGAATGTTTATATTAAATATCGAGATTAGAGTAGTTCTCATTTTTCCCTCTCAATTTGTTCCTTAATTTCTATAATTAATTCCTATGAAATTTTAATTCACTAAATTTACATACACAAAAAAATATCAGCTTATTTTTGAGTGTACATTTCAGAACATTTGACATATTTTGAAGTACTTAGTTCAACACCACGCACCCACAGGACGCTCTCCTGGTCTCCTGAATGTAAATATTGCCAATTTCTGCAAAAAAATCTAGAAATTTCGGGCACAGTGGACTAAAAAATCATAAAAAACGCGCTTCTAATGTGTAGTGCGGTCCTGGTTTATGAAAACCAAGAAAAAGCGACGATTTTTTCTACGATGTAAAGGTAAGATACCAAAATAATAGCTATAGTTAATCATTAGGGGTTAGTATATCATAGGGCTATAGTACGCAGGACGATGGTATGAATTTTACATGCAACTTTGCATCACTAGTTGCCATGGTGATCTTATTTCTCGGTGGAATACGCTGTTGATTCCTTCTCGAAATAATAAAAAAAACCTAAATAACATGAGATTTTACAGCTAATAACTCCTCGATAACTGTGTTTGTGACGTAAGCGCGCGTTAAATGAATTGCGGGTTGTTTATGCTGTCTGCTAAAATACAATATTACAAACAATGATATCAAAGATTAAGTTTTTTCTTTTCTTGTAAGTCATTCCACATTTTCGATGACTTGTTTCTTGGTAGTCAAGATTTTTGCGCCTGTGTTATAAAGCTATTATAATGACACTAGCGTTGTATAATAATGACAGTTCGTACAAATAATGACTTCATTATTTGAACGAACTGTCGTCATTATAGAACGCTAGTGTCAAAGTCTCTCAAAACTTACGTGGTAGGCAGTTATGTGACAGTTCGCCTCGCCACCGTTGACGAATACATTTAAAATATTTGATATAAAATGGAATTTATGAGTCGTAGATAAAACGTCGTGTTTAACTCGCGCACACCGGATATAAGTCGCTCGCATGTTTAAACGCTCGCCTACGGCTTGCGTATAAACTTCATGCTCGCGATTTATACCCTTAGTTATGTGCTCATCCAATAATATACTAATTTTATTAATAGAAATCCGATATGAAACTTTTTTCCGTCACTAAACTTCAGAAAGTAAACATCAGATATTGTTGGTTTTCATGAAAGACTGAAAGATAATTGATTCCTAAAGCCTTTATTTAAGAAGTATTTGCGAATTCGTATTCTGCGCAAAGCAGTTATTGAAAGCGCCAATTATCTTTCAATTTGCAAAATTTATGTTTAATATTGCTATTGGTATAATTTTCAATTGTCGTTTTCTCGAAAATGTTCTTATATAAGGTGATAAAACTTCAGAGAAAAGTGTATTGCCTAACTTTCAATAATGAGTAATGAATTTTGTCCTATAAATACATTAAATTTAAACACTTTGAATATAAGACATCTCAAATTTCAGTAAAACGAAAATCACGCAACAAAATTACATACAAACCTGAATTTTTATATTAAATATCTAGATTAGAGTAGTTCTTATTTTTCAACTTATAATTTTTTTGCAAACCCCTCTCAATTTGTTCCTCTTTTTCTATAATTAATTTCTATGAAATTTTAATTCAATAAATTTACATACACAAAAAAAATATCAGCTAATTTATGAGTCTACATGTCAGAACATTTGATATATTTTGAAGTACTTAATTAAACACCACGTACCCACACGACGCTCTCCTGATCACCTAAACATAAATATTGCCAATTTCTGCAAAAAAATCTAGAAATTCCGGGCACAGTGGACTAAAAAATCATAAAAAACGCGCTTCTAATGTGTAGTGCGGTCCTGGTTTATGAAAACCAAGAAAAAACGACGATTTTTTCTACGATGTAAAGGTAAGATACCAAAATAATATCTCTAGTTAATCATTAGGGGTTAGTATATCATAGGCTATAGTACGCAGGACGATGGTATGAATTTTACATGCAACTTTGCATCACTAGTTGCCATGGTGATCTTATTTTTCGGTGGAATACGCTGTTGATTCCTTCTCGAAGTGTGTTTACCATTGAATTCAATATTTACGCTCGCTGCCCTCTGGTGGCCTTATAGCATAACAAAAAAACCTAAATAACATGAGATTTTACAGCTAATAACTCCTCGATAACTGTGTTTGTGACGTAAGCGCGCGTTAAATGAATTGCGGGTTGTTTATGCTGTCTGCTAAAATCCATTATTACAAACAATGATATCAAAGATGAGTTCTCCTTTTCTTGTAAGTCATTCCACATTTTCGATGACTTGTTTCTTGGTAGTCAAGATTTTTGCGCCTCTGTTATAAAGCTGTTATAATGACACTAGCGTTGTATAATAATGACAGTTCGTACAAATAATGACTTCATTATTTGAACGAACTGTCGTCATTATACAACGCTAGTGTCAAAGTCTCTCAAAACCTACGTGGTTGGCAGTTATGTGACAGTTCACCTCGCCATCGTTGACGAATACATTTAAAATATTTGATATAAAATGGAATTTATGAGTCGTAGATAAAATGTTGTATTCGACTCGCACACAACGGATATAAATCGCTCACATGTTTAAACGCACGCCTACTGCTCGCGTATAAACTTCTAGCGCACGATTTATATCCTTAGTTATGTGCTCATCAAATAATATACTAATTTAATTAATAGAAATCCGATATCAGAGTTTTTGCCATCACTAAACTTCAAAAAGTAAACATCAGATATTGTTGCTTTTCATGAAAGACTGAAAGCCTATGTTTCAATAACAAGTAACGATTTTTTTCCTATAAATACATTCAATTTAAACCCTCTGAATATAACAAACCTCAAATTTCAGTAAAATTAAAATTAGCTAACAAAATTAGGTAAAAAACTGAATTTTATATTCAATATCTACACTAATGTAGTTATTTTTTCTAACTTTTAATTTATTGTAGAACCCCCTGAATTTGTTTCTTTATTTCCATACCTAATTCCTGTGAAATTATAGTACAATAAATTCAAATACACAACAAAATTAGCTAATTTTTGAGTCTAGATCATTATTTTTGATGGAATACGCTGTTGATTCCTTCTCGAAGCGTGTTTACCGTTGAATTCAATATTTACGCTTGCTGCCCTCTGGTGGCCATATAACATAACTAAAAACCTAAATAACAAGAGATTTTATTGGCTAATAACTCCTCGATAACTGTATTTGTGACGTAAGCAAGAATTACATGACTTGCGGATTGTTTAGGCTGTCCGGTGTGATGAATTATTACAAACAATGATCTCAAAGATGAGTTTTATTTTTCTGTTAAGAGATTCCACATTTTCTATGAACTGTGAACTTATTTGGTGGTCAAGATTAGTTCGTCTGTGTTAAATTATCTTATACAGAGTTGTTACAAAATCAAAAATCTGATGTGGATATGGACATGATTTTATCATACTATTTTTTGACAGATATTTTGATTTTATTGACAGTAGGTTTTGCCAAAACATCAGCGTTTAGCACTATTTACTGTCATTAAAATCAAAATACTACAGATACAGTAACAAACATCTTAAAGAAAGTACCAGAGTAATTTATAAAATATCAAAATTTAATAATCGATATTTATTTGAATATTGTATAAACATAATAATATAAAATTGTATTGTATTAATTATGTTGTATTGTAATAATTCGTAAAATAACCTGATGATAGCAAAACGCGAAAGCAATAGATGTAGAAATCTTTAATAAATACTCTTCATCGTTCTACATTTTAACTATTGATATTCTAACACACTACAAAGTCAGCAGACACATTACCGCAAAACAACATATAGGTTACATACTATAATAACTTAATAGGTTACGCTATCTGTTTGTTGGCCAGAAGTTGGTAGTATACCACTGCAATGGTACTACAGCGCGAGCGTCATAAAATAATTTTATGGTGGTATTTTACGATTTCACTCCGTCCGATTGTGTTCCGGTGTGTCACAGATCGTGTTAATACTTTACCTCTGCCAGTGACATTCTCGGAATGAAGGATTATTAATAAATAAGCAGATGACTGGCAGAAGGTTCCTTTTTATCGCTTTTAGAGCTATACTCTAAACCTAGAGCATTGTCATACACGATACAACAAGTTACGTGATCCACGTCATCAATTTCACAACGTATCTCAAACTAGTATTCATTGTTACATTGATTATTGTCCGTAATTAATAAAAAAAAAAGTTAGTCACTATAATTACTTCGACTAGATATGACTCAATGCTTTTCTCTTCAAAAGAACTAACGCAAAGGAGAAGCTAAACTATCATATAACAACTGTTTACATAAATGCTTTAAGCTCATGTCAATAACCTTCGTGGGTGATTATGTAAGTAATATAGTAGATAATCATTTTGTTGTAAATATTTTAGTATGCCTGCTGTTATATTTTCCCGTGATGAGCTAAGTTTTATGAAAATATGCCTAAGTTATGCCAAAGATTATTTTCCCAGCGTTAGTTTTGCGTTGTTTTATCCCTTCAGTTACATAAGATATTACTATAAGAAATAGAAGTCAAGACATCAACACTTACCAGATAAAGAAACGTGACCATTTCACACAAATACCACGGCAGGCTCTATTGGCACATTGAGAATACACTTGAACTTGAAATTACTGTGAATTTACTAAATTATTAGCAAAATTTCGACGGAATTATCAATCGGCGTACGGACACGACACATATTTTTCCGAAACTGCGTCACGTATAGACTGAATTCGCTTAGCTCTTTCAAAACAAGTTTTTTGGAGACGGTGATAAGCGCTGTGTTGCATGCAGGTATATAACGGTAATTTAAAATGCGAATGTTGGAAATAATGTATTGAAAATTCGTTTCGGAAGTTGTGAAATAATTTGGTAATGAGATTGATCACTCGTTGTATTCCTAAACAAATTCAAATTAACATCTTGACACGCCATTTTCAGGCTTTTGATTATGTTAATATATCGTGTTTTAAATCAGTAAACCATTGAGCCAAACGTAGAAAAATGAGCTAACTAAAGGGCTATGTATATTCAAAAAATAAGACGTAACTGTATATTCATTCCGTGCGAAGCATTTTGACACAACTGCAGGTTTTTATATATTTGTATTTGATCGTACTGACCATCGTAATACAACGGGGTGAGTTAACCAATCTCACCCCCCTTTTTGTAGTAGATAATGAATTTCATATTATAAAGAAGATGCAGTCAGCGGCGAGTTATGCCATCATGGGGCCCTGACCAATTTTGAATTTAGGGGCCCCCATATACAGTGTTGAATTAAGAAAAATTACTTTTTTACACAAACGTAATATAAAGGTACTAATAATTCTGATATTACATATGACATATCTAAGATTCCGATACCATATCATAAAAGAATTAGGTACAATTATTCCAAATGTATATATATATGATATACAGCTTTAACAAGAAACGTAACGTGTCAATATCTGGTCCTCAAAGTTTAGAAGAAAGTAACAAAATAAAAGTTTTAGGAAAAGACTTAAACTAAAATTTTAATGAATTTAGAATTTACAGGGTGATGTATTTGTAATAAGCAGACTAAATTCATTTTTTTAAATATAACACCTTGTATATTTGTCGGTTTTTTACTTTATCATACGCAGTATGTAAAGTATTGTAATCGTGCCGAAAAAAAAAAATTGGGATTTTAGTGGAAATAGGTCTTTTTGGGTCCCCTGAACATTTTTGACCAAGGTACAAAAAAATGTCTGTGTGTGTGTGTGTGTATGTGTGTGTGTGTGTGTGTGTGTGTGTGTGTGTGTGTGTGTGTGTATGTGTGTAAACGATTTATGTGGCGACGATTCGGGAGAAACTACTGAAGGTATCGGGACGAAACTTCATATTTAGAAGTTTCATGACCTAACTTAGAGCTGAAAAGCTTTTGGTTCACAAGGGTCCAAAGGAACTGGTAGTTTATTCTAAGCCTTTTTCAAGGATTTTGCAAATGAGCCGCCATTTCTGTAATTTCGTCAAAATAGTTAAATAATATTTTAAAGTACAGGAAATTTTGAATAATTTATGCTTATGACATTTTATGGTAAAATGAATAGTTTAGCTGCAAGAGCAAATTCTATTTGATCGAGATCGGTCGCATCTGCATTGATATGAAACTTCATAGTAGCCAGGATTTTGACAAATATTTTTTTGTGCTGTCACACTCGAAAACAGCTGATTTCATCAGAGGTTGGAGAACCGCTATGGAACGTTGCCGCTCTAGTGCGGCAAATTACAAAATGAAAATTTCAAATAAAATAAGATCACCAATTTGATTGTTTGTTGATAAGAAATATCAACCCGTCTTTATATCTAATTCTAAAAACGATAAATTGAGAAAATTGTAAATAAAGTATAGGGATGAGCGTAGTTTTATTTTAGTATGTTGGTACGGATGTGACATCTACAGTGTCATGAACAAATATAAATCTGTCAGAATTTGAATTAGCTTTTTAAACTTGCCGTTTCGTCAAAGTGGTACCAACCTAACATTTCCTATACAGAAATACAACCATTTTTTTTAATACATATTTCTCTAAAAGCAACACAATAAACGTTGATGTCAAAAACTAGATAGCGCGACTCGCTCACATGCGACGGCGACACTCCGCCTTCGGTGACGCGCCGCATCACCGCTCGTCGCGCTATTCCGTACTTTTTGCACTTGTGACATAAATAACTATTATTCTAATGACGTAGTGTAGGTAGTGTCAAATGCTGATGCTTTGACAATACCTACGATTTATCTCAATAGAATAGATTCTCATGCAGGTAACCTATTAATTTTATATATTGTATGATAAAGTCATGTGCCTGGCCACATCAGATTTTTTCTTTTTTTGGTACTCTTAAATTACAAATTGAACTGTGAAAACCGAATATCTATGAGCAAAAGACTTACTATTGTTTACAATTCAAATAAACACACCATCGACCAGGTCAGTTCCATCACAAAAAGCCATGTCGCATGCTACATGTTGCCCACTGTTGCCTAGGTGTACAACTGTAAATGTGACTTTACAAAACGATTAAATGTTAAAATAATGCAATTAGCCAATGTTTAAAAGAATTTCTGCCTTGTCGTTTTTGAAAACGACGTAAGCTGTAAATACGAATTACTTTTAAATATAAAGTGTGATTCATTTCTAAGTATTTATAATATGTAGCTTAAGCAAATTCCAAAAACTTTTATTGGAATCATTTTCTTATCAACTTTTTAGAAAGAAATATATTGATGGTTACGTGTCTTTTTATACACACTGGAGTAATAATAAATATTTGGAAAGATTTACAGCATTTTGCAGATCTAAATTTTTATTTTCCAGACTTTTTTGTAGCTTCCATCTTTACAGAATAGAATTACATAACAAAAGAAAAAGTGTCGACTGAAAATCTTTGAAGAATTCATACAGTTTTTCTCTTATAACTTACTCAAGTGTTTCTCATTCGTCTCGTACAATATTAGATATATTTCTTTTTTTTAGTTTGTGCAGTTACTCGTGAATATAAAATGTGTTCAATCTCATTCTGTATGATAAATCTTATCCTGCTACTACGTTATACTAATTCCAAGTAATTGGCTTAGTCAATTTTGTTGATTTTTCTTAAGGTTTCCACAAGGACCGTTAAAACAGATTTTTTAATTTTTGCAGGCAAAATCAATAAAATGTAGGTACATTTTATCGATTTTGCCATACAAAAATACTCAATAAAGTATTTATTTACTGATTCCCATTCCTCTGAAACGAAATAAAAACCGAAATTCCCTTCAGTACCATACAATCAAGTTTCATCATCCAAACCGCACTTTCTTGGCTTCTTTTTCATTAAAAACACAATGGACTAAATTACCATAAAATGGCCCTATACCATTTATAAGAACATCCATTTTGTGCGTAAGTTCTCCTGT
This sequence comes from Melinopterus prodromus, assembly GCA_964023965.1. NCBI lineage: Eukaryota > Metazoa > Arthropoda > Insecta > Coleoptera > Scarabaeidae > Melinopterus > Melinopterus prodromus. Next base: position 4,888,358 of record OZ030392.1, read on the forward strand.
AATTTAATCATTTTTAATCACTTGTAAGATTCAATCGTGAACCCTGGAGGTTTCTATGGCTTCAAAGGATATTGCGGAGGAGATATTACGAACCCGCATGCTATTATATCGCAACAGGTATAGCTTTATGGTGTACCTTCGTGTCGAATCGAATTTGATTATCTGCGGTTTCATATTTCCTATGCGTATAATTGAATTTTACCTACATGGGGGCACATGTTATCCAGATTATCCAGGTTATATAGCAATATTGAACATACGCTGTAGTTTTTATTAGGGTGATTCTACGATAAGAGATCTGTTTGGTTGACAAGCCTTTTAAATTGATTAAACTTGAAGTTACAGGAAAAACATATAGGTATAACGATAGGTTCCGTAATACTATATATTTTTTTTATAAAAGACGTCAAATTGCCGAATAAGTTGTTTGGAGCACGAGGAGCGCTAGCGACGAGTGGCATAATTGAACGAATGCGCCAAAATGTCTTTTAAAACGAGTGTAATATACTATTTTTGTCTACTATGTCTACTATGTCTATGTCTATGTCTACTATGCGTCATTAATCTTATATACATTTAGAAATTGTGGTTACTATATTTATAATATAGGGTATTTTGCGGGGACCATGTTCTAGTACTGGTAGTACTATAGTAAACTATCAATTTCGTAAAGTTTGAGTAAACTTACTGTACTTTAGCCTACTAAGTTTTAATAAATATACAACGGGGCGCAACAATGTTCACAATAGAGCTTGGGACAAAACTACCCCACACTGAAAACAACACTGAAAACAGTGTTGCAATGTGTACATTATGAATGCAAAGTAGAAAATGTCATTTAAAGCTAAATTGGTCTACATTTTCAAAATTTGAGGATAAATATAGCTGAATCTAATATCGTAGAAACTTCAAAATGAACTTTACAACATTGATCTACAGGTTGTTCTAGGTCTTAGGTAGCTTTAATATAAAATGATTCATCACCTACGTTGCTAATAGACATTATTTTCCTATAATCAAAATAAGTAATATTGGTCGGCGTGACACAAAGTTGTAATTCACTTAAATACAAGATATAAGACAAAGTTTATATGTAACTGTGAACCTCACAAAATAAAGATGTCAAACCCGCTCGTATTTCCGAAACCATTGGAAGCTACTTTCATTTTATGCCGTATATAAAAAGTACCATGTTCTTTGGAGAAATTGCGCCTATAAAAGAAACACGCTGTTGCTTTATATTTGCTTTTTATGGATTATTCAAACAACCTGTGAGACTGAAAACTCCTACAGCATCTCTACACCAAAATGTATGTATATTAATCCAACATCAATTGCTAAGTATAAAAATAATATTAAGTGGTTTAACTGAAATTTAGTTTATTTTCTGACGCCTGAACCTTCTGTTGCTCTGCTGTGACCGCTAGGGTGCTCAAATTTACATAAGAAAACGCATGGGAAAAGGACATTTTATGGCATTTTTCGAATAATTGTTCGGGGTTTGGGAAAACTTAAGACTAATGTTATGGGACTTGTAGAGGACTTTCCCAGGAACAATTTGACCTATCATACATACATATGGATTTCATGCCCCCAACCCACCCCCACAGTGGCATGAAAACAATGAAAAATGTAGATTCTTCAGAAAATTTACCCTTCTAATTATGCCATTCTCTATTTTCTCATAGAAATCATTATTATAAGCCTAGTGGGAATGTTTATAAACATTTGTGAGTTAATTTCGATTTGCTTAAACAAATTTTATTTGTTCAAATAAGTAATTTTTCCCCGAAAATCCGTCTGAATTCTGTTTTCTGGGTTTTAAATGGCAGTTTATTATCTTAGAGTGACATTAATCATTAATTGTTTAAATTGGTTAAAAAAATGGTTAAATTTTAATTGTTTAAACAAATTCCTCCTATTGTTTTAACAACAAATTATTATTCATTTTAAACTTTTTTCTAATTATGGTAGAAAATTTAGCTTTTTTGAGAAATTAACTTATAAATTTCATGTTTGAGATATCTTGCAATTCACCTAAAATTATTTTTTAGACAGTTATTCTGGCCAACGTTGTTCTCAAGTGACATCATTTATATGTTGGGATGATTTCCATTGTTTAAAAACAATTCTTATTGCAAGTTGCTAGAGAGTACAGGGAACAGTTTCCAGACAGCAACAAATCAACATTATCTTTCGACAGATAAGAATATGAAATGCAGAAAGAAATGTGATTTGAATAATATTTTATTATTTAAACAATGGAAATTATCCCAAAATATAAAATGTGTCACTTGACAATCATTGTTGACCAGACCGATCTAAAAATATGAATGTTAGGACAATTGCAAACAAATTGTTTAAACAAATAAATTCAAATGATTCTTCAGAAAATTTACCCTTCTAATTATGCCATTCTCTATCTTCTCATAGAAATCATTATTATAAGTCTAGTGGGGATGTTTATAAACATTTGTGAGTTAATTTCCATTTGTTTAAACAAATTTTATTTGTTCAAATAATAAATTTTTCTCGAAAATCCGTCTGAATTCTGTTTTCTGGGTTTTAAATGGCAGTTTATTATCTTAGTGACATTAATCATTAATTGTTTAAATTGGTTAAAAAAAATTGGTAAATTTTAATTGTTTAAACAAATTCCTCCTATTGTTTTACCAACAAATTATTATTCATTTTAAACTTTTTTCTAATAATGGTAGAAAATTTAGCTTTTTTGAGAAATTAACTTATAAATTTCATGTTTGAGATATCTTGCAATTCACCTAAAATTATTTTTTAGAAAGTTATTCTGGCCAACGTTGTTCTCAAGTGACATCATTTATACGTTGGCATGATTTCCATTGTTTAAAAACAATTCTTATTGCAAGTTGCTAGAGAGTACAGGGAACAGTTTCCAGACAGCAACAAATCAACATTATCTTTCGACAGATAAGAATATGAAATGCAGAAAGAAATGTGATTTGAATAATATTTTATTATTTAAACAATGGAAATTATCCCAAAATATAAAATATGTCACTTGACAATCACAGTTGACCAGACCGATCTAAAAATATGAATGTTAGGACAATTGCAAACAAATTGTTTAAACAAATGGAATTTGTTTAAACAAATATGGGTTTATTAGCTAATAACATAGACAAGATACCTCGAACATGAAATTTATAAGTTTATTTCACAAAAACGCTGAATTCTACCATAATTAGAACAACAGTTGAAAATTAATAATCACCGATTGTTTAAACAACAGGAAGAATTTGTTTAATGAATAATGTCACTCTAAGATAATAAACAGCCATTTCGAACTCAGAAAACAGATGTCCGACGGAGGTTCGAGCAAAGCAAACCATTTAAACAAATGGAATTTGTTTAAACAAATGGAAATAACCTGATGATTAGAAGAGTAAATTTTCTGAAGAATGTACATTTTTCATTTAAAGGTAGTTTTCAGGGCACTGTGGGGGTGGGTTGGGGGCGTCAAAGCTATATGTATAATAGCTCTAATTCTTCATTGGAAAGTCCTCTACAAGCCCTATAACTTTAATCTTAAGTTTTCCCAAACCCTGAGCAATTATTCGAAAAATACCATAAAAATGTCTTTTTCCTATGCATTTTGTAATGTAAATTTGGTGCATCGATAGGCACTATTAAAAATCATAATTTCGAAGAAAGAAAAAATAATGTCCAGTTTTTTTTTTGGATTTGGAAACGATTTGGGGGGATTGTTGGCTACTATCACCACAAAAATTTTTGCATTGCAGTTTTGAACCACCCTATTTGTCACATAACTCTTTTTTAGTCTTTTAAATCTTCACACGATGTCACTATTGTCAAGAAGCTGGAAATTTGTTTATAACTTTGCGAGCCTAACTATTTAACTGGAAATAAGGTAAGAAAAATCAGTAATAAATATTTTCTTCCATATATCTAGGATGGACGCAGACAAATAATAATAATAATAATTACACAACAAAAAACCAAACAATGTCATCACAATTACGCGATCAATATAGTACATCAGTAATAACTTGTGTTGTGGTGGGTGCGTAGGCATGTACATGTAAAACAACAAGTATGATTAAAGGTCGTGGAACAACGATCCCGCTCGTTTCATAAATAATGAAGGTAGCAGCTCAATTACTCTCAGATGTCTCATTGCGCCCGCTAAGAAATGAGGGCAGTTACCTTTCACGGTCTCTTTATCATGGTATAAGCGAAAGAGCTTTCCCAGGGGAATTATTTTTCATTACCAACAGTGCGAATGAAAAGCGGCCGCGCCGCTGAATGTGCGCCATTCACGTCAAGTACAACAGTGATACAGTAAATTTTACAGTTGGTATATTTACTTTATATGTGGGTATATACAACATTGTGCATAAACTAGGAGATAATTTATACAGGGTGTTATTGTACACTAAAAGATAAATTAAAAGGAAATAAATTGTTTCTGTATTGGTAACGTCTAGCACTACGGAGTTAAAGAAAAACACATTGTTACACTGTTTTCGGTGTTAAAATTAACATATTATAACACCGTTTTTAGTACCTTGTTTTCTAAGATTGGTCATTCGCATAAACTGCGAAACTCGAAGATTGACGAAGATTGACAATAGATTTGTAATTATTAGTAAAATGTGTGACTTTTTTAAAGGGCGAGAACCGCATAACATAGTAATATTGTGAAAATTTTGATTTTCCAAAAACCAGCTCAGACAGAAATTCAAAAAAAAAAGTTATTGTTTTTTTTGTCTAACGCAATAAGCGCAATGTCATTTCTTTTCATGAAAAACGTGACCAAGGTGTAATATTAAAAAGAAAAAGGAATCACTCATGGCATCATTTAAAGCCAACAATAACAAGAAAAATCAATTTGCTTATTGCTATTGAGCAAGTATACGAATATCGAAACCTAGAACATCTTATTGCAGAAAAATGTCAGTTGAGCTAGTAAAATTTGGAATCTTGTCTACTGATTGGAAGTTATGTCTTATGTTATTACTTATTATGTAATAAAAGTTATAAATAAAATTTGGGTGCGATTTGGAACTGAAGAATCTTATAAACAGCAATAAAAAATGTTTAAATTTCATTAAAAAGACATGGTGTATTTTGGATAGAAATTACAACTGAATACTGTTTTTAAAATTTTTTAAACATAGGTTTAGAGCGTAGTTTTTTTGCCACAAGATAATATTAATTAATATACATTTTGCATTAAAAACATAATTTATTATTTCAGTCATGTAGTTTAAAACTTACAACGGTAATAATATCTAGTTGGCAGTACGGTGCGGCGTAGTGCTCGAAAACATTTTTTTGTTGGGCAGAAGATTGGATTTTTCTGTGCAGCATTTACAACGTTATTCGACCTTATTTATCTCACGTTTTGATCCAATTTGTAGCCGAAGAAATTATCAGTTATAAAATTATCAGTAATTCTGCGTTTCGCAAACTTGAAACACTTTTTCTCAAATATAATGTTTTCAACTCTATATCTCGAAACGCACATGTCTGATGTTTGGAAATATTTCATTATGTCGATTTCTTGTTGATGTCCAGTTGATAAACTGTTCCTGCGTATGTATTTTATTTTAATTAAGGAGAACGAAAATACTTAACAAACCAAACGACAGCGATGAACGCAAACTATACCTTTACAATCATAAGATGTAAAAATATTAATTATTTCAGTTTTATTAAACTGAAATGATGACTGAATACGCATGTCACTTGATAACGTCCAAATATTTATTAATATTGTTCAAACGGAGGAACAAAACCATTGTAGGACACAAAATTTTGTATGTACCTCGGGCATTACTTGATGTTTATACCCTCGGGGCATAAACATCCGCTTAATGCCCTTGGTACATAAATAACTATATAGAACATTTTATTCAGAATGACATAATAGCATCAAATCCCTCACGTGGGAGCATTGCATCGACACTATGCCACTTAAAAAAAATTATAAAACGTATTCGAATCAAAATATTGAACATCATTTGTTTCTCCCGGTAAACAAGCTGTAAGACTTATTTTTTTGCAATTTCTTAAGAGCGTGTTATAAAGTTGATTTTGTAAATTATTGAGTATTAAAATTAAAATTGCAATGCAGGGTGGTTTGAAACTTAGACCACCAAAACATCGTGTAGGTTGGCTCTGACTGTATAATATGCTTTAAGCATTTTTGAACAGAGCTATCAAATTACCAGTTTGCAAATTTAGAACTGATATTTTTTATACCAGACTTTTTGACATTAAACCAGACATTACCTTACAGTTAAAATTTTCTACAATACTGCGATCATTAGGAGTTTTTTGTACTTTTCGTAAACTAACCAGTAATGCGACATGAAAATGTTTCTCAGCGAGATAACCTGTGCAAAGCTTTAATTAAACCGCTGGTAGACATTTTAATGAAGTTCTTTATTTAAATTATGCCGCAATTAGTGACCCGAGCAGGGAATTAATTACAAAGCCTACTCACAAGAATAATCACCAACCTGCAATTTACCTCAAGCAAACATTTCATAAACGAGAACGAATAAAACCGAATTCTGGTAAATACTTCATTATTTAGGGTAATATCACCGATTTACTGTCTAATACCATCATATTTTCCGTCACATTTTTATACTGCTTTAGTTAACCGCTCCGTTACATTATTGATGACCTCATCGCGTTTTATATTGCTTATATCTCGTTTTATTATGCAGAAAATCCCCATAAAGTTTATATTAACGTTATAAATCAGAATGTTAATTCTACTCGATGGTGTCGATGACAACCCAATAAACTTTGTTAAAACGCTTTTATACCCCCATTATATGTGTAATTCAAAACTTATGAAACGTGTATCCCTTCATAAAAATCAAATCGTTTCATTTTTCCTTCATAATATTCTATATCCGTCAAGATTTATAGCTTATTATAACGGGAGAATTAATATCGTTTTGTGGTCTGTTTCCATTAAAAATAAACTACCAATAAATTAAACTAGGTATGTAGGTACTTGTCCTATATATTGCATTTTAACTCTCGAAAAAAAAAAATGCCTATAAAATACAATGCACAAAAAAATTTGGGAACACTTTTTTTCGAAACCTATAACTTTTTAAATAATAGTTCTAGGTAAATCATACATAAATTTGAATACCACATTTTGCCACACTTTTGCTACTTTGATTTATTTTTCAGAACTTCTCTATTTTAAAATTGGAGTTTTTTGATGAATGGCGAAAACATAGGAAAGAAGAACAAAATGCTCGTCTATTAGATTATATCACTTACAAATTTAATGTTGCGGATATAACGAATGATTCATTGAAGCGCATTCGGTAAAAAATTTCGTGTGTTTCGTCCAGATTTGCCATCGAATAAAATTAAAACTAATAAGTTTTCTTTTCGAAAATAATGGTCTATTTAAAATTAATTATAAATTATGTATATTCCTCAACCGATTGGGATCAATTGGGGTAGAGTTGATTGACATAAGTAGGGCAGTGATAAATAAATAAACTAGAGTACAAAGTGAGAAAAAATCGATTCTCTGCATGGATGAGTTAAAACAAATTGTTTTACAACAAACACCGATTCTCATTTCGATAAAAAATACACAAATATTGCCTGGGTTGTTATTGTGTTGCTTGTACAACGTTCCCTATCATTAAAAACCACGGTGTGACAGGAAAACAATTAATTCCATGTTTGCTGTAGGCATTCATGTTGAAAACATAGATTGTGCTGATTAAATGGAATCTATTGATCATTTTTGTGCCCGCTAATTAATTAATTATCTTTAGTCTGATACCACAGTTCCTTTTCATAGAAGACAAAAAATAATAATAAAATTATAAACCCCTAACCACAACAAGTATTTTAGAAACCTAAATACGTATTTCAGCAACTATGTTGCCATCTTCAGTAGAATCTAAAAAAAGAAAAAAGAGATTAGCACTTCATAGTATCTTTACTGGATATTGTCCAAGCAAATCACTTCTCAAAAATACTTCTCAAACCCCTTGTATATGCACAATCGAACGGTATTTTAACATATTTCTTCTTTTCTACAGACAAAGTATTTAAAGTAGATATTTGATTTACATACATTTTTTGATTCTGCTTCTTAATCATTCTATCAACTATTTTCTCAGGGTACCCATTATGTATGACAACATTCTTAATAAACAATAATTCTTGCTGATATCTATCTGCGGACAATGGAAATTTCAATAACCTATTTAGTAAACAACTAATAAAAGACAATTTTTGTTGAAAAGGATGCTGCGAATCATTACGGATAAACCTGCTGATTGTGTTAGTATCTTTCCGATACACGTCAATTTCTATTATATTTTTGTTATTCCTGACTACCACAGTATCTAAAAATGGAAGTTGGCCGTTAACTTCTTGTTCTACAGTAAAGTTAATGGTGTTGAATTTAGAATTCAAAACGAGAAGAAAATCTTGAATACTGCACTTCTTGGTGTCAAAAATGGCAAAAATATCGTCGACATACCATTTATTTGAAACAGGGGTCATGTTGTAGAAGTTGTTGAAGACAGGGGTCCTATACCTAGTTCGCCATTGTTTGACCTGCTTTAATTAAAACAAAATGAGGTGTGCCCAACAAATGGGTATATATAGGGTAATTTTTAACATGGACGTCACTTCCACTAGTGATTTGTTTGGACAATATCCAGTAAAGATACTATGAAGTGCTAATCTCTTTTTCTTTTTTTTTAGTTTCTACTGAAGATGGCAACATAGTTGCTGAAATACGTATTTAGGTTTCTAAAATACTTGTTGTGGTTAGGGGTTTATAATTTTATTATTAAGTTCGCCACAGTCTCCAAAATATTGTCACAAAAAAATAAGATAACCAGAAAAGTACGTTATATTGATTGGTAGGGTGTCCATACGATAAGAAGAATTTCTTTTGATTTGATACAGTGTCTGAATTTCTTTAGAAATACACCATAACGATATTTTCTACGTCTACCAGGGGAATGGACATGACATTTATAGGACAAACTTTAACTTGAAAACATTCAATCATAACATCATAAGAAACCAGTAAACTAGTTCCCGATATGATTTATTAGGAAATGAATGGTTATTATCTTAATGTATTTGCAAAATAGGCCAGAACCGGTGGTAGACATTCGTAATATTGCATTAGGGGCACTATAGCAAACAATGTTCTTCATCATATCATGTGACAGAAATTGAGTCGTTAAAACTGTTTTGCCTTTTTTAGCTTGTCATCTAAAACACCTCTCATCGTAGAATCAACCAATTATTGGTTTAAGTCTGACCGATATTGTCCTCAAATATCTGCACTGTTGTCAGATTGGGGGATTTCCCTCCACATTTGAGATTCTTTCCTCCAAAAGAACAACTTTGGGAAAAGTTTTAGGGGTAAATTTATTAATCAAGAATTATTTTTACCACCTATATTTTCAAATCAAATCGTTTTTGCAAAACGTCTACCACAATTTTACAAAGTTTCATTATATAATTGAAGAATTCGTCGATGATCTCTTGAGGTAATATCAAATTTTTTAATTGAAATGCATTTCATGTAGATACATCACTTTAAAGGTATTCATGCTATTGCTGTGTGAAATTTCATTGTCTAAACTTCTAAAAATAGAATGGCGTGATGCCTTACAACATTAATACTATTAATATACAAATTATAACGATTATATCTACCAACATATGTGGGCATCACAAATTATATACAGCGAATTCGTGGTTTTACATAATATAATCTGCAATGAATAATAATTCACCCGGCAATTATTTTGCCATTAATGAAAAATTTATCATACGTTGTTATGTGCGCGTTGAAACATATTTGAATAAAAAATAGTTATCCGACAAATTTTAATAAAATGTAGATACGACAAAAAGGGTATAGAAGAAATTTAACAACATAGTTATTTTCTGTAATATTGTCACCGGTAATATAAAGTTTGTGACATGTCTACATTATATTTATGGTTACTTCGTCAGCTGAAAAGTAAAAGACATAATTTTAAATGTGTTAAAGGCATTGTTATGCCTCTTAAATTATTGCTCAATTAATCTTATAAGAGCTCATTAACGACTCATTTGTATTCATTTGTATTTAATTCTAAAATAAGTTGTGTAATCCAAGGTGTCCTGAGGAAAAGAAGAAGTTTTTACTGTGAACGTGACCAATCTATCAAAATTTGTTGCTTCTCGGTGTAAATATAAGCCCTAGCGAAATGAAAAAAGGTACCGGATATTGCACTTTTAAATTAACACTCTTTCCGATTTTTCTTTTCTCCTAAATCGCTTACCACAAAAATTTAAAGTTTTGTTCAGGTTGCATTTAGAGTCTCTACTATAGATTGGCGTTTTGTATCCTTCAATTTTTATATATCTCACTGAAGAATATTAGCACGATAACGGGATATGCACATAAACAATCGTCATATTTAATTTAATACGGCTGTAGAAAAATAATTGCATAGAAGTTTTTAAGTTTTTTTAAAGATAGGAACTTTGGAGAGCAGTGCGATTTAAATTTAGTACAATGAATTTATAATTAGTTTTAAGTAATCATGTTTTATATAAACAGATTCAGACGAATTCACTGAAAACGTCAAAACGTTCAAACACATGCGAGGGAAGCCCATCTGCGCAAAATATTGTTATTTCGGTTATAAAAATTAACATATAATCGGAATATTGTAAAATTCAAGGATATGTATCGCAGTAAAAAGGGTTATTTGCATGCTAACTGCGTTGTCTTGCTAACATTCGTTACTGAGGTATTTGCTTCAATCAAAATCTTGTTCACAACCTTTATTACGTAAAATCTGAAGAAAACAAAAACGCCAATCTATAGACGAGACTCTAAATGCAATCTGAACAAAATTTTTGTGTTAAGTGGTTTGCAAACAAAAATTGGAAAGACTAGCGTTAATTTAGAAATGTTAAAATCGGCTAAATTTTCTCACTTCTCTCACATGTTTACACCAATAGGCAAAAAATGTTGATAAATCATTACACTTATGTAGAAATGCCCCGGGATCTGTTCCGGGATGCCGGGATTACAATATCTTTAATCTCGAATTAGATAATAAATTGCGCTTGCATCGGCAAAAGAAATTGTTTGATCGAGTCAAATTTTCAATTTTTCATATTACTGCCAATAAAACAGTTTGACGAATTTCTGTTTTCTTGTTTAAGATAAAATTGGATAACTTTAGAATTCATACGTCATGATTCATGACTAACTGTTTGCATTTTAAATGAAACGATTATTGTTTACAAAAAAAGATAGGTATAATGACTGTAAGATCCAGTTCTAAACGCGTTATCATGTTAAGACATTATTTATTGTTTAAAATTGTGCAACTTTTTAGATGAATAAGGAGTTGAGCTACTTAAATATTCAAATTCTTGTCATTAAAAAAGAAAATTACTTGTACGTCTTTCAGTTTTGCAAATATAGTTCAAATAGCCCAACCCACATTATACAAATAGTTTTTTTTTATCTAAGTGCATTTTTTGATAAAACTTTTCCACTAAAAAAAGCGAAAAAATCGGAACAAGAAGTAACAATTTTTGTTCGATTGGAGTAAACCATCGATCGATTAATAGCAAATCATTGTTAGTACAATTTGGGTTTCATTTTACAGTTAAATATATCGAGATTAATTTGTATCTTTATTTAATACATATTTTCAATTTTTTTTTGTTTTCGCTGTAATTTATTCAATCCTATATTTTTTTAACTTTAACTTTTTTAACTTTTGTTGTCCTGCTAACATTCGTTACTGAGGTATTTGCTTCAATCAAAATCTTGTTCACAACCTTTATTACATAAAATCTGAAGAAAACAAAAAACGCCAATCTATAGAAGAGACTCTAAATGCAACCTGAACAACATTTTTGTGTTAGGTGGTTTGGAAGACAAAAATTGGAAAGACTAGCGTTAATTTAGAAATGTAAAAATCGGCTAAATTTTCTCACTTCTCTCACATGTTTACACCAATAGGCAAAAAATGTTGATAAATCATTACACTTATGTAGAAATGCCCCGGGATCTATTCCGGGATGCCGGGATTACAATATCTTTAATCTCGAATTAGATAATAAATTGCGCTTGCATCGGCAAAAGAAATTGTTTGATCGAGTCAAATTTTAAATTTTTCATATTACTGCCAATAAAACAGTTTGACGAATCTCTGTTTTCTTGTTTAAGATGAAATTGGATAGCTTTAGAATTCATACGTCATGATTCATGACTAACTGTTTGCATTTTAAATGAAACGATTATTGTTTACAAAAAAAGATAGGTATAATGACTGTAAGATCCAGTTCTAAACGCGTTATCATGTTAAGACATTGATGTTTGATATGATTGTTTAAAATTGTGCAACTTTTTAGATGAATAAGGAGTTGAGCTACTTAAATATTCAAATTCTTGTCATTAAAAAAGAAAATTACTTGTACGTCTTTCAGTTTTGTCAAATATAGTTCAAATAGCCCAACGCACATTATAAAAATAGTTTTTTTTTATCTAAGTGCATTTTTTGATAAAACTTTTCCACTAAAAAAAAGCGAAAAAAATCGGAACAAGTTCGGAATTTTCGTTCGATTGGGTAAACCATCGATCGATTAATAGCAAATCATTGGTGGTACAATTTGGGTTTCATTTTACAGTTAAATATATCGAGATTAATTTGTATCTTTACTTAATACATATTTTCATTTTTTTTGTTTTCGCTGTAATTTATTCAATCCTATATTTTTTTTTACTTTAAATACAGTATATATTTTTTATTGAGGGTATAGTAACTAAAAGACATTTTATGCTTGGTACTTAATTCAATCAGAAAGGGTGCTGTTATAGACTGAAGTTCATACTTTAAAAAATGCAGTTCAATTGATGTGATGCAGATCAGTGCCCACATTTTTGTAACACACATGTTCTTTGTAGATTTTATAGTATTTTAGTATAGTATATAGAGTTTGTGTTACTGACTTCTTGATTTAAACCAATATTTAAACCAGTAAATTTCAGCTGGTCCCAAACAATATTACCCGTTCTCCATCGGCATTACGCTACAACGTAGCCCATAAATAATAAATCCTCAAACACGATAATTTATTAATTCGTCAAATATTGCGAAAGAAAGTGACCCGATCCAATCGATATGTAATTATTCGTCGGGGGGGCTTTTATTGTACTGCTAGGTACGCAGGATGAGGTACCTATACTGCCGTCGGCGAACGACGGACCTTACAGAAATCGATAACACTGACAATTTCATGTTAATGTAATTCTCGGAACATGTAGGCGACATCAATCGATATCGCAGGTGACTGGTACAATGAAAACAGTTCTATCTGTTTGTTTGCCTCACAGAGAAATAGGCTAGGTACAGCCACAGCTATAGCAATCACAATTTCGATTTACCTCGGCGCGACTTGACGTTTGTTTGCAGTTTGCACGCTGTGTGCTTTTGTCAACAGCCACGCCAGACCTAATTAATTAAAAAAATCGCAAAGGTTAATCTATGGGTTTTTATTATGGTATTTTCCAGGTAACGGAAAAGCAAGTTTAAAACAAATAAAATAATCTTTAAATAAAAGATATGTTGAAACAGAACCTTCTTTCCCTAGATTATCTACGAATATGGTAACAATGTCCCCACTTCCGGTCAAACCGGAAGTTGATAAAATTATACGTACGTATACAACATTGCAAAGAGTTCAGCTTTCCGTGTTTGAAAATGTTGAAATAAATAAAGAAACAAAGAACAGAATTAATTAAAACCCCCGAGATATTGTGTATGTATTATCAAAGGGATATAATCTTGTATCAATTGGAAAAATAATCCGTATCGCGGATCCAGAACGCGCATTATTGAGAAGAATGATAAGTATCAGCCAAAACGAGAAGAATATCTTTCAAGCGGTGTTTCTCAAAATGTTCTTGCGTGTTGTATATCGATGTTTCGATAATATTGACTCCTGTGTTTGAAGGCGCATAACTCTATATAACTATTAAACAATAAATCTGATCTATTTGATCGAGATCGATCGTGTCTGCATCAAATTAAAACAAGTTAGCCAGGATTTGACAGATATTTCGATAATATCATATTGGTTTGGCGTTAGTGATGCCGAATGTTACCGTCTAACGGCCGCGGTAATACCGACCGCGCACTTAAAGCTACAATAGCGCCATCTGTCGACGGTCCTAATAACTACTGGCCACACATGCGCAGTTTGATCCCGGGCACCACATCGATAGATAAATTATATATCTCCGTCTCACATTGTTGGAACTGAGACTACACATTGGCGCTATAGGACAAGCTCCGTATAATCCCTAACACATATATGGATAATATTGACAGTAGGTATTGACAATATTTTGGAGACTGTGGCGAACTTAATAATAAAATTATAAACCCCTAACCACAACAAGTATTTTAGAAACCTAAATACGTATTTCAGCAACTATGTTGCCATCTTCAGTAGAACTTAAAAAGAGAAAAAGAGAGAGAGAGTAGTCAGGAATAGCAAAAATATAATAGAAATTGACGTGTATCGGAAAGATACTAACACAATCAGGTTTATCCCTAATGATTCGCAGCATCCTTTTCAACAAAAATTGTCTTTTATTAGTTGTTTAGTAAATAGGTTATTGAAATGTCCATTGTCCGCAGATAGATATCTGCAAGAATTATTGTTTATTAAGAATGTTGTCATACATAATGGGTACCCTGAGAAAATAGTTGATAGAATGATTAAGAAGCAGAATCAAAAAATGTATGTAAATCAAATATCTACTTTAAATACTTTGTCTGTAGAAAAGAAGAAATATGTTAAAATACCGTTCGATTGTGCATATACAAGGGGTTTGAGAAGTATTTTTACATCACAAAGTCTCTGTATAGCATATTCGACTCATAATAGCATAAAAAACCATCTTGGAAACCCAAAGGATAAGGTAGATGTACTTGATAAATCTGGTATATATTGTATCAAATGTCATGACTGTGAAAAAGAATACGTAGGCCAGACTAGAAGAACAATTTTAACTAGGTTCAAAGAACATGTAGCTCATTTTAAATATAATCGTTTTGAAAAATCTAGTGTGGCTCAACATATTTTAGACACAGGTCATAAAGTAGTTGTAGATGACTTAAAACTTGTAAAAGCTGTGTCAAATAATAGGGAACTAAACAGCTTGGAAAGTATCTTTATTCACTTGAATAGAGATAAATTAATAAATTCAGACAGGGGTCCTATACCTAGTTCGCCATTGTTTGACCTGCTTTAATTAAAACTTGTTTTTTACGTTTCAATGATCAAAATTCACAGAGGTGTGACCAACAAATGGGTATATATAGGGTAATTTTTAACATGGACGTCACTTCCACTAGTGATTTGCTTGGACAATATCCAGTAAAGATACTATGAAGTGCTAATTTCTCTTTTCCTCTTTTTAGGTTCTACTGAAGATGGCAACATAGTTGATGAAATACGTATTTAGGTTTCTAAAATACTTGTTGTGGTTAGGGGTTTATAATTTTATTACAGTAGGTATTATCAAAAACCAGCCTTTGACACTACCTACTGTCAGAATGAAAATATTTGTGAAATCCTCGCTAACTACACACATACACATATATATCTGAGAAAACCTGTTGAGAAGCACTGCTCCTTCAAATCAATTGATAACCAATCCACCCCACTTTGTTCCTTTCTGTTAGTTCGAAAAATTCCCCAGCATGTGTTTGGAAAACGTGACTTGCGTGCATAAGATTTTGCGCCACGAAGTCGTATCATTTTCACCATCTATCTACACAGCCAATGAACGAACTATAATATACGTAAACACTAAGTGTTTACTTCATCTGATCAACTTAAGATCAACTTTCAAAATATTACGATCAAACCGAACTAAACGGTAAATATTTACATTAAACTGAAATTCATACGCCCCGCCAGACTGAAAAAGCGTTATAATTTCGGTGTGTTCATTTTTGCTAGTGTTTCCAATTTTGCTGTGTTTATTAGGTTTTGTTCCCTGCCACGTGTACAATTCGCATTACCTATTCATTTATAAGCACACCTGTTGAAAAATACAATCAATATGTGGGAAATTTGGTAGCTGTCGTGCTTTCATGTCAACGGACCAATTATTTTCTCTTTTTAGATTTATTGGATTGCGACGTAATATTGTCTATACCAGTTGATTACATAACGATACGTCATTCAACCCATAGTTAAATTAAAAATATGTTTATGAAATTGATTATTTTTTGACGTTTCTTAAAACCAATGAAATGCTTCTTTATTTGTCACAAGGGTAAGTTTCAACCAATTATGTCATTATTATAGTGGGAATAAATCTCTTGTGATTATTCTCGGGAATAATCACTGGATTATTCTCGGGAATAATCACTGTAGCTTTTATTTGCCTAGCAACTGTCAGATACTTGTCAAAATAATTACTTAATTGTGTCAACGCGAAATGGGTGAAAGTCATCGGTTTAGTACCTTTTCTGATGCAGTAATTACAAAAAAGATTTTAGAAACTACTTCAAAAAATACTCTAATAAGTAATCAGTCTATATGGAGACAATTTAAGACCTTCACCAAAGAAAGAAATTATATTCTGGATCAATCTACTACAACAGCTACTCTGGCATTGATTTTAAAAGATTGGACTTATAACATGAAAAGAAAAGACGGAAATGATTATAAAGATGCAGTAATAAAGACAATCTGGAATAAAACGGCAAAATTAGTTCAAGAACTTTACTTTAATAAGTATAACAGGTCCTTTGATCCTTTCCATGATATAGAATTCAGAAATGCTCGGAATGCAAGAGATGCAAAAAGAAAAATTTTACAAAAACATCCTGAAAAGCACAAACAAAGTTCTGTGGCACTTTCTAATACAGAATTGTTGAATTTTTAACTATTGGGACGAAGATACACCTTGTGGATTGCAAAGAAAGTTTTTCACGTTGCATCGTATGAACTAGCTTGGAGGGGAGGAGAAGCTACGAAATGTTTAGTTCATTATTTTAAAAAAGAAACCGACATAAAAAGATTAAATACTGGCAGCATTGAATACAATCCCATCTTTACAAAAACTGCACAGGGTGGAGCACAAAGGTGCGCTAATAGTAAATGGTTGACTCCAAACATAAATAACCCAGATATTTGCCCTGTTCGTCTTTTTGAAAAACTAATGAGTAAACGTGAAGAAAATATTAAAGCCGAACGCTTGTTTCTTACTCCAAATCCGGCTTGGCAAACTCATGATTTTTGGTATAAAAACGTTCCTGTGGGAATAAATTCCATTTCAAAATGGATGAAAGAATCCGCAGAAAAAATAGGTCTAGACACAGTTACTAAAAAAATAACTAACCATTCTGCCAGATCAAGTGCAGTAAGTAACCTTTCAAAAGCTGGTGTAGGAGAACAAGAACTAATCAAGGTCACTGGTCATAATGCTGCAAGTTCGATTAAACCATACTTACAATTGAACCAAGAACATCATTCAAATATAATAAATAATCTTAGAGAAAATACGCAGGAGGAAACGCTTAATATAACAAGCAATTCCAAATCCTCAATAAATAATGAGTCTCGAAATATTTTTAATAATTGCGTTTTTCATTGTACTAATTTAAATTGTTAATTCTTTTAATATATTCACAATGTGTCAACGATATTTTCATATATTGTAAGTAATAATTAATTAAATTAAATTTTTCAATAATTTTATGATAGTTTTATTGATCTTGTTTATTGTAAAAATTTGTAAATCAAAAAATAATCTAGTCAAATATAACTCTAGAGTTCCATAAATTAGAAAATAATTAGACAGATTTTGTTCAAACTTGTTGCCATTTGGCAATAGCCACTCGAGCCCTGCGGGCTCTCGTGACTATTGCCTGGCAACAAGTTTTCAAACAATCTGTCAAATTATTTTCAATTTATTCTCACTCTCTTGTTATATTATTACTGAATATTTCATAGAGAGAATAAAAGAGAGAATAAAATTGAAATTGTTCATTTGTCCTTATAGTGTATTACAAAATTTGTTGTGTTGCTACTACAACATGATTGTGCAATCTTACAACATTTCTTTGGTAATTGCAAAATCGGGGAAATCACATACTATTCTATGCCCGACATTATCGAGACTATTCCTTTGAGCTACAATGCAGTACAACGACAGTTCTCCCTTCAACTCACTGAGTCTACAATGCCCGACAATGAATATTTACTTTAAGCATACGATCGCTTTATAAAGGACGAACAAATTTGCCAAGAACTATTATTTGCACAAACAATGATTTCTGATACTAAAGGAGAATCAATATATCATGTATTGGGACAATTCTTTAAGGGGGAATTCCGGCTTTCTAATGATAAAAAATAGATTTTTTTCCATACGTTATTTTATTGTTTAAGGTCTTAAGAATGTGTGTACGAAGTTTCAACGCACTATTTTCAAAATTAACCAAGTTATAAGCAATTAGCCGCGTATGCAGGTGCCAAAAATACGAATCGCACGGATCGGTCGGATCGCGCGCTCAACAATTTTACCGTTCGAGTTAAAATGTTTTCAAGCCAAAGGATCTTGCAGTGTGCGATTTATTATTCTGTAAAATTCTCTCGTGAACAATCATGGTTATGAAAGACTGAAGAAAAACCTTCTTCACGTGCTGATAGACACCAAAAAAGACAATTTTCTGGGACTTCACACTCGTGAAAGTAAAGCATTTGCTAGTACGTTTGCCGATGACTTGCAAAAGCAGTATATATATAGTATATATAGTGCACGTGTACTATAACATATCAGGGTAACTGGACCATATCTTTTCGACGGAAATGATTGGTACACACATATCGGTAAACAAAAATGTATTTTTCCCAGTTTTCACAGTTAAATTTAGAATAACAGTATTGTATATATCGATCCAACTGTAATACATACCAACCAACAACCGAAAAACGCGACTTAGTTTATGGGGCAATTACTTTTCCGTTGCCATCGTAATATATCCGCCCAGGTTGTCCAAAAATGTACTTTTAACGTTACACGGTGCTTAAATTATACGGCAGGCCAAAATGTGATGCTATAGGAGAAGGAAATCTTAAATATGTTTGATCGCGTGACATCGAAACATTTGCTATCGACGATGCGGCAAGCACACTAGTATCAACTGTACAATCACCGTCTCTCTCAGGTTTCCACCAAATTGCCATTTTTCTGAAGCGTTGCTAATTTAGTTGGTAATTATTTAGAATAAGATTTATCGTCGTGCTTCATGCTGGAAACCAGACAGAGCGAGAAAATTGGTCGAGATAACTACGGAATTTCGCATGTGATAAACGAGGAAGTGAAACTATGAGGGTAGGTATACTCTGTGTCTATAAATAGTATATTTGAATAAATTATTATCATATGAGCAGGTTAATCTATATGCTGGAACAGTTACTAGCCCTCAGGTAAAGCCTATTGTTAAAATCATACGATATAAGATTGTAAAAAAGCGTTGGAGTACCACAAGGTACTGGACTTGGCCCAATCCTATTGACAAATAAACAATGGACATAAAATTAAACTTGACTGATAGTGGTCGACAAGGTTTTGGTAATTTGTTTTCGTGCCACTATAGGAAAATCCCAATTCCGTTCAAGAATTGTCCAGAATACACGCTTTGGCAGCTAGTAATGGTGCAAAACGTTTGGATTTCTGTCTTGAGATTGGTAAATAGTAAATAACACACATTTTCATAAATCTACTGTATTTTCTGATGAATGCACCTTTTCAACAAACGGCATTGTTTGTTCACAGCATTGTCGTTCCTGGAGTGATGTAAATCCACATTTTACACTCCCTAGACACAGCGACCATTGCAAAATAAATATACGTGTGGTGTGGTGTAACATATCACGGGGTTATTGGGCCATATTTTCTTCGATGGAAATGACAATCAACGGAAATATCTGCCGTAGGCTATCTATTGTGAAACATGGTTCTAAAAGTTTCAATGTGTCGACGGTAATGAAAAAATATACAGAAATAGATATAAAATTGATGAGATGATTCAATGAGAAAATGTTCCCACGCACTATCAGAGTTGCTATATAGGATAAATACATAATTAATAGTTTCAAATATATGCTATAGCATGAAAAAGAAATCGGTAAGTAATTACTTCAAAAGGTTCTATTACTTTACTTACTAAAGAATGCAACAATTAGTATCATAATTCCTACGCAAAATACAAGGGATTGTTAGTTTGAAATCTAAGTTTTATTCAAACAAATATAGTTAGTTGTATACAAGAACAGATATATTTCAACAAACGTTAATTTGAAAAATTATAATTCTTTCACTCAACACAATCATAATTATTTGAACTAAATAAATCTCGTTCGTTATAATATACACATTTCTTTGAAGCAATACCTACATATTTATGTGAATTAAACAAAATCTTCTATCTGTGTATTATACTAATATAAACCAATTTTCTTAAACCATTCTGTATATTCGCCAAACAACATTTGTAACGTATATAGACACTTGCACGTAAAAGCCAAGAGAAAACAGTTACAGAAACACGGAAACAAGTGTTCTCGTTTACTTTGTTCTTCATATTAACAAAAACCCCAAATTATTGAACACAAATTTCTTCTACAAAATTTGTCGAATATTGTATCGCCTCAAAATCGTCAGGAGTACCTACGCCCTTTTGGCTAGTTACACTGTATGCATACAGTTAGAATTAAAAAAAATAATTTCTCTTTTACTATTTTAAAAAACTCCTCAAACAAGTGATTTTGAATTATAAATATAGACATATTAACGAAAATTTTAATCGTCGTGCCATTGCTGTGCTTATTGTAACTTCTTTATTAAGAGAGAAAATGGTCATGAAAATCAAAATTACCGGATAAAATCGGCCTACAATTTGATTCTAGTTGATACATAATAATATCGTTGTATCAGGACAACCCACATTGTTGAGGAAGTAGCCTTCAATTAAACAAAACAATCATAAACATTTTACAATTGCTTTAAAAGTTATTGAACTTTAAAGTTGACTAACATTTTGGATTGGTCGATTTTTATATAGGCGAGTATATTATAGTATAGAGTAGCATAGATATTGAAAAATGAATTAAAAGCATATCTAACACGACGCGCATTGACCTTGCAACGGGTTGGTATTGCGTTTTATCATTCCAAATGTGTCTTGAACACTCATTCGACCTTTTTCAGTAAAAACTTGCAGTGGAATGTATGTATTATAATTTATGCGACGTTCAAATACTGGAAAATCTGAAACACGTGTTTTCATTTTACAATTGACGCGTAGAATACTGATATAGGAATTTCGAAATATTTATTCGGAATAAGCAACACAATGAAGCTTGTTTTCTTTGAAATGTGTTTTTGGTCCTCGCGGTTTTAAGGTTTTACAGCATATGGTGTGTAAACAAAATTCCTGCATTAGGCGACGCAAATACAATATGTATTTATTCGCGATAGCAAAAGGAATTGACGCCTGTGTTTAAAGGCACATAATTCTGAAACTACTTAAGGTAAACGCCCCAAATTGGGACAGGTTAAGGAATTTTATCCTTTTATCCGAGAAAAAAGTCGTTTCGAGAAAAATGCGTTTGAAACATAAATGACCGAAAACGAGACATTCAAGGCAGTAATAAATGATGTAAACTGCTTAAGGGTTAATCAGCTATTCCAGCACCATATAACAACCCTTCTCCTTCTTCAAATCCAACATTTTGAACTTGAATCTCATCTTTTCTAGCTTTTTATGCTTTTTAGCATAACACTCAATTATGAAGATCAAACTATAATTAATGACCTGTATGACAATCAACATTTTCTGCCCCTTGTACAGTCGGGTATTTGACATAACCGTTGAGAAAAAGAAAAACGTCTAAAAGGTGACAAAGGGGTAGGTTTGCACATGGTTACTTCATAACTGTGACCTGTCACCGGCCATTTTCAATTGAAAATTAGTTTTCCACTGTACGCAAAGAAGCAATTGCATGCAAATGCAGACATTCCAGACACAAGGTCTGAAGTTTTAATTGTTCCCGCTACACCAGTATACAGACCTTTGTTCGGTTTTTGTTTCGCTTCCATAGAAAATAGCCACAATGGTTACCATTATGAAAATGTAGACAATGCTCGGAAACTAATTTCGAACGCTGTTCTAAGTATTTGCTCCAAAACCTTAATTTGATTGAAGGTAGTTGGTTTTTTTTTGCCGACTGGCTAAAATTTTGTAAGAAATTACATATTTTAAACTATAATTATGAACTGGCACTAATATCTCTAAAACTAGGACCCGGATCAACATGAAAGCTTAGCTATCTTACTAAAATGGGTGCGCTGATTACAAATTTACATAGGAAAAGTCTCTGTGTCTACTGGTTACCGAGTTGTGCTGAAATTACGGTTTTTCAAATAATACAAAAATAAGCGAAATAGACCACATAACATGAAAATGGTAAATGTTAGGCATATAAAAGTATACATATTTTTGATAGATTCAACGAGAGCTATCGTTTGGTAGTGGGTAAACCTTTCTATCACCAACGGTTGCAATGTTCAATTTTTACTTTATCATACGCAGTATGCTAAAGTATAGTAATCGTGCCGAAAAAAAAAATTGAGATTTTAGCGGAAATAGGTCTTTTTGGGTCCCCTGAACATTTTTGACCAAGGTCCAAAAAAATGTCTGTGTGTGTGTGTGTGTGTGTGTGTAAACGATTTTTGTGGAGACGATTCCGGAGAAACTACTGAAGGTATCGGGACGAAAGTTCATATTTAGAAGTTTCATGACCTAACTTAGAGCTGAAAAGCTTTTGGTTAAAAAGGGTCCAAAGGAACTGGTAGTTTATTCTAAGCATTTTCCAAGGATTTTGCAAATGAGCCGCCATTTCTGTAATTTCGTCAAAATAGTTAAATAATAAATTAAAGTAGAGGAAATTCTGAATAATTTATGCCCATGTAATATTTTGGTAAAATTAATAGTTTAGCGTTTTAGGTTATTCTAAGCCTTTTTGAAGGATTTTGGAAATGAGCCGCCATTTCTGTAATTTCGACAAAATAGTTCATTAATAAATTAAAGTAGAGGAAATTTCGATTAATTTATGCCTATGAAATTTTTTGGTAAAATTAATAGTTTAGCTTCAAGAGCAAATTCTATTTGATCGAGATCGGTCGCATCTGCATTGATATGAAATTACATAGTAGCCAGGATTTTGACAAATATTTTTTTGTGTTGTCACATTCGAAAACAGCTGATCTCATCAGAGGTTGGAGAACCACTATGGAACGTTGCCGGTGTAATATCAACCCGTCTTTATATCTAATTCTAAAAATGATACATTGAGAAAATTATAAATAAAGTATAGCGATGAGTGTAGTTTTATTTTAGTATTTTGGTAGGGATGTGTCATGAACAAATATAAATCTGTCAGAATTTTAATTACCTTTTTAAGGTGCGTTTTCATTAGTGATAATGGCAGTGGTAGCAGACGCCGTTATAGTATTTCCAATAGAAAATTGATAGTGACTCATGTTTATGCACATGCAAACTAATATGTGTCATTATCACGATATGTAAGAAACACTATAATTTCGTATTCTACCACCGCCATTAGCTACCATTACCTACTAATCGGAATGCACCTTTAAACTTGACGTTTCGTTAAACTGGTACCAACCTAGCATTTACTATACAGTAATCATTCATTTTTTTTAAATACGTATTTCTTAAAAAGCAACACAATAAACGTTGATGTCGCTCCTGCCAAAAACTAGATAGCCGACTCGCTCATATGCGACGGCGACACTCCGCCTTCGGTGACGCGCCGCATCACCGCTCGTCGCGCTATTCCGCACTTTCGGCATTTGTGACATAAATAACTATTATTCTAATGACGTAGTGTAGGTAGTGTCAAATGCTGATTCTTTGACAATACGTACGATTTATCTCAATAGAATAGATTCTCATGCAGCTAAACTATTAATTTTATATATTGTATGATAAAGTCATGTGCCTGGCCACATCAGATTTTTTTCTATCTAAAAGTGCTAAATTTAGAACGAAAAAACAATTGTAACTTTTTGAGAGATAGAGCGTTCTAATGTAGTCATGCTTATGCATTAGGATGTGCTGAATCCAACGGTGAGGTCGGTTTTCGCGTAGCGTGTACGGTTTGGCCAGAAAGTGGGAAACTATAATTTCCGCGGTTTATCGCGCTTTTCTCGCGAACCGCGCACCTTAGAGCAACGCGGGTTTCAGAAATGAATTCCTCTGCCAATTTCCCATCCGATACCGTTTGAACCGTCAATATCGGCCGATTGGGTCGGACACAGTTTGCGTTCAAAGATTCTTATATAGTAAAATGGTTGTTTTTAGCATCATTTTTGATAATTGGGAACATAATAACTGCCGAACCGTTCCAAATAAGTAAAATCTAATTATACCGGCGTAATCAGCGTCAAAAATTCTACCCAGAACCACAACCTTAATTTGATTGAAGGTAGTTGGGTTTTTGCCGACTGGCTAAAATTTTGTAAGAAATTACATATTTATTTTAAACTATAATTTTGAACTGGCACTCCTATCTCTAAAACTGGGACCCGGATCAACATGAAAGCTTAGCTATCTTACTAAAATGGGTGCGCTGATTACAAATTTACATAGGAAAATTGTCTGTGTCTACTGGTTACCGAGTTGTGTTGAAATTACGGTTTTTCAAATAATACAAAGATAAGCGAAATAGACCACATAACATGAAAATGGTAAATGTTAGGCATATAAAAGTATACATATTTTTGATAGATTCAACGAGAGCTATCATTTGGTAGTGGGTAAACCTTTCTATCACCAACGGTTGCAATGTTCAATTTTTTTCTATCTAAAAGTGCTAAATTTAGAACGAAAAAACAATTGTAACTTTTTGAGAGATAGAGCGTTCTAATGTAGTCATGCTTATGCATTAGGATGTGCTGAATCCAACGGTGAGGTCGGTTTTCGCGTAGCGTGTACGGTTTGGCCAGAAAGTGGGAAACTATAATTTCCGCGGTTTATCGCGCTTTTCTCGCGAACCGCGCACCTTAGAGCAACGCGGGTTTCAGAAATGAATTCCTCTGCCAATTTCCCATCCGATACCGTTTGAACCGTCAATATCGGCCGATTGGGTCGGACACAGTTTGCGTTCAAAGATTCTTATATAGTAAAATGGTTGTTTTTAGCATCATTTTTGATAATTGGGAACGTAATAACTGCCGAACCGTTCCAAATAAGTAAAATCTAATTATACCGGCGTAATCAGCGTCAAAAATTCTACCCAGAACCACAACCTTAATTTGATTGAAGGTAGTTGGGTTTTTGCCGACTGGCTAAAATTTTGTAAGAAATTACATATTTATTTTAAACTATAATTTTGAACTGGCACTCCTATCTCTAAAACTGGGACCCGGATCAACATGAAAGCTTAGCTATCTTACTAAAATGGGTGCGCTGATTACAAATTTACATAGGAAAATTGTCTGTGTCTACTGGTTACCGAGTTGTGTTGAAATTACGGTTTTTCAAATAATACAAAGATAAGCGAAATAGACCACATAACATGAAAATGGTAAATGTTAGGCATATAAAAGTATACATATTTTTGATAGATTCAACGAGAGCTATCATTTGGTAGTGGGTAAACCTTTCTATCACCAACGGTTGCAATGTTCAATTTTTTTCTATCTAAAAGTGCTAAATTTAGAACGAAAAAACAATTGTAACTTTTTGAGAGATAGAGCGTTCTAATGTAGTCATGCTTATGCATTAGGATGTGCTGAATTCAACGGTGAGGTCGGTTTTCCCGTAGCGTGTACGGTTTGGCCAGAAAGTGGGAAACTATAATTTCCGCGGTTTATCGCGCTTTTCTCGCGAACCGCGCACCTTAGAGCAACGCGGGTTTCAGAAATGTATTCCTCTGCCAATTTCCCATCCGATACCGTTTGAACCGTTAATATCGGTCGATTGGGTCGGACACAGTTTGCGTTCAAAGATTCTTATATAGTAAAATGGTTGTTTTTAGCATCATTTTTGATAATTGGGAACGTAATAGCTGCCGAACCGTTCCAAATAAGTAAAATCTAATTATACCGGCGTAATCAGCGTCAAAAATTCTACCAAGAACCACAACCTTAATTTGATTGAAGGTAGTTGGGTTTTTGCCGACTGGCTAAAATTTTGTAAGAAATTACATATTTTTAACTATAATTTTGAACTGGCACTCCTATCTCTAAAACTGGGACCTGGATCAACATGAAAGGTTAGCTATCTTACTAAAATGGGTGCGCTGATTACAAATTTACATAGGAAAAGTGTCTGTGTCTACTGGTTGCCGAGTTGTGCTGAAATTACGGTTTTTCAAATAATACAAAAATAAGCGAAATAGACCACATAACAGGAAAATGGTAAATGTTAGGCATATAAAAGTATACATATTTTTGATAGATTCAACGAGAGCTATCATTTGATAGTGGGTAAACCTTTCTATCACCAACGGTTGCAATGTTCAATTTTTTTCTATCTAAAAGTGCTAAATTTAGAACGAAAAAACAATTGTAACTTTTTGAGAGATAGAGCGTTCTAATGTAGTCATGCTTATGCATTAGGATGTGCTGAATCCAACGGTGAGGTTGGTTTTCCCGTAGCGTGTACGGTTTGGCCAGAAAGTGGAAAACTATAATTTCCGCGGTTTATCGCGTTTTTCTCGCGAACCGCGCACCTTAGAGCAACGCGGGTTTCAGAAATGTATTCCTCTGCCAATTTCCCATCCGATACCGTTTGAACCGTCAATATCGGTCGATTGGGTCGGACACAGTTTGCGTTCAAAGATTCTTATATAGTAAAATGGTTGTTTTTAGCATCATTTTTGATAATTGGGAACGTAATAGCTGCCGAACCGTTCCAAATAAGTAAAATCTAATTATACCGGCGTAATCAGCGTCAAAAATTCTACCAAGAACCACAACCTTAATTTGATTGAAGGTAGTTGGGTTTTTGCCGACTGGCTAAAATTTTGTAAGAAATTACATATTTTAAACTATAATTTTGAACTGGCACTCCTATCTCTAAAACTGGGACCCGGATCAACATGGAAGGTTAGCTATCTTACTAAAATGGGTGCGCTGATTACAAATTTACATAGGAAAAGTCTCTGTGTCTACTGGTTACCGAGTTGTGCTGAAATTACGGTTTTTCAAATAATACAAAAATAAGCGAAATAGACCACATAACATGAAAATGGTAAATGTTAGGCATATAAAAGTATACATATTTTTGATAGATTCAACGAGAGCTATCGTTTGGTAGTGGGTAAACCTTTCTATCACCAACGGTTGCAATGTTCAATTTTTTTCTATCTAAAAGTGCTAAATTTAGAACGAAAAAACAATTGTAACTTTTTGACAGATAGAGCGTTCTAATGTAGTCATGCTTATGCATTAGGATGTGCTGAATTCAACGGTGAGGTCGATTTTCCCGTAGCGTGTACGGTTTGGCCAGAAAGTGGGAAACTATAATTTCCGCGGTTTATCGCGCTTTTCTCGCGAACCGCGCACCTTAGAGCAACGCGGGTTTCAGAAATGTATTCCTCTGCCAATTTCCCATCCGATACCGTTTGAACCGTCAATATCGGTCGATTGGGTCGGACACAGTTTGCGTTCAAAGATTCTTATATAGTAAAATGGTTGTTTTTAGCATCATTTTTGATAATTGGGAACGTAATAACTGCCGAACCGTTCCAAATAAGTAAAATCTAATTATACCGGCGTAATCAGCGTCAAAAATTCTACCCAGAACCACAACCTTAATTTGATTGAAGGTAGTTGGGTTTTTGCCGACTGGCTAAAATTTTGTAAGAAATTACATATTTATTTTAAACTATCATTTTGAACTGGCACTCCTATCTCTAAAACTGGGACCCGGATCAACATGAAAGCTTAGCTATCTTACTAAAATGGGTGCGCTGATTACAAATTTACATAGGAAAATTGTCTGTGTCTACTGGTTACCGAGTTGTGTTGAAATTACGGTTTTTCAAATAATACAAAGATAAGCGAAATAGACCACATAACATGAAAATGGTAAATGTTAGGCATATAAAAGTATACATATTTTTGATAGATTCAACGAGAGCTATCATTTGGTAGTGGGTAAACCTTTCTATCACCAACGGTTGCAATGTTCAATTTTTTTCTATCTAAAAGTGCTAAATTTAGAACGAAAAAACAATTGTAACTTTTTGAGAGATAGAGCGTTCTAATGTAGTCATGCTTATGCATTAGGATGTGCTGAATTCAACGGTGAGGTCGGTTTTCCCGTAGCGTGTACGGTTTGGCCAGAAAGTGGGAAACTATAATTTCCGCGGTTTATCGCGCTTTTCTCGCGAACCGCGCACCTTAGAGCAACGCGGGTTTCAGAAATGTATTCCTCTGCCAATTTCCCATCCGATACCGTTTGAACCGTTAATATCGGTCGATTGGGTCGGACACAGTTTGCGTTCAAAGATTCTTATATAGTAAAATGGTTGTTTTTAGCATCATTTTTGATAATTGGGAACGTAATAGCTGCCGAACCGTTACAAATAAGTAAAATCTAATTATACCGGCGTAATCAGCGTCAAAAATTCTACCCAGAACCACAACCTTAATTTGATTGAAGGTAGTTGGGTTTTTGCCGACTGGCTAAAATTTTGTAAGAAATTACATATTTTAAACCATAATTTTGAACTGGCACTCCTATCTCTAAAACTGGGACCCGGATCAACATGAAAGCTTAGCTATCTTACTAAAATGGGTGCGCTGATTACAAATTTACATAGGAAAAGTCTCTGTGTCTACTGGTTACTGAGTTGTGCTGAAATTACGGTTTTTCAAATAATACAAAGATAAGCGAAATAGACCACATAACATGAAAATGGTAAATGTTAGGCATATAAAAGTATACATATTTTTGATAGATTCAAGGAGAGCTATCGTTTGGTAGTGGGTAAACCTTTCTATCACCAACGGTTGCAATGTTCAATTTTTTTCTATCTAAAAGTGCTAAATTTAGAACGAAAAAACAATTGTAACTTTTTGATAGATAGAGCGTTCTAATGTAGTCATGCTTATGCATTAGGATGTGCTGAATTCAACGGTGAGGTCGGTTTTCCCGTAGCGTGTACGGTTTGGCCAGAAAGTGGGAAACTATAATTTCCGCGGTTTATCACGTTTTTCTCGCGAACCGCGCACCTTAGAGCAACGCGGGTTTCAGAAATGTATTCCTCTGCCAATTTCCCATCCGATACCGTTTGAACCGTCAATATCGGTCGATTGGGTCGGACACAGTTTGCGTTCAAAGATTCTTATATAGTAAAATGGTTGTTTTTAGCATCATTTTTGATAATTGGGAACGTAATAGCTGCCGAACCGTTCCAAATAAGTAAAATCTAATTATACCGGCGTAATCAGCGTCAAAAATTCTACCAAGAACCACAACCTTAATTTGATTGAAGGTAGTTGGGTTTTTGCCGACTGGCTAAGATTTTGTAAGAAATTACATATTTTTAACTATAATTTTGAACTGGCACTCCTATCTCTAAAACTAGGACCCGGATCAACATGAAAGGTTAGCTATCTTACTAAAATGGGTGCGCTGATTACAAATTTACATAGGAAAAGTCTCTGTGTCTACTGGTTACCGAGTTGTGCTTAAATTACGGTTTTTCAAATAATACAAAAATAAGCGAAATAGACCACATAACAGGAAAATGGTAAATGTTAGGCATATAAAAGTATACATATTTTTGATAGATTCAACGAGAGCTATCATTTGATAGTGGGTAAACCTTTCTATCACCAACGGTTGCAATGTTCAATTTTTTTCTATCTAAAAGTGCTAAATTTAGAACGAAAAAACAATTGTAACTTTTTGAGAGATAGAGCGTTCTAATGTAGTCATGCTTATGCATTAGGATGTGCTGAATCCAACGGTGAGGTTGGTTTTCCCGTAGCGTGTACGGTTTGGCCAGAAAGTGGAAAACTATAATTTCCGCGGTTTATCGCGTATTTCTCGCGAACCGCGCACCTTAGAGCAACGCGGGTTTCAGAAATGTATTCCTCTGCCAATTTCCCATCCGATACCGTTTGAACCGTCAATATCGGTCGATTGGGTCGGACACAGTTTGCGTTCAAAGATTCTTATATAGTAAAATGGTTGTTTTTAGCATCATTTTTGATAATTGGGAACGTAATAGCTGCCGAACCGTTCCAAATAAGTAAAATCTAATTATACCGGCGTAATCAGCGTCAAAAATTCTACCAAGAACCACAACCTTAATTTGATTGAAGGTAGTTGGGTTTTTGCCGACTGGCTAAAATTTTGTAAGAAATTACATATTTTAAACTATAATTTTGAACTGGCACTCCTATCTCTAAAACTGGGACCCGGATCAACATGGAAGGTTAGCTATCTTACTAAAATGGGTGCGCTGATTACAAATTTACATAGGAAAAGTCTCTGTGTCTACTGGTTACCGAGTTGTGCTGAAATTACGGTTTTTCAAATAATACAAAAATAAGCGAAATAGACCACATAACATGAAAATGGTAAATGTTAGGCATATAAAAGTATACATATTTTTGATAGATTCAACGAGAGCTATCGTTTGGTAGTGGGTAAACCTTTCTATCACCAACGGTTGCAATGTTCAATTTTTTTCTATCTAAAAGTGCTAAATTTAGAACGAAAAAACAATTGTAACTTTTTGAGAGATAGAGCGTTCTAATGTAGTCATGCTTATGCATTAGGATGTGCTGAATTCAACGGTGAGGTCGGTTTTCCCGTAGCGTGTACGGTTTGGCCAGAAAGTGGGAAACTATAATTTCCGCGGTTTATCGCGCTTTTCTCGCGAACCGCGCACCTTAGAGCAACGCGGGTTTCAGAAATGAATTCCTCTGCCAATTTCCCATCCGATACCGTTTGAACCGTCAATATCGGCCGATTGGGTCGGACACAGTTTGCGTTCAAAGATTCTTATATAGTAAAATGGTTGTTTTTAGCATCATTTTTGATAATTGGGAACGTAATAACTGCCGAACCGTTCCAAATAAGTAAAATCTAATTATACCGGCGTAATCAGCGTCAAAAATTCTACCCAGAACCACAACCTTAATTTGATTGAAGGTAGTTGGGTTTTTGCCGACTGACTAAAATTTTGTGAGAAATTACATATTTTAAACTATAATTTTGAACTGGCACTCCTATCTCTAAAACTGGGACCCGGATCAACATGGAAGGTTAGCTATCTTACTAAAATGGGTGCGCTGATTACAAATTTACATAGGAAAAGTCTCTGTGTCTACTGGTTACCGAGTTGTGCTGAAATTACGGTTTTTCAAATAATACAAAAATAAGCGAAATAGACCACATAACATGAAAATGGTAAATGTTAGGCATATAAAAGTATACATATTTTTGATAGATTCAACGAGAGCTATCGTTTGGTAGTGGGTAAACCTTTCTATCACCAACGGTTGCAATGTTGAATTTTTTTCTATCTAAAAGTGCTAAATTTAGAACGAAAAAACAATTGTAACTTTTTGAGAGATAGAGCGTTCTAATGTAGTCATGCTTATGCATTAGGATGTGCTGAATCCAACGGTGAGGTTGGTTTTCCCGTAGCGTGTACGGTTTGGCCAGAAAGTGGGAAACTATAATTTCCGCGGTTTATCGCGTTTTTCTCGCGAACCGCGCACCTTAGAGCAACGCGGGTTTCAGAAATGTATTCCTCTGCCAATTTCCCATCCGATACCGTTTGAACCGTCAATATCGGTCGATTGGGTCGGACACAGTTTGCGTTCAAAGATTCTTATATAGTAAAATGGTTGTTTTTAGCATCATTTTTGATAATTGGGAACGTAATAGCTGCCGAACCGTTCCAAATAAGTAAAATCTAATTATACCGGCGTAATCAGCGTCAAAAATTCTACCAAGAACCACAACCTTAATTTGATTGAAGGTAGTTGGGTTTTTGCCGACTGGCTAAAATTTTGTAAGAAATTACATATTTTAAACTATAATTTTGAGCTGGCACTCCTATCTCTAAAACTAGGACCCGGATCAACATGAAAGGTTAGCTATCTTACTAAAATGGGTGCGCTGATTACAAATTTACATAGGAAAAGTCTCTGTGTCTACTGGTTACCGAGTTGTGCTGAAATTACGGGATTTCAAATAATACAAAAATAAGCGAAATAGACCACATAACATGAAAATGGTAAATGTTAGGCATATAAAAGTATACATATTTTTGATAGATTCAACGAGAGCTATCGTTTGGTAGTGGGTAAACCTTTCTATCACCAACGGTTGCAATGTTCAATTTTTTTTCTATCTAAAAGTGCTAAATTTAGAACGAAAAAACAATTGTAACTTTTTGAGAGATAGAGCGTTCTAATGTAGTCATGCTTATGCATTAGGATGTGCTGAATCCAACGGTGAGGTTGGTTTTCCCGTAGCGTGTACGGTTTGGCCAGAAAGTGGGAAACTATAATTTCCGCGGTTTATCGCGTTTTTCTAGCGAACCGCGCACCTTAGAGCAACGCGGGTTTCAGAAATGAATTCCTCTGCCAATTTCCCATCCGATACCGTTTGAACCGTCAATATCGGTCGATTGGGTCGGACACAGTTTGCGTTCAAAGATTCTTATATAGTAGAATGGTTGTTTTTAGCATCATTTTTGATAATTGGGAACGTAATAACTGCCGAACCGTTCCAAATAAGTAAAATCTAATTATACCGACGTAATCAGCGTCAAAAATTCTACCCAGAACCACAACCTTAATTTGATTGAAGGTAGTTGGGTTTTTGCCGACTGACTAAAATTTTGTAAGAAATTACATATTTTTAACTATAATTTTGAACTGGCACTCCTATCTCTAAAACTAGGACCCGGATCAACATGAAAGGTTAGCTATCTTACTAAAATGGGTGCGCTGATTACAAATTTACATAGGAAAAGTCTCTGTGTCTACTGGTTACCGAGTTGTGCTGAAATTACGGTTTTTCAAATAATACAAAAATAAGCGAAATAGACCACATAACATGAAAATGGTAAATGTTAGGCATATAAAAGTATGCATATTTTTGATAGATTCAACGAGAGCTATCGTTTGGTAGTGGGTAAACCTTTCTATCACCAACGGTTGCAATGTTCAATTTTTTTTCTATCTAAAAGTGCTAAATTTAGAACGAAAAAAACAATTGTAACTTTTTGAGAGATAGAGCGTTCTAATGTAGTCATGCTTATGCATTAGGATGTGCTGAATCCAACGGTGAGGTTGGTTTTCCCGTAGCGTGTACGGTTTGGCCAGAAAGTGGGAAACTATAATTTCCGCGGTTTATCGCGTTTTTCTCGCGAACCGCGCACCTTAGAGCAACGCGGGTTTCAGAAATGAATTCCTCTGCCAATTTCCCATCCGATACCGTTTGAACCGTCAATATTGGTCGATTGGGTCGGACACAGTTTGCGTTCAAAGATTCTTATATAGTAAAATAGTTGTTTTTAGCATCATTTTTGATAATTGGGAACGTAATAGCTGCCGAACCGTTCCAAATAAGTAAAATCTAATTATACCGGCGTAATCAGCGTCAAAAATTCTACCAAGAACCACAACCTTAATTTGATTGAAGGTAGTTGGGTTTTTGCCGACTGGCTAAAATTTTGTAAGAAATTACATATTTTAAACTATAATTTTGAACTGGCACTCCTATCTCTAAAACTGGGACCCGGATCAACATGAAAGGTTAGCTATCTTACTAAAATGGGTGCGCTGATTACAAATTTACATAGGAAAAGTCTCTGTGTCTACTGGTTACCGAGTTGTGCTGAAATTACGGTTTTTCAAATAATACAAAAATAAGCGAAATAGACCACATAACATGAAGATGGTAAATGTTAGGCATATAAAAGTATACATATTTTTGATAGATTCAACGAGAGCTATCGTTTGGTAGTGGGTAAACCTTTCGATCACCAACGGTTGCAATGTTCAATTTTTTTCTATCTAAAAGTGCTAAATTTAGAACGAAAAAACAATTGTAACT
The DNA here is from genome assembly GCA_964023965.1 of Melinopterus prodromus. Classification (NCBI taxonomy): domain Eukaryota; kingdom Metazoa; phylum Arthropoda; class Insecta; order Coleoptera; family Scarabaeidae; genus Melinopterus; species Melinopterus prodromus. Next base: position 4,922,611 of record OZ030392.1, read on the forward strand.
TTTTGAGAGATAGAGCGTTCTAATGTAGTCATGCTTATGCATTAGGATGTGCTGAATCCAACGGTGAGGTTGGTTTTCCCGTAGCGTGTACGGTTTGGCCAGAAAGTGGGAAACTATAATTTCCGCGGTTTATCGCGTTTTTCTCGCGAACCGCGCACCTTAGAGCAACGCGGGTTTCAGAAATGTATTCCTCTGCCAATTTCCCATCCGATACCGTTTGAACCGTCAATATCGGTCGATTGGGTCGGACACAGTTTGCGTTCAAAGATTCTTATATAGTAAAATGGTTGTTTTTAGCATCATTTTTGATAATTGGGAACGTAATAACTGCCGAACCGTTCCAAATAAGTAAAATCTAATTATACCGGCGTAATCAGCGTCAAAAATTCTACCAAGAACCACAACCTTAATTTGATTGAAGGTAGTTGGGTTTTTGCCGACTGGCTGAAATTTTTTAAGAAATTACGTATTTTAAACTATAATTTTGAACTGGCACTCCTATCTCTAAAACTGGGACCCGGATCAACATGAAAGCTTAGCTATTTTACTAAAATGGGTGCGCTGATTACAAATTTACATAGGAAAAGTCTCTGTGTCTACTGGTTACCGAGTTGTGCTGAAATTACGGTTTTTCAAATAATACAAAAATAAGCGAAATAGACCACATAACATGAAAATGGTAAATGTTAGGCATATAAACGTATACATATTTTTGATAGATTCAACGAGAGCTATCATTTGGTAGTGGGTAAACCTTTCTATCACCAACGGTTGCAATGTTCAATTTTTTTCTATCTAAAAGTGCTAAATTTAGAACGAAAAAACAATTGTAACTTTTTGAGAGATAGAGCGTTCTAATGTAGTCATGCTTATGCATTAGGATGTGCTGAATTCAACGGTGAGGTCGGTTTTCCCGTAGCGTGTACGGTTTGGCCAGAAAGTGGGAAACTATAATTTCCGCGGTTTATCGCGCTTTTCTCGCGAACCGCGCACCTTAGAGCAACGCGGGTTTCAGAAATGAATTCCTCTGCCAATTTCCCATCCGATACCGTTTGAACCGTCAATATCGGTCGATTGGGTCGGACACAGTTTGCGTTCAAAGATTCTTATATAGTAAAATAGTTGTTTTTAGCATCATTTTTGATAATTGGGAACGTAATAGCTGCCGAACCGTTCCAAATAAGTAAAATCTAATTATACCGGCGTAATCAGCGTCAAAAATTCTACCAAGAACCACAACCTTAATTTGATTGAAGGTAGTTGGGTTTTTGCCGACTGGCTAAAATTTTGTAAGAAATTACATATTTTAAACTATAATTGTGAACTGGCACTCCTATCTCTAAAACTGGGACCCGGATCAACATGAAAGGTTAGCTATCTTACTAAAATGGGTGCGCTGATTACAAATTTACATAGGAAAAGCCTCTGTGTCTACTGGTTACCGAGTTGTGCTGAAATTACGGTTTTTCAAATAATACAAAAATAAGCGAAATAGACCACATAACATGAAAATGGTAAATGTTAGGCATATAAAAGTATACATATTTTTGATAGATTCAACGAGAGCTATCGTTTGGTAGTGGGTAAACCTTTCTATCACCAACGGTTGCAATGTTCAATTTTTTTCTATCTAAAAGTGCTAAATTTAGAACGAAAAAACAATTGTAACTTTTTGATAGATAGAGCGTTCTAATGTAGTCATGCTTATGCATTAGGATGTGCTGAATTCAACGGTGAGGTCGGTTTTCCCGTAGCGTGTACGGTTTGGCCAGAAAGTGGGAAACTATAATTTCCGCGGTTTATCACGTTTTTCTCGCGAACCGCGCACCTTAGAGCAACGCGGGTTTCAGAAATGTATTCCTCTGCCAATTTCCCATCCGATACCGTTTGAACCGTCAATATCGGTCGATTGGGTCGGACACAGTTTGCGTTCAAAGATTCTTATATAGTAAAATGGTTGTTTTTAGCATCATTTTTGATAATTGGGAACGTAATAGCTGCCGAACCGTTCCAAATAAGTAAAATCTAATTATACCGGCGTAATCAGCGTCAAAAATTCTACCAAGAACCACAACCTTAATTTGATTGAAGGTAGTTGGGTTTTTGCCGACTGGCTAAGATTTTGTAAGAAATTACATATTTTTAACTATAATTTTGAACTGGCACTCCTATCTCTAAAACTAGGACCCGGATCAACATGAAAGGTTAGCTATCTTACTAAAATGGGTGCGCTGATTACAAATTTACATAGGAAAAGTCTCTGTGTCTACTGGTTACCGAGTTGTGCTTAAATTACGGTTTTTCAAATAATACAAAAATAAGCGAAATAGACCACATAACAGGAAAATGGTAAATGTTAGGCATATAAAAGTATACATATTTTTGATAGATTCAACGAGAGCTATCATTTGATAGTGGGTAAACCTTTCTATCACCAACGGTTGCAATGTTCAATTTTTTTCTATCTAAAAGTGCTAAATTTAGAACGAAAAAACAATTGTAACTTTTTGAGAGATAGAGCGTTCTAATGTAGTCATGCTTATGCATTAGGATGTGCTGAATCCAACGGTGAGGTTGGTTTTCCCGTAGCGTGTACGGTTTGGCCAGAAAGTGGAAAACTATAATTTCCGCGGTTTATCGCGTATTTCTCGCGAACCGCGCACCTTAGAGCAACGCGGGTTTCAGAAATGTATTCCTCTGCCAATTTCCCATCCGATACCGTTTGAACCGTCAATATCGGTCGATTGGGTCGGACACAGTTTGCGTTCAAAGATTCTTATATAGTAAAATGGTTGTTTTTAGCATCATTTTTGATAATTGGGAACGTAATAGCTGCCGAACCGTTCCAAATAAGTAAAATCTAATTATACCGGCGTAATCAGCGTCAAAAATTCTACCAAGAACCACAACCTTAATTTGATTGAAGGTAGTTGGGTTTTTGCCGACTGGCTAAAATTTTGTAAGAAATTACATATTTTAAACTATAATTTTGAACTGGCACTCCTATCTCTAAAACTGGGACCCGGATCAACATGGAAGGTTAGCTATCTTACTAAAATGGGTGCGCTGATTACAAATTTACATAGGAAAAGTCTCTGTGTCTACTGGTTACCGAGTTGTGCTGAAATTACGGTTTTTCAAATAATACAAAAATAAGCGAAATAGACCACATAACATGAAAATGGTAAATGTTAGGCATATAAAAGTATACATATTTTTGATAGATTCAACGAGAGCTATCGTTTGGTAGTGGGTAAACCTTTCTATCACCAACGGTTGCAATGTTCAATTTTTTTCTATCTAAAAGTGCTAAATTTAGAACGAAAAAACAATTGTAACTTTTTGAGAGATAGAGCGTTCTAATGTAGTCATGCTTATGCATTAGGATGTGCTGAATTCAACGGTGAGGTCGGTTTTCCCGTAGCGTGTACGGTTTGGCCAGAAAGTGGGAAACTATAATTTCCGCGGTTTATCGCGCTTTTCTCGCGAACCGCGCACCTTAGAGCAACGCGGGTTTCAGAAATGAATTCCTCTGCCAATTTCCCATCCGATACCGTTTGAACCGTCAATATCGGCCGATTGGGTCGGACACAGTTTGCGTTCAAAGATTCTTATATAGTAAAATGGTTGTTTTTAGCATCATTTTTGATAATTGGGAACGTAATAACTGCCGAACCGTTCCAAATAAGTAAAATCTAATTATACCGGCGTAATCAGCGTCAAAAATTCTACCCAGAACCACAACCTTAATTTGATTGAAGGTAGTTGGGTTTTTGCCGACTGACTAAAATTTTGTGAGAAATTACATATTTTAAACTATAATTTTGAACTGGCACTCCTATCTCTAAAACTGGGACCCGGATCAACATGGAAGGTTAGCTATCTTACTAAAATGGGTGCGCTGATTACAAATTTACATAGGAAAAGTCTCTGTGTCTACTGGTTACCGAGTTGTGCTGAAATTACGGTTTTTCAAATAATACAAAAATAAGCGAAATAGACCACATAACATGAAAATGGTAAATGTTAGGCATATAAAAGTATACATATTTTTGATAGATTCAACGAGAGCTATCGTTTGGTAGTGGGTAAACCTTTCTATCACCAACGGTTGCAATGTTGAATTTTTTTCTATCTAAAAGTGCTAAATTTAGAACGAAAAAACAATTGTAACTTTTTGAGAGATAGAGCGTTCTAATGTAGTCATGCTTATGCATTAGGATGTGCTGAATCCAACGGTGAGGTTGGTTTTCCCGTAGCGTGTACGGTTTGGCCAGAAAGTGGGAAACTATAATTTCCGCGGTTTATCGCGTTTTTCTCGCGAACCGCGCACCTTAGAGCAACGCGGGTTTCAGAAATGTATTCCTCTGCCAATTTCCCATCCGATACCGTTTGAACCGTCAATATCGGTCGATTGGGTCGGACACAGTTTGCGTTCAAAGATTCTTATATAGTAAAATGGTTGTTTTTAGCATCATTTTTGATAATTGGGAACGTAATAGCTGCCGAACCGTTCCAAATAAGTAAAATCTAATTATACCGGCGTAATCAGCGTCAAAAATTCTACCAAGAACCACAACCTTAATTTGATTGAAGGTAGTTGGGTTTTTGCCGACTGGCTAAAATTTTGTAAGAAATTACATATTTTAAACTATAATTTTGAGCTGGCACTCCTATCTCTAAAACTAGGACCCGGATCAACATGAAAGGTTAGCTATCTTACTAAAATGGGTGCGCTGATTACAAATTTACATAGGAAAAGTCTCTGTGTCTACTGGTTACCGAGTTGTGCTGAAATTACGGGATTTCAAATAATACAAAAATAAGCGAAATAGACCACATAACATGAAAATGGTAAATGTTAGGCATATAAAAGTATACATATTTTTGATAGATTCAACGAGAGCTATCGTTTGGTAGTGGGTAAACCTTTCTATCACCAACGGTTGCAATGTTCAATTTTTTAGAGTGCTAAAGTGCTAAATTTAGAACGAAAAAACAATTGTAACTTTTTGAGAGATAGAGCGTTCTAATGTAGTCATGCTTATGCATTAGGATGTGCTGAATCCAACGGTGAGGTTGGTTTTCCCGTAGCGTGTACGGTTTGGCCAGAAAGTGGGAAACTATAATTTCCGCGGTTTATCGCGTTTTTCTAGCGAACCGCGCACCTTAGAGCAACGCGGGTTTCAGAAATGAATTCCTCTGCCAATTTCCCATCCGATACCGTTTGAACCGTCAATATCGGTCGATTGGGTCGGACACAGTTTGCGTTCAAAGATTCTTATATAGTAGAATGGTTGTTTTTAGCATCATTTTTGATAATTGGGAACGTAATAACTGCCGAACCGTTCCAAATAAGTAAAATCTAATTATACCGACGTAATCAGCGTCAAAAATTCTACCCAGAACCACAACCTTAATTTGATTGAAGGTAGTTGGGTTTTTGCCGACTGACTAAAATTTTGTAAGAAATTACATATTTTTAACTATAATTTTGAACTGGCACTCCTATCTCTAAAACTAGGACCCGGATCAACATGAAAGGTTAGCTATCTTACTAAAATGGGTGCGCTGATTACAAATTTACATAGGAAAAGTCTCTGTGTCTACTGGTTACCGAGTTGTGCTGAAATTACGGTTTTTCAAATAATACAAAAATAAGCGAAATAGACCACATAACATGAAAATGGTAAATGTTAGGCATATAAAAGTATGCATATTTTTGATAGATTCAACGAGAGCTATCGTTTGGTAGTGGGTAAACCTTTCTATCACCAACGGTTGCAATGTTCAATTTTTTTTCTATCTAAAAGTGCTAAATTTAGAACGAAAAAAACAATTGTAACTTTTTGAGAGATAGAGCGTTCTAATGTAGTCATGCTTATGCATTAGGATGTGCTGAATCCAACGGTGAGGTTGGTTTTCCCGTAGCGTGTACGGTTTGGCCAGAAAGTGGGAAACTATAATTTCCGCGGTTTATCGCGTTTTTCTCGCGAACCGCGCACCTTAGAGCAACGCGGGTTTCAGAAATGAATTCCTCTGCCAATTTCCCATCCGATACCGTTTGAACCGTCAATATTGGTCGATTGGGTCGGACACAGTTTGCGTTCAAAGATTCTTATATAGTAAAATAGTTGTTTTTAGCATCATTTTTGATAATTGGGAACGTAATAGCTGCCGAACCGTTCCAAATAAGTAAAATCTAATTATACCGGCGTAATCAGCGTCAAAAATTCTACCAAGAACCACAACCTTAATTTGATTGAAGGTAGTTGGGTTTTTGCCGACTGGCTAAAATTTTGTAAGAAATTACATATTTTAAACTATAATTTTGAACTGGCACTCCTATCTCTAAAACTGGGACCCGGATCAACATGAAAGGTTAGCTATCTTACTAAAATGGGTGCGCTGATTACAAATTTACATAGGAAAAGTCTCTGTGTCTACTGGTTACCGAGTTGTGCTGAAATTACGGTTTTTCAAATAATACAAAAATAAGCGAAATAGACCACATAACATGAAGATGGTAAATGTTAGGCATATAAAAGTATACATATTTTTGATAGATTCAACGAGAGCTATCGTTTGGTAGTGGGTAAACCTTTCGATCACCAACGGTTGCAATGTTCAATTTTTTTCTATCTAAAAGTGCTAAATTTAGAACGAAAAAACAATTGTAACTTTTTGAGAGATAGAGCGTTCTAATGTAGTCATGCTTATGCATTAGGATGTGCTGAATCCAACGGTGAGGTTGGTTTTCCCGTAGCGTGTACGGTTTGGCCAGAAAGTGGGAAACTATAATTTCCGCGGTTTATCGCGTTTTTCTCGCGAACCGCGCACCTTAGAGCAACGCGGGTTTCAGAAATGTATTCCTCTGCCAATTTCCCATCCGATACCGTTTGAACCGTCAATATCGGTCGATTGGGTCGGACACAGTTTGCGTTCAAAGATTCTTATATAGTAAAATGGTTGTTTTTAGCATCATTTTTGATAATTGGGAACGTAATAACTGCCGAACCGTTCCAAATAAGTAAAATCTAATTATACCGGCGTAATCAGCGTCAAAAATTCTACCAAGAACCACAACCTTAATTTGATTGAAGGTAGTTGGGTTTTTGCCGACTGGCTGAAATTTTTTAAGAAATTACGTATTTTAAACTATAATTTTGAACTGGCACTCCTATCTCTAAAACTGGGACCCGGATCAACATGAAAGCTTAGCTATTTTACTAAAATGGGTGCGCTGATTACAAATTTACATAGGAAAAGTCTCTGTGTCTACTGGTTACCGAGTTGTGCTGAAATTACGGTTTTTCAAATAATACAAAAATAAGCGAAATAGACCACATAACATGAAAATGGTAAATGTTAGGCATATAAACGTATACATATTTTTGATAGATTCAACGAGAGCTATCATTTGGTAGTGGGTAAACCTTTCTATCACCAACGGTTGCAATGTTCAATTTTTTTCTATCTAAAAGTGCTAAATTTAGAACGAAAAAACAATTGTAACTTTTTGAGAGATAGAGCGTTCTAATGTAGTCATGCTTATGCATTAGGATGTGCTGAATTCAACGGTGAGGTCGGTTTTCCCGTAGCGTGTACGGTTTGGCCAGAAAGTGGGAAACTATAATTTCCGCGGTTTATCGCGCTTTTCTCGCGAACCGCGCACCTTAGAGCAACGCGGGTTTCAGAAATGAATTCCTCTGCCAATTTCCCATCCGATACCGTTTGAACCGTCAATATCGGTCGATTGGGTCGGACACAGTTTGCGTTCAAAGATTCTTATATAGTAAAATAGTTGTTTTTAGCATCATTTTTGATAATTGGGAACGTAATAGCTGCCGAACCGTTCCAAATAAGTAAAATCTAATTATACCGGCGTAATCAGCGTCAAAAATTCTACCAAGAACCACAACCTTAATTTGATTGAAGGTAGTTGGGTTTTTGCCGACTGGCTAAAATTTTGTAAGAAATTACATATTTTAAACTATAATTTTGAACTGGCACTCCTATCTCTAAAACTGGGACCCGGATCAACATGAAAGGTTAGCTATCTTACTAAAATGGGTGCGCTGATTACAAATTTACATAGGAAAAGCCTCTGTGTCTACTGGTTACCGAGTTGTGCTGAAATTACGGTTTTTCAAATAATACAAAAATAAGCGAAATAGACCACATAACATGAAAATGGTAAATGTTAGGCATATAAAAGTATACATATTTTTGATAGATTCAACGAGAGCTATCGTTTGGTAGTGGGTAAACCTTTCGATCACCAACGGTTGCAATGTTCAATTTTTTTCTATCTAAAAGTGCTAAATTTAGAATGAAAAAACAATTGTAACTTTTTGAGAGATAGAGCGTTCTAATGTAGTCATGCTTATGCATTAGGATGTGCTGAATCCAACGGCGAGGTTGGTTTTCCCGTAGCGTGTACGGTTTGGCCAGAAAGTGGGAAACTATAATTTCCGCGGTTTATCGCGCTTTTCTCGCGAACCGCGCACCTTAGAGCAACGCGGGTTTCAAAAATGAATTCCTCTGCCAATTTCCCATCCGATACCGTTTGAACCGTCAATATCGGTCGATTGGGTCGGACACAGTTTGCGTTCAAAGATTCTTATATAGTAAAATGGTTGTTTTTAGCATCATTTTTGATAAATGGGAACGTAATAACTGCCGAACCGTTCCAAATAAGTAAAATCTAATTATACCGGCGTAATCAGCGTCAAAAATTCTACCAAGAACCACAACCTTAATTTGATTGAAGGTAGTTGGGTTTTTGCCGACTGGCTAAAATTTGGTAAGAAATTACATATTTTAAACTATAATTTTGAACTGGCACTCCTATCTCTAAAACTGGGACCCGGATCAACATGAAAGCTTAGCTATCTTACTAAAATGGGTGCGCTGATTACAAATTTACATAGGAAAAGTCTCTGTGTCTACTGGTTACCGAGTTGTGCTGAAATTACGGTTTTTCAAATAATACAAAAATAAGCGAAATAGACCACATAACATGAAAATGGTAAATGTTAGGCATATAAAAGTATACATATTTTTGATAGATTCAACGAGAGCTATCGTTTGGTAGTGGGTAAACCTTTCGATCACCAACGGTTGCAATGTTCAATTTTTTTCTATCTAAAAGTGCTAAATTTAGAACGAAAAAACAATTGTAACTTTTTGAGAGATAGAGCGTTCTAATGTAGTCATGCTTATGCATTAGGATGTGCTGAATTCAACGGTGAGGTCGGTTTTCCCGTAGCGTGTACGGTTTGGCCAGAAAGTGGGAAACTATAATTTCCGCGGTTTATCGCGCTTTTCTCGCGAACCGCGCACCTTAGAGCAACGCGGGTTTCAGAAATGAATTCCTCTGCCAATTTCCCATCCGATACCGTTTGAACCGTCAATATCGGTCGATTGGGTCGGACACAGTTTGCGTTCAAAGATTCTTATATAGTAAAATAGTTGTTTTTAGCATCATTTTTGATAATTGGGAACGTAATAGCTGCCGAACCGTTCCAAATAAGTAAAATCTAATTATACCGGCGTAATCAGCGTCAAAAATTCTACCAAGAACCACAACCTTAATTTGATTGAAGGTAGTTGGGTTTTTGCCGACTGGCTAAAATTTTGTAAGAAATTACATATTTTAAACTATAATTTTGAACTGGCACTCCTATCTCTAAAACTGGGACCCGGATCAACATGAAAGGTTAGCTATCTTACTAAAATGGGTGCGCTGATTACAAATTTACATAGGAAAAGTCTCTGTGTCTACTGGTTACCGAGTTGTGCTGAAATTACGGTTTTTCAAATAATACAAAAATAAGCGAAATAGACCACATAACATGAAAATGGTAAATGTTAGGATATAAAAGTATACATATTTTTGATAGATTCAACGAGAGCTATCATTTGGTAGTGGGTAAACCTTTCTATCACCAACGGTTGCTATGTTCAATTTTTTTCTATCTAAAAGTGCTAAATTTAGAACGAAAAAACAATTGTAACTTTTTGAGAGATAGAGCGTTCTAATGTAGTCATGCTTATGCATTGGGATGTGCTGAATTCAACGGTGAGGTCGATTTTCCCGTAGCGTGTACGGTTTGGCCAGAAAGTGGGAAACTATAATTTCCGCGGTTTATCGCGTTTTTTCTCGCGAACCGCGCACCTTAGAGCAACGCGGCTTTCAGAAATGAATTTCTCGGCCAATTTCCCATCCGATACCGTTTGAACCGTCAATATCGGTCGATTGGGTCGGACACAGTTTGCGTTCAAAGATTCTTATATAGTAAAATAGTTGTTTTTAGCATCATTTTTGATAATTGGGAACGTAATAGCTGCCGAACCGTTCCAAATAAGTAAAATCTAATTATACCGGCGTAATCAGCGTCAAAAATTCTACCAAGAACCACAACCTTAATTTGATTGAAGGTAGTTGGGTTTTTGCCGACTGGCTAAAATTTTGTAAGAAATTACATATTTTAAACTATAATTGTGAACTGGCACTCCTATCTCTAAAACTGGGACCCGGATCAACATGAAAGGTTAGCTATCTTACTAAAATGGGTGCGCTGATTACAAATTTACATAGGAAAAGCCTCTGTGTCTACTGGTTACCGAGTTGTGCTGAAATTACGGTTTTTCAAATAATACAAAAATAAGCGAAATAGACCACATAACATGAAAATGGTAAATGTTAGGCATATAAAAGTATACATATTTTTGATAGATTCAACGAGAGCTATCGTTTGGTAGTGGGTAAACCTTTCGATCACCAACGGTTGCAATGTTCAATTTTTTTCTATCTAAAAGTGCTAAATTTAGAATGAAAAAACAATTGTAACTTTTTGAGAGATAGAGCGTTCTAATGTAGTCATGCTTATGCATTAGGATGTGCTGAATCCAACGGCGAGGTTGGTTTTCCCGTAGCGTGTACGGTTTGGCCAGAAAGTGGGAAACTATAATTTCCGCGGTTTATCGCGCTTTTCTCGCGAACCGCGCACCTTAGAGCAACGCGGGTTTCAAAAATGAATTCCTCTGCCAATTTCCCATCCGATACCGTTTGAACCGTCAATATCGGTCGATTGGGTCGGACACAGTTTGCGTTCAAAGATTCTTATATAGTAAAATGGTTGTTTTTAGCATCATTTTTGATAAATGGGAACGTAATAACTGCCGAACCGTTCCAAATAAGTAAAATCTAATTATACCGGCGTAATCAGCGTCAAAAATTCTACCAAGAACCACAACCTTAATTTGATTGAAGGTAGTTGGGTTTTTGCCGACTGGCTAAAATTTGGTAAGAAATTACATATTTTAAACTATAATTTTGAACTGGCACTCCTATCTCTAAAACTGGGACCCGGATCAACATGAAAGCTTAGCTATCTTACTAAAATGGGTGCGCTGATTACAAATTTACATAGGAAAAGTCTCTGTGTCTACTGGTTACCGAGTTGTGCTGAAATTACGGTTTTTCAAATAATACAAAAATAAGCGAAATAGACCACATAACATGAAAATGGTAAATGTTAGGCATATAAAAGTATACATATTTTTGATAGATTCAACGAGAGCTATCATTTGATAGTGGGTAAACCTTTCTATCACCAACGGTTGCAATGTTCAATTTTTTTCTATCTAAAAGTGCTAAATTTAGAACGAAAAAACAATTGTAACTTTTTGAGAGATAGAGCGTTCTAATGTAGTCATGCTTATGCATTAGGATGTGCTGAATTCAACGGTGAGGTCGGTTTTCCCGTAGCGTGTACGGTTTGGCCAGAAAGTGGGAAACTATAATTTCCGCGGTTTATCGCGCTTTTCTCGCGAACCGCGCACCTTAGAGCAACGCGGGTTTCAGAAATGAATTCCTCTGCCAATTTCCCATCCGATACCGTTTGAACCGTCAATATCGGTCGATTGGGTCGGACACAGTTTGCGTTCAAAGATTCTTATATAGTAAAATAGTTGTTTTTAGCATCATTTTTGATAATTGGGAACGTAATAGCTGCCGAACCGTTCCAAATAAGTAAAATCTAATTATACCGGCGTAATCAGCGTCAAAAATTCTACCAAGAACCACAACCTTAATTTGATTGAAGGTAGTTGGGTTTTTGCCGACTGGCTAAAATTTTGTAAGAAATTACATATTTTAAACTATAATTTTGAACTGGCACTCCTATCTCTAAAACTGGGACCCGGATCAACATGAAAGGTTAGCTATCTTACTAAAATGGGTGCGCTGATTACAAATTTACATAGGAAAAGTCTCTGTGTCTACTGGTTACCGAGTTGTGCTGAAATTACGGTTTTTCAAATAATACAAAAATAAGCGAAATAGACCACATAACATGAAAATGGTAAATGTTAGGATATAAAAGTATACATATTTTTGATAGATTCAACGAGAGCTATCATTTGGTAGTGGGTAAACCTTTCTATCACCAACGGTTGCTATGTTCAATTTTTTTCTATCTAAAAGTGCTAAATTTAGAACGAAAAAACAATTGTAACTTTTTGAGAGATAGAGCGTTCTAATGTAGTCATGCTTATGCATTGGGATGTGCTGAATTCAACGGTGAGGTCGATTTTCCCGTAGCGTGTACGGTTTGGCCAGAAAGTGGGAAACTATAATTTCCGCGGTTTATCGCGTTTTTTCTCGCGAACCGCGCACCTTAGAGCAACGCGGCTTTCAGAAATGAATTTCTCGGCCAATTTCCCATCCGATACCGTTTGAACCGTCAATACCGGTCGATTGGGTCGGACACAGTTTGCGTTCAAAGTTTCTTATATAGTAAAATGGTTGTTTTTAGCATCATTTTTGATAATTGGGAACGTAATAACTGCCGAACCGTTCCAAATAAATAAAATCTAATTATACCGGCGTAATCAGCGTCAAAAATTGCACCAGGAACCAAAACCTTAATTTGATTAAAGATAGTTGGGTTTTTTCCGACTGGCTAAAGTTTTGTAAGAAATTACATATTTTAAACTATAATTTTGAACTCATGTTTCTATTATATTCAACTATATTATATTTATTTACATCGTTTCTATTCACTTTACTGGATGAAGTTAACAGTTCATTTAACATTATCATTCGCAGGAATTAGTTTCAATTTTCATTATAAATGTTTACGCAAACAAGTGGTAATACTTTATAATCCCCTCATCAGCGGTATTACATGTGACAAAAACAACAACTGCGACAACAACACGGGATTATACTGTTATTATCCCTCTACCCGTACACAAGGGTGAAAAAAACAGAGTGCTGAAACATGTAACCCATTATTTCTATTCAGTGATACAAAAGTAAATCAAATATAACGTCTACCGAGAATTTGTTATCGATTTTGTGATAACAATACACGTGACATGAATGAATACGAACTCCCAAAAATATATTTAAGTTCTTTATTAAGTTTTATTTATAATTTTGTTTAAATTTTACTTTGCTTTACTTAATATTAGATTAGACTACTATGGTCCATATTTCCATTGTTCTATAAGCTTGTAATATTCTCCTAGCAATTCCCACTCAAATCTCGCTGGGCTGCAAAACGGGCATTTAGTCCGTAGCCAACTGTTTAAATTTTAAATGTTTCTAACCGCCACGGCTGTAGCGAAGGTAGTATTCCGCTATTAAGTGGTTATTTCGTTGATATCGCAGGCCATACGGTTTGAATATGGTAGCAGTGAAATTTATTATTAATAAGTCTGGACGTACAGTTTGCCAGTCGGTCTGGTTGGTTTATGCGCAAATTGTTTTTAATTGTACGCCGCAAGCATACATATATTTCCCTAAAATCTCCTCGCATCTGTTAAAGGGTTATAAAGGCTGGCTCTATAGGAGCACAGGATTAGAATTTTAAATTAAATATGGTTTGCTTGAGGAAAGAACTGAAAATTTATTGATTTATAATGTCGTCATCTTACAATCTAGAGTAGTTTTTTCTTCAACAGTTGGTAGTTGTGGTAAAATTCAGAAACACGATTAGGGCGTGGCAATAGCGATTGATATGTCAGCGTTATTTGACACTTGACGTCAATTTCATCAATCTTGGAAAACTAAAAGTTACTTTTGAGTTTGTGATCTAGTGTTTTCATAACGACACCGAAAGTGGTTTCGTTATGAGTTTATAACAAACGCTAAGTAGACAATATATTATTATAATAAATTATTATTGTTGCTTATTCCATAATGTTTAATTGCAAATAATTAGCTAATAGCTAATAATTTAGTAATTCGAGGTTTTAATTTTTATTACATGATTCATAATCCATTTGATCATGAATTGATTAGACTGTTTCAGATATTTAATAGTATTGACATATTTTATTTTCTATTTTACTGAACTTTTATAATGGGATTACATTCATTTTTGGTCATTTTATAATAACATGAATAAGTTTAAATAACTGGTGCGTTATGATCATAATTTCTATAAAGGAAAAAAGTACGACTAAAGATCTAATAAAGGCCTAAAAGTGTTCGGGCTGCGGGTTGTACATTGTAATAGTATTTTTAGTTTTCTCGTTATTTTTCTCGGCACAAACGTTGGTGTTGTCAAACAAAAAAGTCAAAGAACTTTCTTACAAAATACGATTTATTTATAATCATTGTTCGTTTGCCTACCTTAACAAAATCGGTTTATAATAAAATAAGTATACTCTATCTTGTGAACACAAAATTCCGTATACCTGCGAATCAATTTATACTATGAAGTTTGATAACTTTGGAACTACATCACCGATTTTTATAATTTCTTCGGCAAATTGTAAAGAACATCATGAGAGTTGTAAAATTCTATTACAGTTTTGAAAAAAAAGGATACAGATCAGGTATTATATTGATAGAACCAGAATTGTATTTTGTTGTGTAAGTTTGAAATACCCTTACCAGTAAATAAGGACCTTGGGTCTCAAGTACTCTATTATACATTACACTTATCAACCCACAATCGTTTATTGAACGGGGGATTCCGCTTTTTTTTTTCTCTTAAATTACCGCTTCTTTAGAATTTTTTATTGGCGAGACTATGCAATAAATCATTTCCAAATTTGGCAGAAATATTTATTAGCTTTTCAGGTATCTACAAAGCAAAATTGGTAAAGAAATATTATGAATCACGCTCACTAGCCACCCGCGACCATGACACTGCGCGAAGATCCGCGGTCACTAGCTGGCATGATTGGGCCACTCCAGGTGATCTGAAATAAAAATATGGGAAGCGGCCTACTTTATACATAAGTAGTTATCGTTTGATGAACAAGAAAATAAAAATAATTTCTATTTGAGGAAATAGTGACTTGTCAAAGTCAAATTATCGATTTTTCTCATAAAAATTGATAATGTTTTCTTTATGAAAAGAAAAGTATATAACATATTGCATTTCTGGTTCATCAAACGATAAAGGGATGTTTACTTAACATCCAGTTAAAACTTAAAGTCAATCGGTCCAATAGTTTTTGAAATATCATGCCAACCGTTCGCGAAACAACGGTTACGAGAAAAGCACGTTTAAACTTTCAAGTACAGTTTATAACGTGACATCGGCCATAGTTTATTCCTTCCTCCACTTCATAGAATATATTTTGACATATTTGCTCATTTCTACGCCTTGTTTAAGCTTATTTTGCAGCCTCCAGTGCACGTCTCGACGACCTCACCAGACGCTGTTTTTCGCGCACATTTGCAAATATCTTCGTTTCCGTGCCAATAACGATTCCTATTGTTGTCATAGTTTTAAGAACGGGAGAAAAGTCTTTTTTATAAATTCCTGCTGCTGCTTAAGCTGCAATTTTGATAGGTTTTGAGCCACGGTAAAGATGTTTGGGTGCGATGCGCCAGACAGTAGAATTGAAGATTTAAGTTGTTGTTTTGAGTTTCTCCTCCCCAAACACAGTTCTAGCAACTCTCTCGACGACAAGTTGATGTGAATCGGCTTGGTGGCATTATCGACATTTTTATCAAGCGTTATTGAATTCATCTAGAGTTTTCTCGGCTTCGGTCTTTCGCATTTGTATCAACACATATGCTGGCGGTTTTCATTCATCCAGTTCCTATGATAGAATTTGGTCCACACAGCTTTGCACATATTATCAACAGTCTGGATGTCTTCTGATTGGTAAAACATAGAAAGTTGTCGATTCTTTTCAATGTACAAGCCGCATCGGACCCAGTGCTCCAACCCACAGCACCGCGGAATATGTCTTTGGTAGAATCCACTACTTCTCCCGCTGACCCATCATGTTCGCAGTACAGTTGTCTGTATGTACTTCGATACAATTGTCATGTTGCCAGATTCTGATTCCCAAAACTCACTGGCAGTAGGAAAATTTATAGGCAAACTCAACCACTTTGTTAGTATATTTCTTCATAAGTAGGTACTGTGATCCCATACAACGGAAGTGTAATATGTCTTCTTCCATATCCCGTCTCCAAACCCATGCACTATAATTTCTTCGTCTTCCGCTGTCGACAATATATCGACAGACGTACTAACAAATGCTTTTCTTTCACGAGTGTGAATTACCAGAGAATTTTCTTTTTTGTTGTCTATCAGCACGTGAAGGAGTTTTTTCTTGAGTGTTTCTTATCCATGACTGTTCACGAGAGAATTTCACAGAATAATAAACCACACACAACAAGATCACTTACTATCACTATTACTATTATTTAGGGGTGTGGGAATTAGGTACATAAATATTTAACAACATTTAAAAAGAAATAGCTATATTGTACGATAAACGCACTTTTAATCTAACACATACAAATCTGGATTAACACGTCCGGAAGTACATGGTAAAATTAATGGCAACCGCATCATTGGATCGATATTTGCCACCAGTGTCACCGCTCACTTTCATTCCTGTTTCAGGATTCATATTACCTTAAATAATACGATTACTAAAGATTGCTTATCACAAACAACCACAAAACTTTTGACAATGTGTAAACAACTCGTTCTAACATCAATATTAAATCGAAACACACAAATAAAACAACCTGTGACACTTTTGACACGCCCTTTGATATTACCGCAGCGCGGTTATGACGCTATACATCATCAATAGCAGTATACATTACAGAACACATAACACATAACACGTTCATGCCGTTAAATAAAAAAACCCTCATGTATTATTCTAAGGCAATGATTAATCATTTACGTCGAAGAACGCAGGTCGACCCAACTTTCTATACATATAGGAAACAATCGCGTGGTATTTGATTTCAATCTAGCCTGATAATGTCAGGAACATTAATGGGATCTGATGGAATTGATCCGAGGCCTGGATTTCGGAGCTCTTGACAAGGATTTTCTTTGTTATCGAACCGCGCTATGCTACGTCTAAAAAGTTATTGAAACTTATCCGTGTGAAACTTATCCCACCGAGGTTTCGCTGGATTTTCTTCTGTGATCCCTTATTATATTTTCCTCTCAAAATGAAATTTTCTGTGATGAAAGTTGTTGTTATATTGTTAAATGTTGGAATGATGTAATTGCTAGGAAAATATTACAAGCTTATAGAACAATGGAAATATGGACCATAGTAGTCTAATAAAATTATAAACCCCTAACCACAACAAGTATTTTAGAACCTAAATACGTATTTCAGCAACTATGTTGCCATCTTCAGTAGAACCTAAAAAGAGGAAAAGAGAGATTAGCACTTCATAGTATCTTTACTGGATATTGTCCAAGCAAATCACTAGTGGAAGTGACGTCCATGTTAAAAATTACCCTATATATATCCATTTGTTGTTCACACCTCAGTGAATTTTGATCATTGAAGCGTAATAAACAAGTTTTTAATTAAAGCAGGTCAAACAATGGCGAACTAGGTATAGGACCCCTGTCTGAATTTATTAATTTATCTCTATTCAAGTGAATAAAGATACTTTCCAAGCTGTTTAGTTCCCTATTATTTGACACAGCTTTTACAAGTTTTAAGTCATCTACAACTACTTTATGACCTGTGTCTAAAATATGTTGAGCCACACTAGATTTTTCAAAACGATTATATTTAAAATGAGCTACATGTTCTTTGAACCTAGTTAAAATTGTTCTTCTAGTCTGGCCTACGTATTCTTTTTCACAGTCATGACATTTGATACAATATATACCAGATTTATCAAGTACATCTACCTTATCCTTTGGGTTTCCAAGAAGGTTTTTTATGCTATTATGAGTCGAATATGCTATACAGAGATTTTGTGATGTAAAAATACTTCTCAAACCCCTTGTATATGCACAATCGAACGGTATTTTAACATATTTCTTCTTTTCTACAGACAAAGTATTTAAAGTAGATATTTGATTTACATAAATTTTTTGATTCTGCTTCTTAATCATTGTATCAACTATTTTCTCAGGGTACCCATTATGTAGGACAACATTCTTAATAAACAATAATTCTTGCTGATATCTATCTGCGGACAATGGAAATTTCAATAACCTATTTACTAAACAACTAATAAAAGAGAATTTTTGTTGAAAAGGATGCTGCGAATCATTAGGGATAAACCTGATTGTGTTAGTATCTTTCCGATACACGTCAATTTCTATTATATTTTTGCTATTCCTGACTACCAGAGTATCTAAAAATGGAAGTTGGCCGTTAACTTCTTGTTCTACAGTAAAGTTAATGGTGTTGAATTTAGAATTCAAAACGAGAAGAAAATCTTGAATACTGCACTTCTTGGTGTCAAAAACCTAGTTCGCCATTGTTTGACCTGCTTTAATTAAAACTTGTTTATTACGCTTCAATGATCAAAATTCACTGAGGTGTGAACAACAAATGGGTATATATAGGGTAATTTTTAACATGGTCGTCACTTCCACTAGTGATTTGCTTGGACAATATCCAGTAAAGATACTATGAAGTGCTAATCTCTCTTTTCCTCTTTTTAGGTTCTACTGAAGATGGCAACATAGTTGCTGAAATACGTATTTAGGTTCTAAAATACTTGTTGTGGTTGGGGGTTTATAATTTTATTATTAAGTTCGCCACAGTCTCCAAAATATTGTCATTCACATAGTAGTCTAATTTAAAATTAAGTAAAGCAAAGTAAAATATAAACAAAATTATAAATAAAAGTAAATAAAATACTTAAATATATTTTTGGTAGTTCATATTCGTTCACTTAGGTATATTTTTATCACAAAATCAATAACAAATTCTCTGTAGACCTTATATTTGATTTACTTTTGTATCACTGAATAGAAATAATGGGTTACATGTTTCAGCACTCTGTTTGTTCTCCCTTGTATACGGGCAGAGGGATAAAAACAGTATAATACCGTGTTGTTGTTGCTATTGTTGCTTTTGTCGCGTATAATACCGTTGATGTGGGGATTATAAAGTATTACCACTTGTTTGCGTAAACATTTATAATGAAAATTGAAAATAAAACCTGTGAATAATAATGTTAAATGCACTGTTAAATTCACCCAGTAAACGGAATAGAAACGATTCAAATAAATATAATATAGCTGAAAATAAAAGAAACATCAGTCAAATAAATATCAACAACATTCCTATTAAGTAAAGTGATGGAAATTACGCTTTCCAACCATTTTCGTATATTCAGAATAAGTAGCTTATACAACAATATTATCTTCGCAGAAATTGTGCACAATAATAATTCCGTCAGAAACATGAGTTTACAGGTCAGCAAACATCAACAATAAAATTGTTTCGTCTTCGCGAAGTAGTTTGAATGCACAGAACGGTTTCGCATTTACTTTGGATTTACGTGAACATTTTACTGCAGTTAAGTTAGAGTTTATTATGTTTTCTTTATGTTTACTATTGAATTCCTTGTTAGATTTCTCAGCGTTTAGTAATAACTTGACGAAAAATGAACAAACCCCTTGATAATTACCTCAGCCTTAAATCAGTGGTTCCCAAAATTATTTAGTTCACCGCCTCTGCTGTAAATGTTTCAAAGTAAATAGTAACGATTGGTAAGCGACAAAGATCGTTTGAAAATTTTTGTGAAATTGGGTTTATCTATAATATCATATTTGCATGTATGTATTGAAGTTTTTCTATACGCATTAAATAAATCTGAAATATCTCAACGGTGACAGTAAAGCGAAAACGGGAAAAGTAATTCCCAAAGAGGAAGAAGAAGATTTATCTCTCGGATAAAATACAACAAAAAATGCATTATGTACAAATATTCTAAGCGAAAGCTCGAAAGTTATCGTTCAAAGGCGCCATTTCCATGACATTTGCAAGGGTTTGGCCTTTGTGAAGCCGCCTAACAAAGGGTTCCGCCTCGAGAAAATTCCTATGGGATAACAGTGAACGTTTTATTTTGTAAAGTTTAAATCGCGTCCATGAATTTTATTACCAATTTGTTATTTTGCGGGACAAAAATAATCAGTTCGCTTTGCTTGAACTAATCAAGAATAATTATCAAGCATGTCGTTGAAATTCGATTAATTGTCGTGATTACTAGATAAATCGGGAATGTCAGTTAAATTTAGAAACTTATTTTTTTATTTAAACCAAAGCATTTCCAAAAGTAGGCCACGTAATTAAATTGTATCGAATGTCAGTATAATCGATAAACTCTTATCGAGTTTATAGTTTATTAGTAACTGTGAAACGATTTTGTAGAAACAGGTTATGGAACTTTTGTTACATTTGTAACTTTAGAAAACATGTTTTAAATAAGGAATAAAAATTGTTTTAAGCATGTTTTAAATCACGCAATTGGTTTATTTGTAAACATTTTGATCGGCGTCTTTTCATACCTCAGTCCTCAGTGGACTTAAATCCAGGGTTATCATAAAAAAACGTTTTTTTATTATGAACAAAACAAACATGTTTTTTTTATAAAATGATGTTTTTAAATACGAAACAATGTTTTTAAACACTTCGCAAAAAAATGATTTAAACACGAATAAAAAACATGTTTTAAATCACAAAAAAAAACTTATTTTAAATAAGGAATAAAAATTGTATTTTATAAAGAACTTTTTTTATTATTGAATACAATATTTAAATAATTTTTTATTTCTTAATTGATCCATGCATAAAGATTTTGAAGATCAGCAGCATACAATACTGATTAAATAATTAAATATGTTGTACAAATTTCGGTAGTTTAAAACACATGTTTTAAACATTTAAAATCAACTGTTTTAAAAATTTAAAACAAACTGTTTTAAACATGTTTAAAACAAAATATTTAATTTAAAACATGTTTAAAACAATGTTTCAAGACAAATGTTTTAAATCATAACAACCCTGATTTAAGCTGACTAAAAATGCTTTATATTTTCACAATAATACGGTGTACTACTCTTTTAACAACTATTATTTACAAATTTAGGGTTGTCGGAATTAGGTACATGTAAATATAGCACGTCTATAGCACGTATAACATGTAAATATATCACTTAAATCAGACATGTGTGTCGGAATTGTGTACATGGTTTAGAAAAGGAACAGAATAACAAGCTGCGCCAGAAAAAACACAAAAAATTCCAGATGCAAGAAACAGCCTGAAGAACACTAAAGACTTACTTTATACTGTGTTTCATTAAAAATGGTAATATATATATATACAGGGTCCTGCAACTATGCTCCCGTCTTCTGAGCTACAGAAGACGGGAGCTTAGTTGCAGGACCCTGTATATATACATAATATAAATTACATAACTACTATCAATTTTCTTTAAAAATGAATACCCAGATATATCTTTAGAAGAAAATATTTGCTTACAACAAGTTGACATTAGTCATTATTACCACCTAAATATAAATTCTACAGTTACAAATGTAACAAAAATTCATTAACCTATCCGAATTTGGAGCGTTTACCTTACCTAATTACTTCTTTTCCCTCACTAAACATCAAAATTCAGTTCAAACCGATTACCGAATTGGTAATTATCTCGAAAGAACTAATCGGAATGATGAATCGTTCCGCAAAATGCTAATTTAGACAACATCGGCGATCCGAACAAATCGTAATTCCGACTGGGCCAACCAGCGTTAAAGAAATGACGCCCCAACGTTTTAATAAAAGCCGGAAACGTCGGTATTTCGTGTTGAATGCCTCCGAGCCTGGAAAAACTAGCTGTCATCTAGCCGTCCGATCAATAAATCAAGGCTGTATTTGTCAACAGGGCTATTAGGCTCGTCACGTGATACGACCGATCTCGACCAAATAGAATTTGCTCATGCAGCTAAATTATTAATTTTACCAAAAAATGTCATAGTCATAAATTATTCAGATTTCCTCTACTTTAATTTATTATTTAACTATTTCGACGAAATTCCAGATATAGCGGCTTATTTGCAATATCTTTCAAAAATGCTAAGACTAAAACGCCAGTTCCTTTGGACGCTTGGTTCAACAGAAAGCTTCTAAATATGGAGTGTTGTCATACTACGGATGATAAAGTAAAAAGGTTCTGGTTCTGATGATTAATATATTATATTGGCTTCTAGCATACTATATTTTCGAGTTTTACGCCGTCTTCAGTGCTAACTACAAAAGTTCATAAAGAATTATGCTCAATATTCCAAATAAGTTTTAAGGTTAACATACCGTCTTACAATCTTTCTTGTATATTTATTCGCGAAAACATAACATTGCTATCCGCACTCGAAATATTGTTTTTCAATATTGTTTCAATATTGTTTCACCTAGCTCCTCATGGCAATTCTCCGTGCATTTGCGGGTTGAATTGACGTTTCGCAAACGCTGACGTTCCAAATACTGTCAAAAACTTCAAAATATCCTGGGTACCTAGTATTAATGTAGACACGATTTCGATCAAATATAATTTGCTCCTGCAGCTAAACTATTAATTTTACCATTAAATGTTATAGACATAAATTATAAAAAATTTCCTCTACTTTAATTTATTATTTATCTATTTTGATGAAATTACAGAAATAACGGCTCATTTGCAAAATCGTTGAAAAATGCCTAGAGTAAAAGCCGGTTCCTTTGGACCCTTTTGAACCAAAAGCTTTTCAGCTCTAAGTTTGGTCATAAAACTTCGAAATATGAACTTTCGTCGCGATACCTTTAGTAGTTTCTCCGGAATCGTCGCCACAAAAATCGTTTACACACACACAGACATACATACACACACACACACACACACACACACACACACACACACACACACACACACACACACACACACACACACACACACACACACACACACACTCACACACACACACACACACACACACACACACACACACACACACACACACACACACACACACACACACACACACACACACACACACACACACACACACACACACACACACACACACACACACACACACACACACACACACACACACACACACACACACACACACACACACACACACACACACACACACACACACACACACACACACACACACACACACACACACACACACACACACACACACACACACACACACACACACACACACACACACACACACACACACACACACACACACACACACACACACACACACACACACACACACACACACACACACACACACACACACACACACACACACACACACACACACACACACACACACACACACACACACACACACACACACACACACACACACACACACACACACACACACACACACACACACACACACACACACACACACACACACACACACACACACACACACACACACACACACACACACACACACACACACACACACACACACACACACACACACACACACACACACACACACACACACACACACACACACACACACACACACACACACACACACACACACACACACACAGACATTTTTTTGGACCTTGGTCAAAAATGTTCAGGGGACCCATAAAGACCCATTTCCGCTAAAATCTCAAAAATTTTTTTCGGCACGATTACAATACTTTACATACTGCGTATGATAAAGTAAAAAGATTTTGCAAAGTATAAATTTGGACCACCCTAGTGACCACCAACGATTTTGCTAATGAGCCGCCATTACTGAAATTTCGTCAAAATAGTTAAATAATAAATTAAAGTAGAGGAAATTTTGAATAATTTATGTCTATGACATTTTTTTGTAAAATTAATAATTTAGCTGCATGAGCAAATTCTATTTGGTCGAGATCGGTCGTATCTGCATTAATATAAAATTAGTTAGCCAGGATTGGTCAGTGTGTTGATGTTTTGACAATACCTACTGTCAATAGTATAAACATATCTGTCAAATCCTGGCTGACAGTTTTATTTTAATGCAGACACGACTGCTCTCGATCAAATCTCATCATTTCACATCAAATTGTTTCAAAAATCTTGCTCGATAGAAAATTTTAGAGACAGTTTCGTTTTCAGGACAATTCAGGATATTTTCCCTAAATTTATCAGTAGTTCACAATTTTCAATTATCTTTTTCTCGGAAATTTTCTTATGTAAGGGCATAAAATATTTCCGATGCCATTTAGACAATTAAATGATGATAAAATGAAAATGGACATAGAAGAGTAAATAAATATGTGAAGAGTGTTTCTTTTTTTCATATCTAAAGCATTTCATAAGCCGAAACCTATGCCCAGTACACTTATAAATATTATAACTAAAACAATTTGCAAAGCGCAACTGTTTTCTCATTGTTTTTCCACTATTTAACAACGTATCTATGAAGATAGCCTCACTTTAAAACCAATTCATTATTAATAGTATATCTTTACGTTCTTCTTTATTGTTGCAGGATAACCTATCATCATCATGAAGCCGCACATATAACAAGAGAGGCGCGTTAATGACCCGACGGCACGATGTTGGGTTACTTTACGTGCAATTAATATGATAGTGGCTGCCGTTCTAATATTGCACTTTGCGCAAATATCAGGTTAGTCAAACATTAAATTAATTGCTATACCTTCATGCATACACCGACACATTTATGTTGCCCTTGCCAACAGATGACTAAAACACACTTACGCGGCCAATTTCGCTTTAATTATAGGATAACAAACCTCAGGTATAATTTAGAAGGGTTAGTTTATTATACACTGTAGACCGGAACAATACCCTATATATAATTAATAACTTTCATCTACGATTAACAAACATTTTAATAATAAATTCGATAAGAGGAAGAGAAATTATTGATTTTACACAGATAGAAATATAAGAAATAAATGTTTGTAAGCTATTCTTTTGGATCAAAACATTTCTTTGACGCCAACAATAATTTTAACTTTATTCAATACAAATCGCATATTTGCTTGTAGAAATTAATTTATTTGACATATTTATTTAAGTCAAATAAATACATCCAACTGTATTGTTAGATGGCGCTGTAAACATTCTCCTCGCAGTTCGGCCTTATCTCAACACACAATTCTTTGAACTAAATAAATCCCGTTTGCTATAATATACAAATTGCAAACTTTAACTGAAAACATAAGTTGTTTGACACAAACTAAACGTTCTTTCTATCAAACAAATATTTAAAATAAATGGATTTTTATCCACAAAGAAATATTTCTTTGCCTCTATTGAAACACCATATTTCAATTTCCGTACATGTTTCAATTGTTTACTATGCAATATTGCAGTACTATTCCAAAGCGAATTATTTTAGTATTGCTTCTTTCTTTTAACACGGTAGTTATACAACATATGTGACCCCGCACGAGAGAATAGCCCTAACTGTCATGTCTCGGTTCGATAGTATTGACTCCTGTGTTTGAAGGCCCATAACTCTAAAACTACTGAACTTAAGAGACGTAAACAAAGTACCCGATTTTTGCAGTTTTAAATTAATTATTAATTAATATAAATTAATTTTTCAGGTTGCATCTATGTAAAGGTTGCGAACGATCGAGGTCCTTTCTTTTCTTAATAATCTAAATATTGGATAAATGTTTGGATTGCTGGTTTGAATTACCTAGTATCACCTTGAGATCCATTTATGATATCTAAAATAATCTTTATAATTGAAGTAAAAAACTCCAATATATTTATTTTATAAGTCGTTCCTTGGTTTGTTTGCTACTCTAATTTGGCGAATGATTTGACATTTTAGGATTGAAAATCAGGTATTGCAAACTCAAAACTTGCACAATGTTGTCAATGAAAGAAATAAAACCTCGAGATTTCTTATTAGCTGCTCAACATTATTTTCAACTGCAAGATACCAAAATCTTTTTTTTCCTCAAATTGAATAATATTTCGCCTTAAAATTTAGTTCTAAGCTGCGCTTAACAAAAGTGTCCTGTGGAAATTTTATTTGAAATAAAACCTGAACTGTCAAAGTGCTTTGTCGTATTTGACTCTTGTCTGAATAATAATGCTTACACTCGCTGATTTTATTATTTCTACCTTTTCGGCCAATGTAAGCATTATTATTCAGACAATAATTAAATACGACAACGCACTTTGACAGTTCAGGTTTTATTTCAAACAAAATATTCACAGCCTAGATACTTTTTTTAAGCGCAGCTGCCTATGCAAATAATATTTACGGACTTTTCAATATTTTTTAATTTTTATGAAATTTTGGATTTGGGGTTTTTGGGTAATTTTGAACAATTATTTCTAATAAACTTCTTTGATAAAAAATCTGTAAAGTGATTTCTTGATTTTTGCCATTTATTTTACCATCACAAGGTGCTTTACATTTAAAGAAGACAATTAATTGGTTTTTTGGAAGTAAATAGAGAATCATGAATTCTATATTTGAAAAAAAAAATTATTAAAATTGGACCGAAAATAAAAAAGATATGAAGGTCGAAACAAAAGATGGCAGTTAGGCCGATTTTCTCGTGCGGGGTGACATATGTGACCTGGTCTACGGAAAGGGGGTTTATGTGCGAAAACCGGTTACCGAGATAAGCGCTGGTAAAGTTTTGAACAATGGTGCGCTCGTTTTCCTCCACAAATCTACACACTTGGTGATCAGCTGTGTTGTTGTCACTTTGGGTGACGAATGTTGACCCCCCCCACGCCGCCAATTTGTCTAATATGTTAAAGATTTTGAATAGGCACGTTCTAAGTATTCTTTTCATAGTTATACGTAAAGTACAAGTGTAGTGATGTGTTTAGAAGACGCGTTATAATTTGTCAACGATATGTATTTCGGCAAAAGTAATGAACACCGACATCGAAATAGACGAACCAGAACCATCTACAAGAGATACAGAAGTGGGTTTCGGCTTAAGTCATACGGATGATAATGATTTGAAAATTGTGTCCCAATTCTTTGATGAAAACTCTGTTGCACCTTGGAATGTATTTCCAAAATTCCTCGTGGGATACAAGAGATATCCAGAATGGATATTTTAGAACTATTGAAAGTAGAGAAAACTTGGTCATTCTTAGCTTAGAAGAAGCAGGAAACTCTAACAATAAGTTAGAACAGGGTATTCTTAATTATCTGGACGAAAGAAGTATGGAAGTTGGAAGGATTGTGACGTTTAGAAAAATATAATATTGTACATGTATCACAAGGTACCTAACTTCCACGGCCATAACAAACCAGCTCCGGCTAAGCGGTCCAGCGGCCCTTGAAAGGTATAATATTACGAAAATTGAATGGTGAAGATGAAAAAAAATGCGAATAGTGAAGAATTTGAGCAGGTTATTCTTCTTTTTGAAACATCGAGTGACTAAATGCAGAACATTTTCTAACCAGGTGGATTGTAACTCGAAAGGCAGTGGTACACATTCAACACCGTTCGTAACTTAGCAACTGAAAAAAGCCAGAAAAAAGGGCTAAGTAGCGCCAGAACCGCTGAAAAAGTTGAAGAAAAAGAAAAGTAAAGGTAACTGCGTCCTCATGTAGGTACATCACAGGCTAAAACTGACCAAACAAATAATAAAAAGAAGCGGAGTGAAAAAGTAGATGCTAAAGACACCAAGAAGACGAAAAATTAGAGAGGTTGAATTTAATATAAATATTATTTCCTATAAGGATAGATTATTTATTATTTTGTACATTATCATTTGGTTTGTATTTTATAAGATATTTATTCATTAATTTATTTTACTACGTACAAGAAAAAATCGCTTAAATAATTTTTTTACGTTTTGTGTTTTTATTGTGTGTACTCTAACTTCAAATACGAATACCTCGGCCGTTAAGAAAGCTACCAAGCTGGTCTTGGCTTCGTTAGAAAGAGGGGACTTTTCTCTATTCGAATCATCCAAAACCCCAAAATCGACCTATTGAGACATAACCCCCTTTATCGTAAACCAAGTCACATATGTATTAATAATACAGTATAATGTGTTTGTGGTCTTCTTAATTATATAATTGTTTCTTTCTATTGCAGTTTCGATGCCCGGTGGGCCAGGAATTCCGGAAAACATTACAATTACATTTCTCACGCCAACCTCCGTCCGAGTCTCGTGGGACACATCGGTCGAACACGTAGACAAATACGACGTAGCTTACAAGCCAACAGATGCCAGGTACGCCATATTATGTTTGCTAAACTACCTCAATATCCGAATGCCGCACTAAAGTTATTGTATAGCTATAGGAATAACAAAGCGATGAAGAACATTCCACAGACACACTACTACAGGAATACTCTTTAGGTATTCCGTTTATTTGCGTTGGCTTTGACTCGAGATGTTATCTGAACTCATCACAAACAGTTGTAAGCTGATGTTTACGACTGAAGCGATAAATTAAACTGTAATTCGAAAAGTGTATTCTTAGGCACTTTGGCATTAGAAAATGTTGATTTCAGCCTTCATCTGAAAAAGTTATGTTTGCTGTTTAAATACTTTTGAAACAGAACCGATAATTGACATGATTGATATAAGGTAATCGTCCCAAATTCAGACACTGTCCTAAATTCCTACATATTTCTGTTTAGTTGGATAAAATAAGAAATCTACAACATTGAACTTTATTACATCATTTATAACATCCGGTTTGTTAATTTGACATTACCCTTATCAACCCACAATCGTTTCTTATTCTACCAATGCTCGAGCGGTCAGAATATAACCTAAAAGTCTGACAGATCTTCATAATTGAGTGTTATGCAAAAAGTAGATTTTTCTTTATTGCCTTTGCATTGATTTATGTATTCATTAGGTTTCTTGTGTTTGTTTTTAATTTGTATCGATTTTCTTGATTTTCATTTGCATTGATTTTCATTTCATTTGATTCTTGTTGTTTCTGAGTACAACTTATCTCATGCATTGTATGTACAGAGACCAATAAAGTAAAGTAAACACTTCAGTTTACATGGGAAAATGCATGGGAGGAAGAATTTTTTTTTGGTGTTTTTCAAATAATTGTTCGGGGTTTAGACAAACTTAATATTACTTAATATGGATTTGACGCTCCCCAACCCACCCCCATAGTACCCTTAAACTATCCTTAAATGAAAATATGTACATTCTTCAGATAATTGATCCTTCTAATCATTTCAGTCTAGTGGAATGTTTATAAACATTTGTCAGTTAATTAACGTTGGTTTAAAGAAATTCTATTTCTTTAAATAATTCTTTTTTCTCGAAAATCTTTTCGAAAATCATTTACAACTTTTTTCTGATACTGGTAGAACAATCAGATTTTTTGAGAAAATAACTTATAAATTTCATGTTTGAGATATCTAATAAACCCAAATTTGTTTAATAACCCAAAATTCTATTTGTTTAAACTATCCTTGTTAGCAATTCACCTAAAATTATTTTTTAGAAATCGGTCTTGCCAACTGTTATTCTCAAGTGACGTCATTTTTATTTTGGGATGATTTCCATTGTTTAAATAATACAATATTATTCGCTTTCAATATCATTTATTCGAAAAAATTTAAATGATTTGTAATCCTTTTTCTCGGAAAATTGGGGAGTTATATTTCTTTTTAAAATGTAAAATTTGCTAACGTCAACAAATTTTATTATTTATATTTCTTTCTCCATTTCTTATTCTGATTTTCTACCACTATTCAGGATAATATTCATTTGTTGCTGTCTGGAATCTGTTCCCTGTACTCCATTTTGATGAAATATTGAAAAGTAATATTGTTTTATTATGCAAACAATGGTAGGTAATCATTCCAAAATATAAATGATGTCACTTGAGAATAACAGTTGGCAGGCCGATCTAAAAACATAATTTTATGCCAATTGCAAAAAGAAATTGATTTTGTTTAAACAAATGTGGGCTTATTAGATAATATAGGCCAGATATCTAAAACATACAATGTATAAGTTAATTTCACAAAAAATACATTTTTACTATAATTAGAAACAAAAGTTGAAAATAAATTATAATTAATGTTTAAACAATAGGAAGAATTTGTTTAATGAATAATGAATAATTTAATAATAAATAAACTCTAAGATAATAAACTGCCATTTTGAACTCTGAAAACAGAATTTAGACGGATTTTCGAGATAAACGAATTATTTCAACATATAGAATTTGTTTAAACAAATGAAAAATTAACTGACAAATGTCTATAAACATTCCACTAGACGTATAGTAACGATTTCTATGAGAAAAGAATAGAATTAAATGATTAGAACGGTAAATTCCCTGAACAATGTAAATTTTTTTAATTTGGGTTGTTTTTAGGACACTGTGAGGGTAACTTTAACATAAATTTTCCCGAACAATTATTCGAAAAATTAACCCCGACAATTATTCGAAAAATACCAAAAAAGTCCTATTTACATGGTAATTTGAGGCATCGATACGCACCATAAGAAATCTAAATTTCGAAAAAAAACTTCTATTAAAAAACGTCTACTTTTTTTGGACTCGGAAACGATTTGGGGAGGATCGTTGCTTTCTACATAAAAATAACCACCCTAGTGTCTATAAGGGAAAGAGTGCTATGTAATAAACATAATTCCAAAATACGGAAGGGGAGGGAGGCAGCATCCCCCCTTGCGTTTACCTTAATAAGCTTTTCTGAGCATTTTCTTTCTTTATCAACAACTTCAGTGCCTAAGCTATCTTCAAGCATGTATGAATTGCCGAAATGACCGGCAAATAATTATTAATGAAACTAGTCATGATAAACTAGAAGGAATTTATATTGATTTACTCTGCGTAGAAAAACAACTATTCTGGTTACCATATTTAAAAGCGAATAATAAGCCGGTTTTTAAATAAACAGACCGTTTGAGAGTCTGTCAAAATATAGACAGCTATGTAGACTAAAAAGTTAAATAGGTAATTTTTCTTGTTAGTTAACATCTCTGGTATAGGTTAATAAAATAATATAGCTACTAATAAAAAGTAGCTTATCTTATGGGAAAACAAAACTTTTTATAAGCTTATCTTAGTAATACAAAGTAAAAGGTTATATAAAAATCCGAGCATATATCCAGGATTCTCCGAGGTTTTGCTATTTTTAAATCTAATTGCAGTTGAGTGCTTTATAAGCTTGCACAGAAAATACAAACATGGCATATAAAAGTCCAAAGACGGCTGTGCAGAGTTAAAACGATTTCCGGCAATATGTTGGCCAGTTTTGTAGCTGATAATTAATTATAATAATTATGTACGACTTTTATGAGTATAAGATGAAAAGAGAGCACAGTTGTTTTAGTTAAAGTCATCATTATTGCGATTTTAGACAATAGACTGCAAGTAAGACTAAAGTGAACCTCAACGACATCCACACAACTATTGATAATGTAAAAACATTAATAAAAGTGATACTGATAACATATACACACAATAAGACGGGCCAAATTCTATTAGCACGCAACAAAAAATAAAATAGGACAGAGTTAAACGCTCAAAATCATGTTTCATCCGTCTAAAACCCGAAAACATCCCAAAAACATACAAGAAAACCCCGAACCAACCCATCAAAACTCAAATCCTTATACGTACAATACAAACAAAGCATCATAATTTATTCAAACCGCACCGCGCAACAGGCAAGCAAACATATTCAGACCTGGAGCGCTTGGCGTTTGTGCTCCTTCACCCAAAAAAACGGTCCAAAGTATTGGCAAAAATAAACTCACCGGTTAGCGGAATAATAACAGATTCCTCCTGCGTATTTGTCACAAAGTCGCTGGTAGGCACTCAAACGAAGATGCAGGTAACAACAAACAGTCCAAAACGAACGAAATGGCACCAAAATATTCAAATAACCGACGCGCACATGCAGGACCATCACACTGCTTTGTTGTCATACAGCGAGGCTTTGTTTGTATCGACAACAGCCAATCACGTGGCGGCATCTCTGGAATTTCCACCGCGCTAGTCAAGCTGTCAACCGTACGCTGAAAATATTAAATTAGGATTTGTTATTAATCGCGTGAAGTTAATATTGCCTGTTAGATGTTTGTTTTTAGTTTGTTATTTGCGATAATTTGTATAGTACAACGGGGTTACTCTTTTTTGTAAATTATTAAGTGTAAAATTGTGGTTATGTATCGGTATTGACAACACCGGTTGTTTTTAATGCCCCTTCCAAATGATTGCAGCATATTTATGTGGTTGCTGTCAAAATATTGATGAAATTACTAAAATAGTGTATATACACGTGTTTGGACATGGAAGTTAGCAAAATATTAGATCTACGTTTCCAACTGACTCATTGGAAAACCATAAATAACTGTCGATTTCGTGTTCAGGAAATGACTATTTCCAATAACCAATAAAAATGAATTCTATTAACTTGAGGTCACTACAACAGAATCTAATTTATAGATGTTACCGATTTCGATTTAAAGGAACTTACAAAATAATCTATTTTGGAGAATTGTCAATTTTGGGAAATTAATGCCAAAAACGATCATTTAAAAAAATTATGTTTTGGATAGTAAAAATATCACACTTTCGATAGTTATTGTTGATTTTTGATTCTAGTATGATTTATTTAAATAAGGAATTGAATAAATGGAGGTTTGCTGTATGTGAAATATTTTTTTAATTTTAATCTCTTTTATGCGAAACTCATGCGAAACAATTCATAAAATACCATAAAATATCTAGTTGCTACGACAAAATTCAACAATAGCACAAATGTATTGATTCTTCTATTCATGCAGCAAGTTTTAGTCATTGTAAACTGCTACTATAAATTGAACAACCGGACGGTTTAATATCATCCAAGAATTACTTTTTTTAGTATCATTCGAAAATTTAATAAAAGTTTTTATTATTTATTTACGCAATGTTCTAAATTATCTAAAGAATATTAATAAGTCCTTGGGTTGCTTGTACTGGTCTAACGCCTTAGCCAGCTGAATCGTCAGTTCTATTTATTTATTTAAGGGAGAAGTTTATGGGAAAGTTCCAATTACTACAAATAACAAAAACAAGGAGTGCTTTGGTAGAAATGTCGTATTATGTAGAAATGCTAACAAAACGCCACCTTATTTTATTATGTTCACTGTCGTAGTTGTAATATTCCCATACATTTCTTCCTCATTCTGTGTCCATAGTAACAAATCTAATGGAGTTAAATCAGGCGATCAATTTATAGTCTTTGATACAGATTCTTTAAACAATTAGAGTGGCACATAAACTATTAATTCTTTCAGATTGAAGAAAAAATGCACTAAGAAAAACAGAAATAAAACAGACACACATTTTCATGGAGGTATACTAAGAAATTCTTTCTCAAAAAGATAGCTGGTCTTCAATTATTGGAACATTTCTATATAACATGTACAATAGGGTGGTCCAAATTATACCTACCAAAATCTTCTTTTTTTGCTAGAGGGCAATGATCCCCCCCCCAATCTGTTCCTTTTCCAGAAATAAAAATTCCCCCCAAATTTGGGAAAAATCGGTTAACGTTAACACGTGCCAACGAGCACCTCAAATTTCCCATTTAAAATACATTGCAAAAATGTATCTTTTTTCCTTTTTTTTCACGTTTTTTCACGTATTTAGAAAAAAGTTGCGGGAAATAATCAGAAATTGTTTAGAACTCCCTAAGAAACAAATCTACAACCACTATTTTTTTTTCACCATTCCCCACCCTCCCCTGCAGTACATAAATATGAGGCAAAATTTTCTCCAAATTTACAATTTTACAATGTTACGTGTTTTTTATTTTTGTTTGCATAAATTATTATTAATGGATTACTGACATGTCCCTTTGTCATTTATGAACTAATTTCAAATTGTTTAAACAATTACAAATTGTTTAAGAAAATATTTAATGTAACTGACTCATTTTTATATTTTTTGCAGAAATTATTGGAATATTGGCATTTTTGTCATTAATTAACTAATTTGCAACTGTAAACAAAAATATACAATCTTACGGACAAATTTTTACTATTTTTTGCTGAAATTATTATTTAATTAATGGATTTTTTTGTCATTTATTAACTAATTTGCAATTGTATGCAATGTCATGGACACATTTTTGTATTTGTTGCAGAAATTATTATTATATGAAACACTGGATTTCACAGTTTTTTTTTATATAATAATGTATGTATTTGCTTCCTACTAATAATAATGAATAAATAAATAATAACTATTAATAATAAATAAAATTCCCGATAATTTGGTGATCATAATGATTAATCAAATATATGGTTTTACGAAATTCTCTAGAACCTAACATTCTCAATGACGCAATGTGCAAACACACAAGTCGAAACAGCTAACAACGAAATCAAAATACCGTAAGCAGTACAAGCTAAGCAATATAACATTAGGGCTGTTCGAGTGATCAAAAAATTCAAGTCTCGAATTTCAAGTCGACTACAGCTAGTTTCTTACGGAACCGAACCAAACACGATTATTTGAGTTGTCTCGCATTTATTCGAGTCTCGATATCAAAGTCGAGAGCTTTTCTTTATATGGAACTGTCGTAAAATGAATAGAAAAATATGTACGTAACTTTGTATATCATTGTTTAAACAAATGGTATGTTTAAACAAGTGCAAATTAGTTTATATATAATAAAAATATACAAATAAACTAATAGTAATTTCTG
This sequence comes from Melinopterus prodromus, assembly GCA_964023965.1. Classification (NCBI taxonomy): domain Eukaryota; kingdom Metazoa; phylum Arthropoda; class Insecta; order Coleoptera; family Scarabaeidae; genus Melinopterus; species Melinopterus prodromus. Next base: position 4,957,568 of record OZ030392.1, read on the forward strand.
CAAGAAAATAGAAAAATATGTCAGTAACATTGTATATTTTTGTTTAAACAAATGGTATTTGTTTAAACAATGCAAATTAGTTAAGAAATGACAAAAAATGCCAATAAACTAATAATTTCTGCAAAAAAATATAAAAATGTGTTCGTAACATTGTATATTATTGATTAAACAATTTGTAATTGTTTAAACAAATTGAAGTTAGTTCATAAATGACAAAAGGACATGTCAGTAACCCATTAATAATATATTATGAAAAAAAAAAAAACACGTAACATTGTAAAATTGTAAATTTGGAGAAAATGTTGCGTCATATTTATGGTATTGCAGGGGAGGGTGGGGGTGGCGAAAAAAAATACTGGTGGTGGATTTATTCCTTGGGGACTTCTGAACAATTTCTGGTAATCTCCCGCAACTTTTGTTCTAAATACGAAATAAGAAAAAAAAAAGGGAAAAAATATGCATTTTTGCAATGTATTTTAAATGGGAAATTTGAGGTGCTCGGTGGCTCGTGTTAACGTTGGCCGATTTTTCTCAAATTTGGGGAGAAACATGTGTGCTTTTTTGTTTAAACTTGAGCACGAGAGAAGTGAAAAATCGTACTCGATTTTTATAAACCTGTTTACAACCATTATTACATAAAAACATACAAAAACATAAATGCTAATCAATAGACTCCATATTTTAAAATATTGTAAAATATTGGACAATTGCCAAAACATCGTATGTGTTGTTTTTGTCCGTTGCCATTGGCTGCTATGAAGCAAAATTCGAGGTAATTATTCATTTGCAATTCATTCCAGATGGTCCAATTTGGCGGAATTTGCGTGTCGCTCCATAAATTATTGAAGAATAATTGAATTTTTAAAATTACGCGGCTGCAAAATCCGACCCTCCCAACGGTAACGTAGTTAATCCGATTTTTTTGCGAGTATATATACACACAAATGGTTTTGCCTGTTGTCAGCAATAAAATTATTTATATTTCAATATGATGTTTTTTAATCACGTCAAAAACGTATTTTAGTGATTTTTTGGAATACATACAGCACCACAAGCGTCACTGCAATGTTTGAAACGTAACCAGTTTAAGGTTTCGCCTGTTATAAATTTACAGCATCAAAAACTTTGTAACACAAAATTTGTTGTTTCTAATGCTGGTACCATCTTCAACATCATTCAAAGCTTTGCAGTGTGCAAACTGTGCTTTTCCGGATATTAATTCCTTGTCAAAAGTTGGCCTGCTACGATTCCGCTGTATACCCTTAAAATACTTTACCCTCATTTTTAACACGTGTTAAAGTAGTCGAGTTTTTACATTTTGTCCCTGTATTTTCTGTTTTAAACATTCTCCCTTCTTCACTAATCTTGTTGCCGAATTGGCGACATAGAGGCCCACGAAAATACTTGACTTAACATAAGCCTTCCTGACGTATTTAACAGTTTTGACTTCCGGAATATATCGGCATCTGCATAATCTTTAAGCATGGCAAAACTTGCAAGTTTTGTCTAAAATGTACATATGTCAATGTTAAAGTTAACTATCTTATGAACCAATTGTCCAAGTTTTATGATTTTTTCACTTATTTGAAGGATATTTCCTAAACAGCGCAGGATTGGTATTTTTTATTGAAATTTCAGGTTTGTGCATATACAGGGTGCAATAGTTAAGGTAAGTTTTTTGTCGAAACTTTAAGCGCTGTGTGGTGTGTACCTGATAAAACCATATGTATCAACTGGAATCAAACAAGTGCCGATCTCTTTTGGTCATTTTGATTTTCATGATTCACATCATTTTCTCTCTTAATAAATAAGTTAGAATAACATCATTATTAAACAAAGATATTGTTTGTTGACAACGAAAGGAGAAATTCTAAACAGTGAAACTCGTATATGCATAAAACTAAAATTTTAATAAGAAATAGTACCCCAGCGCTGTTATTTAGAAAATATCCATCAATTAAGTGAAAAAATATAAAAATGGGACAATTGCTTCAATAGATATTTAAATGTACATACATTTTAGGTGGATTTTTTGTACGCCGGTGTAGTTAGTAGAGGAGGTACGTGATAAGTTTTGTCCATGAGTAATTTTTTCTATTGAAAGAAGTTTAGTTTTATTTTTAAAAATTCTACCCAATGATACCACATAGCACGGTTTTAATATGATGAATCGATTTTGTTGAAACATAAGGTAAACGCCCCAAATTCAGACAGATTAATGAATTTTTGTTCATTGTACCCCATTTGTAACTGTAGAATTTATATTTATGTGGTGGTAATGACTATGTAAATTTTTTTTTAAACACATATTTCCTTCTAAGAATATCGGGCTATTCATTTTTAAAAAAAATGATGATAGTTATGTAATTTTCTTCTTTTTTATTAATAAAATTATAAACCCCTAACCACAACAAGTATTTTAGAACCTAAATACGTATTTCAGCAACTATGTTGCCATCTTCAGTAGTTAGCCCTTCATAGTATCTTTACTGGATATTGTCCAAGCAAATCACTAGTGGAAGTGACGTCCATGTTAAAAATTACCCTATATATACCCATTTGTTGTTCACAATGAATTTTGATCATTGAAGCGTAAAAAACAAGTTTTAATTAAAGCAGGTCAAACAATGGCGAACTAGGTATAGGACCCCTGTCTGAATTTATTAATTTATCTCTATTCAAGTGAATAAAGATACTTTCCAAGCTGTTTAGTTCCCTATTATTTGACACAGCTTTTACAAGTTTTAAGTCATCTACAACTACTTTATGACCTGTATCTAAAATATGTTGAGCCACACTAGATTTTTCAAAAGGATTATATTTAAAATGAGCTACATGTTCTTTGAACCTAGTTAAAATTGTTCTTCTAGTCTGGCCTACGTATTCTTTTTCACAGTCATGACATTTGATACAATATATACCAGATTTATCAAGTACATCTACCTTATCCTTTGGGTTTCCAAGAAGGTTTTTTATGCTATTATGAGTCGAATATGCTATACAGAGATTTTGTGATGTAAAAATACTTCTCAAACCCCTTGTATATGCACAATCGAACGGTATTTTAACATATTTCTTCTTTTCTACAGACAAAGTATTTAAAGTAGATATTTGATTTACATACATTTTTTGATTCTGCTTCTTAATCATTCTATCAACTATTTTCTCAGGGTACCCATTATGTATGACAACATTCTTAATAAACAATAATTCTTGCTGATATCTATCTGCGGACAATGGAAATTTCAATAACCTATTTACTAAACAACTAATAAAAGACATTTTTTGTTGAAAAGGATGCTGCGAATCATTAGGGATAAACCTGATTGTGTTAGTATCTTTCCGATACACGTCAATTTCTATTATATTTTTGCTATTCCTGACTACCAGAGTATCTAAAAATGGAAGTTGGCCGTTAACTTCTTGTTCTACAGTAAAGTTAATGGTGTTGAATTTAGAATTCAAAACGAGAAGAAAATCTTGAATACTGCACTTCTTGGTGTCAAAAATGGCGAAAATATCGTCGACATACCTAACCCAAGTCTTAGGGAAATATGGTGCTATAGACTTTACATTGGTTTCAAATCTGCTCATAAACAAGTTGGCAATAAAAGGTGAGAGACAGTTACCCATTGCAGTTCCCTCAAGTTGTTCAAAAAACTTTCCGTTTATTTGAAAACAATTTTGAAACATACAAAGGGCAGTCAATCTTACATATTCATCTATTTCTGACGGGTCAAATTTGTTATTGCTCAATAATTCCCTAAGAAACTCCAAAGTTTCCGGAATAGGCCACTAGGAAACAGTGAAGCAACATCAAATGAAATCAACAATTCGCCATCCTCTAATTTTACATTGTTAACCTTATTGATAAACTCCAATGAGTTATTAACAGAGAAGCTTGGTTGAGGAACAGGTAAATTGTTGAACTCATTCGATAACCATTTCGCTAACTGGTAAGTAGGTGAGTTAATACCTGATACAATAGGTCTCACTGATTTACCAGGTTTGTGAATTTTGGGAAGAACATATAATCTAGGTACAGTAGGATTGGAAACTTTGAGTTTAAATCTAGTTTGGCGGGTGATAAGATTAGGACAACTGGACAGCGTACTATTTATTTGACGGACTAGTTTGGGCAGTGGGTTTTTCTTGATTTCCTTATAAGGACCATTTTCAATTAAGTTATCAATCCTATCAAAATAATCCGCTTTATCCAGGATGACCACCTCTGTTTTATTAACAAATATTCTCCCCAAGCATTAGATAATAATGTTACAGAAGAACAGTTTATTTTTACTCTATTTCGGTGTTTCTGGCCAGAATAATAATTTTTTAATGGAGATGCATGAGATAGAACATTGGTAGAATAAGAAACGATTGTCGGTTGGTAAGTGTAATGTCAAATCAACAAACCGGATGTCCTAAAATAAAGTTCTCTTTAAAACAGGAAATAAACTGTTAATTAACAAAATGGACCAAATTACTGCTATCATATCAATAATTAATAAATAAAAAGAACAATATAATTTGAAAATCAGGCAAAAATCTTAAATAATAGAATAAGAGTTCAAAATTAATTTTGTATTCTAAAATAATATTATCCAGTACAAATTTACTCTGTACAAATATCCAAAGTTCAAATTATCTGTCCAAAGCTGCATGCCCACCAATTCCGAGTCTATTTAGTATTCCTCGCGTATATACAAAATCCCCCAGCGCATTAGTGCATACATAGACTACTGCAGTGAATATCATAATTGACGTACGGACATATACCGACCTAAACCTACGCAAAATAACAAAGTTACAGAGACACCTACGTAACGTAACGTAATGTCGTCTGTATAGGAATGATTCAGGTGTTTCTGGAATAAACGAAGTTATTAGTTTCAGGGTGGTTGCTATGGTTGCCGGAAACTCGGATGCTGTGACGTTAACTGGACTCAAAGCCGATACCCAATACCAATTATCCGTTATCGCCGTGTGGAACGGCAAGAAATACCGTAGTAGACCAATTGTCTTCCGAACAATGGGTAAGTAGCCAGCAATAACAATGTACCGCTGAGGGGTTCGATCTTGTTAACCAGGATCCGCCGATTTGCATTACAACCTGTCTTATTAGCGGAAATATCCAACATCGGGTTGTCTAAACGTGATAGGGTGGTTTGGTAGGGGTTTTGCGTGTGTTTACAAGGGATTAGAACTGAAGGGAATTGCTCAACTCCACTTAGTGCACGTTTTGCATAATCTGGTGTATTACGGTCTTATTATCGTTGGGGTTTGCTAATTTCTGAAAAGAATGGTGTAATTTAGATAATTATTGTTTGGATAAAGATTTATGTTTGTTGGAAGAAAACTCCTTTTAAAAACTGTTGGTTTTTGGGAGTTTTCAATAATGAAATAATCAAAAAATTAATATAATAATTTTGGCCAAACTTATGACGAAATTTCACCCATCTAGTAAACATGATACTAGCTTATTAGTCAAATAATGTTTTGCAAACTGTTACATACAAATGTCAAAAATTGCAGTTCAAGAACCAACCCAATGGTGTTTCTATCAGTTACGCTTTAGAATAAATATGGGTGCCTGGATATGAAACGAGACCAGTTGACCGAAATTGAGTTATAATAATAGTAATAATCCACGCTTTGACATCCCCCAACAGCTTTCGCCACTACCGGGGCATCGGCAGGCCCGAATTATCATTATTATGGCCCGCGTCTGTGGCACGTCTTAAGTTGTTTGACTTTCAGCATTCGCAGAGGAGTAAAGGAAAACCACAGAAAAACCTTTACTCTGAAAGCAGGATTACAAGATTTGAACGTAACAAACAAACAGACAAACAAACAAACAAACAACCAAACAGACAAACAACCAGTGAAGTTAATTATAAGCGTAGTAATTGCCCCGGAATATTTTATAACTTTATAATTATATTTTGTACCAAAATGTTTAAAAACTGCGGACATTTGTTTGTGCCACTGTATGCGGCAAAACTGTAATGAGCTAGAGCGTAGCGTGATATCGACTACTGGTCCCAACTGCACGCGGCTTTCAGATGAACGCATCTGATAAAAAACACAATAAAGAGGTTAATTAGCGAATAAAACATAAATGTGTATTTTCAACCAGTTTAACTTTATTTGCGATTATCTGCGTAACTAGAAACGGACAACTGGTCCCTTTTTACATCCACGGACACATATATGTGTGCGTTAGTTTACTGTTTATTGTTATAATGGGTTTGTTTTATAATATTTCACTCGTAAATGTGTTTAAATTAATTTAAAAAACAAAAGATCTAAATTAAACTTTTTACTCAGGATAATTATTTCCAAAAAATGCTAGGGATTATAGTGGGACAGCCTGTATATGCGACGCCTACAATTTGCCCCTGGTATTCAATGTTGACACTAAAGTCAGGAATTTTGAGGGTTACTATACGGCTATTTTGAAGTATTTTTATTAATAATAAATAATTATGTTTTGACTATTAGAAATTGCGTGATTTCCTAAAGTTATTTTATTAAATTTTATTGTTTAGTTAATACTTGTGGCAGGGATTTTCTTTTCTCAAATTTGAAAGGGCTAAATATGTTTTGTGGCTCACAAAATAAAGAATTGTTGACGACAAAAAGAAGGATCATAATATCCACAGCTGATTAAAATCTTCACAGTAACTCCATTATTTTGAAAAATTTGTTTTGTTTTATTGACTTGTATTAGGGCTTCCAATCCTGGACAAAATACTGACAAAATACTGACGAAATACTTACAAAATCTTTAATCCCGAAATCCCGGGATTGATTCCGGGATTCATGAAAAAACCCAAAAGTTACGGGATTAAAACGCCTGGGATGCCAAAAGTTACCAAATCTAGTCAGTAAGAAACGCCTAAAATAAATTTGACAATATTTTTACCCTGAAACTTGATCGATGTTTTCAAATTTTACCTTACAAGTAGAAAACCAAAATTTATCAGTAATAAACAAATATTGAAACTCCATTAAGATAATAACTTGCTCTTCCATCTTAAATTTTCGTTCTTGTAGAATGTTTCAAGAATAGTCACGGCAAAAGAAATTATTTAATCGAGCTAAATTTTCCATTTTTTATATTAAGTCCAATAAATAAACTGTTGCATTTTAAATAAATCGATTATTGTTTACAAAATATAATTACTTGTATACCCAGTTCTAAATGCGTCTTCAAGCAAACCGTTATATATTGTTCAAAATTGATAAAATATTCACTGAAACTTCTTAGAATATTAAATATTCAATTTCTTGTCATGAACAAAACAAATATATTACTTGTAGGTCCTTCGGTTATGTCAAATATAGCCCAACCCATATTATAAAATACATTTTTACAGTGCACTTTTTGACACAACTTTTCACTAAAAAAAAAAGCGATAATTGTGCGACGAAAAAAATTTCAAAAACGACCATATTACCGCTGTCACGGCTCAATACAAACTCGAGATGTTTCAACCGAGACGCGATCTATGGCGTACATGCACTCTATGATGGAAAAACATCGTACCTAAATATTTCGTTAGTTTAAGGTAAATTTCTTAAACTGGAAGAAACTTGAAAATCGGAACAAGAAATGACATCGTTCGTTCGATTGGAGTGAACCATCGAAAGATTAATAATAAATCATTTTTGGTACAATTTGGGTTTCATTTTACAGTTAAATATATCGAGATTAATTTATATCTTTGTTTTCTTCTTATTTTCAATATTTTTTTGTATTGTATTTTATACCTATTTACAAATTTCATTATCTGTAGTACATCATTGAATACAGATAAAGAAATCCGCCACTAATTTTTACGTTTATGTTTTTGTTTCTGTTTTAAATGAAGCCTGTATTTTCTGTTGAGGTAGTAAATAAAAAGACTCAAACAAGCTGAAAATGATGTTTGGCTCCATATTGATTTATAGCTACTTCTTGCAAAATCTGTTCCTCCTATTATAGCAACATGTTGGTATAAACGAACATTTTATCCTTGATACTTAATTTAATCAGATATAGCGCCTATTCATTATCCATTCACAAAGTTATTCATAATAATATAATAATGCGTATTCTATTCCTTCGTTTTCCTCGCTTTGAACGTATCTCAGACAAATGTTGGTGATCTGATAGAGAGTCAGCTAATTATATTGAGAGTATAAACCACACACACAAAAAACATAAACTACCCCAAAAACCATTCAATGCGGATATGCGGTAACAGAATTCCGCCCATAAATCAAATATTTCCGCCCCTATTTCCGAGCGTGAACTCGATTTCGTGCATTTTCAACTAATTCAACAACTTATTATTAGATGGTTATCGCAACACAACGTTCGCTCGCAAAACAGCATAAATTTACCATGCCTTCCAAGGTTACATATACACAATCGAATCTTAAATGAAAATTTGCACGATATCCCAACATACCTCCTAAATATTCCGTTTTTGTTTTGTTTTTCGGTTATTTTATTGCTTGTTTTTAACGTGTCTTTCCTTTTCTTTAAATTATTTTTCTTTGTTTTCGTCCTTTTTATGTGAGTTTACAACACACGTACTTTTCTTTCTCAATGTTTAATTAACTATTACAATTAATTATATCTATTATATCTAATTTAAATATTAAGAAATACTTTCCCGAACAGAAATGTCTGTACTACAAATTATTTAACATTAATAACATTATGTTAGCCGACGTTCTATTACGTGGTATATAGAGACAAATATCATTAAAACTACTGTATATTCATATACAGTTGGTATACATTACAAATTAAACACCTGAAATCTCAGTCCTCTTAACTGAAAGCGCAGTATTGCATTTAGTACTTTCTGGCAATGAAAAGTACCATAATACTGCCACGTACAATGGTTACTGGCGCTACTGTCACCTGAATATATATAGGATTATACGACCCAGTTTCCCAACTTCGCTGACACAAAGTGAATTTCTACTCGTAGCCTTCGGGGAGAGAGTAGAACGCAATTGTCTAGACGGTTTGTATAGTCCAAAAGTCACGTATCCTTTTAGCACAAAGAAATAAAACGAACTCTCACGGTTAATTTGCCCAATCTGCTGTTAAAACTACGAAAGCAGGTGGGAGCGGGATATGGAATTATAGGATTTGTGGAGCTGGAAAGTTTTGCTGCAATTGGATTTGCTGATGCATAAAGAAGTTTCAGGTGTAAAGGTCACGTGCTGATAGACAACAAAAAAGAAAATTTTCTGGTAATTCACAGTCGTGAAACAAAAGCATTTGCTAGTACGTCTGCCGATATATTGTCGACAGCGGAAGACGAAGGAATTATAGTGCATGGGTTTGCAGACGGGATATGGAAGAACACAGATTACACTTCCGTTGTATGGGATCACAGTACCTACTTCTGAAGAAATATACTAACAAAGTGGTTGAGTTTGCCGTGAAACTTTCCTATTATCATGCCTGTGAGTTTTGGGAATCAGAATCTGGCAACATGACAATTGTATCGAAGTACATACAGACAACTGTACTACGAACATGATGGGTCAGCGGGAGAAATAGTGGAGTCTACCAAAGACATATTCCGCGGGGCTGTGGGTTGGAGCACTGGGTCCGATGCGGCTTGTACATTGAAAAGAATCGACAACTTTCTATGTTTTACCAATCAGAAGACATCCAGACTGTTGATAATATGTACAAGGCTGTGTAGACCAAATTCTATCATCAGATCAGGACGAATGAAAATCCCAGCATATGTACAGCCCTGCGGGATCACAGTGTTGATACAAATGCGAAAAATCGAAGCCGAGAAAACTCTAAATGAATTCAATAAAACTTGATAAACATGTCGATAATGCCACCAAGCCGATTTACAACAACTTGTCGTCGAGAGAGTTGCTAGAACGTGTTTGGGGAGGAGAAATTCAAAACAACAACCTAAAGCTTCAATTCTACTGTCTGGCGTCTGGCACCCAAACATCATACACTATATTTTCAGGAAAAAGTACATTTTAATAATTTTGTAAGTGTGAACGGTGCCCTGGTGTTACGACCTCGGTAGCTCAATTGGTTAGAGCTCCAGACTTGAAATTGCGGAAGTTCATGGTTCAAATCCAGAACAAAATTATTTTTCCAAAAAATGTATCCTCACCTGCCTAAATTATCATCATTCGCATCTTAGAAACGTGTTTATTTCTACGTGGAAGCTTTATAAAGTTTTCTTTTTCGCCTCCATTTAGGGGATATTGCTTCCGCATTTAAATTATAACCTGCATTGGTCGTTATTGGTATGCAGTACCACGACGAACTGCCTAAATGCCCTCAGACCACGGTACAAGCTAAAAATATAAAGTTATTTGGGTTCACGCGTGCAATAATAAACAGTTCAACTTCACACCGCAAAGTTCTGCAGCGCCGTCATAATATTATTGCGGGTGTTTTATGCACTGTTGACATGCAATCAGCTTTATTGCACCTCGACTACCTACCTACCTACGTGTTTACGTATGTTATGCATATTATGCAGGTGCTCGGCGCAAACTTACAATTTGTTCGTATTTTTTGCATTATTTAAAACTTCTGTGTGCACGCGCTCCGTGCGAGTGATTGTTATCGAGCCACTGGTATTATTGCTTAGCATATAAAGTAAACGCCTCAAATTGAGATAGGTTAAGGATTTTTTGTTACAATTGTAACTGAAGACTAAATAAGACACTTGTGGTGCATTATTTCGAGAAATATAAACATTCAAGTAAATGTGTTTGTGTTTTAAACATTCTTAAATAATATTTATTATTATTTCTTATTTCTCTAGAATGATTTTCTTTTGTGCTTTATTCGTTTTAATTAACAAATATTCTCTCCAAGCATTAGATAATAATGTTACAGAAGAAAAAGTTAATGTTAGAAAATGTTGCAGTTCTTTTTTTACATTAAAGAAGCTATCATTACGATATGCTTTTAATATACAGGATGTTCATTTTATTATGATAATTTAGTAAGGTTTTCGTTTTCAAATGGAATACCCTGTATATTTTTACATTTATAATTGTAAGACTAATTCTAAACATTTTTATTGGAATCATTTTTTATAAGTTTCATAATTTTTTAGTTATAAGCAATTAATCAAAACTCCTGAACTTCAAATTAAGAATATTTTCCTACATACATACCAATTTATCTTAACCAAACGGATAAACTATTTTTTCTCGTTTGGTACATTAATTTTATTAAATTTAGAAACTTCGGACATGTTACATCCCGTATTAGACAATTTTTGCCTGCGACAGTTGGTGTCTACTCAAGTGACTACTGGTAGCGACATTGTGGTTACGTATTTACTTGACAATTTACTTGATTTGCAAGCGATATCGCCAATCATGCAAAACTGTGAGTTACCAAAAACTGCCTGCAATAAATTGATTTTATCAGTACACTGTTTTGGAAACTACTGGAAACTGTTTTAGAACTAAACAACATTTGGTTACAACAAGATGGTGCCCCGCCCCAGTACGGTGTCCAAGTGCGAAATTATTTCAATTCATTTTACCGCAGAGCTGGATTGGAAGGAGAGGATCCATTGAATGGCCACCTAGGTCGCCGGATTTGCAAATATTGGATTTTTCTATTTGGGGACACCTAAAGTCCAAGGTTTACACCAATAGTCCCCAAAATGTTGATACGTTGAAACAGTGGATAGTGGACGAAGTTTAAAGTATTACTGTCGAACATTTAGGAAACTGTTTACTGGAATTTGTTGATAGGTTGCGACATTGTCAAGCCGCTCAGGAATAGCTGTTTGAAAATTTAATTTAATTACTTTGTTATTTTTTCTTGAATTTGTTATTATTTATAAGTTCTGTCAAAATAAATGTTTTGGAGTTTTGATTAATTGCTGATAACTAGAAAATGATGCGATGTACAGGATGTTCCATACTTCCATAATAAAATAAACATTCTCTATATTAAAAGTATGTTTAAGCAGAGCTTGTTTAAAATATATTTTTTTCGGTTGGAGAATTATGTAGGTGTTTGAATTATGTAGGTAAAAAACTTTTGTTTGAATTTTTTTTGAAATTTACTGCCGTTGGAGAATTATATGGGTGTTCCGGTAATTTTGGCTAACCGTGTATAATAAGAGTAGTACACCGTATTATTATGAAAATATAAAGCATTTTTAGTCAGCCTAAATATATATTATTAGGATTTTCTTAATTACTGTTCGAATTGCAGTTACCTTATAACGAAAAAATCTACTTTTAGCATAACACATGTTTCTCTATTTCAAGTTGTTCTAATAAATCCAAGTTTCAGTTTTTATTGCATTTGTGAGAAAAAAAGGTAAGAAGGAAAAACTGTAGGTGCATTGTATTCTATGTTAGAATAAGTTCTAGATTATGTTCCTTTATCTGTTTTGCCAAGGAAGAGCAAGAAAAGTTTGATTTTTTACTAGTTATTGTCTGGTTAACAATGTTGTTTTCTTTGTTGCAGAGATGCAAAGAACGCCATCTGTTGATCCGCTGAGCAACATCGGCACTGACCCTTCTCACACTTCGACTAACAGTGAGCCCTCCAACCCTGTAGAATACCCTCAGACCAGCTCTACGGTGAGTATAATAGGCACATGTGACGATATGACTTATTTTATATAAAATCGATTTTAAAAAGAGAGGTGGAAAACACCTGGGGAAAACTATCAATCATATCCCGGGAATAGAAAATAGAAATTCTTTGTGCTCCTCATTGTTTTATTGTATTATTATTATTATTGTTTTCGTTGTGGTTTTTTAACTATTTTAATGTTATTATCAAATTCAAATTCACACAGGTTTTGGAGGAACTGTTTAAAATATACAATAGCATTAAACGGTACAAATGAATGAAATTAATTAACACCATTCGAACACGATAATCCAGTAATCTATTTTACGAATTGTCTGTATATCCAATTTCGTTAATTTGATTCCAACTAGTGTGCGAAATTAGTTTTAAGCCTATAGCGTACGTGCGATGAAGCTATTGATGCGTAGAACAACGTTCCAGGTTTAAATTCAATCATTGCTCCAATTATAACAGAACAGCGCGCATTTCATATCAATCTATAACGGTAATCACTAATCAACGTCGATTTGTCGATTTGAAATCATAGAGGACAATTCTGGCATGACAAAGAAAAGAGTTATGCCACACTGCGTTTCGATATGAACAATTACATCAGTTAAATGGTCACAACATCTGCTAACAGCTGCTAACAATTTTTTAAATTTTGATAACCGACCCACGGACATTGTGATCAATTTTATGTAACACAATAGTTTTTGACTAATGTAATAATTGAAATATTAATGTTGTTATTGCGTATACGAAATTCTATATAAAAAATTCTATACGTTTTTTTTACTTTATCATACGCAGTATGATATGAGACGGGATATGGAAGAAGACTGATTACACTTCCGTTGTATGGGATCACAGTACCTACTGATGAAAAAATATACTAACAAAGTGGTTGAGTTTGCCGTGAAACTTTCCTATTGTCATGCATGTGAGTTTTGGTAATCAGAATCTGGCAACATGACAATTGTATCGAAGTACATACAGACAACTGTACTGCAAACATGATGGGTCAGCGGGAGAAATAGTGGATTCTACCAAAGATATATTCCGCGGGGCTGGGGGTTGGAACACTGGGTCGGACGCGGCTTGTACATTGAAAAGAATAGACAACTTTCTATGTTTTACTAAACAGAAGACATCCAGACTGTTGATAAGATGTACAATGCTGTGTGGACCAAATTATATCATAAGATCTGGATGAATGAAAAACCACAGCATATGTACTGCCCTACGGGATCACAGTCACAGTCAAACATCCCTTTATCGTTTGATGAACCAGAATACTTTTCTTTTCAGGAAAAAAACATTGTCAATTCTTATGTGAAAAATCGATAATTAGACTTTGACAAACCACTATTTCCTCAAATATAAATATTTTTATTTTCTGGTTCATCAAACAATTATAACTACTTATGTTAATATAATATTTCTTTACCAATATTTTTTTGTAGATACCTGAAAAGCTATACAATATTTGCGCCAAATTTAGCATCGATTTATTGCATAGTCTCGCCAAACTGTGCCTTTCAATGAAATGAGGGATGTAATAAAAACTCTAAAGAATTCTGCTAGCACAGACTGTTATGGCCTAAATGTCAAGATATTAAGACAATGATGAACATCCTAATATATCCACTAACGCATCTATTCAATGCCTGTATTGAGCAGAATTATTTTCCTAAAGCCTTAAAAATATCAAAAGTCATTCCTATCCAGAAAAAGGGCACAACAGAGAACTGCAATAACTACAGACCCATATCCTTAACACCCATACTATCAAAACTCTTTCAAAAAATACTAAAGAACCAGTTATACCTACACTTTGAAAATAATGATCTTTTTACTGACTCTCAATATGGATTTAGGCACGGCAAATCGACTAGCATGGCGATAGAGGCACTAATAAGTAAAATTTTTGAAAACTTTGAGAGTGGTCATCATGCAGTAGCTTCTTTTTACGACCTCACAAATGCTTTTGATTGCGTACCGCATGAAATATTGTTAGAGAAACTTAAATACTACAATATTAATAACTCCAGCATCCAGTTAATAAAATCATATCTTAGCGATCGGAATCAAAATGTTAAAATTGGAAATAACACGTCAACAAAACAACAATGTATATATGGAGTCCCACAGGGTTCTGTTCTGGGCCCGATTTTGTTTCTAATTTTCATAAACGACATTCAGAATGCAAGCCCTCTTTCAAAAATTGTTCGGTTTGCCGATGACACAACAGTAGTCAATGGAGGAGATAACTACGAACAGCTTCTCCGAACGTTAGATGAAACCGACAATAACAAGAAGGAATGGTTCTCCTCAAACAAACTGCACATCAATCTCGACAAGTGTATGTCCTTACTGTTTACTCTGCGGCATCTTGAGAACTGTGATGACGGTGAGTGTGTCAGATTTCTGGGAGTCTTAATAGATTCCAAACTAAAATGGGACAATCACGTTGATTCAGTCTCAAAGAAACTTGCGAAGGTAATATATTTCTTCAGAATACTGAGAGAAACAGCTTCACAAGAATATCTAGTGGTTGCATACTTTGCATTGTTTCATTCTATTATGACATATGCAATATTTAATTGGGGACACAGTAGCCACTCCAACAAAAAAATTTCATTACAACGCCGCTGTATAAGAGTAATACGCGGTAAAAATTATAGAGATGATCGTCGGGATCACTTCAGGGATGTTAACATTCTAACTTTGCCATCGGTCTTTATATTGGAGTGCTTGATGTATGCGAAGATAAATTCAGCAACCTTTGGTCCAGTTGACTCATTTCACTCTTACTCCACACGGACAAATCACCAGTATCGCCAGCCTTTTCTGAGACTCCAGAACTCGCGTAATGGAGCCAATTATTGGGCTTTGAAATTTTTCAATGTTCTTCCGGCTGTAACTAGGGCTTACTCTCCAAAAGCTTTTAAGTCAGTCATGAAAAGGTATTTATTACAGAAATGTGTGTATAATTTTGATGAATTCCTAAATAGTAATTTTGCTGATCTAAATTTAGTTTAACTAATTTACATTGTTTTCTGTTTCTTTCTTTGACTTGTGTAAACATTTATATGTATATAACACCAATAAAGATTATTATTATTATTATTATTATTATTATTAATAAAGAAGTCTAAAAAAAGCGGTAATTTTACAGGAAAAACCCGGAATCCCCCTTAATCTATCCCAGGTGTAACCTCGGTAGCTCAATTGGTTAGAGCTCCAGACATCCACTCCCGCTGAATTACAACTGACATAACCTTACATTCTCTTGTTTCAGGTGCGTGGTGTAGAAATAGGAATAGTGTTGCTAGTCCTTCTAGTATGGGTGGGCGCAATAGCCCTCTTTTTCAACCGTTGGGGTAAAATCCGTATGCTCCTCCCGTACCAGCCAGACTATAAACAGGAGCAAATGAAAGTACCCGGCACCGCCGCTTGCGCCGCTGCCGTCGCAGCTGGCAATACTTGCACACATCAATCGCGGGAAAGGGTTTGCTCGCAGGTGAGTAAAGGGACCTTTCCCTTCTGTGAACTCCCCAAGTTACCCAATTCAAACCCGCATCAATATTTCACCGGCATTCCGAACCCCGCCGAACCCTTTGAAGCTTTGGCGAGACGCCTCCCCCCGCCGACCCAACGAAGTCCCGTGTATAATTTAAAGTTTTATTAAAAATCCAATTATGATTTGTAGGCAACGGTGCGATTATTTCTCGAGCTTATTATATACGATGTGGTTGGTTTTAATCACGAACTCGTGTTGAATAATTTAACAGGTCTAAGAATATAGAGCTGGACTGAGATTTATGTCGGTTTGTCGAGTTCGATGATTACGACACGTATTTTATGGATTTAACTTGAAATAATTGGATTTTTCTTGATGAATTAGCGCAATAATATATATTTAGAAACGTCGGATTCCGGCACCTCCACCAAATGTTATACGTAAAAAATGCAAGCGTTTTTTGTGTTTTTGAATTCTTGTTTAAATGGAAATACTTTATTAAATTAATAGCAATGTTTTACTTCCAAAATGGCAGAAAGTGTAGTTAGAAAGGCAAAACAAAGTAAATATTGTACGCTACAGTTAGATGAAAGTACCAACATAAGTTATTTTGATCAATTATTAGTATTTAATTGTTTTGAGATTGTAGAGGAAATTGCAGTGGAATATTTATTTTAGGAACCTCTGCCCGAAAGAAGATCTGGTGATAAATTTAAATAATTGTATGTTTAACAATTCCATTCCATGGAAGAAATTTATTGGTGTCTGCACTGATGGAGCTCGGGCTTTAATAGAAAAGAATCGCGGCCCTCATAAAAAAATTAAATCAGTAGCTCCAGAAGCTCAATTCACTCACTGCAAAATCCATCGGGATTTTCTAGTAGCAAAATCTATACCAGACAGACTAAAAACAGTTTTGGGTCAAGCAATAAAAAGTCTCTTCGTACTTAAATCAGAAGTTCAAGTTTTCCATGCAGAAGCTAATTTCGACTTCAAATATTGTTTCTTTGATTAATTGTGGATAGTCCGGTTAGCATATTTAGCTGATATTTTCGAAAAGTTGAATAATATAAATTTAGTTTTGCAGGGAGAAATGGTCGTTTATTGTTATTGTTTATATTATTATTTCGTTATTGTAAAATTAACGAAAAAAGTTAATAAAAATAAATGTAGTTTATTGTCAGCATTAGAAGGCTTTCTTGAACAAATCATCATCATAATGACCAAGTATAACAGTTATTTTCCAGAAAACTATGACAATGGAAATTGGATCAGAACTCTAAAAACTATGAGTATACTAGATAACTTCACTGCCAAAGAGAAACAACAATTGATAGAAACTTCCTCAGACTGATTGACAATTTTAAGATTAATACACACCAATGTTCAGATCCAGAGGAAGAATTATTTTAAAGAAATTGCAGATTAAGATATTAGATCTTTAATGCCTTTTTGCACCACCAATTTATGTCAAATATAGTTGTCATCAATATTAATTTAAAGGACAAACATAGGGCAAAATTAGTTATTGAGGAAAATTTGAGCTTGAAACCAACTTTCAATGAGCATGAAATTTAAAAAAATGTGATTTGCTTTTGTATACCAAATGAAGTTTTGTTATATAATTTTTACTGTTAGACTATTGTCTTTTTAGAATTTTTATTATGTAAACTGTCGTTAAAAAGTGATTAGTTTGATACAAAATAATATGTAGGTATGTAATTTAAAATCTGATATAAACTTTTTTATTTATGTACGTATTAAGATGCATTTTTGTATAAAGGTTGGTGGTACGGAGAAATTTGATTATTTTTTATTTGGTGCACGGAACCTAAGGTTGAGAACCCCTGAGCCATAAGGTATTGAAAATGTGTAAAATATTTTCGGGTTTTGCTTACATCCGGTTACACCGGAAATGGTGTCAACTTTCATATTTCAAATGGAACACCCGATATTTCGTAGCATTTTTGAAATCAATTGTATGCCACATACACTATATGTAACATGTGTCATTTTCGCGATATTCATTTTGTTCAATAAAGAATGACAGCTGCAAGGTAACTTTCAATTATTTATAAATTTTCCGCTGTGGTCGTCGGAAAAAAAGTTGTCAGGCAGAATTATTGCGAAGGTAACATGTTATCGACATATCGGTAGAGTTCTGCGAAAAGTTATACAGAGTGTTCAAACTATAAGATAATAATAATAATAATAATAATAATAATAATAATAATCTTTATTGCCCAACAGCGAACCAAATTAAGGACAATGTTACAACAAGCACTAATATATAACAAACATAATAAACTTGATACTTTACAAAAATAAGAGCAATGACCAAAAAATCAAAACATAGCATAAAGTTTGAAGGTAAATTAAAAGAAAAGCTATCGAGAAACACAAGGTATAAATGATCAAAAAAAATATCAAAAAAAATCATCACTGATGTTATTAGCGTTACGGCTCATATGAGTAAGCGGAGCCTAGTAAGCGAGTAAGCGGAGATCAAACTTAAACTCGAGAAAAGTACGAAAAGTTAATTTGTTCAAATGGCAACCCTATGCATTTATTTTGAAATTTTATGGAAAATTTACCTACTTAAATCGAATTTTAAATATCACAATCGAAAACATTGCCTAATCTAGATTGCGTTGGAAAAGAACATAATGTAAAAAAATTTATTTTAGTTAAAAAATATCGTATCCAATAACAAAGAAATCTTCAATGCAAAGGAATCTACC
The DNA here is from genome assembly GCA_964023965.1 of Melinopterus prodromus. NCBI lineage: Eukaryota > Metazoa > Arthropoda > Insecta > Coleoptera > Scarabaeidae > Melinopterus > Melinopterus prodromus. The sequence goes on from OZ030392.1 coordinate 4,976,445, forward strand.
GAATACCTATATTCGCTTCTTTCACAACCAAAGTTATCAATAATCGTTAATTTTCTACTTTCTTTCTCGAAAGTTTTTTCATATGAAAGGTTATAAAATTTGCAAGCTACCATGAGAACAATTAACAGTTCTATCATAATCGACAAGAAAATTAACAAAACCAACCACTAGTATTATAATGCTTTGATAATAATAGCACTTTTCAATGATATAATTAACAATGTTGTTTCTGAAGGTAAGTATTTTAAAGTTAAACCAGTTATGATGACAATGTTTCTAGAGAAACTATCGAACCTTAATTTCCATTATAAATATATCTGTAAAATAGGTTGGAGTAAAAAAACGGAATTTTTTGGTATTTCTTGTCATAAATTTTAGTATTTTTTACGCCATCCTATTATACATACTCAAATAACGACAAAGAAACTCAACGTCTGTCTCAATCACTTTACAAAACTCATTTTAGATAGTGTAGAGTAATATCAAATCAATACTCCGATTTCACATTGATATGCAATAAATAATCTTGCACCATATAAACAACAATTCATTGAAATTAAGTACCCTATTATTTTAAACGCGTTTATAATTTTATTCCCTAGCTTTTAAAGCTTGTTATCTAGAAGTGAGATATCGTATACGAGCTCGTTTTCTTTCCTCATTTTGCACTACGTTTTTTCGATTGAGAATTCTATAATTTCGTCTCTACTTTTACTGTCCACTCCTCTGAGCACTTGACATGATAACCCCATATTATTCGTAACGACTTGTTGATTTATTGAAATAGGAAATTTATTGATCCATTTTGTAGCTATTGTACGCTGAAACAGAACAGAAATCCATATTCAGGTTGCACAATATCAATACAGTAAGTAATTTATTTTCGATCTCTATACCTATTTACAATTATAACTATAATTTTTGATTTTATTTCTCTGTCTATTGACGATACATGCTACCTTCAAAACGGTTAAAAATCCACTTTTTTATGTTTATATACATAATCTTAAGCGCACACGAACATTATAATATCAAACCAATGGGCATTATAAAGTCTTAGTATGAAGTTAAGGTACATCAAAAGTAACTGAAAATAGTCAATTTTTACATATTTGTGCCACAGCTTCAAAATTCTGTATTCCAAGATTTTATTTTTTGGTGCGCAACTTTATACAGCGCTCCTATTGGCCACAGTCCAAGACAAATCTAACGATGCAATACGTTTGGTAAAAAAATATTATTTTCGGCCTATTCATAATTTATTTTGGTCTTTTTAGTTAGTTATTCGTGTTAATTAGTCAGTTAGTTATTCGACATATTAGCAGGAACGTTCTTGTTTCCCTTTATGTTATTCAGCGTAATAACTAGCTTTAAAATTTTACTCTTTTGTAAAATGTTTCAATTTTGCATATTAATGAATTTTTGTTTTCGTATTTTAGATAAAATTGGATAACTTGAGAATTCATACGTCATGGATGTTTATTATGCAAGTAGACTAACTGCATTTTCAATAAAACGATTATTGTTTACAAAAAAAGAGATTTTTATGACTTTAAGACCCTGATCCAAACGCATTTTAAAGTGAAGAGGTTGTGGTTATTGTTCAAAATTGATGAAATATTCAGTGCAACTTCTTAGAATGTTAAATATTAAATTTTAGTCATGAAAAAAAAATTAATATACTTGTACGTCTTTCGGTTTTGGTAAATACAGTTCAAATAGCCCAAGCCAACCAACATTATAAAAATTGATTTTTGTCTAAGTGCACTTTTTGACACAACTCGTAAATCTTGCAAAAAACGATTATTGTTTACAAAAAAGAGATTTTTATGACTTTAAGACCCTGATCCAAACGCATTTTCAAGTGAAGAGGTTGTGGTTAGTGTTCAAAATTGATGAAATATTCAGTGCAACTTCTTAGAATATTAAATATTAAATTTTAGTCATGAAAAAAAATTAATATACTTGTACGTCTTTCGGTTTTGGTAAATACAGTTCAAATAGCCCAAGCCAACCAACATTATAAAAATTGATTCTTGTCTAAGTGCACTTTTTGACAAATCTCGCAAATCTTGCAAAAAACGATTATTGTTTACAAAAAAGAGATTTTTATGACTTTAAGACCCTGATCCAAACGCATTTTCAAGTGAAGAGGTTGTGGTTAGTGTTCAAAATTGATGAAATATTCAGTGCAACTTCTTAGAATATTAAATATTAAATTTTAGTCATGAAAAAAAAAATTAATATACTTGTACGTCTTTCGGTTTTGGTAAATACAGTTCAAATAGCCCAAGCCAACCAACATTATAAAAATTGATTTTTGTCTAAGTGCACTTTTTGACAAAACTCGTAAATCTTGCAAAAAACGATTATTGTTTACAAAAAAGAGATTTTTATGACTTTAAGACCCTGATCCAAACGCATTTTCAAGTGAAGAGGTTGTGGTTATTGTTCAAAATTGATGAAATATTCAGTGCAACTTCTTAGAATATTAAATATTAAATTTTAGTCATGAAAAAAAAAATTAATATACTTGTACGTCTTTCGGTTTTGGTAAATACAGTTCAAATAGCCCAAGCCAACCAACATTATAAAAATTGATTTTTGTCTAAGTGCACTTTTTGACAAAACTCGCAAATCTTGCAAAAAACGATTATTGTTTACAAAAAAAGACCCTGATCCAAACGCATTTTCAAGTGAAGAGGTTGTGGTTAGTGTTCAAAATTGATGAAATATTCAGTGCAACTTCTTAGAATATTAAATATTAAATTTTAGTCATGAAAAAAAAAATTAATATACTTGTACGTCTTTCGGTTTTGGTAAATACAGTTCAAATAGCCCAAGCCAACCAACATTATAAAAATTGATTTTTGTCTAAGTGCACTTTTTGACAAAACTCGTAAATCTTGCAAAAAACGATTATTGTTTACAAAAAAGAGATTTTTATGACTTTAAGACCCTGATCCAAACGCATTTTCAAGTGAAGAGGTTGTGGTTATTGTTCAAAATTGATGAAATATTCAGTGCAACTTCTTAGAATATTAAATATTAAATTTTAGTCATGAAAAAAAAAATTAATATACTTGTACGTCTTTCGGTTTTGGTAAATACAGTTCAAATAGCCCAAGCCAACCAACATTATAAAAATTGATTTTTGTCTAAGTGCACTTTTTGACAAAACTCGCAAATCTTGCAAAAAACGATTATTGTTTACAAAAAAAGAGATTTTTATGACTTTAAGACCCTGATCCAAACGCATTTTAAAGTGAAGAGGTTGTGGTTATTGTTCAAAATTGATGAAATATTCAGTGCAAATTCTTAGAATATTAAATATTAAATTTTAGTCATGAAAAAAAATTAATATACTTGTACGTCTTTCGGTTTTGGTAAATACAGTTCAAATAGCCCAAGCCAACCAACATTATAAAAATTGATTTTTGTCTAAGTGCACTTTTTGATAAAACTCGCAAATCTTGCAAAAAACGATTATTGTTTACAAAAAAAAGAGATTTTTATGACTTTAAGACCCTAATCCAAACGCATTTTAAAGTGAAGAGGTTGTGGTTATTGTTCAAAATTGATGAAATATTCAGTGCAACTTCTTAGAATATTAAATATTAAATTATAGTCATGAAAAAAATAATATACTTGTACGTCTTTCGGTTTTGGTAAATACAGTTCAAATAGCCCAAGCCAACCAACATTATAAAAATTGATTTTTGTCTAAGTGCACTTTTTGACAAAACTCGTAAATCTTGCAAAAAAAAAGCGATAATTGTGCTTTGAAGATATGTCAAAAATGACCATATTACTGCTGTCACAGCTCATCATAAACTTGAGATGCTTTATACTTAAATATTTCGTTTCTTAGTCTAAACTAAAAAACTTGTTCGCTGCATATTATTACCCAACATTTTTATGTTATTTTTATGTTTATGTTTTCTCTGTTTTAAATACAGCTGTATTATTTGAGGCGGGTAGGGATAGTAACTAAAAAGGCTTAAGCAAGTTGAAAAGGTTCATGTTGGCCTCCATATAGAATTATATCTACTTCTTGCAAAATCTGTTCGTTCTATTATAGCAACATGTTGGTGTAAAGGAACATTTTATACTTGATACTTAATTTAATCAGAAAGATTGCTGTTATAGACTAATTCACTGAATACATGTAAAGAAATTCGCCACAAATTTTTGTTATTTTTCTGTTTTTTTTTCTGTTTTAAATACAACTGTTTTTTGTGTGGAGGGTAGTATAATAACTAAAAAACCTTAAGCAAGTTGAAAGGTTCATTTTGGCCTCCATATTGAATTATATCTACTTCTTCGCAAAATCTGTTCATCCTATGATAGCGACATGTTGGTGTCGACGAAAATTTTATACTTGATACTTCATTTAAACAATCAATGCAAAGCCACATACCGCCGGCATCACCAGAAACTTTCAACAGGTCCTGACCTGAATCCTATTGAACACGTGTGGGATCAGCTTGGCCGACGAGTTCGCAAGCGCCTTAATCCACTACTAACCATACAGGAACTGACACAAGCCCATACAGGAGCTCAGAGTTGAGTGTTTTTGTAATTTTCTTTACTTAAATATATGCCGTTGAAATATACCAAATACTCCAAATGCACATAACAGTATTAGATTTATTTTGGAGTGTGGTCAACAGCAGCGCTGTTTATGGTTGGTTACCATAAATTAGAATCTTTGAATATGGAATTTTATAGCTGTGGCACTTAAAAACTAATCTGAACTGACGATTTTGACAAAAATCATAATTGAGACTATTATGATCGAAAACTAAGGACTTTTTTCTTCGGAAAATTCCATGATGCAAAGGTCGTAAATTGAATAAAGAAGTAAGTAAAACGCCTCTCAACTTTGCACATTTAGTTTATTACTTTAATTAATAATTAATAATTTAATTAATTAATCTAATTCATTTTCTGTAGATTTTTGGCTGAAGAAGGCAGCATTACCGAAACTAGTACCAAAAGTAAATTAATAACCTAAATCTGCAAAGTTAACGACTTTTTACTGATGCCTTTTCTGGTCTGTCATAAGTTAGCCCATCATCATAAGAAAGCGTCAAAAACTGTGTTGATTTGACATGAAATTACCTATATATTAGAGCAAAAAGAAACCGCTTTTGATGTATCTTATAGTAGAATCGAATCTTAATACATAGTAGAACATTGATATCATTGACCACAGTTTGCTAATACAAAGAACAAAGCTAGAAGAACGATCGATCATTCCACAAAGTTAAACTTGCTAAAATTAGTTGAACAGCGAGCAGTGCACGTAATATTGTTTGTTATTTAATACAGTAAACGTTGTGTTGTTAGGACGGACCCTGCTGTACTTGGTGTTTTCGTATACCAAGAAAAACTAGGGAGTCCAGAGACTGTGGTTGCCAGTTTGCGTTACTACATCGTGCAGACCCAGACTGTTCGTAGACAACATCTCTTAAGAATTCGTAAGTTGTCGCACCGCAGGATATAAAAAAAAACAGTATCTAATCCAGTAAAGAACAGTTAAACTTGGCACAAACCACTTTATATACTGTACTTAGAACCGCCTACATTTTTATCTTTGCTTGCACGCACCTATTATGTAAACGCAGCTTGATTTTATCACTATTTCGCACTCTTGATGACTTTTTAAGCACTAAACTTTCAGATTTTCTTGTAGATATACCGAACATGAAATGAGTTTGAACTAAGAAGAAACTAACAATATGGATTTTTTAAGAGAATCTATTATTATGTATTTATCTACAACTCACATATAAGTTCATTGCATACGTATATATAACTATATAATCCCCATCATTAAGCGCGCCAATGATTAAAATGACACTAGCGTTGTCTAATAACGACAGTTCGTTCAAATAATGACCTCATTATTTGAACAAACTGTCATCATTATGCAACGCTACTGTCAAAGTCTGTCAAAACCTACGTGGATGACAGTTATTTGACAGCTCGCCTTGCCGTCATTGACAAATACATTTAAAATGTTTTGCATAAAATGGAATTTATGAGTCGTATTTGACTCGCACATAACGGATATAAATAGCTCGAATGATTACACGCTCGCCTACGGCTCGCGTGTAAACTTCATACTCGGCCTTTTAAAACTACGGGTTGACAATGGTTATATTTTTGGAATGATTAGAAAAGCTGCTACAGAACAATCTTCATAACTTCACAAAATTGTATTCATTGAAAGTGGTCGACCGTGCTGGAAGATGGTAATTTCAGATAACGTCAACAATCAGCCGCTAGGTAGTTGTCTAAGAAGATTGTGAGATAGGTTTGAAGTTGAATATTACATTGCGGCACTTCGAGACTGCGCCATTTCATGTTAAATTATGAAAACTGCTGAATTTCCTGCACTCGCGCATTGAATATGCATCGATATTATGCCAAGCGTATTGCAACTAACCCATTGCTTGAATCCTTTGTCCATTATTATTAAATAAAATATACAGTGGTTTACAAAAATATATTTCAAAACTTCTTCAAACTCGTTAGACTTTTCAACATTTTCAAAGTATTTTATTGCTAATAGTAAGTGATGAATTAGTATATTGTGTACCAAGCCGAGGAAGTGGTTCTTTCCCGGGCCGAGAGAAGAGTTGCACTTCTTAAGGCCCGGAAAACCACTTTCTGGGCGTGGTGCACACATATTTTCTATCCTACACAACAATATCGTAATAAAATCACCCGTTTCTAAAGACTAATCACTGACATATTGGCATTTGACAAATAAAATCCGTTGACGTTCTAATCGCAAACGTCAGACCGAATCGAAGACTGTGTTTTGATTGGACAGAGTTATTGCATTTTCCTGGCTAGCGCCGAAAAATGTTCATTACAGGCCGGGCTGGAGCTGACTGGCAAATAGCATCTTTTGTGTCTCCATAGAGCATTTTCGCATCGTGTCTTGGGATAAAACAAAACAATTTTCGATGTATTGTTAATCACGTAACAAATTTGCATTTTCAAAAAGTTTCGTGCACACAATAATGCTACGAGTGCCAATTTAGAAGTGAAACGAGTAAAATTATAACAATAGCAAATCATAAGAAGTCATAACAAATAAGTGAAAACTAACTTAATACAAAAATGAAACGTAACAGAAAAATTATTTGTTGAAACTGCTAGAAATAGACACTACGTCGGCCACATAAATTATTCATATTATGCATATTTTCTGGCCCACTGGGGCGCACCAATTAATTATTAAAGTTGCGCAGTACCGTAGTCTTGGTAATTAAAAATTCACATGTGCTCCCCCTACCTGACATTTCATATTTCATTTACAAGTACCATACCAACCCCTCCAACCACTTCGTTCTTTGCCGCCGTAAGTATCAGCCAGCTACGGCTTTATAGATCCTTCAAAAGTAGGTAGGTACTTGATTAAGTGGCAAGTTCACTGAACCGTATGTACTTAATGTAAATCTATCAATTACACCATTTATATCAGAGATAAAATTTATTTATTTATTATTAGAAATAAAACTGTTGTTCTTTCACTGTTCTTTATTTTTTATTCTTATTAGTGACGCGTTTCGCCTTTCGGCATTATCGAACTATGCACAGAGAGATTTTATATGGAGACAATCATTAAAAAGGAGAATTTGACAAGTTAGTTCGTGTAATATATTAAAAGTAATCAAAAACTAATCTCACTCAATCGAAGCCCAGGGAGTCAATTCACACCTAGCGCGAGTTCTCACCGTTCGTGAATTAACGTATGACCTTGGATGCAATCAGTTCGAACCGTATTCAATGGGCAGTGTCGACAATGCAGTGTCCTTTACTACCGGTAGAGTACGTCCGTTATGTTCGTGTTATTGCGATTGGTAGTAAAGGACACTGCATTGTCGACGCTGCCCATAGAATACGGTTCGAACTGATTGCATCCAAGGTCATACGTTAATTCACGAACGGTGAGAACTGGCGCTAGGTGTGAATTGACTCCCAGAAACTTAAGGACACAAGCGACTACAACACAAGTACCGACCGAACTGTGGAGCGAACAGTCTCGGTACAATTTTTATGTGTGTTTCACCCATTTTTCACTCGCATTTTGTACACTCACAAAACCACAAAATATTGAATTATGGCTTGCTTATTATATACTACAGTATTTAAAACTCCTCTTGCCACAGATACCTACCAAATCATCACCCAGAATATTCCTAAGTAGACCTGCTTCTTTGATTTATACTAAGTACTTAAGGTGGGGTTCGAAATGAGTAGGCAACCAAATATACTCCATAAAATTATTCTGAGTTGTTCAGCGAAATGATTAGGTATTTCCATTAAAATTATACGTCGAACAGAAGTTGAAACCTTTGCCGATAATACAGAAAATATCCGGCTCGATCCTGTCATGTATAGGTGACGAATTCTGCGAATATTATCGTCAAAGGTTTCAAGTTCTGTTCGACGTATAATTTGAATGGAAATACCTAATCATTTCGGTGAAATACCACGAAATACTGACCTCAAAATTTATATTTGGTTGCCTAACATTTTGAATCCCACCTTAACTTATAAAATTTTACCTAAATAATTATGATAACTTAATAATCGTTTTATTTTTTTCCAAAGCCACCAAAAAAGTATAGAGAGCGCATCAACTCCGCCATCTTCATGTCAAATAGTGGTCCTGGTTTCGACTCGAAGGAGTTCTTCAGGCGTCACGGATCAATTTCGAGGTTATGTCGAAAAGCTCGCAGCGTCGACAACCTCTCGATGGACGATGACCATTTCGGCCTACCAATGCTAGCAATATCTGGACCTTCTCCACCGGACCAAGACGACTCGGACGAAACAGAACAGTTCATCAAGTAAAACTGCGAAAGAGACCAACCGAGTGTCCCATAACCGAAACCCCCGTGAACCATGACTTAAAAAATAGGTTACACATGAGTTAAGTATCATTTACATCCACTTAACGTACAAAAAACTTAAGAATTAGCCCCCAACTAAACAGAAATATGACGGAATTTGGGATAGCGTCTGAATTTGGGACGTTTACCTTACGTCAGTTATAATGTTTCATACGTTAACTGAAGTTAAGTGGATGTAAACGTTACTTAATACGTTTGACGTTCGTTTGACGTTTGTTAATCGTCTGTTTTGAGGTTAGATTGAAGTCATGGCTCGCTTCGGGTTTTCTTTTATTCGACACGCGCTACATTCACAAAAATTGGGGCCACAATAACTCTCATCCGTTCATATCTGTTTTTACATTTTACATATCCGTATAATTACTTATACTGCATAAATAATAACTTCCTAGATTCGTAATATTTTTAAGGTTATAGATTTAGAGACTGTGGATTGTGTTGTAGCATTGTTTTTATAACAAAGTAGTTAGTCAACGGATTCGACCGCATCGTGTCGCCATCTATTGACAAAAAGTTGAACTAACCCGCGTTGACTACCTACTTTAAGTATACAAACAATGATTGTAGTAAAGACTGTGCCAATGTGAGCATTTGTGACAGGTGTAGTAATGAACATATTATCACGAAAAACGGAAGGCTTTTATCAATATTATTACCTACATTGATGCATTTACTAATTTAGTCGTAACGCACAATGATGACGAAAACAAAAAATACAAACAACTGTCAAATTTTAAATGTTCTGCTGACCTTGATAAGTTTTCGCGTGATAATGTCTTAAGATATTTCTACATCTTGACGGTTATGTCTAGAGTCTGTAAAGAAACTTGTCCCCTATTTTAGTCCAAGCTCTTATGTAAGATATATTTACTATATACCTAGTGTTCCTTGTTTCCCGACATTTGCACTTGGAGTTATAAATACTTTTCTGATGAGGATATGGCTTCTCCATGGACAATTTATGAATATATATGACTAGTAGGGGTATTTTTGATTTTAAAATCAGACGTTGCATATCATAAAATGTAATGGTTAATAACCAGCAAAACTGACAATCTGTATGAACTATGTTGACTGCAATTTTGTGGTCAGATAGCGACGATTTTGGCATTTAAAATTCGAATAGAAACAAGCACAAATTTGGCGGAGTCGCCATGTGTATGATATAATACGAATTTAACAGTTCATTTTGAGCTATGTTCAACTTAATTCGGTATCAGAGTCTAGTCTAAAGCACATAAACCGCGGTGAAATGAATGTTGGCACAAAATTATCAATTGAAATGCATTAAGGGGTAATGCCACTCTAGCGCGAGAAAAAATACCCACTTTTGTAGGTATATTTTTTATAATATAGTAAATGAATTACAAAATCTCTTTAAAACCCTTTATTGTTCATATGTTGAGGAATATTCACAATAAAAAAAACAAATAAATAGAAAATTGAAGCGTTAGAGAACATCAAAGGAAACCTCTTCCGGTGGACAGGGTTGCATGGCCTCAAAGATTTTGCACGCAGTTTTTCACTTTAAAACATGGCGCACGTTTGAACACAAATTATCACTTTTAGGTACAAAATTAGGTTAAAAAATGTTTATAACAAAAAAAAGTTTTGAACTCAAGTGTATTGACGGAGATTAGTTGAAGTTATCTTTCCGGCCAGTTTGAAAAATGCGGTTTTGAGGAAACACGGTTTAAAGTATTGTGTAACTTTGGCGTATAGAATTGTTACATTTTGCTATAGTCGGCGATGCCTGGACCATATAATTATCTTTTCAAATTAATATTTTCCTCCTCTTGTTTTTTGTTGTTTGATTTTGACGACAGGCGGGCCTGTTTTGCAGCAATAGTCAGCGATAGCTCTGAAAACATGATGCGCCGTGCGTCAGCCTTAACTCAGAAATTATTGCAGTTTGGCCCGATGCTCATAAATAATACCTCCATAATCTTCATAAAGCTGGATAATGCATCATTGACAACACATACGGCTATACTTGCAGCAATATGCACAATTACTTTGCCACTTGAAAGTGAAAATGAAATCCCCAGGTGGACAATTCTCGTGCTGCGACATTTCATCGGTCAGAATGTATTGAGCAGTGTCGCCCAGATCTATTTTCTTCGCACACTACAACTTGTGAAATAGCAGAAAACACAGCAACAAAGTTCAAAAGATGATAATTAACCGTCATCCACTTCAACGTTGTAAAAATCTTCAACCGACATTACTTTTTTGCAGGTGTGGACTGTGGATACGATCAGGCAGAGGCGACTCTAGTTCCAAACGATTCAATGCTTGTCATATTAATTCTATTTGAAAATCTGCTGCTTCCTTTCGACTCCTTTCGATCACGATATACTCCGGGAATGTCACTAATTATTTCTGCTATTTTTTACCAACTAATCAAGAACAACACACGTTACATCAGACAGCTATAACATTGTGCGGTTAGCGTCAGTTCAACGAACGTACCGAGGATATTTCCACAAAATCTTTGTGTTTTATGATATTTTATGTTATACTTCACAGCATGGATGTAATTTGTCCAAATAAGATAAGAGCGTATAGGTCTCTAGGCTGTAAACTCTCAGGCTAAACTTTTTGCATGTACGCTTAGCTAGACACGGCCGTATGTTCATTAAATAAGCATTAATTTTTTTTTTCAAAGATGAATCGTATTGTACCTTATTTCTAAGATCGATTTTTCAAAAAATCTATAGTGGCATTACCCCTTAATAAATATAATATAGCCTCATTGTTTAAATGATGCACATCAATTTCTCTCTTAAAAAAGAAGTTACATGAGTTAAGTTATCATGAGACTGAATGATTGAAGAATTAGAATTTATAGATCTATTACCATGAGAGGATTGTAATAAACAAATAGGGTGCCGTTAAACTCAAGAGTAAATGATATTTATAACTCCAAGTGAAGTTATCTACACAAGCACTAACGAAAATAGCGACGAAGTCTGTATAAATGATAAATAAATAATCCACATATTTATGATATAATATACCAAAGTATGTATGTAAATAAATATTCACTAAGCTCGAATAAAAAATACTTCTCTTAATTCAATTTCTCTGCAATAACTTTGTTGGTAGTGTCGATGAAAATATGAGAATGATGTATTTTAAAAGTCATTATTTTGTACGTCAATTACGAATTGAATAGACAAAAAAAAAACGCCTTTCCTGGGTCCAATTATTTTACCACATATCCAATGAACACGTCTTTTGTGGCAGATTTGTGCGACAATAACGTTTATTTCCGTCTTCGTTTTGGTTGGCTTTTAATTCGGAAACTAAACTGTGAAATTGTGGAAGAAAATAACGTCGTCAATTAAGTTGTCTAATTATCATATGTCTACGAAAAATGCCCTGTATGAATTGTTTTCTATTGTCATTAGTACGTAGCGAAGAGAGCTTACTTCTTTTTAATGTTACTGTGATTCTAATGCCTTCATCTATAAAGATAACATTGTGGTTTTTTGTAAGAGACCATTAATTGTTACTTAAATTTAAATGTAAAATATTGTACATTGAAAATTCACCTACTTCTTTGTGTAATGCAATAAATTATTAAGTAAATGTGGTATTTTATTTTCTTTATACTAGGTGTTTGTAAAATATACCTTAAATCTCAATGATTGGAAAAATTTCGGAATCAAAATATTTTAGATATCTTTGGATTATAAAACAGTTCACTGTTGTCAAAATCAAATTTTAGTTATGAAATATGTAGTAGTAACCATATTAGTCACATCTTATGCCATTCTGGGTGACACTGAAATATGAAAAGACAACGCCGTTCTATGGTTACATTTCTTAATTTTAACTAAAACATTATTCGTCCAATTTTTTTTATAGCTCCTCATCTCCTCATATAAAAAAAATCCATGATGCGCAATCCACCGATCGTCGAACATCTCGTTAAGCAAGCCTCTTACGGCAACAGTTATGTGCGCTGGAGCACCGTCCATTTGAAACCACCCAATTATTGAGGACCAACTGACTGATAACGAGAACATGAAAGATAGAGTTCGAGCTGCTTTCAATGGGTTATGTGTTAACTCTACATATGTCCTCTGAATATGTACTTATTAAATTTGTGGTGGAGTTTCCATAGTTTTTTTGTGATGTTACTTTTTATAAAATGTAATTTCCTATTTCTTTTTCTAACATTACTCTGATTATTCCGATTCCATATCATCAAAAAAATAACTATTGCGAATACCTTCTGCTATACCTGTTTTAACAAGAAGAAACGTAATGTGTCAACACTTGGTCCTCAAAGTTTAGAAGAAAGTAACCAAATAAAATGTTTAGGCAAAGACTTAAGCTAGAAATTTGAATTACTTTTGAATATACTAGACCAAATTCAATTTTTTTAAATATATAGCATCCTGTATAATTTTCCTGTTTTTGATACTCTTTTGAATTACAAATTGAACTGTGAAAACCGCATGTCCCTGAGGTTAGTGGTGTATATGTAACAAGACGATTAAATGTTAAAAGAAAGCGATTAAACAATGTTGAAAGGATTTCTACCGTGTCAATAGCTCGTCGTTCAATAACACTTATTGGAATCTTTTCCTTCTCAACTTTTTAGAAAGATATACAGGGTCCTGCAACTAAGCTCCCGTCTTCTGTAGCTCACTTACTCATTAAGCTAAGAGTTTGACATTTTGCAGGCTTACCCTGTACTTCAAGGTACAATTCAAGAAATTATTTTTTATTATACAGGGTGTTCCAAAAATGTGCAACGCCATGGTAATATATTTTTTTAAATTGCATGCTATACATTTTTCTACACATTTGGAAGCCTTTTATGGTTGCCTACATATCACCAAAATTTTATTGAAATCGGTTGAGTGACCGCAGCGGAAAAAAATAAAAACCAAAAAAAAAATTATTTTGCATCGTAGGCTTTAAAAATCAATAAAAACCACAAAATGCACCTCGTTAATAAAATTTTGCGACGTGCTTATTAAGTTAGATGTAATAGTCTCGTTAACCAAGTGACATTGATCCAAATTATACAGGGTGACCAAAATCGAGTGTCAAACTTGTCAAACTTCAAAGCGTGTTATTGTTCTTATTTTAAATTGGAACCCATAAATTTTTGTATGTGAAATGATGCAGAATTAAAAAATAAATATTGTTTGTGAATACAACCGCATCACAATTCCCAATATTTTAAAAGTTATTCGCCAAAACTCATTTTTCAACGTTTCCAACGGCAATTTTAGATAATAAATATCGTACGTGGCTTTGAAAAACAATTTATTTCATAAAAAATAATAGACGTATTTTAGATTTGACGGTACTTAATTAAGTAGTTATTCAAATGCTAAATTTACTGCATAATTTACCTATAGCGGTAAGGACGGAAATGTGGCTATAGGTAAATATTGCAGTAAATTTAGCAATTGAATAACTACTTAATTAAGTACAGTAAAATCTAAAATACCTCTCTGCGTTATATTTTATGTAATAAATTGTTTTTCAACGCCACGTACGATATTTATTACCTAAAATCGCCGTTGGAAACGTTGAAAAATGAGTTTTTGGCGAATAACTTTTAAAATATTGGGAATTGTGATGGGGTGTATTCAGAAACAATATTTATTCTTTAATTCCGCATCGTTTCACCTAAAAAAAATTATGGGTTCCAATTTAAAATAAGAACAATAGCGCGCTTTGAAGTTTGAAAAGTTTGACACTCGATTTTGGTCACCCTGTATAATTTGGATCAATGTCACTTGGTTAACGAGACTATTACATCTAACTTAATAAGCGCGTCGCAAAATTTTATTAACGAGGTGCATTTTGTGGTTTTTATTGATTTTTAAAGCCTACGATGCAAAATCAATTTTTGTTTTGTTTTTATTTTTTTCCGCTGCGGTCACTCAACCGATTTCAATAAAATTTTGGTGATATGTAGGCAACCATAAAAGGCTTCCAAATATGTAGAAAAATTTATAGCATGCAATTTAAAAAATATATTACCATGGCGTTGCACATTTTTGGAACAGCCTGTATAATAAAAAATAATTTCTTGAATTGTACCTTGAAGTACAGGGTAAGCCTGCAAAATGTCAAACTCTTAGCTTAATGAGTAAGTGAGCTACAGAAGACGGGAGCTTAGTTGCAGGACCCTGTATATTGAGTGGTTACGTTTCTTTTTATGCACACTGTGTAATATAATAATAAGGACTTTGAAAGATTTACATCTTGCAGATCGGAATTTTTATTTTACAGGCTTTTGTGGAACATTCATCTTTACAGAATAGAATTCCAGAACAAAAGGAAGTGTTGACTGAAAATCTGTGAAGAATTCATACAGTTTTTTCTCTTCTAACTTGGTCAAGGGGTTCTCATTAGTCTCGTACTGTATTAGATATAGTTTCTATTTTTATAAAAAAAGAATATATCGTCAGGTTAAAGGTAAAAGTTACTAATTGACTCTTACTACTAATGTTGAAAAGAAAAGGTTTATCAAGAAATTGGAATTAAAAAATATATACATTGTAATGCAAAAAAATACTTGCTGTAGATTCTAGGGAATTTAATACTTAAACACCGTGTATTATTTATGTAATTATTGTGTTCCAAATCACGGAAAAACTTTGATTTTTGTACTTTAGTTAGTATAATAATGATATTTATTTAGTTAAAAGAAACTAATAATCACAATAAATTTGGTTTCCTAAGTAATAAACTTATCAACTACTTAAAATTAGCCAATACATGAACCCGACATGATGTTTTAAAAAGACTTAGCGAACTACTGTTTTTTATATCACTTGGCAGGGTAGTAAACATCTTCAGTGCTTTATAATAAAATGAATTTTGTGTGCTGCTTTTTGTATATTTTGGTAATCTGAAGTGGTCCTTTTGCCGAGTATTGTATTCATGCTGCTGACTATTGTATGTTAAATACTTAGTCATATAATTTGGGAGTTTATTATTTATGCATTTATATACCAACGTGAGTGCCTCATATACTGTTCCTTGTTTAACATTAAAAAAAAAATTATTTACTTAACATGGATTCGATACTGGTTAACCTGGAACTTTGTAATAAAATTCTGAGTGCTCGATTTTGTTGTACTTGAATCTTTTTAATGTCTTTGTCTGTACACAAAAATATTATACTGCTGCAATAGTAAAAATATGGTTCTATAATCGTATGGTACAAAGATATTCTAGCTTTTAATGTAAGTTTATTAGATATTCTTCCTAAGTAGCTAATCTTTCGACTCACCTTTTTAACTATATATTCCATATTACTCGTAAATTTCAAACTATTATCTAAAATGACACCTAGATATTTAAATTCGACCACTATCTCAACAACTGTGTTATCGATAACTATGTCTGGTGTAGGGTTTACCGAATTTCTATTTCCCAATACCATAGCTTTTGTTTTCAATACAATACATATAGTGAGTTTCGCCTTTATACATTCTTGCACATTGGGGTCATTAAGTCAAAATCATTTTCTGGCAATTTCAATACCAGAACTTGCTTACTCTTTTTTGCTTGGTCGTTTATAAATAAGAAATACTTTTAAATATAAAGAGTGTTTCATTTCTACGCATTTCAAATTTGTAGCTTAAGCAATTTCCTAAGAATTTATACAGTTTTTCTCTTCTAACTTTGTTTTTTTGGGTTTCTCATTTGTCTCGTACAGTATTAAATATAGTTTCTGTTATTATAAAGAAAAGAACATGAGTTTAACTGCTAAAACTGCCTCCACTCTCTTTAGGGCCCCATAGGCAAGACTACGTACTCTAAAGTTCAATTTGATATTCTTACTACGGTAATTTATCAATTACCTAATTAATTTATAGTTTATGAAAGATTGATTTTGGTCCCCAACCGGCAGGAGCGCAAATATAAAGTTCACTATTCTTGAGACGGTAATAAATTTGTTAAAGATGAGTTTCCAAAATACTGCTTCGGGGGTCCCCCTGTCCCCCGGCAAATGGCCATTTTGCCCATGAGTCGGTACGCTTATGTGCGTTTGACATTTTTCCAGACGCATAACTTGAAAACGCCAACTCGTACTGGCATCATGTATAGACACTTTTTGTAGAGAATTTAAAGATCTAGAAGTTTCGTAATAGCATCCATTGTCGTCAGATCAATAGAAAGCAAGATATTGTTAAAAAACCAAAAATGGTCATCATTTGAGCTTCATAGTAGGAGCAACTTTTGATACAGAACTCTTGCCCAGAAACGTCGTATTTTCCTAGCTGTAAAGAGTTAAAGAGATCCAGAAGATGGTACCTACCAACTTTAGAAACAGCATAGCGAGAGTGGTCATGTCTGGTATCATAAGATAGCCGGTTTTAAAAACCAAGATCGATGAACGAGATCTGACGTTTTCTAATTTGATGTATCAGTTTTAGATCAATTTAAGGTTAACTGTAATTATTTATGATTAGTGAAGTTGAATAAGCAAAAAAACAGGTAGGTAGTTTCAGAATTTCGCAAGATTTCGTTACCGCGCAAAAGTGCACGCAACTATTGATTTTGTAACATCCAGTAAAGAATGACTTTAATTTGACCTTCAGGGCGCATACATAGTTTGAAAGGTCGCGCTGTCATCAGTGTCATTTGCAGTTAAACCGGCAACCGTACAGGAGTGCTCCCCAATTTTAACCGACAGAAATTTCTGTAAGTATCCGAATTATTTCTATTTTTACACCTCAACAATTCCATTCAGAGCTATGCAAAGCAAAATCTCAATTTTGTAGTATAAATTGTGTTCAGATCTACAAAAAACACACATAACCATATTATTTAATACACCAAATAAATCTAATGTGTTTTAGAGTATACAGCAAAACTTTTCTGGATAAGATGCCTATCAAAAGTATCTTTGCTCGTCAAATTTTCGACTCCAGAGGTAACCCGACTGTCGAGGTCGATTTAGTAACCGAATTAGGGTTATTTAGAGCTGCAGTACCGTC
The DNA here is from genome assembly GCA_964023965.1 of Melinopterus prodromus. Lineage (NCBI taxonomy): Eukaryota > Metazoa > Arthropoda > Insecta > Coleoptera > Scarabaeidae > Melinopterus > Melinopterus prodromus. The sequence continues at coordinate 4,994,368 of OZ030392.1, forward strand.
TGGAGCCAGCACAGGTACGTAACTAATAAATAACACCACAAAAACCATATTTATTCGATTCGTTTAGGTGCGTATGAAGCCGTGGAGCTACGTGATGAAGACAAATCCCAATATCACGGAAAGAGCGTTTTTAACGCTATTAACAATGTAAATAATGAGATCGCTCCGGGTCTGCTTAAAGAAAACTTCGAGGTGACGCAGCAAAAGGAGATCGATGACTTTATGATTAACTTGGACGGAACGGAGAATAAATCGAGATTGGGTGCGAACGCTATTTTGGGGGTTAGTTTAGCGGTTATGAAAGCAGGAGCCGGTAAAAGGGGTTTGCCTCTTTATCGACACATTGCCGATTTGGCTGGAAATAAGAATATTATTCTTCCCGTGCCGGCGTTTAACGTTATAAACGGTGGTTCGCACGCTGGTAACAAGTTAGCTATGCAGGTATGTACTTTGGATTTTGTTTATCTAGTACTTGAATGCTTGTTTGTGGTTTATTTTTTATTAGTTCTTATCATAGGAGATATAGGAGTCGTATTACTCTGCGTAAATTAAAGTTTTAAATTGCAATGTGCGCTGATTTTTTTATTTAAAGATGATTGTTGAAATAATATTTGGTATGTTTCGAACCAATCTTTAATGCCATAAAACTTTTGAAACCATTGGAATACTGATGCTGGACAAATGTTTAAATCTAACGTAAAAGTACAAAGTTTTAAGATTTACTTATAGACGATTTTTTGAAGTTTGTAAGTCTTAACAATGTAAAATAAAATAAAAATAGCGTAACATTTTGTGGTCATTTTTATCAAAAATCTGATGTCACAGGAATCTTTTGAGCTCGATATTGTATTAAAGATAAACAATGTAACGTTTACTGTAAGATTCTATTCAAAAAAATTTCTATCCCCGTTTTTAATGACGTTTGATTGAAACATATGCGCGTGGCGCGTGTGTTATTGTTCTTAGCAACAAGCAAACTTGCTCCTAGATACGTACCAGAGAGCAACCGGTGATATCCCCACTCCATTCTAAAAGTCTCGCATTCGCTTCAAAAAGATGACAAGACTAGACTCCCGGACTTGCTTACTCTTTTTTTTATTTGGTAACTTTTGTCTTGTGATAAATGGAAGCTAAATGATTTTTTTAAAGGTTGCCCATTTGTCTTTTACATTATTTAACACTTTTTTTTTGTTGAAACTGTGATCATATCTTTATTATAATGCCCTAATTAAAATCCTATATTTGTCTGCCTGACAGATTTTGGGAAGCCCCTCCATTTTGGAAAAGCTGCCATCACAGCTTTTTTTTTTCGAATATTTCTGACCTTTTTTGCGAATATTACTGCATTTCAGAGCAAAATTATAAAAAGTGGTAAAGTTTGAAATAAAATTTGTTACCATATCAATTATAATAGTTTCCGAGTTATGGCAGAGAAAATGATGGAGTTTTCTGCAATGTCCGTGTTTTTCCTGAAAATTTTAATTGACCATGATTGTTAAAATATTGTAAAGCTAAATGAGTTTTACACAATTGAAAAGAATTATACGACCATACTGTATAACTATTATATTATTAGAATCTTTTTGTTCTTCAAATTTCAAATTAGTTATGTTTGATTTTTTTTATTTAACAACTCTAATATCTAACTTATATCTCGTAAACTATATATCTATAAAAAAGTTAATAATACAAAAATTGTAGATAATTAATATGTCCTTCAAATTTGTTCATTTGGTCTATAATGAGGTTGAAAATACTTCTAAATTCTAAAAATAACTGGCATCCATGAACTTTTTCACAGGGGTGCAAATTTTGGATTTTTGTTAGGGCCCCAAAATTACCATAACTTCCAACAAACTTGTTTGACTTTTTGCAAGTTCAGGCTATCGGTTGACTAGTGGTAAAAGTCACTTAATTAGTGTTTGAATTAAATACATATAAGTTTGTTACTCTGTACTTGAAGATTTTTTCCAGAAATTTATTGGAAGATGGACGCATTAGAACACTTTCTGATATTTTCCCTTGATAAGACACATTGAAGACAATTATAAGCATATGGGTACAATTTAAAATAATAATAAATAAAAATTTTGTCTCATATAAGGGTTCCGCAAAAAGTTAGGTAAAAACGTCAAAAATATCTTACAAACTTCAAAACTATCTTTCATAGAAAACGTTCAAATTTGTACTTTCATCTGCAATGCTGAAAGTTTGTTCACAAATGTGGAAAACTCAATAGAATCAGAAAAATAAAGATAAATATTGTTTTTAAAGCATAAATATCAAATATTCAAAATACAAATCTCGACTCGTAGATGAGCCTTTTGATGATTGTTTACAGACTGGAATACACAATTTTGCATAAATTGTTATTTTGGCAGTACTTAGTTAATCTAAGAATATCAAAAAATTGTGCCTTTTTTGTCCCGTCTTTTGCGTGAGATTTTAGGATACAAATATTTTCGTTTCCGATAGTATTTCTCATGTTACTGTTATCATTATCGCAGGAATTCATGATTTTGCCAACCGGAGCTTCATCGTTCACGGAGGCCATGAAAATGGGCTCAGAGGTTTATCATCACTTGAAAAATTCGATCAAGGCCAAGTACGGTTTAGATGCCACAGCGGTCGGTGACGAGGGTGGTTTTGCCCCGAACATCTCGGCATCGAAAGACGTTCTCAACTTGCTGAAAGACGCTATTGGAAAGGGCGGATACACTGGCCGCATTGAAATTGGCATGGACGTTGCCGCTTCTGAATTTTACAAGAAAGCGAAAGGTGATTATTAGTATTTTAATTTTTTTTTTACAGAATATGTTTCAAAAGTGTCATTTATTGAAATATGGTTAAATAATGAATCATAATTGGTTTGATAGTAATCTAAACTTATAGGTTTTTCTTGCAAATTAAATTAAAAAGGTCATACGGAAAAATTTTCTTTTAAATTTCATTTTGTGCTCAGATATCAAATTTTAATATTGTGTTTTAACTTTTTTTAAATGTCTTGTCTGTTAAATATAATAATTAAGTTTTGTTTTTACATATCGCAATCCAGACGGTGAAGAAGAATGTAAGTTACATAATATTGTCGCTAAAGCATGTGTTTGAACGCAAATAATCTAGCTATAACATTAAAAAGCAGGGAGTGGCATAACTATGTAATAAATTCATTAAAACTGAAAATATTTTATGGAAATACCCATTTTAGTTCAATATAATTACGTCTATATATAGTTAAAGTTTAATGTAACTTTATTGAGTGCTAAAAATGAGTATTTTCAAATGTAATATTCCCTAAAATCTTGGTTATTCTTGAAGCTAACAGAGATGGATGAGAACATGCATTAAATAGGTCAAAGGTAAAAAAAAATAACGTTTGGTACATCATTATTTTGTATGTTAACAATTTGCAACTCGTGGTACATTTTCAAACTACAAAATCTAATTTTTACTTTATCATACGCAGTATGATGAAGTATTGCAATCGTGGCGAAAAAAAAATTGAGATTTTAGCGGAAATAGGTCTTTATGGGTCCCCTGAACATTTTTGACCAAGGTACAAAAAAATGTCTGTGTGTGTGTGTAAACGATTTTTGTGGCGACGATTCCGGAGAAATTACTAAAGGTATCGGAACAAAAGTTCATATTTAGAAGTTTTGTTACCAAACTTAGAGCTGAAAAGCTTTTGGGTGAAAAGGGTCCAAAGGATCTGGTAGTTTATTCTAAGCCTTTTTGAAGGATTTTGGAAATGAGCCGCCATTTATGTAATTTCGACAAAATAGTTAATTAATAAATTAAAGTAGAGGAAATTTTGAATAATTTATGCCTATGACATTTTTTGGTAAAATTAATAGTTTAGCTTTTTAGGTTATTCTAAGCCTTTTTGAAGGATTTTGGAAATGAGCCGCCATTTCTGTAATTTCGACAAAATAGTTAATTAATAAATTAAAGTAGAGGAAATTTTGAATAATTTATGTCTATGAAATTTTTTGGTAAAATTAATAGTTTAGCTTCAAGAGCAAATTCTATTTGATCGAGATCGGTCGCATCTCCATTGATATGAAATTACATAGTAGCCAGGATTTTGACAAATATTTTTTTGTGTTGTCACATTCGAAAACAGCTGATCTCATCAGAGGTTGGAGAACCACTATGGAACGTTGCCGCTGTAGTGCGGCAAATTATAAAATACAAATCGCAAATAAAGTAAGAACACCAATTTGATTGTTTGTTGATAAGAAACATCAACCCGTCCTTATATCTAATTCTAAAAATGATACATTGAGAAAATTATAAATAAAGTATAGCAATGAGTGTAGTTTTATTTTCGTATGTTGGTAGGGATGTGTCATGAACAAATATAAATCTGTCAGAATTTGAATTACCTTTTTAAGGTGCGTTTTCATTAGTGATAATGGCAGTGGTAGCAGACGCCATTATAGTATTTCCAATAGATAATTGCTAGTGACTCATGTTTATGTACATGTAAACTAATATGTGTCATTATCACGATATGTAAGAAATACTATAATTTCGTATTCTACCACCGCCATTAGCTACCATTACCTACCAATCGGAACGCACCTTTAAACTTGACGTTTCGTCAAAGTGGTACCAACCTAGCATTTACTATACAGAAATCATTTATTTTTTTTTAAATACGTATTTCTTAAAAAGCAACACAATAAACGTTGATGTCGCTCCTGCCAAAAACTAGATAGCCGACTCGCTTATATGCGACGGCGACACTCCGCCTTCGGTGACGCGCCGCATCTCCGCTCGTCGCGCTATTCCGTACTTTCGGCATTTGTGACATAAATAACTATTATTCTAATGACGTAGTGTAGGTAGTGTCAAATGCTGATGCTTTGACAATACCTACGATTTATCTCAATAGAATATATTCTCATGCAGCTAAACTATTAATTTTATATATTGTATGATAAAGTCATGTGCCTGGCCACATCAGATTTTTTTTTTTTCAAAGGTGGCCGCCTATATATTAATACATCATTACACCATAGATGGTGTTGAAATTGTTGGGCTGTAGAGTTTGCAAAGTCAAAATATCCAATTATTACAAAAATCAAATCGATAAATCAATACTAAATGATTTTTGAATTTATATATTAATTTATTTATGTAAATTAACGAATACAAGAATATTTTTTATAAATTTAACTCAAATATCATGATAATATCATGTGTGAAACCAAAACATGTACCAAAATATTAACGTAACAAGTATTAAGTTTTAAACTTCCAAAAGCATCAGTATATGCGCAGATATTTCAAAAACCACCAACCTAAAACTCTCAACTGCAAAATTACTAACGGTTTAAAACTCTGCTAACACTTAACTAAGCTAAACTATGAATCTTGCTAAACTAAAATAGACGTTCTTGTGGATTTTAATGAACAGTTTCAGTTTTAATGAATTTATAGTGATGTTTTTCATTTATTGTTTTTTTGTCATTACTTTTCTTTAAATCGCTAATGCTAATATTCAATGTGCTATAATTATACATAACTATAATTAACGTCTGCTCTAAATAATTAACAAAATGTCTTGTCCGGTGACGGTGTGGTGTTGGGTAAATCAAAATATTTTTAATATTCGAAATACATAGTAACATTAATTATATCTATAGCCAAATACGATCTCGACTTCAAAAACCCCAAATCTGCCGCCGACAAATGGTTGACGCCCGCCAAACTGAAGGACCTATACCTGGATTGCATCAAGAACTTCCCCATCGTCTCCATCGAAGATCCCTTCGACCAAGACGATTGGGATGCGTGGACGACTCTTACCGCTGCCACTTCCATCCAAATTGTCGGCGACGACTTGACGGTTACCAACCCCACCCGTATCCAGACAGCCATCGATAAATCTGCGTGCAACTGTTTATTATTGAAGGTTAGTATACTACGCTGATGGGCCAAAGAAAAGAAAAACAGTCGCCTAAAATTTTGCTAAACATTGGTATTCCGTAATTTTTAATAAAATGACAAAAGCATGTGACTGAATTTTGATGGATTTCTTTAGAATGTGCTAAAGTAGTAACCAAAATCGGTGAAAGATTACAAAAGTTGTCACCAAATCAAAATTAACAAAATTTTTGGTATTGAAATGATCTCCAGAGTTGGTAGGTTGACTATTTTAGAAAAGAATTTAGTTGTTATTGAGTCTCCTACGTTCTGGGAGTGCAAAAACTATTTTATTATTTTATTTATTTATTTTACTCGGTTTAGAAATGGCAGTCATTTTTGAGTCAGCAAATCCGACCTTTTTGACATTAGTATGCATTTCCGTTAAACTAAATAACTTTGTTTGGGTTTGTCATGGAAAGTTGAAATAAGAACGATTATATTTAGCGCATTCGAAGCTATCTGATAAGTATATAATGAATAGAGTTTACATAAGCTTTATATTTCAAAAGAGATCTTCAAAGTTTAGTTACGAAAGAGTCTTAACAACAGTTTAAAAGATTTTTTTCTTATATGAAGGGGAACTTAATTTGTTCATTTAATATTTTTGGGTTATAACCTTGCAAGCAAATGGCTTGGAATAAAAACGTTAGCGCTCTTACAACTCCCCTTATTTACAACAGGCTATTGAAATTTAAATTTTTCAATTTTGATGATATTATATATTGAAGTGGTTTATTCCCCGCAGTTTTTGGTAAATGTTCTGGGAGCCACCACTGTGACTGATGGCCACTAAGGTTGTTCAAAAATGCATTGCAAAATTTTTTGTGTTGACGGAAACCAACATTTTCCCCAAATAATATTGAAATTCGCTTCACAAAAAAGCTGACTTTTCTACCATAATTAGAAAAAATCTGATGTGGCCAGGCACATGACTTTATCATACAATATATAAAATTAATAGTTTAGCTGCATGAGAATCTATTTTATTGAGATAAATCGTAGGTATTGTCAAAGCATCAGCACTTGACACTACCTACACTATGTCATTAGAATAATAGTTATTTATGTCACAAGTGCCGAAAGTATGGAATAGCGCGGCGACTGGTGATGCAGCGCGTCGCCGTCGCATGTGAGCGAGTCGCGCTATGTAGTTTTCGCCAGGAGTGACATCAACGTTTTTTGTGTTGCTTTTTGAGAAATACGTACTTACAAAAAATTAAAAATGGTTATATTTCTGGATAGGAAATGTTAGGTTGATACCACTTCTACGAAACGTCAAGTTTAAAAAGCTAAATCAAATTCTGACAGATTTATATTCGTTCATGACACTGTAGATGTCACATCCGTACCAACATACTAAAACGTAACTATACTCATCGCTATGCTTTATTTACAATTTTTTCAATTATCGTTTTTACAATTAGATAACAACGGGCTGATATTTCTTATCAACAAACAATCAAATTGGCGATCTTATTTTATTTGAATTTTGTATTTTCTACTTTGCCGCAATAGAGCGGCAACGTTCCATAGCGGTTCTCCAACCTCTGATGAAATTAGCTGTTTTCGAGTGTGACAGCCATAGACATTTCTGTGGTGACAGCACAAAAAAATATTTGTCAAATCCAGGCTACTTTGAAGTTTCATATCAATGCAGATGCGACCGATCTCGATCAAATAGAATTTGCTCTTAAAGCTAAACTATTAATTTTACCAAAAAATATCATAGGCATAAATTATTCAAAATTTCCTCTACTTTAATTTATTATTTAACTATTTTGTCGAAATTACAGAAATGGCGGCTCATTTGCAAAATCTTTCAAAAAGGCTTAGAATAAACTACCAGTTCCTTTGGACCCCTTTCAACCAAAAGCTTTTCAGCTCTAAGTTTGGTAACAAAACTTCTAAATATGAACTTTCGTTCCGATACCTTTAGTAGTTTCTCCGGAATCGTCGCCACAAAAATCGTTTACACACACACAGACATACATACGCACAGACACACACACACACACAGACATTTTTTTGTACCTTGGTCAAAAATGTTCAGGGGACCCAAAAAGACCTATTTCCGCTAAAAACTCAATTTTTTTTTTCGGCATGATTACAATACTTTAGCATACTGCGTATGATAAAGTAAAAAAGTTGAAAATGAATAATATTTAATTGCTTAAACAATAGGAAGAAACAGAAACTCATAAAACAGAATTCCGTCGGATTTTCGAGAAAAAATAATTATTTAAACAAATAGAATTTGTTTAAACAAATGGAAATTAACTTGCAAATGTTTATAAACATTCCACTAGACTTAGAGTAATGATTTTATGAAAGAAATGGAATGAAATGATTAAAACGGTAAATTTTCTCAAGAATGTAGAATTTTTCATTTAAGGGTAGTTTTCATGGCACCATGGGGATGGGTTGGAGGTGTCAAATCCATATGTATGATAGGTCAAATTCTTCCTTGCAAAGTGTTCTACAAATCCTATAACTTTAATTTTAAGGCTCCGTTCTAAAAACATCGCAACTCCGAAACAAAATATTTCGTTTCGATGTTTTTTTTTTGCTGGGAGTGGTCAGCCTGGTCCCCACCATCGTCAATCCGTAGTCACCAGTTATAGGTGGTGTTTAAAGCTCCTGACGTCTGCTGTCTATACGTACTGGGCTGCAGTAATATGGGCAAATCAATACATTTCTGGCAATTATGCTTTATTATCGCAATTATAATGTTTGGGTTAAAATTGTACTTAAATAAAAAATCTATATTTGTATTGAGTTGCGCTTGATGTTTTATATTTGAAAAAAACCAAAGATGTAGAAAAATGTGAATTTTTCCCATGTAAATTTGAGGCCTTAACAGACACAATTAAAAATCAAAACTTCGAAAAAAGGACGTGTAATTTCTTGTTTCAATTATCTCTTTGCAGCTCAGAAATCGATTATCAAAGGTGGTTCTGTTTTGTATTAAAATTAAATTAAATATTTCGAAATTAAATATTATGCAAATGAAAAATGTTCAAACTTCTATAGCTTGTTCTCAAAAAAGGGAAGGAGTAAGACCACTAATTTTCACATTACAAGCCATTTTATTAAAGAAATTTTAGGTTTTTCTAAATACAGTCAAGCTACAAACTCAATTTTCTCTTGACCATTTCATATGGCTTGACTCATACAAAGACAAAAATAGTTTCTATTAATAATGTTGAATTATTGTGTTTGTTTAGGTGAACCAAATTGGTACCATTACCGAAGCAATCGAGGCACACAAGTTGGCCAAGGCTAACGGCTGGGGCACCATGGTTTCGCACAGGTCAGGCGAAACTGAAGATACTTTCATTGCCGATCTCGTCGTTGGTTTGTCGACCGGTCAGATCAAGACTGGGGCCCCGTGTCGTTCGGAGAGGTTGGCCAAGTACAACCAAATTCTGCGTATCGAGGAGGAGCTGGGCCCCAACGCCAAATACGCGGGAATGGCTTTCAGAAGGCCCCAGTAAATTCCAAGCATTATTTTATTTTTATTTTGTTAAATATCGTATCTCTACATTATTGATTATGTAACCAATGTTATACAAATTAATATATAATATTATTGATGATTTTTTGTTGTTTTATTTGATTGTTTTGTTTTTTTTTTTTTTTTGGATTACGGGTTATGTTACTCTAGTGTAGCAAATTTTAACTCAATTTACCAAATACTGCTTTGGGGGCGCTGGGCAAATGCCTATTTTGCCCATGGTATAACGCACCACTGCGTCTCATTCACAAAATCGTTGAAAAATGCTAAGAGGAGTAAACCTCCTGTTCCTTAGCACCCTTTTGAACAAAACTTTTAGCTCTAAGTTTAGTCATAGAATTTCTAAATATGTAGTTTAGGACAAAATCACAATACTGTCATACTATATAATATACCGTGTGTTCATTTCAAAAGTATCCACCCTTAATAACTCTTGACCTGATGCGATTATTGCTTTGAGTGAAACACGTCGATTTAGATATTGAGGGGGAAGTTCAAAAATGGTATCTAGAGAATTTTAGGTTTCATCCCTTCGCCCCCCAGCCACACCACTTTGAAATTTCAAATGGCACCCTCTATCTTGTGATACATCATTTGAAAGGGCGCAAAATTCTCTACTCAACCATGATAAAAAAATTAAATCGATCGATTGGTTCTTAAGATAGACTATACAGAAGATGGAAGGTATGAAATAACTCAACCCTTAATAACTCTTGACCTGATGCGATTATTGCTTTGAGTGGAAACACGTCGATTAAGATATCGAGGGGGAAGTTCAAAAATGGTATCTAGAGAATTTTAGCTTTCATCCCTTCTCCTCCCAATCACCCCACTTCGAAATTTTGAAACGGCACCCTATATCTTGTGATACATCATTGGAAAGGGCATAAAATTCTCTACTCAACCATGATAAAAAAAAACTAAATCGATCGATTGGTTCTTAAGATAGACTAGAATAACGGCCACCATTATTCGCGTTTGCGAAGAGTTCGAAAACAGAATGTATATTATTTGTCTAGCAAATAATAATAAAATTATAAACCCCTAACCACAACAAGTATTTTAGAACCTAAATACGTATTTCAGCAACTATGTTGCCATCTTCAGTAGAACCTAAAAAGAGAAAAAAAGAGAGATTTTAGCACTTCATAGTATCTTTACTGGATATTGTCCAAGCAAATCACTAGTGGAAGTGACGTCCATGTTAAAAATTACGCTATATATACCCATTTGTTGTTCACACCTCAGTGAATTTTGATCATTGAAGCGTAAAAACAAGTTTTAATTAAAGCAGGTCAAACAATGGCGAACTAGGTATAGGACGCCTGTCTGAATTTATTAATTTATCTCTATTCAAGTGAATAAAGATATTTTCCAAGCTGTTTAGTTCCCTATTATTTGACACAGCTTTTACAAGTTTTAAGTCATCTACAACTACTTTATGACCTGTGTCTAAAATATGTTGAGCCACACTAGATTTTTCAAAACGATTATATTTAAAATGAGCTACATGTTCTTTGAATCTAGTTAAAATTGTTCTTCTAGTCTGGCCTACGTATTCTTTTTCACAGTCATGACATTTGATACAATATATACCAGATTTATCAAGTACATCTACCTTATCCTTTGGGTTTCCAAGAAGGTTTTTTATGCTATTATGAGTCGAATATGCTATACAGAGATTTTGTGATGTAAAAATACTTCTCAAACCCCTTGTATATGCACAATCAAACGGTATTTTAACATATTTCTTCTTTTCTACACACAAAGTATTTAAAGTAGATATTTGATTTACATACATTTTTTGATTCTGCTTCTTAATCATTCTATCAACTATTTTCTCAGGGTACCCATTATGTATGACAACATTCTTAATAAACAATAATTCTTGCTGATATCTATCTGCGGACAATGGAAATTTCAATAACCTATTTACTAAACAACTAATAAAAGACAATTTTTGTTGAAAAGGATGCTGCGAATCATTAGGGATAAACCTGATTGTGTTAGTATCTTTCCGATACACGTCAATTTCTATTACATTTTTGCTATTCCTGACTACCAGAGTATCTAAAAATGGAAGTTGGCCGTTAACTTCTTGTTCTACAGTAAAGTTAATGGTGTTGAATTTAGAATTCAAAACGAGAAGAAAATCTTGAATGCTGCGCTTCTTGGTGTCAAAAATGGCAAAAATATCGTCGACATACCTAACCCAAGTCTTAGGGAAATATGGTGCTATAGACTTTACATTGGTTTCAAATCTGCTCATAAACAAGTTGGCAATAAAAGGTGAGAGACAGTTACCAATTGCAGTTCCCTCAAGTTGTTCAAAAAACTTTCCGTTTATTTGAAAACAATTTTGAGACATACAAAGGGCAGTCAAATAATGGTGGCCATTTCGAACATACCATAAAATAATTTCTTATTTTATTATTTATTTTAATTTTGTATTTCTTATGACTGTAATTTAATTCAACAGTGTATCCAATCCGCAATGTTCCGCTAATAATAATTGATTTCATACCTTCTATCTTCTGGGTAGTCTATCTTAAGAACCAACCGATCGAATTATTTTTTTTTTATCATAGTTGAGTAGAGAATTTTTTGCCCTTTCAAATGATATATCACAAGGTAGGGGGTGCTATTTAAAATTTCGAAGTGGGTGGCTGGGGGGTGAAGGGATGAAACCTAAAATTCTCTAGGTACCATTTTTGAACTTCCCCCTCGATATCTAAATCGACGTGTTTCCACTCTAAGCAATAATCGCATTAGGTCAAGAGTTATTAAGGGTGGATACTTTTGAAATGAACACACGGTATACGATACAGTAATAAAATCAGGACTGGACTCAACCAGTGTTATTACAGTTATTATTATATACTTTCAAGAAACTGCAATTTTGCGGAGATCAGTGACTTACACCTAATGACAACGTCTCAATATAACAGAATTGTTCCTCAAACGGCAAAAATCTTTTGGAAAAACAATAAATTACTTGCAAAACGCATCATTAACATAATTATTCTTGACGTAATACAAACTTTTAGCAATATACTTTCCAATCATTTAGATTAGTAAGATATAAACAAAATCCGTTTTTGTTATCCAAATTCTCAGTAAATATTAACAATTTACGAGTATTAATTAGCACAACATAAATGTTTATTTTGATGCCCGAATGAAATTCGTTTCGATATTATTTACACAATTAAATTCTATTAAGATTTGCTGCGTCGTTATGGCCTTAATGTCACAGTCTATATATAACAATATATATGTTAACGATATTGAAAGTATGTGCGCGTCAAGACTATTCGGAGAAAATAATTTTTACAAATGCGTGGACCAATATTCGATTCTTCTGTGCCGAGAGTTGTACCGAATTTACAACAACATGTTTACTATAGCGCTAATTTTGTAATAAGACGTTCTAAATGCAATAATTACGATACCAGGTCTTAAATATTTCCAAAACATATAATATGTATTTATTATCAATTTTTTAACAATCGTCCACTTCAAAAACAATCCGTAAAATTATCAATTACTCAGATACCATAATTGGGAATTTCCTGTAGGACAATAAAGATTATTATTATACCAAATACAACTTTTTTGCATGTGTACAACACTATAAATGCGTATAAGAACTCTTTGTACTATTGACACTAGCTTTTTTAACTCATTTATAATCACGGGATCCCGTGATTATAAATCTAAATCCCTGGATCCCAAAAAGTAAAATCTAAATTATTTTCTTATTTTTTTGTTAATTGGCGAATAGTAGACACTGATCTACAATAAATCAATTGAGCTGCTATTTTTTAAGTGTGAATATCAGTCTATAACAGCGCCCTTTCTGATTAAATTAAGTATCAAGCATAAAATGTTCGTTTACACCAACATGTTGCGATAATAGGAAGAACAGATTTTGAAAGTACTAGATATAATTCGATATGGAGACAAACGTGAACCTTTTCAACTTGCTTAAGTCTTTTTAGTTACTTTACTCTCAACAACAGGAAAAAAAGCATAAACGTAAAAATAAAGAAATTTGTGGCGGATTTCTTTGCCTGGTTTCAGTGATGTACTACAGAACATAAAATTAGTAAATAGGTAATAAAATACATTGAAACAGTTTCTTCCAGTTTACGGATTTTACCATAAAGTAAAAAATGTAATATTTTGGTACAAAGTATCTCCAGTTTGTGATGAGCTGTGACAGAGGTAATATGGTAACTTTTGACATTTCTACATCGCACAATTATCGCTTTTTTTAGTGGAAATGTTTTGTCAGAAAGGCACTTAGATAAAAACATCTATAATGTATTGTTGGGCTAATAGTTGAACTGTATTTGAGAAAAACGTACATGTATCTAATATTAATTTTTTTCATGACTAGAAATTGAGTATTTAATATTCTAAGAAGTTGCACTGAATATTTCATCAATCTTGAACAATAAATAACGTCTTCACAAGTATAAACATCCATGACATATGAATTCTAAAGTTATCCAATTTTATCTTAAAGAAGAAAACAAAAATAGGTCAAAATGTTTTATTTAGATCACTACGTAAAATTGAAAATGTGGCTCGATCAAACAATTTTTGTCGTGACTATGCTTGAAACATTTTACAAAAATGCAATTTTTTTTAACAAATTTAAGATGCAAGGGCATGTTATTATCTAATAGAGTATATATCTTGTTTATTATTGGTGTCAATACGTACACTTTGACACCTTTTACCCTTTAAACCATCAATTTTGCTTTTCTACTTGTAAAATTTGAAAGTGTTGATCAAGTTTCGGGGTAAAAGATATTATCCAATAAAATATATTTTAGGAATTTCTTACTGACTGAATTTGTCATCCCAGGCGTTTTGATGCGGCAATTTTCGCTTTTCTCATGAAATCCTCGAGATCCAGGGATTACAAAATCTTTAATCTCGAAATCCCGGGATCAGCTGTATATTGTCCGGGGTTGGAAGCCCTAATACATTAGCAATTAATGGGGGCTCTTATAATTATTTTGATACAACAATATAACAAAAAGACTACTTATCTTTTAGAATTGTTGTAGTTAGATGTCCAAACTGATAAGTTTGATAAGTTTAACAAAGAAAGCGCAATTCCGCCAAAAGGAAAGTGTGATGTTATTACTTTTTGTTCTGCATTATTGTTTCATCTGTCAGCATTCTATGCGAAATATCACGTTCAGATTGTAGATTGTCGTACGTGTGTGCAGATTTTGGATATGACGGCGCGATACTAACTCAAAACTAGGGAAAACGCATGCAAAAGCACTTACCGGTCGCAACGGAACTTTTTGAAATTCGTCTCAATGGATCGCCTTCGTGGAGTCTTCGTCGATCCTTCGTCAAAATCGGAGCCTTCTAATGGAGAAATTAAGACCTACACAACAAATGTTTGATACCGTCACAAAACGCAAAGCTTGCGGGTCCACAATTTTTGTAAATGCGGGTCGCACGTATCATAAGCCATATTTGTGTCACAACAACGGCACTAACGGGTTAGAATTATCGCGATATTATTAGAATATTAGACCGCGTTTAACATTCTCGCGGAAATCGCAGCCATTTTTATAGAGGAATGTAGAGAAACGTCAGATTTGTATACTGCGAACTCGAGTACTGCTGAATTACCGACCGGTAACACTATTGTGAACAAGCAACGCCATCTGACGGCTAAACCAGGAACTACATAACATATTTTTGACACCCCCCTCGAAATGCAAGAATTATATTCGAAATAATTAACTCACCGGGAGTCGGCGGGTCCACATTTTTCGATATATTGGTAGCGCGCATTATAATTCACATTTTAGTCACAATAACGGCACTAGCGGGTTCGAATTATCGCGAGGTCCGTAGAAAATAAGACCGTGTTTAACTTTTTCGCGGAGATCACAGCCATGTTTGAGACAAACGTCAGATTTGTATACTGCGAACCCGCGTAGTCAGTGTTACCAACAGTTGCAACTAGCGCCCCGCCGGAAATGCCTTGAAAAGCCGCCAGAATCCGCTATACAAAAAATCGCTACAATTTCTCTGTTTCACAATGCAAAAACCACGCACGATTTTTATATTTTTATGAAATTACCGTAGCAGGGTTGCCAGGTCTCCGGCATTGGGCCGGAGTCTGCAGCATTTGAAGCTCATCTCGGGTCTCCGGCAAAATCAAACATGAAGGAAATAGTTTTACATTATTGTAAATAATAAATCGTCGGGTTAAAGGTAAACTGGTAAAAGTCACTAACTAACAATTTGTTATATTTTATTGAAGCACGAATTAATTGTGGCCAAATGCCGATAAATGCGCATCTAATGCGAAAATACGATCAATAAGTGTTATTAAAATAAGTTCAATCAATTCTTAAAATCCATTAATTCTCTGGAAAATGTCATTATATTTATTGGTATTATATTGTAGACAGGTTATTGTAATTGTTTGAAATGTTAGTTAGTTATACATTTACTTTTAACCAGACGATATTCAGTCAGAGACATATCTTTGTTGAATTTTACTTTTTAAGCAATAAAAAATTGCGTATAGTGCCATTAACAATAGTGTAAAACCGCTATTATACAGTGAGAACACAAAGTATTGAAACATGCCAAAATATCTAAAACGGTCTGTTACTTAAAAAAAAACTCGGTTTTGAATTATCAAAAAATATTTATAAATATTTATCGTAAACTAAATTTCCGACCTTCAATGGTTTTTGAATTAAGACGGAATCGACATATTTTTTAAATGACACCATTGGCTTAATAACAGCATATAATAGTATGATGGCCGTACATAGTAAAATTTTCTAGAAAAAGATAATTGAAAATTCGTGTTACATTGTGTATTTTATACAGATTTTGAGGTTTCTGGGAGATTGAATTCAAATGGCATACATTTGCTAATATTGCTAAAATTACAGTTTTGACATTTGACCTCACTTTTCCGTATGTCTTACGTAATTTCGAGTTCGCATTCGTATTCAGGGCAAATAAAGTTCCAGAGTACATTTTATATTCCATTTACGACCTCCATGCTACTCAAAGTTATCAATATCTGCAATTTCAATTATGGTCTTTAAACCATAAATTTTCTTCCGCTACCATTAAGACAATTAAATGTTATATTAAAATAACTTTCAAATATGGGATTGCCATTACATCAAACTGTGTATTTTTATAGTAAATCGACGTATTCAAAGACGTTTTTTCTTAGCCGTATAAGAAAAATGAAAAAGAAACAAAATTAAAAAGAGCAAAATATCTGCAATCCTGTAGTATGTGGCTTTTGGAAATGGAAACTGCATAGGCGATTATGATCTATTCTTTGCCAAAATCGCAAAGTTGAGTTTTTAGACCTGCTTGGGTTTGGCACATGCGAGATTTGTACTAAAATGACATCATATTTCTTTATAATTCAAAATTACGGAAAAATGAGACAACTGCCAACTTTCTTATGGCCATATTCGAAATCAGCACATCCAAATTAACAAACAAAAAACGTTTTGGTTTAAGTTACAGGCAACAAATTAGAATTTGACGACCAGTTATAATTGTTTCCTGATAACGTGGTTGAGCAAAAACAAAAGTCAATTCTGCGCAAGTCTAAGTCTTCGAGCGCAATATATAAATAGGGTGAAGACAATTCGCGATGGTCAATTTTTGTGTCGTACGAAGAGCTAGAACATCTGAACGCTCCGTCAACGGAAACCATCAGGATGAATAAGATCATTTTACTGGTGTCAGTGATCGTGATGATCGAAAGTTACAGTTTCAATTCTAATGGGAGATACGAAGACACTGAAACAACATCAACAACCACAATTCCGTTTGATCCAGTAAGTTTTTTTGCACATTTTCATAATTTCTCTAAATAATATGCGCATCGATTACCTATAACTTCTATAATCTTGAAATTTTAAGTTATGTTGTACCCTTCTTGTACGTTGGATTGTATATTTGAATAGTTTTTCAATTTTTGTACAAACGCATGTGGCTAGTCCTAGTCCGTATTTCCGGTTTTTCTAGTCAGAGTTAAAAAAAAAACTAGACATGCATGCATTTTCGAGAATTTTTGGTGCGAAATAAAATCTTTAACTGAGAATGCCACGTGGTTGTTAGAAATCGTAAAAAGATAGCAAAGCAGTGCAAATTTTGTCCAAAAGGATCATCTCAATTTGTTCCTTTATAATAATACTTAATTCCTGTAAAGTTTGAGATTTTACTACAAAAATTAACTTTTGATTCTGAATATCAGAGGATATCACATATTTTCAGGTACTTAATTTGTCAAAAATACAATAATCTAAGCGATGTGACCAACAATGAACAATTTGAAGGCAGAAATTTCGACTTTGTCTAGATTTAGAAAGAAAAATAATCCAAACCTATTTTTTTTCTCATACACTAGACACATTTGGAATGTCTGTGCTTTCAGATTCAGATGGTACTTGGAAACATGTATGTAAAATAGTCTGATAATTAGACTCAAAAGATAATTAATTATTTTTCAGGCCTAGTCATTAGAGTTTTTATGCCATAAATAATTCGCCCGCCTATAAAAATAATACAACAAAATTCAGAAAAATTTCTTGATCAACATATCTGAATGTTTACTGAAAATTTGATAAAAATATTGAAAGATGTAGGTTTGGGAGAAAGCTAAAACACGGGTTTTCAGAACGGAGGTATTATGTCAATTTTTCTACTTTGCGTTGGTTATATAGTATATTATAATACAAGTTTTATAAGACAAAAATTGGCGCACGAGTAGTTTTGGGCACGACGAGCGTAGCGAGGAGTGCCCAAATGGAACGAGTGCGCCAATACGTCTTATAAAACGAGTGTTATATACTATTTTTTCTACTTTGCGACATTAAATTTACATATAATTCAAAAATTGCGGTTGTCATCTTACAATCTAGAGTAGTTTCATATTCAACAGTTGGTAGTTGTACTAAAATTCACAAATACGATTGACGCGAGCCAATAGCGATTAAGATGTCAGCCAGATGTCAGCCTTATTTGACACTTGACGTCAATATCATCAGTCGTGGAAAACTAAAAGTTACCAAATGTTTGTGACCTAGTGTTTTCATAACGACACCGAAACCGGTTTCGTTATGAGTTCATAACGAACGCAAAGTAGAAAAAACTCATAACGAAACCGCTGTCGGTGTCGTTATGAAAACACTAGATTAGAAACTTTTAGTAACTTTTAGTTTTCCAAGATTGATGATATAGACGTCAAGTGTCAAATAAGGCTGATATCACAATCGCTATTGGCTCGCCTCAATCGGTATTTGTGAATTTTACCACAACTGCCAACTGTTGAAGATAGAACTACTCTAGATTGTAAGATGACAACCTCATTTTCCAAATTTTTGTAAGATTAATGTTACAAAGTAGAAATACAACTCGTGCGCCAATTTTTGTCTTATAAAACCTGTATTATAATATACTAATTTATTCTGTCAAAAAATTACAAATAATATCTCGGTTTTATAAGACAAAAATTGTTGTTTTGGGTTTATACTATTTTTCTACTTTGCGACATTAATTTTACATTAATTTCGAAAATTGCGTTTGTCATCTTACAATCTAGAGTAGTTTCATATTCAACAGTTCGTAGTTGTTGTAAAATTCACAAATACAATTGAGGCGAGCCAATAGCGATTGAGATGTCAGCTTTATTTGACACTTGACGTCAATATCACCAATCTTGGAAACCTAAAAGTTATTAAAAGTTTGTGATCTAGTGTTTTCATAACGACACCGAAAGCGGTTTCATAATGAGTTTATAACAAACGCAAAGTAGAAAAATACGTTGTTCAACTTTCACATTAACCTACATATTTCATTATTTTTAAGTAATTCTTTATTTATCATGTACCCACACTTTCTTGTTAAATATGATGCATAATTTGTTCTGCTAAGCTTAATAATACTTTCGGAGACATTGATTCAAACATTTCATAACGAATTTTTTAATCACCGATAGTTTTTAATTAATTTGAATAACAATATATCATCAAATATTCGGTAGGCTATTTGATATGATGTTGAGTACATTTTCTGAATAAATTTTTACTAATAAGTATGAATATCAAAGAATAAATTGAGATACATTTAATGAATACGATGCTTATTGTTTATGATTTTACCTACGACCGTATGTGTAAACGTCGCTTACGTCACGGACTGCTTCGCTCGTAAATCGCTTATAACAACCGTGTGCTTTTGGCTGTGCGTTTGTGTTTTTTACGCACGACCTAATGTCATAATGACAGATGTCTAATGAATATTTTGATTAATTATGTGTCATTTTTGATACTATTTATATTTATTGAAATTTTCGGTCGTAGGTAAGTGCAATACTCGAGCTGTAACATATATTGCATGCTCATGAACATTTATGTTGAATTTGTATTGGAATTTTCGGTCGACACTTCAGACAAAGTTCTCCGTAGTTGCAATAGATGTCGCGCGAATACCGTCAAATATTGTCACCCGTCAAATATCCTTACCTTTATTTTTTTGACATTTTTGATACAATTTATTGAAATTGTCGGTCGTAGGTAAAACTATGTACAATACTCGAGCTGTACACGCATATAACGTGCTCGTGAAAAATAACAAAACTCGCCGCTTCGCGGCTCGTATGTTAACTTTCCACTCGCACGTAATATGCTAGTTACAGCTCTTGTAATGTAATATACTATTATGAATGATGGCTATACTAATTGGGTAACACTCACACCATTTGTCGTATGACTTGTCAAAGCCATTTCTTAATAATCTTAACAAATAATATCGTATAGATTACGTGTGCGGTTCATACATTTCAGCAATAAGCCATTCATTTGTTTAGTTGGATTCTAAAAAGTAGTTCTTTTTTCAATTATTCTTTCTGGATAAATCCGGTAATAACTGTAAGTCTAGGCACAATTTACAGCAAAATCCACCAGATCATTGTTATTTACTTGCCATAATTACTTGCTAAACAAACATTTCTATATCCACAACACTTGTTCCATTCATAATAAAAACAAGAGTTTCGTAATGTTGCTCTTCAAGCCTACTCCTGATATCATGTGTTATTTTTCAGACGGGGCAGATCATAACAAGCGATAATTTTACGTCGGCTGTAATCATTGAACGCTGAAAACAATTATTACGTCGAATATTTATGAATGAAACCGTTGTCGATTGATAAATATAGGTCTTATCAATGATGTTTTTCAGTTCATTCTCTAAACGCGTTGTTTTCATTTTACATTGTGACTGATTGGTGTATTATTTGTTTTATTTATTATCTATATATTTTTTTGTTATCTTTCGCAGTCGGACTGGAATAAGACGGGACTCGTTTTGGATGTACCCACTGATACACCGGTTTCATGCGGTTCGAATATAACATGTGGGTGGGGCTTATACGACAGGTATTCAAAAGTCGTTAGTAGCTACATACAAAACAGGTAAATATTTAATTCTATCATTTATTTTTTAACGATTTTTTTTCTTTTGGTATATAAAAATTTCGTTACGTCTATTCGAGATCTATCCTATGATACCTTACACGACCTACACTGACCTTCACAAGACACAAGCAACGCTGAAACTGGCTGAAACCAATTTAGTTAAACTTCGATGTTTATTAACTTTGGTAATATATGGTCATTTTTTTTTATTGTATATTATAAAGAAATTCATGAATATTATCATATACCTTTTAAAGATTTTGAAAAACAAATATTTCAGTTGATTATACTAGGAGAACCAAAATTTCGTTACTAAAAATTATAGTGTCATGCGATAATTTTGATGAATTTCTTTAGAATATGCCGAAAAAATAATAAAATTATTTTAAATATTACAAAAGTTATTGATTATCAAAGTAGGTGTAGTGTCCTTATGCGGTTTCTTAAGTTGGTACGATCTTCCGGATCTCTTAAACGAGATTTTTCCAGGTTTTTTTTTTCAAAGCTGGCTTACCCTGACCGGAGTAATTTTTCAGATTCACTAAGGGGGAATTAATATTTAATATTTCGAAAAGCACATTTTAAAATATATTTTTAAAAAAATCAAATAACCGTTTGGCGTTATATTTAATCTGAAGTATCCAAAATGAGATAGAAATGGGTTCATATCTTAATAAAATGTTATAAACATAACGCTTACAGAAAAATATAAGTTTTTTGCGATTATATGAAAACATAGTTATCGGAAAAAAATAGTTACAACTAAAATTTTAAGAACTCCTTGAAAAACTTTTATGATATCAAATATTTAGACGCAAAATAATTAATCTTGTAAATAATTCGCCCGCCTATAAAAATAATTCCAATAGATTTAAAAAGAAACATTCCAACGTTATATTAAAATGATTAGCTGAATCTTTGATGATATTATTATTGAAATTAATTAAAAACTATCAGTGAAGAAACAACAATTGGTCATGAAATATTTGCACCACAATATCTCGGAAAGTATTAAGGTTTAGCTGAACAAATTATTCACCATATTTAAGACGAAAGATTTTGGTACATTTTGGTCTATCTATATAAGTTGTCATCTGTCATCAGCAAACTTCTGTATCTTTTGACAGAATCGAGACGTTTTTAATTAATTTCAATAATAATATCATCAAAGATTCAGTAAACATTTTGATATGATGACATTTTCCCGAATCTATTGATATTATTTTCATAGACAGGCAAATTATTTGTCAACCCAACTGTTTTATAGTAAATTTGTCATTTACTGTAATTTGCCTTACTTATAATTTTCAATACGTGCCACGTTTCGTCAAATTATTCGATGTATTTTGTTTTTATAAAGTTGTGTAAAATGTTAAGTACCTAAATTACAACCAAAAATTGTCAATATATCAACCAAATTTGGTACGTTTAGATATTTTTTGATCCTGAACAACTTTTAACTTAGAAACTTTTAACCGTATTTTAACAACAAAGCAAACTATCGACAATTCCAGGTTTTCGATGATAAAATTGAACATTTTCGTACTTCAGTGGTTATTTTTTTAAATTCTGAACCGTTTATCTTGATGCCAAAGCAAATTATCAAAAATTCGCAACTTTTGGTAACCCCACTTATCGGTAATCTAAAATTATATCGAGCACACAATATAGTGCGTCAAAAATTACAAATTAAAGTCATCAAACAGCACTATGAACTTCGAAAAAATTAGAAACAGCCAGAATTTTTGTATACAGGTTTATTATGATGTTTTAACAATATCTTAAAAGTTTTCAGAACAACGGTCACTTTTTTGACAGTTTCTATATAAACTGTTAGTTATTAAGACTTGAATATTCACTTTCATACTTTGGGAACAAAGTAGTTAGGCTAAAAATATGTTTTTTGAAATTTGACTTAGCAACATACAATTTCGGATTTTTACTTATTAATAATTCTATATAACAACATTATATATATAACATAAACATTTGTCGTTTCCACTGCAACATTCTTTATATAATGCAGACCGCAGAGATCAACTGAAAATATTTAATAGTTATGTTGATAATAACATAGGAGTGTAAAGCATTAATTGAGTCTTCATTGAAATGTGTCACTTTGTATTGGAATGAATTGACGCACGCATACATACAGTATGGTGGTCCACACAAACAGCACATAATCGTTATTATATATTATGGTTTATCTTGAAATGCTTGGCCAATTAAAAGTCAATTTTTATTGCCACCAGACGTGACGTACGCTGGCCATTCACACAAATTTGACATTGTTGAAAGACAATGTTGATGATAGATTCTAAAAAACTCAACACTTGTCTCTATATGTGCATTCATTCGATTAAATTTATACGAATAGCACACAATGGATAGAAAATTCAAAGAATTAAGAATTCACTCACCAGTTGTTTGCGAGCTATCGGGTACGTCGTGCAGTTCTAAGGGGTAAAGTTAAGATTTATGCCACTATTTCAAAGGAAACACGAACCAAAAACTTTCAAAAACACGCACAACGCGAATTACAATCATATGATCGAAACCGCACCGCGACATCACGCGGCAAAAATAGAGATTAATCAACGATTTGCCTAGTAGAAAATTTGACAAGCCTCGCAGAGATTAGTTTACAAAAGATTAATCCGATAACCTCGATTTTCATCATACAACTTCACAAACTTCACCCGACTTAATACAAAATCGCTCAAATAATGTTACACTGCATTCCTTGCATTATTTTCTCGCAAAATTACTTTTACGCGGCTCCGGTACCAAAAAACGCTAGAGTGCCGGCAAATTTTGACATTTGACAAGTGTGAATCACCGCCAAGCGGTCAAATTGGGAACTATCGGTTACGGATTGCAATATAGCGGTAGAGGGGTACTTACAAATCAGTGATTATGGACAAACTTTAAAAGTACTTTTTCTTTTTAGGAGCTGCTTCTGTGACGAAGGCACATTTTGCTATAGAGCAAGGAATGATCGTTCAGCGGCATCATTCATCTACCTATGCAGAGAGACAGATCCACGTC
This sequence comes from Melinopterus prodromus, assembly GCA_964023965.1. Taxonomy (NCBI): domain Eukaryota; kingdom Metazoa; phylum Arthropoda; class Insecta; order Coleoptera; family Scarabaeidae; genus Melinopterus; species Melinopterus prodromus. Next base: position 5,018,371 of record OZ030392.1, read on the forward strand.
TTACCGGGGAATACACTGAGGATGAGGAGTAATGTTCAACTCACAGTTGCGGCTACTTGCCATAATCCCGTCTTACACCAATTCATTTAACTGTTTTTAGTGAATGGTTTTTAGACGTAGTATTTTTTTTTAGACATAGTATTTTTTAACGTAAATGTGTTTGTATTGTATTCCCAGTATGACTTCGGTTATGCATGAGAAAAATTTCAAGTGTACTCGAAGCATACTGTCTTAAGACTGTATGGTTTTCGTGTAACGTTGTAGTAACATATTTAGTAATGTAAATGTGTGTATGAACGTTTTTATCATGTATCCGAAGCATAACTTATAACGTCAGTTATATGTGAACTGTTTTATTTTTAACTTAGTATTAAGTAATATGACTTGAAAAATATTTTTCGCGCTGGATTTTTGTAGTATTATTATATTAAATCTTTTTTGTTGGCAGGTGGTTGAAGATGTTCTTTTGCAAACAATCAAATAACTCGTAACAGCTTCTGCCTTTCATACTATTGTACCTCCGACCAATGTTGAAAAGTTTCACTAACCGGTTTCTTTTCTTTTCATTATAAACAAATCTTTTCATTAGAAAACAAATCGATAAATAAGTACAAATGTTACATCTTCAATCATCTTCCCCACTACATTTAGTTAGACGTATCTTTACTGCCCGTACAAAATAAGATAAATAAGTAAACATCTGTTAGTTTTAAGATAACTGGTATTATACTTTTGATCAATAAATAAACAACTTATTTTATTCCAATTTGTATTTATTCTGCGACGTTTTCACACTTTTTGACAGCTGTCTTCCTACAGACAACCTAAGCATGGAAAGTTGACGTTGACTGAAAGTATCATAACGTAACTATTCTATCAATAAATGGTGAGAAATAAAGTTTAAATAAAATAAAACATACAAAATAGTGTTGCAATATATTTATTTGCATATTATAATACAGAATAATTTTAATTTATATAAGTATATATAAAATATCATACAATAATCCATTACTACAAGGCACAATTAGAATCTATTATAGAGTATTTCGGTAACATACAATAAAAAAAAGAGACGCTACTTCATAAAAAGGCAATATATCTAAAAATTAAGAATTAATCACAATACAGCAAGATACAAGGATTCAGGAATGATAGTCACAAATACTGAATTAAATTTAAAACAAATACGAAGAATTAGTTAAAACTGCCGGCGATACACCAAATTTTTTTTAGAACAAAGCTTAGATTCCTTCAACACACAAAATACGAAAATTTTAATTAATCACTATCGTTATTCTTTATTCTATGCAACCTTTCCGGATGATTGCACGCCATCTGCGAGAAATCCCTAACAACGTCATTAAATGTGTCGTCGGAAATCCCCATTTCGCTGTCCTTCATCTCTTCGTTCAATCTTCCCAATCGTAACCTAAAAAATATAACAAGTTTTAGGTTACTTTTCGACGATTTTCAAAATATCGACACCTACAAAGTTACGATATCAGCATCCCTCTTTTGTTCAGCAATTTTCAACGGGACAATCCCGTTATTGTCAGAGACATGTTGGTCGGCTCTGTGCTTTAAGAGCAGGCATACTTGGGCTGTGTGGCCCCCTTGGGTAGCTAGATGTAGAGGCGTTTGTCCCTCGTCGTCTTGCACGTCAATTTTTGCTCCGTTTAGTAATAAATATGCGCAAGACATTACTGATCCCTGTATAAATAAAATCAAGTGATGAAAAATACTTGAAATAAAAAATTAGTAAAAAAAACTTTTGGAAACAGAAGAAATGAATTAAAATAGTTTAGTAACTAAATTAAAAATAACAAATAGGATTGTGGGAGTATTGTTACTTTCAATTAAAACTTAGTAGATTAATTTTGAATATTCAAAAAGGTGGTGACATAAAAAAATATGTTGATTTGACATAAAACTATCAATCAATAACTTTAAACGAGATTCTGACAATCTGTCAATACCGCAATTTTCAATATCCGTAAAACGTGTAGATATAAGCACATAAAAGATGCATAGAAAATGTTTACGTGGCCTCTAATGCGTCAATGTCGGTTACGGATGCAAAGTTCACATACGTCGAAGCAAACGGGTCAAATCCAGTAAGATGATAAAATCATCGAAACGCAGATGCTGGTGTTGTAATACGTTTGCTTTATTTTGCAATTATCACTGGAAGATAAACTATACCCCTGTTGTGGCGGTGATTGATCGTGGTCAGCAGAATTGATAGAAATTAGAACAAAGACGCGTGACGTATGTGCGGACTGTTGTAATTTTCCATATCTGGTGATACAAGCGCAATACCGTTGCTTTGTTATGATTTAAATTTAACTACAGTTAATAACTTAGTTTGCCTAAACTTTTGCTTGTTAACAATTGCTGAAAAAGACATTTTTTTCGATTAATGCTTAAATATTTATTTTTTTAGGCAAGGCGTTGTAAAAACTATTTTTGTTTGTTTATTAATCTAGGTGTGAGTCTAAAATTGCCAATAAAAACTAAATAAATCGATTTTAGTTTGATTGTGATACAACCTTGAGGCAGAAGGGTATATGATTAATAATTATCTATGTAAATAATAAATTTAATAAATCGATTATTCTATATTGACCCACAAAGAAATGGGTCTTACAACTAAATTATCAACAAGGTTTCTGTTTTGACACATTGATCGGAAACGTTATTTTAACAATAAGACATACAAGAATTGGAACATCACTGCTAATTAAAACCATAAGAATAACATAATAACATGTCACAAATTCATGTATGATTTTTATAAAGACCCACAAGTATAGCAAATATATTTTTAAACCGTGAAAATATTTAAGAAATTTTTATTCATTAAAATGTTAGTGTATGGCGCAAGTACCGCGTGTTACAAACCTATAAAAAAAAGTCTTAAACACTTTATGTTGAAAGCTATGCAAAACTGTTACTCAAAAAAAGTATATGTCACTATTAGAGGTCTTTCAATATGAAATTATCACCTTCGCCATTGCATACACCGCGTGTTGCCAAAAAGATGAAAACGACATAAGAGTATAGTACCTTCATCTTCAAAGCTACGCAAAAATATTATTTGTAAAAGTATTTCAAAATATTATTATAATAAAGGTACTTTACTTTGAACACAAATTCATAGTTTTTCTGAACTACCCCGTATACGGTGCATAAATTGTAAATTTTGATGGTTGCAGTATTAGTTTTAGAGAACCCACTAACTTTTACAAAGAATAAAATTTTTTGAGAAATCAGCACTAACAAAGTTTTCCATTTCTTTTACAAACTTACTGAGACACCTTGTATAGATTGAAAGTTTATACTTACACTTAATACTGCTTGGTGTATAGCACTCCGCTGCTTGTCATCTGGGTTCTTCCACTGTTGATCAGCTCCTAAAGCTAAAGCTTCGCACATAACAGGCAAGTTATGCGCAAGCGCCGCCTTATACAGCAGAGCTTCCGGATGTAACTTACTGATATCTTCCTCATCTAAGAAATAGGTAAAACAATTAACAAATTCTCCATAATGTTAGCAACACACAGTCTAATTTCTTTAGCTTTGGTAGTGCAATTGGTGCAACACCGTACCAGAAATATGGAGCAGGTTCAAGTCTACGCTAAGACTTTTTTTTTTAATTAAAATTATTATTTTCTTACATTCTCAAAGGTTTTTATGTAGAAAATAGTTTACCTGGTGTGTCATTATCCTCTCCGCCTGTGGAATCCTGGTCGCTGCTCAAGTCGATCTCGTTTATCGGCTTGTCAAGGTCACTGCCAAACATGAGGACACTGCTGCGGTTCTTGTGGTTAGAAGTCTGGTACCGTTTCTTCTGTCCATCGCAACTTCTAGGCCTACGTCGCAAACGCCTGACGCTCCATTTGCGGACACCCTGGAAACTAACCCTCGAAGCCCTCTCCGCGATATCTGGCAACTTTCTGACGAACCTTCGATCGACGTACTTTGCTTTGATCCACGCTTCACGAACACTCCTGCAAAAAAAAAAACAGTGCCATTCAAGAGACTGATTTTACTAATCTTCGTTCTAAGTTTAAAAAATTCTGTATGGTAAACTAGTACTGGTAGAAAGCTGTAATTTACAATATTTAGTACCCAAATCATCTGTGACCGCCTCATATATAAAAATAATTTTTAAGTCATCAACTTTAGATTTTGTCCCAGATAATACAAAATAATGCCATTTGAGAAACTAATTTTGTAAAACTTCTATCTGTGACCGAGGCATAGAGAAAAATAATTTTTAACTCGTCAACTTTGAATGTTGTCCCACAAAATGCATAATCAAACCATTTGAGAGAGTAAATTTGTTAAAAAGTTTCACAAATCTTTATGATAAACTAGCACTGCTAGAAAGCATTAATTATCCAATTCAAAAATTAATTTTAAAAAAAGTGCAAGCAAATATAAAAAAAAGCCCTAGCGTGGATTTGAACCCACACCTGCGCTTGGTTACGCCACATTCACCAATTACACTACCAAAACCTAAATTTCAACACTTACGTTATACAACTCGGTGTGGCCCGTAGAACACTGTCGGACACATTAGCCTCATACACCTTATTCACTACGGTATTCCCCAATTCCGCCATAACCTTAATAGATTCAGGCTCCCAATCGTCAAGCATTAGCGATCGCACTTTACTGTAATGGACGCCAAGACTTCGATGTACGCCAGAACATTCGATGCACAAAGTTATACCCAAATTAATACTGGCCCAGTGCGGATTCGAGTGTCCGCAATCACAGCAAGTGTCGTTGCCCGGTATTTTTAGCAACTGCTCCCAAATCTTGCCCTTCTTTCGTTGTTTGACTTTGTTGGGGCCGATGTTGTCGAAACAGCTGTTGGAGTTTTCCGAAGGTTTATCGGAAGTGTCTGATTTTTGGAAAGCGACGCCTATTGCACATTGGACTGCTGATATCCAGGCGGCTAACATCTCTTCGGAATCTGCTTGAAGCATGTGACATCTACAAGTGAAAATATAGACATTTTAAGGGGTAAATAACTTTAAAAATTTTTAAACGTTCATTGTTTTCTCCGATTAGATGTCAAGTTTTATTTTCTAAATTGGCCTGTATACGGTAAATAGATATTAGAATTTGATAGTTACAGTATTAGTTTTATAGGATTAACTAACTTTTATAAAGAATCAATTTTTATAAAAATCCATAGATAATAAAAAAATCTGATGTGGCCAGGCACATGACTTTATCATACAATATATAAAATTAATAGTTTAGCTGCTTGAGAATCGATTTTATTGAGATAAATCGTAGGTATTGTCAAAGCATCAGCATTTTACACTACCTACACTACGTCATTAGAATAATAGTTATTTATGTCACAAGTACCGAAAGTACGGAATAGCGCGACGAGCGGTGATGCGGCGCGTCACCGAAGGCGGAAGCGTCGCCGTAGCACGTGAGCGCGTCGCGCTATCTAGTTTTTGGCAGGAGAGACATCAACGTTTATTGTGTTGCTTTTTGAGAAACATGTATTTAAAATAAAATAAATAAAAAATGGTTATATTTCTGTATAGGAAATGTTAGGTTGGTACCACTTTGACGAAACGTCAAGTTTAAAAAGCTAATTCAAATTCTGACAGATTTATATTTGTTCATGACATTGTAGATGTCACATACGTACCATCATACTAAAATAAAACTACAGTCATCGCTATACTTTTCTACTCAATATAATTCTAAAAACGAATTAGATATAAAGACGGGTTGATATTTCTTATCAACAAACAATCAAATTGGTGATCTTATTTCATTTGAAATTTGTATTTTGTAATTTGCCGCACTAGAGCGGTAACGTTCCATAGCGGTTCTACAACCTCTGATGAAATCAGCTGTTTTCGAGTGTGACAACACAAAAAAAATATTTGTCAAAATCCTGGCTACTATGTAGTTTCATATCAATGCAGATGCGACCGATCTCGATCAAATAGAATTTGCTCTTGCAGCTAAACTATTAATTTTACCAAAAAATGTCATAGGCATAAATTATTCAAAATTTCGTCTACTTTAATTTATTATTTATCTATTTTGACGAAATTACAGAAATGACGAAAATCGTTGAAAAATGCTAAGAGTAAATAGCCAGTTCCTTTGGACCATTTTGAACCAAAAGCTTTTCAGCTCTAAGTTTGGTCATAAAACTACTAAATACGCACTTTCGTCCCGATACCTTTAGTAGTTTCTCCGGAATCGTCGTCACAAAAATCGTTTACACACGCACACACACACACACACACACACACACACACACACACACACACAGACATTTTTTTGTACCTTGGTCAAAAATGTTCAGGGGACCCATAAAGACCTATTTCCGCTAAAATCTCAATTTTTTTTTTCGGCATGATTACAATACTTTACATACTGCGTATGATAAAGTAAAAAATCTGATGTGGCCAGGCACATGACTTTATCATATAATATATAAAATTAACAGTTTAGCTGCATGAGAATCTATTAGATTGAGATCAGTCGTGTCTGCATTAAAATAAAACTAGTTAGCCAGGATTTGACAGATAAATAAATAATTAAATAAATAAATAATTCCTTTATTAACATAAAACAATATTAAATGCAACAAAATAATATTTATATTTAGGGCGGAGATCAGCCTAAAGTCCCCCCCTGTTGAGCAAACAGACAACACTTCACCTTTCCCCCAAAACTGTTTAACGATAATTTTTTCATATCTTCCCTGAGACCGTTGTATATGTGACTGACCTGGTAAGAGAATGACCGTTTATACAGATCAGTGCGATGGGCATCTATGTATGACTTCATCATACTGTGTATGATGAAGTAAAAAATTCTTTTTTTAATATGTATAGAAAATGTACGAAATTTTGAACACAACTACTTACTTTAACGGTGAGACGACCTCAAAACAAAACCTCCTCTCGCTATCCGTCACCAACTTCACCGTACACAATCTCAAATCTTCTTCCATAACCGTAAAATTCTCTTCACCAGATCGTTTCCTATAAACAAGCTGGTTATTTTTCAGACAAAACCATCGCCTATTCCAAGTTTTAAACGCATTAGAGGTCCTCTTAAAAAGATACCCTTCCAATATCGGTCCGTGCTTTCCCTTCGTAATGCTCGGTATGATTTCCTTATTGGTTACGATAGTATGTCGGTTTTCCATGCTCTTCTCTACTTTCGATGTTTCTTCTTGCATCGTAGCCACCTGGACAGATAATGAATGACTGGTATTCAATTAAATAACAATAACAAGAACAAATTATCTACAGTCGTATGATTAATCGTATTTTTTTCTAGAAAACGATACGTCAGTTTTAAATAATAAGTTACCTCATCCGCGAGTTGCTTCAGGAACGGTTCCAGGTCTTCGCATAAGTCAGAGCCTTGGTGGTAATACGTCGTACAAGCGTGCATATACGACAGTAACTAAAATATAAATAAGTTTATTGTTGTGAGAAAAAAATAATAGGATTGTTATAATAAGTTTGATTTGCTGTTGTTTCCAAAGTTTTGTTTATCGAAAAAATCAAGTAAACTAACATTTTTATTGGGATCATGCTTCAAGAAAATTTTCATGTATCAAAAAGTAAGGGTGCGTCATTTCTATTTTATTAAATTTTCTATGTCTTAGCGAATAGTTGTTCTACATGTAATTTTTTGATCAAATACAATGGCGCGGTATTTAGGATAGTGTCATTTACTTGATGAACATGGTTGATATCATAATTTTGACTAAAAGACATCTGTTTGCAGATTAGAGTTCATTAATTAAATATAAAATAAATAATAATAAATAAATAATCAAATTTGAATTGAACTTCAACAACACTGTACAGGAAAAATATCACAATTCAAATAAGGTTTTGAAATTGAAGGGTTTGATTTGAATATTGTCTACAAAGTTAGTCAAAATTATCAGAACACCTAAACATACCACAACTGTAAAAAATTTCAATAAATGTTTCAATTAATTTTTTTGGCTTTAAACAAGCTGTTGTTTAAATGTATTTTTAATATACATAATTTAATTAAGGAAATTTGGTAACTTTTCACTTTTTCAAATAGAACACATTTTTTAATTCTAAGATTAATACCAAGAATTTTTTATATGAATATTTGTTTATAAAATGCATCATTTTTAAGTTATTAACTATTAATCAAAATTAGTCAAAACTACCGAAACACCTGAATAATTTTCAAAAAACGTTTTAAACTAAAGTTTTTTGAGTATAAACAAGAACTCGTTTAAATATAGTTTTAATACACTGAGTGTTCATTCTAGTATGGAAATTTGCAAATCTTTCCATTTTCTAATAGAACACCATGTATATTTTAATATATTTTTTTTTTTATTTGAAGATTTATTCTAAGAACTTTTCGTAGGAATCATCTTTTCAGAAAATGCATTATTTTTCAGTTATTGGCAATTAATCAAAACTCCTAAACTTCCAATTAAGAATATGTTCCCACATACTTTAAAATTTTTTTAATGCGGCTGTTTGGACATTTAATTTAATTCTATTTAATTATTGTTATTTTCCCTTGGATTTTTTACTATTAAGTATATGTTTGGTTAAAGTAAAAGTACATGAGTTTTGGTTAATTGCGTATACCTAAAAAACAAATGCATTTTATAAGCAAATAATTCCTACAAAAATTTCTTTGAATTAATCTTAAAATTTTCACAATGTTAAATATTCTATTAGAAAAAGGAAAGGTTTCCAAATTTCCATAATATTAAAAATATACTTTATATAGTTTTTAATAAAAAATATTTGGGTTGCTTAAACCCAAAAAAGTTTTATTTGAAAACTGTTTTGAAGTCTTTTTTGCGGTTGGAGAGTTATTTAGGTATTTCAGTAATTTTGATTAACCCTTTATATTGCCCCGCGTATTGTGAAATTGTCACAAACAACAAAATTCAACAGGAATGTTGATTTTTTTCTACAACTTAATTTTTTGCTATAACCAGAGGATTTTTCAATACATTCAGATTTATACATTCGGAGGCATAAATAATTAAATTGGTAACATTCTATATTGTCCAAAAAACGGACGGTTTCTATTTCATTAGAAAAATTTATTGAAACTCTAATAAAAAATAGCAATTCCTACAAAACTAAGTAATAATCATCACTTACAGTACTTAAAACTTCGTGCCGCTTCTTATTCTGTATAATAGAAATACTGTGCACGTAATCCATAGCTTGGTGTCCGAAGCATGATCGAGTAGCGACCAACAAATTACTGGAATCTTCGATTTCCTGTACGCGATTCTTAGGCGTTTGCGAGTTCCGAACTAGTGCCGAATCCAGGTCCTGCGATATCTTCTCGAAATGCTGCTTGCTATCCTTAACGTGCTTTATGTCGTTCTTACAAAACGAGGTCAAATTTTTCAGAATCGTCCTCGAGGCCTGGTCCAAAAGAATCGTATGAAACTTGTTCATCTCTTGCAAATTATGAATAAGCTTATTCAGCGATGATAATACTAAGGTATCTTCTTTAAAGTGACCGCTAAGGTCCCACAGGCCGTTAGCAAATAAACTAAAAATTAACAAAGGATTAATATAACGCTTTTTTGCATTTAAGGAGTGATGAAAATGCATAAAATTGCACATATAATATACAAAATGTACATGCACTACATACTATTTATTTTTACAATGATATACAAAAGAAGATCTACAAACCTTTGTTGTGCAACGTAAGCTTTGCCGGAATCAACAACATTTCCGCAGAGTTTGATAATTTTGTCTAATTTCTGTTCTAAATGCTCTATGCTAGACTCCTCTTGCTCTAAAAGACTTCTGTGGGTTTCATAGAAAGTTTAGTGGGCTGTCATAAGAATAATAATTAAGCAGGCTTACCTAAATTTTGGAGAATCTCTAAGACATTCGGTCAGTTCTATATTGAGCTTCATTTTGTACGAGTTCTAGGCAGAGTTTATTAAATTCCAGAATCATGCCATCCGAGATGAGAAATTCTTCATATTTGAGTCAACTACGCTAACCAGAAATTCAGTGTTTATTTGTTACTGTTACCATCAACACGTCACATACCTACGTCCACATAACCTCAATCTTGTGACTTTCGAATTCAAACTTCAAATCGATCATTCTGCGGCAAATTTCTGGTTCGGGATTTAATTAACTCAAACGTTTGTTTTGCACACCATAAACTTTGCTCTACGAGAAACCTGTTAAATGTGGCGTTAGTAATTATTGTCTGCTTGCTAATTTATTCATTACATATGAAATATTATGGCTCTATCTGTTTATGTTTATAGCAGTATTGAGCAGTATACTTTTTATGTCAATACTGGGTGACTGCATATAAATGGAATGTAAATAAAATCATTGACTTGATTGCAGTTTCGTTTGTGTACGTTTCGTTTGACTCATATTTCTCCATAACAGGAAGTATTTGTGAAAATGGTGTACGGTGTACCCAATTGTGTGTTTTTATCAGTTGCTTTGTGGAGGCAAGTATTTAGAATGAACTAATAATTTATTATCTACAAATAAGTACTAGTTATTTCAAGACTAGTACGAATTACTAGATTGTTCTAGATTTTCCCTGAATCAATCAACATAATCTAGAAACACGATAATTATTTAAAAATTAAATGATTCTCCTAAGAAAATCGCGCCATCTCTGATTGAAGTGTGCAATTAATGATAGGCGAAGTTTGATAGGTAATCCATAGATGGCGCCACTTCGAGAAGAAATTGCGTGGGGGATCGTCCCGGAAAAATGGATGATTTTTAGTCGCTTGGGGGATGTTTTGGGGGTATACAATGTCTAGGGGATTTTCAGATTTGTAGCCCTGTTTTAGGCTGAGTTCTATCAGTTCTATACAATGACAGGAATTATAGCAATAGCCAATGGTATATTAGTAAATATTAAAAGGGGAGAAATAAAAATACATAATATAATCTATTATTGCTTATTTTATTAGTTGATTAATTGTCGAACAATTGATCTTACAACCTACAACGAGAAAACAACTTTAAATAGATTTTACAAAGACAAAAAGTTCTGGAAAATGTCGATATTTTGATTATCCACTAGTAAAAGGTAGTTTTTTTCTTCATAATAAATATATAGATGTAACTATTATATACAAAGGAACGTCTAAAATAGTTGAGAGACTTTGACTGGCTACGCTATATGCTACCACATCATATTCAGACACATCATAATGCATAAACAACATAAAAAATTGGTGCTTAGTTTGACTGGTCACAGTGACTACTGTTATAGGAATAACCTTAAAGTTTAATATCGATTGTCTCGGCAAACAGTTGATCAAATATCATAAGAATTACATAATTTCAGTTATTTTGTGTTTAGTTACTCTTTTTGGTCCAGCAAATTTATTATAATTTGTAACCCTTGCGAAGAAAGATATCACTAAGACTATCCCTGAAGGTTGCAGGTATGGACTATGACCTCCTCGGCTCCAGTTTCTGCGATAAACTAGTCAGTACTCTCTGATTGTCGATTACCCGTAAACATGAAATGTACGACTTTACTTCGCCTTCACTTTTTGGTGACGGTGGATCCAAAACTAAAAAAATAGAAGATAGTCACAAATAATACTGATGATTCTAAAATAAAAAGTATGACATCATTTCATTCAAGTCCAAAAAAGTGAGTACTGAGAAAATTAACAAAATAAATTTGTCGGTGCAATATTTTGAAAAGTATAGCAGTTCGCTATTTTGTGTCAACAGACAAAATATACAAAGTACTTCACAGAGAATTAAATATATTACATATTTTATTTATATTTGCATTAAAACCAGAGCTATGATTAAAACAATCATCATGTACTGTTTTTGAACTCTACGGAAAAACAGTGTCCTGATTTCAAACCCTTTGTCATATTTATATTATATTATTTGCTGTCATGTTTGAAGATCCTAGACTCCAAATACAATGACAAATTTTCAAAATTAAAAATGCCAGAATCAATGTGGCGACAGAAAATGTAAAAAATCTTGAATTTGTATGAAACTTATTTCCCGTAATTTTTGAAGATTGATAATAATTAAAAATGTCATGTCAGATTTTTAAAATAAATTTAAAATGGCGGATTATACATGGTTAGTCAAAATTACCGGGACACCTTAGTAACGCTTCAACAGTAAAGAATGTCACAGAAAAAATGAAACAAAACGTTTTTGGTTTTAAACAAGCTATCGTCTAAATAGATATATTTTCAATATAAGGTTGTTCAATTTATTCTGGAAAACTGGTAAGTTTTTTTTCTAATAGATCACGCTGTATATTTACCTTTTTTAATTCTAATAATAATTCTAAAAGCATTTGTAAGAAATTTTTTTTTTAGTGCGTCATCTTTGGGTTATGAGCAATTAATCAATCAATAACGGATAAAAATAAAAAATAAAGAAAAAATAAGCAAGTGTCTGGGGCATTGGCGCGAGAATTTAGGGGAGGAAGAAAACGCACAAGCATTCATTCTCTTGGGAGGGGGTCTTGAAAGAAATCGGTTGTGCGTCGAGCGTTGTGTCAAATGCCACAGAGCCCTATGGGGCCGAGTTATAGAATTTGTGCTGTCTTGTGTTCTCTTGTTCTCAACCATTTTAACACGTAAGTTGTTTATTAGAGTTTATTGATGTATATTGTGACCATCTCTCGCCAAAGATTATTATCATTGTTTAGAATTAAAGTTCATGTCTTTTCGTAAGCAGTTCTGCATTTGTTCATGTTTTTTGTTGATAGATTCTTATGTGGTTTATTTGAGTATTCATTTTAGATAGAATAATATAAACCTATCCTTTTTGTGGCGAAGCATTTTGGCTTCCAAATTGTTTTGATTTATAATAGGTGAGTTCAAACTTCTCTAAGAAAGTCTTAAGAGAAAGAACTGACAGATTTTAAGCCTCCGAAGAACTAGATAACTAATAAACACTGCCGTAAGTAAGATCAAGTAAATTAGTTGGAGAATTATTTACGTATTTCGGGAATTTCGACTATTTTTTATTAATTGCTCATAACTCAAAAATAATGCATTTTATACAAAAATCATGCAAAAGATCATTGGAATTAAAAACTGGAAAATTATACAGTCTGTTCTATTTGAAAAAGTAAAGGTTACCAAATCTCCAGAATAAAATGAACACCTGTATATTAAAAATATATTTAACGATAGATTGTTTACAGCAAAACAAGTTTTATGTTTACGTTTGGAAAATTATTTAGCTGTTCTGGTAATTTTTACTAACACTGTATATGGCGATATGAAAATGACGAATTTTAAGATTCTTTTTAATTTGAATTTTAAAGTTCTCATACAGTAACAAGTTTACCAGGCATTTCTAGCCAAATTGTGTTAGGGGCATACCACATTTCAAACGGTTTTTCAATAAAATTTACATAATACAATAAAGACATCAAAGATAAACAAAATTTACTGGAAAAAAAATAAAAATAGTCACCTAAATGTCTACTTCTACAGAAACGTAGGGTCCGCATGGTCTGCGCGAGCATGTGCATCTTCTCGAAGTTGACCAGTCCTTCGAGGCAGGTCTTATTGCCTTCGTGTGTAAACGTCATATCCTTGAGGAGAAGTGGCATGAACGGGACGACCGGCGGTTGTAATTTTCCGACGCTGACCCTGTAAGCCCTGTGATTTCGGCTGGGATCGATAATCGCCTCGAAATCGCTGTACATTTTGCGGAACTTGGACGGCAGCTTATCCCACGTCAACGAGAGTCGAGATATCGCGACGTTGCTCAAACCCATCACGATCGCGCAGAACGCGTTGAGATTCTGATACTCCCTGCAACTGTTTGAAATGTTTTTGAGTGGTGTTTGGGTAAATATTGTTGTTTTGGGACACTAAATACACCATCTAGGTGTGAAAAAGTACTTACTATGCGGCTAGTTTGATAAATTTCCTGAGTACGGCCACTCGTTTGTTGAGATTATTTGTTAAGCATATTTCGGTGGCGACCCAGAATTGTATTTCGTTGAATCGTCGTATGAATACGTCCAGATTTGCTGTTATCTGCGCGAAGTGGTGTCTTCCAAATGTGTGGTAAATCAGTTCGTATTCGTGGACGCACCTGCAAAATAAGTTATTTCTTGTAATCATCAAAAAACAATCTTTGTTGGCAAACACGCTTATAAATGGACTATGTACTGGTTAAAAGATATTTTGAGAAAGCTTCATTACAGCGTCACAATCAAACATTTCAAAATCACAGTAACTAGGAAAAATCTACCATGTTGAAAGATTTGGTAAATATCAGAGTATTTGGCGAACAAACATAAAATTCAATTACTAGTATTAATATCGGCATCGTCACAAAACACTGCGCTCCTAGTTGCATGTACCGACTCCGAGTCTAAAAAATCTAAAAGTGGAAAAGTCCGATCCGAAATATGTAAATTAATATCCGTAATTAATTAATAACTGACTAGCTCACACGAAATATTTGCAAAAATCGGGATATTCAATAGGTTGTATCTCGTTGGCCCTTTGTTCAATCATAATAAAACCAACACCATTCGATTCCCCCTTTGTTAAACTATAGGAATGTTAAAAAGTTCGACCGCGATTATACAGCCTTGAAATAGCAGGCGTAGACAAAGGTCGGCGTGTTATGCGACAGTTTGCGTTCTTAATAATAATAATAATGATGTTTATTTAGTTTAAAAAAACTAATAATCACAATAAATTTGGTTTCCTAAGTACTAAACTTATCAACTACTTAAAATTAGTCAATACATGAACCCGACATGATGTTTTAAAAAGACTTAGCGAACTACTGTTTTGTATATCACTTGGTAGGCTGTTAAACATCTTCAGTGCTTTATAATAAAATGAATTTTGTGTGCTGCTTTTTGTATATTTTGGTAATCTGAAGTGGTCCTTTTGCCGAGTATTGTATTCATGCTGCTGATTATTGTATGTTAAATAATTACTCATATAATTTGGGAGTTTATTATTTATGCATTTATATACCAACGTGAGTGCCTGATATACTGTTCCTTGTTTAACATTCAAAAAAATTAATTTACTCAACATGGACTCGATAATGGTTAACCTGGAGCTTTGTAATAAAATTCTGAGTGCTCGATTTTGTTGTACTTGAATCTTTTTAATGTCTTTGTCTGCACACAAAAATAATATACTGCTGCAATAGTAAAAATATGGTTCTATAATCGTATGGCACAAAGATATTCTAGCTTTTAATGCAAGTTTATTAGATATTCTTCCTAAGTAGCTAATGTTTCGACTCACCTTTTTAACTATATATATTCCATATTACTCGTACATTTCAAACTATTATCTAAAATGACGCCTAGATATTTAAATTTGTCCACTATCTCAACAACTGTGTTATCAATAACTATGTCTGGTGTAGGGTTTACCGATTTCTATTTCCCAATACCATAGCTTTTGTTTTTAATACACTCAAACATAATTTATTTTCTTTATACCAATTTGATATAGATACTAGTTCGGAGGTTAATGTCGCGATTACATCAGGTAAGTTATCTCCTGCAATTGATATTAGTGTATCGTCTGCAAATAGGTGCATATCACAAGATTTAACTTGTGAAGCAACATCGTTTATGTACAAATTAAATAAAACTGGTCCAAGAACAGAACCTTGTGGTACCCCTACGCTGTTTATTAATTCACTTGACTCATTTTCTCCAATCCTAACCTTCTGTCTCCTGTTTGTTAAATAGTTTTCAAACCATTTCAATTCTTTTCCTCTGATTCCGTAAGTTTCCAATTTTTCTAGTAACTTTTGACGACAAATTGTCTCGAAGGCTCTTTTCAAGTCTACAAAAACAGCAACTATCGTTTTACCGTCTTCTAATTCTCCTTTCCAATTTGCCAATACCAACTTTAGGGCCGTCTCGCATGAATGCTGAGCACGAAAACCTGACTGTTGTTGGTCAGTAATAAATTGATTTTCATCCAAGTACACACTGAGCTTAATATTGATTTTGTTTTCATAGCAAATTTAATATTCCACGGTTGAATTATTCTGTGTAAAATTTGTGATTATTTACATGTAAGATTTTTATTACACAGAATTATTTGAAAATATTTTTGTATGCAATTTTTCTGGAGTCTAAAATCATTAAATTCATACTGTTTTGCACGTAGCCCATTTGTATGTAATCTCATGTTCACCACATCGATTGTCAAGCATCTCATTGCTCAATGACATTACAAACATGATCAATTTCAACACTAATTGTCTCTTATCCAATAGGTACTTACCAGAAGAGATCCCAGTCAAACAGAGTCATATAATACGCCAACTCCTTAGTGCTAAACAGTTCTATATCAGCGTCTATACCTTGCGTCGGTTCTTCCTGCTCCGGAACACAAGTCTGCAAACAAAACAAACAAAAAAACAATCATCAAAACCTCGAAAATCATCCAAACCATCTCCAGACTCTTACCAGCGCATCCAAGTGATCCTTCGGCGCGACAAATATCCGCCCATTGATACTTATTGCCGTGGGAACGCTGATATCGTTGTCTTTGATGACAACCCTTTCGCCATTCGACCTCACTTCCACCAGAAGCAATTCGTCACATGGTCGCATTTGCAGTTTGTCAGCAGCGAATACCTTGATTGTTTCTGCTGTGGTGTCAACTGGTAGTCGTAGGGTGCAGTACGTGTGGTCGGCGCAATATACGCGAAAAATGACTGAAAATTGCATAATTATCATGTTTTAGGGTGATGTCCTGGGGTATTGTACTTACTGTCGTCTTGTGGCATTATGATTGTCCTGTTGTTTGTTGTATCGTAACCTGTGAATAGACTGATCGGTTGTCCGCTGACTGGTAATTTCCATTTTTGACCTTCGTGCGCTTTTCTGTCTTCTTTGTAACTGTGGAAAGATTATACCTGACGATATACACAAAAAAACGATTTTGAAAGATTGATTATCGTGTAACTGGCAATATCTTGCTTCCTATTGGCTGACGACAATGAAGGTTGGTTTGAGATAATAGACCTTTTAATTTTCTACAACATGGCTGAAAAACGCCAACAAGTATACGAATATAATACGAACGCATTATAGATTAGGCTGGTGCAAAAAAGGGACTTTTTGCTGGAGGGTAAAGATCGCCTTCAATCTTTACCATTTCTTGATAAAAATAACGATATATGCCACCGAGCACCTCAGACTTTCCATTTAAAATACATTGGAGAATGGACGTTTTTTCCTGTTTTTGTCACGTCGGATTTAGAAGAAAACTTGCGGGAGATTATAAGAAATAATTCGGAAAATCTCAAGGAACAAATCCACTGCCACTACTTTTTAACTGTTTAACTATTGCCCTTCCTGCAGTACCCTAAATGAGAAACTTTTTTTGGAAAATATTTCCCCAATTTATAATGTTACGTATTTATTTGCTGAAACTATTATTAAGAGTTTATTGTTTTGTTTAAACAAAAGTATACAATATTACGTATTTTTTTTTGCAAGAAATTACTCTTAGATTTTATCGGCATGTTTTTCGTAATTTGTTAATTAATTTGAAATTGTTTAAACATTATTACTATTTGTTTTTAATTTTGTAGGCTGAAATTTTTATTATTGATTGTTCGCTTGTTTTCGTCATTAATTAACTAATTTGTAATTGTTTAAACAACAATATGCATTGAAAAGTACAAATTTTCCATTTTTTTGTGGATTATTTTGGAAATTATTATTTATGTTATTGGAATTTTTTGTGTTTCATATATTATTATTATATTAAAAACTCTTTATAAGACTAACTATTATTATTAGTTATAATTACAAATTAGTTAACAAATCACAAAAAAACAAGAAATTCAATAACAAAAATTTTTGAAAAAAAGGAATACGAAACATTTGGTTATTGGTTATTGGTTAAACGAATGGCATTTGTTTCAACAATTTAAAATTATTTAACAAATTACGAAAAACATGCCAATAATATTACAGTACCAATATTGTTGTTTAATGAATTGCAAATTAGTTTATAAATGACAAAAAAGCATGTTAATAATAATCAATCCATAATTATAATTCCAACTATAAAATTAAGAAATACGTGACTTTATATATTATTAAAAAATAGTATTTAATTTTAAATTAATTAACAAACTATGAAAAACATGCCAATAATCTAACAATAAGTTCTGCACAAGATAGAAAAATATGTATAATTTTGTAGAATGCTTGAACAAGTGACATTTGTTTAAACAACTGCAAATTAGTTATTACAAATGACAAAGAAACATGCCAATAAACTATAATAATAACTTCGGCCGACACAACAGAAACAACTCTGATGTGCCCAGGCACATAACTTTATCATACTACACATAAAATTAATAGTTTAGAGATTCTATTAGATCGAGATCGGTCGGGTAAATCGCGTCTGCATTAAAATAAAACTAGTTAGCCAGGATTTGACAGATATTTTTATACTATTGACAGTAGGTATTGTCAAAACATCAGCATTTGACACCACCTACTGATATTAGAATGGAAATATACCGGGTGCGGCAAAAGTCAGTTTACCGATTTGCATATGAGAGAAAAACGCAAAAAAAATAATGGCAAAAAAATTTATTTCCGAAAAGATATAACATCAAAAATTAAAAAAAAAAAACGCGCATGCACGAATACCCGACAGCGTAAACTGACTTTTGCCGCACACTGTATATCAAATCCTGGCTAACTAGTTTTATATTAATGCGGACACGACCGATCTCAATCAAATACTATTTGCTCATGTAGCTAAACTATCAATTTTACCAACAAATGTCATAGACATCAATTATACAAAGTTTCTACTTTAATTTATTATTTAACTATTTTGACAAAATTACATTAATGGCGGCTCATTTTCAAAATCCTCGAAAAATGTATAGAGTAAACATCCAGTTCCTTTGGACTCTTTGAAACAAAAACCGTTTCAGCTCTAACTTTAGTCATGAAACTTCTAAATATTGTTTGTACCTTGGTAAAAAAATGTACAGATGACCCAAAACCACATAGCTCCGCTAAAATATAACAAAAACTTTTTCGGCATGACTACAACACTTTGTCATACTACGTATGATAAAGTAAAAGTCTGTTACATTGTATATTATTGTTTACACAAATGGTAATGATTGCAAAAAGTCAAATTAATTAACAAATTACGGAAAAGATGCGCCTACATAACATGGGCAACATAACATAAGAAAAAAAAACAATAATAAAAAGAAACCTAACCGAACACTAACCTAACCTAATAAAAAGGAAAACCAGTAAAGTAAATCTAACTAAAACAAAATAACAACCGTGGACACCATAAAAAACAAGAACACATAAAAAATAACTATTTAGTAGGAGTTTTTTCAGATTAAAAATAATAACCTAATAGAGAAATGATCGTTAAATATCTCACCGTTTCAGCTGAGTCATAACATGATGCATCAGCGACGTTTCTTCCTGAAGGACAGTCCAATGGACACAATCCGTCTCCAATTCGTGCGCCAAATCCTCCAAAAACTCCACCACCGACTCATCATCGAACACAGGCTGCCTAATGGTGGCCACCCACCTATAGATAAAATGTACCACCCTTCTCTTACACGCCAGCATAAACTCGCGATCCTGATTCGAAGAATCTATTCTATAAGTAATACCAGCTAAGAAAACCACCACTTCTTTCGCAGTCTTTACTCTACCATTCCAAACAAATAATCTAGCTTAAAAAAAGGATATTATCTATCGAGTTCGTCCACCAATTTATGTGTCGGAAGAAACACAATCTGCGTGAGAAGGAAATCATCCGTGAACGGATCTTGAGCTGTAGTTAAGAAGTCACTTCCGCTTATGGTCCCCTTGCCATCTAACCGCGTCTCCAAGAGATGTTCCAGCATCTTTTGAGGTGTTCCTGCCATTACTGTATACCTGAGAGCGAGAGAGAAGACAATCAACTCACCTAATTATATAAGCAAGTGGTATCTTACTTGAAATGTGGTACATTTTTGGCTTGAGTTGACAGTTTTTCTAGTACCAGCACGTCTTTTCCGTGTTCTTTCAATCTTACGGTGTTCGCTTCGACATCTCGTAGGATCCTGTTGAAGTCATCTTTGTCCACGCGGAGAAAATGACAGTTGTTTTCACGAAGGACAATGGTCGCAGCCCTAGAAGTAAAACAAATTCAAAGTATTCCATGTTTTTCTTGCTGATTTGAATAATTTTTTTTAGAAAAGCTTCTATAAAAGAAAACAAACTAAAAACAAAAAACTACAAAAACTGCAAATAGAATAGCTAAAAATCAGAACTTGATGAACTAAAACTAGAAATTTTGGATCTGTATAATAACATTGCGGTAGAATCCGATATACCAGATGAAAAAAAAAACCATTTACGTTAATACAAATCAGAAGAAGACATAAATAATATAACTAATATAATGGGCTGCAAGGTAAGCATCGAACCGCTAAGAAAATCCAAATTAATCTCACAATGCAAAAGGTGCCAAGCGTATGGGCATAGTCAACGATATTGTAACAGACCCCCGAGGTGTGTTAAATGTGCAGGAAAGCATCTCACAAACGATTGCAAGAAAGCAGACGATGTGGATGCTAAACGTTGGCATTGCGGAGGAGCACATCGAGCTAATTATCGAGGATGTGGCGTAGCTCTAGAACTACAAAAAATAAAAATATGAAGACCAAACACTCTAAGGCCCCACAAGAGAAAACGCTCAACGAGAAAACGCTCAACAAGGAAGACCAGAAAGACAGAATCCAAAAGTGACTGACATGAGAACGGAAACCCAAGTCATTCAAAAAGAAAATAATAACGAAAGGTTCGAACGTCAGGATAATAACGGTAACATTAGCCAAACTCTCCAGATCATACTAGGAAAACTAAATAAACAAGAAGCTTTTATCACTACGTTTGTTGAGCGAATAAAAGAATTAGAACACAAATCACAGGGAGCTATTCCTAAAACAAAGCCAAAATGAATGGTTCACTCAAAATAATGGCTTGGAATGCCAACGGATTACTGCAACATCAATAGGAATTAGAGGCGTGTGTCTCATTACTGAAACACACTTCACTAGACAATCATTCATTAAATTTAAAGGATTTAAAACATATCACACTATCCACCCTGATAACGCAGCTAAAGGAGGAAGTGCAGTAATACTAATTAAAGAAAATCTAAAACACCATGAGGAATTTAAATATGGGACAGAAAAAATACAAGCAACAGCAGTAAATATACAAACAAAGAACTTCCCGGTTATCGTGGCAGGATTATATTGTCCGCCTAGGCATTCAATAAAGAAAGATGATTACTCAAGTTTCTTTGGACAACTGGGAAACAGATTCATAGTCGGAGGAGACTTTAACGCCAAAAACACTTACTGGGGCTCTAGGTTGACTACAACTAAAGGTAGAGAATTGTGGAAAGTAATAAATGAACTTATGTGTTAGTTCTAAAAGCAGAGTCAGTGCTACGTAGTGCGCAAGAAAAACGTGCACAGTATACTAAGACTAACTGAGAGACATCGATGGGTGCTTGTTAGGTTAAGTTATACTAGTAAAATAAGTTAGAATTAAGTTACTCATTAGTCTATTATGACTAGATTGTAATGCTCTTATTTTTTAAAAAAAGTTAATTTTTCTGTGTATGCGGTTAAGTATTTTTATTAAATTTGATAATCTGACATCAGATTTTTCAAAGAACAGGAAATATGATTCATGCAAATTCAACAGTGTTTTTAGACTTTTGATAGAAATGTTGTATCCGCCATTTTTAATTTTTGAATGTGACAGAATGCAAATCAGGGGTCAAACAACGCGACAAATATAACAGGAAATAAGTACCTAATCAAATTTGGAATATCCAGAAAACGACAAACACTGTAGGTATATGGGGCATTCTTTCTGAAGTGTCCCAATCCAAAAATGTAAAGCTTTCGGATATAGTTGAAACTTTGGAGAATTATTGTACTTAATAACAGTAACAAATACCTAAAATATTAGCTCATGAAAAAACATATTGAGGAAATTACTAGGGGTTGAAGTTTGGTCGTTTTGAGTGACACGGTCATTTTTAGATTAGTGTAACTACAATAAATCTTTATATATTTTATTTTTTATTTAGTGCATTTTAAAGCATTTTTCATGAACTTTTTAATGTTCACAAAAAAAATTAAAAAAAACAAAAATCTAACACGTTTTTGAACAAGTAATTTTGTATTTCGATTTTTATCCCATTTGGGTTATTTTAATATTAATTCGGGCAGGCCCGAATTATCATTATTATGGCCCGCGTCTGTAGCACGTCTTAAGTTGTTTGGCTTTCAGCATTCGCCGAGGAGTAAAGGAAAACCACAGAAAAACCTTCACTCTGAAAGCAGAGCGAGGTAGGTCTGTTTCAAGTCGAATTTCGTTTTCTGGATTTTTTTTATATCGTATTTGTGTTGTTTTAGATTCTACTTATTTCTTTTTCTGCCTTAAATGGATGGAGCAAGTAAAAGGGGAATTCGATTTTCATATTTGTTTGAATAAATGATAAATAGTTTTAGAAAACTTGACATGAAAACTTGACAAACATCATTTGATTTACGTGGTATATCACTTAAACTACAAGAACAGTTTATATCAAAGTCTTCGAAAATTTCATCTAAATGTAGATAAGAACTTTATACATTAAAGACAGATAATTTGAATGCAGAGTCAAATTCTTCTGTTCTTGATACAGCTCTGTCGAATTATATCATTCCTTCTGAAATGGACATTTGTGACAATGAGTCGGAAATCGAAGAATCTGATCATAATAGAGATAATGATTTTGCATTGAATATGTTTCCTCTAAAAACAGCTTGCGTTGACGGGAATCATAGGTCGGGAGTCGAAGTTCTAGAAGCAATTATTGACGATGGCGTTTTTAGCGCGGGTGCTGCGTTTACTTAGTTATTAATTTTCGAAGATTTAGGGCGAAACGGAAACTGTTCTTGTCATTTAAGTAATATACCACGTAAATCAGATGATGTGTGGCCAAGTTTTCTAAAAGGATTTATGCATTTATTTATTCCTCCAAATATAACAATCAAAGTCCCCTTTTACTTGCTCCATTTCAGCTGAAAAATAATGAGAATACACAAAAACAACACAAATACGAAATAAAAATACAAAAAAAAACATAAAATACCAGAAAAAGCAATTCGTCTTGAAACACACCTACCTTGAAGTACATGTTATAAGATGTTACTGAAGTAGGGATACAAATGGGTGACCTACGCGCCACTGCCTAGACTAGACGCGCGCTGGCGTATGTAACGCGGGTGCTCCGTTTGCTTAATTATTAATTTTCTCCCAAACCCACTTTTGTCCCACTTTCATTATCTTTACCCATTGTATAGGAAAAAGTTTCAGCTTTCGTATGAAACTATTTTAAAAAATATTAAGAATACCCAAATGCGACAAAAATCGAAATACAAAATTACTTGTTAAAAAAACGTGTTGGATTTTTGTATTTTAATTTTTTTTGTGAGCATTAAAAAGTTCATGAAAAATGCTTTAAAATGCACTAAATAAAAAATAAAATATATAAAGATTTATTGTAGTTACACTAATCTAAAAATGACCGTGTCACGCAAAACGTCCAAACTTCAACCCCTAGTAAGTTCCTCAATATTTTTTTTCATGAGCTAATATTTTAGGTATTTGTTACTGTTATTAAGTACAATAATTCTCCAAAGTTTCAACTATATCCGAAAACTTTACTTTTTTGGATTGGGACACTTCAGAAAGAATGCCCCATATGTGTCCCGGAATATCAAAATCGACCTAACTGACATCTCTCGTTCCGACATATTGACCCCAGTTGCAACAAAAAATTAGTTAGGTTTTCATTTTCCTGGTCACATAGAAATCCTTACAAATAATGGTCATAAATATGATACATAACGTGACACTTATTAACGTTATGATATATTAATGGTATACATAAAAAAAACACCTAAAGAGCCGCGATATTATAGATCATGTCGAGCTTGTATAATTGTTACAAAAAAGTCTCATTCCGTCTAGTTAACGGTGTTGTTTGAACCCTTCGGTAAGTTTAAGAGGGACGTTTAATGCCGCGGCCGGCCCTAAAAGGGTTTACGACTTTTTCGGCAAGCCGAGAGTTCACACGGAATTATTTATTGCAAATTTCGCCGACAGCTACGGTTTTGCAAACGAGGTTTCAAATTGCGACGTTGCGCTTGCTTGACATTCAAAAGGTCAAGTTTTAACACCAAAGTGCCATTAACCTTCCTAAAAATGTACTTTATTATTATTATGACAATAAATGTCCAACTGAATTAGTTGAAAGCTGGCTTAATTTTGATGAAAGAATGTCCTAAATGATATCTGATATCTGCGCAGAAATATAATTTTCATATGAACCGAAATTTATAACGATGGATACCACTACTCTTTTATAGTAAGACGCATTTATATTCTAATGGAGCTGGCGACCCCATTTCTTAGATCTATAGACGAGAAGGAATTTCAATACAGACATTCTTCCAATATTTTTACGTCTAACAGGCAACTACAATGCAGAGCGATAAAGGAACGTTTTTAGTAATAACTATATGTGACCCCGAGCAAGAGAATCGCCGTAACTACCATCGCTCGTTTCGATTATATTGACGCCTGTTTGAACGCACATAACAAAAATTAAATAAAGTGTCATACTCCTGAATCATTTCTACATAAGTTGTATATCTGTCAAAATTGTTTGCCTCTCGGTATAAACATGAGCGCAACAGAAGTGAAAAAAGTACTTGATTTTTGCAGTTTTAAAATAACGCTCCTTTCCGATTTTTTTTTTCTTTTAAGGAGTAATGCCACTCTACCGCGAGAAAAAATAGCCGCTTTTGTAGGTATATTTTTTACAATATAGTAAATGCATTACAAAATTTCTTTAAAGCCCTTTATTGATAATATTTTGAAGAATATTCACAATTAAAAGTTTCGAACTTATCGTAAAATCCGCATGTACTTCTCTAGACAATGTTGATCTTAAGCTGCATATGAAATTTCAAGTGAATTGACGGAGACCAGCTGAAGTTATCTTTCCGGCCAGTTTGAAAAATGTGGTTTTGAGGAAACACGGTTTAAAGTTCTGTGTAACTTTGATGTATAGAATTGTTATATTCGGCGATGCTTGGGACCATATTATTATCATTTAAAATTAATATTTTCCTCCTCTTGTTTCTTTCTATTTGATTTTGACGACAGACGGGCCTGTTTTGCAGCATCAATCAGCGATGACTCTGAAAACATGATGCGCCGTGTGTCAGCCTTCGCGCAGAAATTATAGCAGTTTGGCCCGATGCTCATTCATAATACCACCATAATCTTCATAAGGCTCGATAATGCATGATTGACAACACATACAGCGCCGGATTTAGGACTTTGGGGGCCCCTGGGCTGAAAATCTGTGGGGGCCCTAGGCAATAAAATCTGTTGGGGTCCCTGGGCAGAAAAGCTTTGGGGTTCTAGGAAAAACGCAGCAGTGATTCTTAAACATATAAGCACATTACTTGATATGATTTTGCATAGTTGAAATAAATTTGCGTCTTAAGTAGTTAATCCATCATAGTTGTCAACATGGAAACAGGTACAAGAAAATAAACTTCAAGCTAGCTTTCTTTGTAAATAGATTCCTTTGTCCAACAAGGTGTAATGTAATAAAATTCGATGCTTTTCCGTATATTTAATTGTCGCTACATGTTTCGTGTCATACTAGACACTTCATCAGGCGTTATCGTAAAATATTGAGAACACACATACATAGGCCACGAACAAACAAACATGAGTACATATATAATTCGCTAATATATATTTCCAGGCACCCAGGAAAAACCACCAACTCAAGTCGTTCGAAGTATGAGAGTGAAGACCTAAGGAAATATATATTAGCGAATTATATACTCATGTTTGTTTGTTCGTGACCTATGTATTTGTGTTCTCAATATTTGACGATATCGCCTGATGAAGTGTCTAGTATGACACGAAACATGTAGCGACAATTAAATATACAAATAATAAGGAAAAGCATTGAATTTTATTTCTTTGTAAATGTTTGTTCTTCTTTTATTTTAAAGTTCTGATTTACAATAACGGATTTTTTTTCTTAAATTGTCGTTGGATTTTCTGTTGTTTACTATTTGTTTATAGTGTAAGCCTTTTTATTGATTTAAGAAGCACGTCTAAAAATATGAGTTAAATATGGATCGAGTTTTCAGTAACATAAAGTAACTATAATGCGACAAAGAGGTTGTGCAGCATTCAAACCGAAATGGAAAATACTCTATTCTATTTCTATCTACAATAACGTGTTCTACGCGCATGCGGGAGCTCTATCAGGTTGACAGCCACATTGTTATTGAGGTTAGACTACGTGAGATTGGTGCGATGTATAAACACAATTTTACAGCTTGTGGTTCGAAATGTGGTAGCAAATCAGCAGAAACTCCGGAGTAGATATTTTTTGGTAAAATTTGGAGGTGTTTTTGATAAATTCTCATTAGTTAGAGTCAAGTTAGTCAAGTTTGACATTTTGCTTGTAAAATGAGCATCAGTGGCGCATGTTTTTTCTTAAAATATGTTACTTGGAAAACGCCGTAATACCCTATATTAACAATGAGAGTAAGTAGATATCGTTGGTTGTTCATTTGTACTGAATACAAATCCGCTCTCAAACATTGCTACATGTATAAGCGCACAGACCACCACAATGAAACGTCTGCGCAAAACAATTGCAAGTGCAACATCCTTCTTTTGTACGAAATATTTTTCTCTATCTCTTAAGGTTGATGTCTAGTTTTTCTACTCTCGTTTATGGACTCATTTCAAAATTCCACCCAACACTTACCTTGGAGCGTCATTAATAAGCGCCAGTTTTCCAAAATCATCCCCTTCGTGGAGCGTGGTCACAGTACCCTTTCCATGTATCACAACATCGACAGAACCTCTTAAAATGATGTACCAAGATTTGCCTTCATCACCCTGGTGGAACACTAAAACATAAAAAGCATTAAATAGTCATTTAAACCATTGACCATAACGCCCATGTTCAAAATTTGGCGAAACTCACATACTGTACTGGCTCTGGAATGGGACTCAAACATAATAACTGATGCCAACTCCTTTTTCACAGAGTTTGTCAGATGTGAGAGTGCTCGTATGTGTAAGAGCTCTTCGTATATTGTCTCCAGATCATCAGGTGTCCTTTCATGACTTCTACAATAGGTAAAGTTAGAGATGAGTAGAATCGTAAAATTGTAAATGTCAATATCAAAAGAGAGTTTTTGATTTGACTTAATAACAAACATAATATTGTGCTTAAAAACAACAATGCTTTGTAACTTTTCCTTTTTATAAAACTAAAGATAGCTATTATAAAAGATTAAATGGTTATTAATAATTTTTAAAGCCTCTAAAATAGCGTGAAGCACTACAATTTCGCTGAGAGATAAGTCTTAATGAAAACTTTAAAATTCCATTACGATTTCCTGAGTATCATCCGCATCATGGCGTCCGGTCCTCGATTTATCAGGGTGCCCAGCGCGTCTCGTATTTGATCCTCTGCCGTTGCTACGTCTTCGAGTGTTGGAAGAGCGGTGGCGCCCTCTTCGTCTTGCCAGAAACGATACAGGAAGCATTTGTCTTTGAATGGCTGCTCACGGGAAACTGCAACAATTCATTTCACTTTACTACAAACGATTGCATTTCTCCCACGGACGATATCACAAAGGACGGTATGTAGTTTCAAAGCAAGCGATTGAAACTTTAACCGATGTAGGAACGATTTATCTTTTATCTAGAGTTGCGGGATGTGCTTTGTTTATTTATCTTTCGGAAATGAATATGGTTTGTTTATCGCCATGATGTTTTAGGAGTCTTTTTAAACATGTTAAACAGTTTTACAAGAACCTTAAAATAAGTTTGATTTTTGCACAGTGTCGTTATGGAGATTAAAAATTCTAGTTTTTGTTCTTAGTTCTAAGCCTGTATCAATTGAATAGATATTCAAAACTGGTACTAAGTCAACGTTTCATTGCAATAGCGACCAGGCTTCTCCTGTGTTTCTTGTCTCAAATTATCCTTGCAGATATTAAGAATTATGTTATAGCAGGAACTCCAAACAGTTTAAAAATTATGGCTTTATTGCTGTTAATTTCGGATGCAAGTTTCTGTATAATCTTGTACCTACATCTCGATCAGTGGTTCTCAACCGGTGCTCCGCGGAACACTGGTGCTCCGCGAGCTTGTTGCAAGTGCTCCGCAAAATTATGAAAGCCGAAATTGTTGACTCATTTACCGTATGTGATTGAAATAATAATATTTGAATTTGTATATTATTAACGTACAAAACATTCACAAAACTTCAACAAAACTAACAATTATAGTATATTATAATACAAGGAGACACCCAAAATAAGAGATGGAGCAGGGCAGGAAGATCTAGGTCTATAGCCCGTTCGAACACCAAATGAAATTTATTAAATGAAACTAATTGTGTAATAAACCTGTACAAAACTGGATGTTGGAATAAATATTATTAGTACTACTATAATACAAGTTTTAGAAGACAAAAATTGGCGCACGAGTTGTTTTGTTATATACTATTTTTTCTACCTTGCGACATTAATTTTACATAAATTTCGAAAAAGACGGTTGCTATCTTACAATTTAAAGTAATTTTAATATTCAACAGTTAGTGGTAAAATTCACAACTACGACTGACGCGAACCAATAGCTATTGAGATGTCAGCCTTATTTGACACTTGACGTCAATATCATAAATCTTGGAAAACCAAAAGTTACTAAAAGTTTGTGAAGTGTTTTCATAATAACACCGAAAGCGGTTTCGTTATGAGTTTATAACGAACGCAAAGTAAAAAAAAACATTTACAATTTTCAAATTACCTAAATATTTGACAAACTAAGAAAGTTTTAAAAGTTTAATTATATTTAAATTGATATTACCCCGAACATGTCAGATGCTTAGAGGAACTATCACAATATACCAGATAGGTGGCGGCATTTATAACCACCAGCTGACAAAATTTTATGGGTCCAGAAAATCAAAACATACACACACATACAAAATGTTGAATTATGTAAATACGGGCAAAAAGGAAACTTCGGAAGCAATTCGGTAGATGGAGAGTGCTTTTTCCCTCAAACATTCAAGAGTTGGTTTGTAGAAATAAATTCCAAAATTCCCGTTATGTTCTAAATTTAGACAGAAATATATCTTTTTCTTTTCTGTATCAGACTAATGATTTTCGCCGTACATAAATTTTAGTCGAGTATTCATTTTTCAATTCGGCAAAAAGTTAGAGCTGATAACAATATCAATAAAACCGTATTTTAAACGGGTACAATTTCTTAAGGAACTGAGAAAATCAATAAGTCAATATGAACCTTTTTACTCGGAATGACATTTAGTTTTTAGAAGAAAATCTGTAAAAAGTTTTATGAGGATTTTATTTTGTTACTTAAATTTATTTACTTTCTATTGTTGTAATATATTGTAATGTATTGATTATGTTATTTTCGCGTTGTTTGATATGTATTTTACTTTTTATTTTTCTTTGTTTGTTAACATTTCAACAGGCTGTAACTTCTTAAGAAATAGAAAAACATATAAGACCATATAAAACGCTATACTCAGAATGACATTTGATTTCTAAAAATTAATTCTGCTGAAAAAAGGTAGACTATTAATATATTTATATTTTCTCTAATTAATGTTATTTTTTAACTGTTGTTTAATAATCGTTTTAATTTCCAGTAAAAGTCATGTCAATGGTTTTGGTGCTCCGCGAATTTTTCGTATGATCAAAAGTGCTCCCTGACTTCAAAAAGGTTAAGAACCACTGTTGTAGATTGTAGACTACCGCGATCTGAGTCAATGATATATTGATTTCCGGGTCATCTTCTTAGCATTTGGTTTGATACTTACTCCTGGAGACGCCTCTTGCAACAGAGAGCGAAACGTAGACTGCTTCAAAGTCCTCAACGCGGTTTCCACCCGGAAATCAATAAATCCTTGTAACTACATGTCAAGCTCTATTTTCTATTTGCTAAGAATAAAAAAAAAATATTGATCAACTTACCATGAGCTATAACTCCTTCCTCCAGTAATGCTTGCCACATACCAGCTCCTTGAACTCTTGTGTGAATCCCCGGTGATAGGGCCAATAACCAATCCACTAATTCGTTACCAGGAGCACATTTTCGCACCAAACGGCCGGACGGTTTCCGATCTCGAAGACAAGTATTTTGACCTTTAAAGAAAATAAATTTGTTGTAGACTTATTATAACTTCCGTACAGGCAAACCAATAATTGTTAATTATTAATTATGCAGTTTGTTTTGTTGGATTATTTTGTTGAAAAATGCTGCCTAAATTATATTATTTGGTTATTAGAATTTTTTAATACCTATGAGGTTAAATTGTATGATTGTTAATTATATATATTTTACAGACAGATAACATGTAATAATATACCTACTCATCCTAAGGTTGAGCTTCACGTTACGGAGACCTGAAGGACATTTTGACATGCTTTTAAAAAATGACGGAGCGTCCATTGTTTTTCCTGCAATAATGTATTTAGAGAATTATCTAAAAATATTTGTTGAACTTATGGGAAATGACATGACAATCTGAAAGGAGTAATCCCTAAACCAATTCCACCACCATTTGATTCACAGATGTTATAATGTACTGATTAGTGGTAAAGAAGAAGATACATTGGGTTAGTTCACACAAAAATCGCAAAATGACGTTGAAATGTTGAAAATGAAACTTTTACTGATCTAGTCAGGTTTTCGAGCTAAGCATACATGTGAGATAGCCACCAATTTAGTACTGGCAAATTAGAAAGAAGAATTTGAAAGAGAAAGGGTAAATCACAGTTGCAGTTTTTGTAGATATGAAAAGGGCTTTCGACTGAGTATATATTTTATATTTTGAGTATATATATTTATTAAATCATCATGATATTTTAATAACGCTAAGTTACTACTATAGTATGGTCAATCCATCTGAAATGATCCAGAAAAAGATAAGTTGGTTGTTTGACCATTTTAGAAAAAAATCATTTTCTTTTATTGAATTGGCCTATCTTCTGGGAGTGCAAAACCATTTTATTTTTTTATTATTTTATTCAGTTCAGAAATGACGACCAGTTTTGTGTCAGCGAATCCGACATTTTTGACATTGGTATGTGTTTGCGTTAAACGAAATAACTTTGTTAAGCACATTACAAGCTCTCTGTTAGGTATATACTGCATAGAGTTTACGCTTATTTTCTGTTTAAAAAAATATCTTAAGTTTACTTACGATAGCTCATTCATTAGGAAGCGTTTCCATTCAATATTGTTTAGTTATAACATTGTATGCAAAGGGGTTATAATAAAAAATAGCTTTCTTACTCCTTCTCCCTATTGATGACAAGCTACTGAAATTTCTAGTGTCAAATATGGGACCAGGAGAAAAAATCAGAAAAATTTTCAAAATTAATTCACCTTTTCATAAGGATTAATAATAAATAAAAACATTCTTGTGTATTGTCTTTGGAATAACAGCCCTTTAAAATGAGAGCAAAATCACATGACGGTTAACGAAATTTAATTAAAAATTCTATTCTCAGTAAATACAAAACAAAGCATACTATTCATAACAATTACGTCATTTTTTACAAAGGAGACTTATAAAACTAAGTGACCTTCATACGTTTCTGAAGTTGATATGATGTAATATCTTATTACACCTTCTGTTGGCTGAGGAGAGAATTTGTGAAAACTTCTAGTTCCTTTTATCTGTTTGGATCTCTGAACTCTATCATAAAGGGTGGTTTTGTGTTCTGGAACCTCTTCTTTTGCCACTAAGATGTAGTTTACCCCTGGTAGGTGTCCATTACAAAAGGAGAACATATCTTCTACATTAAGGATTTGGCTATTAAGTGGCCTTTGAAGACTGGCTTTAGCCACTAGTCGCTTTGTTGTCCCCCCTATACCGTCGCATGCGTTTTTTCCATGTGCACATCCAAAAAATGCCATTCTACATCTAACCCAAAATCTTTTTTATGATACGATAAGTTTACAAAGTTCTTTGTGTTCTTGTAGTGACTTGCTGCACCACCAGAGAAATTTATAAGTTTTGATATGCTTGACAGATTTTGTTTTATATAATTAGTTAAATGTTTCTGAAAACAGTCACATATAACTGGCTGCAGGCTCAGCTCATTAGTTAGCCTGTTAGAACAGGCTCAGAACTAAGACAGCGGTGGTGACAGTCCAAGTAGTGGTCAACATTAACATATTGAAAACATCCAAGCCTACTGGAACTGTTTATTTATTTAGATTATATTTTTATAGACGCAGTAATATAACATATTCTTACTGATATTACCTGTATATTATTATTTAGAAATATGTGTGTTGTACAATTAAGTAATTATTCTATTATAATTATTTTAAGCTGAATAAAGTTAATAATATTGTAATAAAATGTAATAAATTTAAATAATCGTGCTTTTCCAACTTCAGGACGGAATTATCGTATTTGTTAGTAAGCGCTGATTAACGTTTTTCCCCATGTTTGAGGGCATGTTCCTCTAAACACGGAGCAATACACAAGAAAGTTTTTATTTATTATTAAACCTTATAAATAGGTGAATTAATTATGTAAGTTCTAGAAAAAAACTGATTTTTTTTTCTGAAATGTTCTAGCGACCACCTTTGGACCACTTCAGATGGATTGACCCACTACTAACGAAAATAAATTGACAAATTCACAAGTCCATAATATGTATATCTTCAAAACCGACTAGATAAAACTTCGACGTTACACACAACTTCATTATTCACAGCATAACCGGAATGGAACGTCCACGATCCGTATTATGACGTAAAAATACCATAAAAAGCGCGCAAAGTACGTCGATTTAAACATCGAACCAGCAGCACCAGCACTTAAAATATTTACGACACCACCAACTCCCCAAAATAGACTATTAACTCTCCCTAAACAACAACTCAATTCCCTTCATCAAACCACCAATTCAACGCATATTACTTACTCAACAGCAGAGTCCGCAGAGCCCATCCAATCCTACTCATTGCAGTGCTCGGCTTCTCAGTGATCACCGCAGCTGGATTCGGCTGATCTGGTGATATGGTCCTCCTCGGCGGTTGAGGCGATGTTGCAGTCGGTTGCATTGAGTTACTTCTTGTCGATCCGATACCTGTAATAGAAAAAAAAAAAAAACGAACAGACACCGCGATGAAATAAACTGTGCGAAATGTTTGTATTGTTATGTTTCGGTCTGATAAAAAGTGACATTGGAGTAAGCCGATAATAATGTTTGTAGGACACGTGAACGGTAGGTGGCGGGGGGGGGGGGGGGGAGCGTTGTCACAGTTTGAATACGCGTTAATGTAATCAGGCTAATCAGTTGGTTGTTCGAGAACTGGGTGAAGTAGCAAACCCTGGAGTATGTAAGCTTGGATTTGTATGTATACATTCAGGTTGATTATGCCCATGCATGTAGGAGGTGTAAATCGTGAACGTTTTGTGTTGATGAATTGTGTTTTGTTCGGTGGGGTTTTCGAAAAAGTTTGGAATTGAAAACGTTGTGTACCTATCTGTTACGGGCATAGTGATAAATGGGTTATTATTAATAATTACCTGTTATTATTAATAATAGCCAAGTGGCGAGGTTAAAGTGAAGAATTTATCACATGAACCGGTTATTATTGATAATTTCCACCATGCTGTGGTCAATGTGATATAGGTACTTCAATTCGATATTGCATTAAGATGATGCTACAATATAATAGCCTCAGATTTGGAATTCTGTTAGTATCCACATAATCGTCACACAACGAATCTATTCACTGGGTTTTCAGTGTTGGGCATTTAGTGACGTTAGTCCTGGCTAACTTATTTAGTTACTACTCATGACTAAAATAAGGAAGATTATCAAAACGAGACTAAATAATGCCAATCCATACTAATTGCATGCACGAGTGTGTAACTCCTTGGCTCATGCTTATTTGCGCAATTCTTAAAAGCTAAGTAAGGAATAAATTAGATACTCGGTTTGTATTATTCTGCCCCTGCATTCGTACATAGTGCTTCTGTATTTTGCAATTGGTGGCAAGAAAAATTGTTTTTATTTATAACTTATTACGTATTTATTATCTTTTTAGTAGAAAACTTTAAATAATGTTTTATATTTAATTTTGAATACAAAAGTCCTTCTAGACCTTTATTTTTTTACACCATTTATATTGTAAAAATAAAGCAAGATAAAGTTTATAACAATCGGACTTCATCTCCAGGTGGTCTGTTGCAACTTGCATGTGTAATAATTTGGACAAAATTGATGATTTAGCCATGATGAAGACACGGTTTAACGATCGAATTATGACGCTAAAATCAACAAAAGGAAAAAATCATCAGTTATTCTCTAAAGATGATTATTATACCTTCTTGTACATTTACAAAAAAACTACCAACATGCATAAAATATAAAAATGGGTGTTATTGATAATAACATTGTTAACTTTTTTGAACACTCTGTATAAAATGTTCTTTTTTATGTTTTCGTCATTGAGCCGTTCTTGGGTGTATACCAAATATTATTACCAATTATATCCAGTAGTTTCTAAAGTACGAAGACAAAAGAAAACATTCTGTATTATCAATGTTTTGTATTATTCGTAATTTTGGTCAATAGGCTAGCCGTACTGATGATTTGCGTCGAGTAAATAAATATAATAGCTTACATAGTAATCAAAATAAAATAGCTAACTTGTTTGAAGACTGTATACAAAAGATCTTTTGTAAAAAAGTAACGAGTTTATCACTTTTACCGTGCCCGTTAGGAAATTATTAATAATAGCCGGTCCATGTGATTATTTAAGTGTTTCTAATCGCATTGACCAAATGATGCGGTTATTATTAATAATAGCCGGTAATTATTAATACAAACCACATTTATCACTTTAACAGTAACATATACAAACGAAAAACGTCTACATTGTTTTTTGTATATCACGTCAACAGTGTCATCGTAAAGTGCAAAAATTATCTTGATGGGGGCCTGTAACACAAACACTACAAGTCCTACAATTGTCGGTAAAAATGCTACACTTGTAGTGATTCCGCAACACAAAGTAATATGTACAGTGCTTTTGTTAAAGTATACGATATTCTAGAATGAATTTATATCAAAATAAATAGCGAGTCAATCTGCGCATACAACAATTTGCGAAATCCCAACAAAAAAAGGTTCCAAGAAAACTGTGTTTAAATTGTAGACTTATAACGATTTTTAACGACACTTCCAAAACTATTAAGCTTATCTCAATAAATTATACATCACTTTAAAGAGGATAAATGTAAGTATCCTACAAAAAAGATTTTATAAAAAAATATTATGAGATGTACGTAGTGGAGGTGGTTAAAAAAGCTTCCGATAATCGTGATATAATCGGATTCGGCAGACCGCTCGAATTTTTGCTGTGAAATCGGTAATTTTTCGAATTTGTTTCTGAAATTTGTACAGTGTATTATTTAAATGTTGTGCAGTCAAAATATGGAATAAAAAATCATTAGTTTTTGACAATGTTACGCTAGAATGTACCCTTAAAGGCTCTTAACTCTAAGAAAACTACTAAACAGACAAAACGGTTTAGAAAAAAAAAATCGGAAATACTAGCTTTAATTCAGAAATACAAAAATCTGGGACTTTTTTCACTTCTCTGGCGCTTATGCTTACACAGATAGGCGAAAAATGTTGACAGTCATTCAACCTATGTAGAAATAATTCAGGAGTATGACACACTTTATTTCAATTTTTTCTGTTCAGTTTAGATACAGGTGACATACGAAGTTATTTGTAGATTTGCAGAATATTAAAAGAAGAATATAAATAAACAATAGAAAGACAACAATATAGGTTGACAAATTTGACAATCGACAAAATCTTAAATTATAAGATAATATGATTCTAAAATAAATACTAAGTATAGATAATTTTATTGGTCGGCTGGTGTTCTAATCTTTTATCTACCCGTATCTGCACATTAATCGATAATTTGTCATGTAATGTTTTTCCATTAAATCTCCAATTGATTGATTACTTTGATTAAGAACATGTGAATTATACTATTGTGAATGATAATACCACTCAACTACACAAACAAACTAAATACACAGAGCGACACAATTAAAGAACCGCGTAATACCTGTTTTACTAAACTTTGAAGTTCAATAACTCTTTTTATCTTTAACCGACTGTCATTATTTCTTCGAAACATCATAAAGAAAGTCTTCAGGATTATCATAAACATTAACCATTTTGAAAAAAAATAAATTACGACTGATTATACTAGAAGAACCAAAATACTGTTTTAGTTTGTAGTAAATTAAATTTCAGATAAAACGTTGTTTAAGCCTTTTGAAACCAATACATACACGATTATTTTTTTCTAAATAGCTAGTTTGAATAAACCCCTTTTTTAATTAACGATAAGCACACTATTACCACCAGGGATAACAGTATTATAGAAGCACAATACATAATAGGATAGCGCAAAAATTCAATTTAGTCCACACAAAATAGAGAGGGCATTAAAAATGAAAACTCAATTTTATCCGCTCTTGTATTTTCAAGTGGGGAGATTTAAAACAAATGCATAACCGGTAGAGGCGGAACCGTACTTGTAATTAAATTAGTTACTACTAGGTACTTTAAATTGAAACCGCTATGCTGTTGATGCAGCTATAATTGAAATTTACTTCGTTCTCGTGAATTATGGCCATTTTGTGCTTTTTATATACGACTAATTAATTACATTTGTTATTTTTTCTACTTTGCGTTCGTTATGAACTCATAACGAAACCGCTTTCGGTGTCTTTATGAAAACACTAGATCACAAACTCGAAAAAAAAAAAAAACAACTCGTGGGCCAATTTTTGTCTTATAAAACTTGTATTATAATATACAATATTATATTTACAAGTTTACGTGGATGATATTTCTTTGGCAAAAAATATTGATTTCAACTAAAACGTTCTTTCTACCAAACAAATATTACATATAAATAGATTTTCTTTATCCCCAACAACAAATTTGTTTGAGTCAATCTATATTTATTTGAATTAAACAAAATTCTGTGTGGAGTTTTTATTATTCAGTACTTAATATAACTATATCCTTCATCTTGTTTAGTTATTCCGAAAATTTGAATATATATTAGGTTGTTTCACCTGTTGTTACAGTGGTAAAATTTGCATAAAACTAATTTCCGCTGCGGTATATAACCCTCAGTGGGATGTTTGTTATTCTAATTGTAACAATACAAAATTTAATTATAATAAGCAGTTGGACTAATTATTTTGAGGTAGATAACATAATTAAATTTTCAGCTGAAATAGAGTATTGCGTCACAGAAATACGAGACGCGACAATATTGTGAATAATAAATGTATGTATAATTAAAATGCGATGTCTGGATCGGTAAATATACTGGCCATTATGTCTTTATGTACCTACACAGTGGCGGATTACCACATGGGCAAAATGGGCCCGCAATAACAGGGGGGCCCCCAAAACAGTATTTTGGAAACTCATTTTCTTGTTTTTTTTTGTAATAATAGAAACTATATCTAATGCTGTACGAGACTAATGAGAAACCCTTGAGTAAGTCAGAAGAGAAAAACTATATGAATTCTTTGAAGTTTTTCAGTCGCGACTTATCCTTTTGTTCTGGAATTCTATTCTGTAAAGATGTATCAAAAAAAGTCTGTAAAATTAAAATTCCGGTCTTTATTATTAGTCCTTATTATAACACAGTGTGTATAATAAGAAAAAGATTCCAAAAAGAGTTTTAGGAAATTGCTTAAGCTATAAATTTGAAATGCTTAGAAATGAAACACACTTTATATTTAAAAGTATTTCGTATTTATAGCTTAAGTTATTTTCAAAAACGACGAGCTGACACGGTAGAAATCCCTTTAACATTGTTTAATTGCTTTCTTTTAACATTTAATCGTCTTGTTACATTTACACCACTTCAAGTTTATAGCTTAAGTCTTTTCCTAAACCTTTTATTTGGTTACTTTCGTCTAAAGTCTAAACTTTGAGGACAAGATATTGATAGTTACGTTTTTTCTTGTTAAAACTGATATAACAGAAAGCATTCGGAATAACTGTATTTTTTGATGATATGGAATCGGAATGTGTAATGTTAGAAAACGAAATAGGAAATTACCTTATACTAAAAGTTACATCTCAAAAAACTATAAAAGTGCACCACAAATTTAATAAGTACATATTCAGAGGACATATATTGATGACGGCGTATTTAAGAATGAATTATTGCACTTTTTGAAATATTTAAAATATTAAAAACATTTATTTGTTGAGAATACCCTTTATTTATTAAGATAATATGTTTTTTCTACTACTATTGAGGAATGCATTAATTATCATCGCAATTTATGATAAGTAATACTAACCATTCCCCACACACATGACAAAAATTTCATTCCTGGCTCCTCATACCACGCCAGTAGTGAGAAATATTTCATTCCTCGCGGCTTTAGAACCAATCACAGCTCTGGATTTTTCATTTCCAAATTGTTGATACACTGCTTAGCGACATTGTCAAGGCATTGACAACGTCGCTAAGTGACAAGGCGCACCAAACAATTTTAATCTGTCGAAATCCTGTAAACCGTCATTGTGACATACAGCTGTCACTATATGCACAAACGAACGCTTTGCAGCACTCGCCTACGGCTCGTGCTGCAAACTTCGTTCTCGTGAGAAATTGCTTACATTACTTGCTCATAGAATAATATACTATTTTTTGCTACGAATTTTGATTTTCAAATTGTTAAGTTATTTATTAGATATTTTGTAATTCTTAAGTATAATTTGTTGCTACTTTAAATAATTATGTAGGTACCTATTATTTAAGATGTTTGCTAATTGTTCCGAAATGTGATATCAGTATTATTAGTAGATATATTTTTTTATAAAAAAGTAATTCTTCTTAATTTAACATTGTATATAGAGGGACCCCAAATTCAAAATTGCCCAGGGCCCCATGATGACATAACGCGCCCCTGTATGAACAGATAATTTTTTTATTTTTATTTATGAGCCAGTTGTCAAAAATATATAAAAGCCGCATCTCAACCTTTTCATTGTGTTTCCAGACCACTGGGTTTATTGAACATGACTTTCCAAGCCACTGCGGAGAAACTATAACAATAAAATTGATTTGCTAATAAGTATTTGAAAAAGAAAAAAGGCTTATCGAATGTTTTTTCATGGCATTCTTGTTGGTAGACGAAAGAAACCCCAAAATTTAGGATTCAAAATTGGGACTAGTTTTTACTAAAATCAATATTTGTTGCTAAATGATGAATAATATGATGAATAATATGATGAACCATATTCCCGTTGTTTTTTCTTCACCAGACATTAAATTCTCAAGCGTATTTTGAAATATTTATGCTTATTAGCGGAATAATAATTAAACAATTACTCTAAACCATAAACGTTCGAGGCCATGTGTTTTTCCAACGGGATGACACACCCAGTTTTCATAGGTTAGGGAACACCCGGTACATGCAAGCAGATAATTACATTCTAACGTTTGCATTTTAGGTTTAAGACAATCCAGAAACCTGTATGAAGAATAAAATTTCTGAAAACACTAGAAAATCTGTGATTTTCACTAATTACCTGACTTTTAAGCTAAAAACAAAGTTTGGTTAGGAAAGGTACCCATCGAAAATCATTTATACAAAATAAACATAGCATTAAAATGCTGCATTTAGAAAAGGATGTATGTTTATCCCAGTCCTCGGTTACAGACACACTGTATGTTTTTGTATTGGTTTTTTGTACTTAAAACCACCAACCGCTTAATGTATGCCACAGAAAAAGAGGGGAAGGGAAACAAAAGAGTAAATAAAGGGGGAGAAATAATTTGCTGGTTAAATACATTCTGAATTATATCAACTTTTGTTCTGGTAACAAAATCATTAAGAAGAAATAGTACCAATAGTTAGTTATACAGGTTCATTCGTAGGTATACAATATTTTTGTTTGTGTTTTAATCACAATAAATGATAAAACTCAATGTTAACTCACCATTTTTGTGTTTGGAATTGATTATAAGTTCGTGCATCAACTCTTTATTTTTCTGAAACAGGAAACTTGCATTAGTAAACAAAAATCTTCCTTTACATACATATTAAAAACAAAAAACAATTTGAACATTTCGAATATTACTTACTTCCCATATTAGTTTAAAGTCGTTTTGTTCCACTCTAAGAAGCTCACAGTTGGTCTGCGTGGTGACAGTAATATCTCTAGCCAAATCCTGGATAATAGACTCTCCGAATGTAGCCCCTACGCCAATGGTACACAGGGTGATCGGTAACTGAAACATTATAACAAGGAGATACTTTTTAAAGACAGAAATATAATGAAACATAAGAAGTAAAAGAAGGGATGTCCCAGGGTGGTGTCTTGGGACCAATTCTCTATCTACTAAATACAAGTGACCTACGACAGCTGGAGAATGTAACAGTCGCCTCTTTCGCAGATGACACAGCTCTAATAGAAGTAAGACCAACTGTTGGAGAATCGCCTAGGAATCTTCAACAAGCTAGTGTTAAAATACATCAATGATTTAAATTGATGGTTAAACAGATTGATGGCAACAAAATTAGCATTCCACCCTGTATTTTAAATTACCATTCTGAGGCTTTTAAGCTACAAAAAACCCTTTATTTGTTATATAATCTCAAAAGTACATGTAATGGACTATATATATTGAACTAGCTAATTTATAAATAATCATATTTAAGTCAGAGAATACGCGTTGAATGTCCATAGCACCTCGATTGCGGAATTAGCTTATAAGACACATTTAGCAGGATGTTTCGTACAAGGCTCATAATAACTGCGGGGCAGGCAATCCAGCCTGTCAGCTGAATTGTGACACCTTGTACGTACAATAGATATGCATTTCTGTACATATATTATTTTACTGTTAGTCTTAAGATGTTCCTAGTCAAATAAACATATAAATTCACTAGGAGTGTTTTATTGGAAGAACCTGGCACTGTACTTAGACTAAGTACATTACATGGCGATCCTGCCAGTTCTTCACATAAGAAGCAGTGTAACAACAACTACATGTTAGTGTTCAAGTAAAATGGGCCACTCCAAACAAGAGATAATCGTATCTCAGGCTGAAAATTGTAAGAAACAGTGCAAACCAACACATGTGCTGTGGTGAAATATTGGACAATTAATGGGCAAAAATATGCATAATCCGTGCATAGCATCTTTTCGTATCTACAAATCCAGAACGTGATCGAACGGAGCAACAATGAATTGGCGAGTTGTGAAAAGTGGAAAGTGAAAAGAAAGGCCATTAAGTGCAGTGTTGTGCGCAACCTACCAAGATAATGTTGATGCGGTAAAATTAAACACACTGTAAGTTAGTAATTAGGATAAATGACAAATAGCCAATTGGAACGTTTTAATATTATTAGCGAAGAACTTAGAGTTATAAATAGAAATTTATTAAAAGATAATCAAGCCCGTAGATTAAGTTTAGAGGTAACGAATAAAAAATTATCAAAGTTAACCGGAATAGAAGAAGAATTTTCAAACGTACGGTTAGAATTTAACAAAGGTATCGAAAAAGTAGAACCAGACGTATTTAAGCAAGCTAAGCTATACGTAGCGGAAATAGAAACATTGATTAGGGAAATTCGTGATAGTTTAGAAAATAGAATAATTACTATTAATCAAGAAGGAATTTTAGATAGCACCGTAGTAACAATGGCAGAAAAATTCGATTTAAGAACGGCGGCAAGCCTTTTGCCAACTATGGATAATTCAGAGGATAAAACGAAGCAATTAATTGATTCCATAGAATTATACGATTCTTTATTAGATGAAGCTGGGAAAAAACTTTTAACTAATGTAGTATTGAAAACAAAATTATCGCAAAGTGCTAAATTAAGGTTAAAGACGACCTACGAAAATAATTTAGAATTGATTAACGATATGAAACTTCATTTGTTGTCAAAGAAATCCGCGGCGGCTCTATCAGTTGAATTGCATAGCTCGATGCAGAGGGATAAATCCGTTGATGAGTTTGGTAAAGCTATCGAATGTTTAATGGTAAATCTAACGCTAAGTCAGTCAGAAGGTAATAACGAAACTTCTAAAGTATTGCGACCGGCAAACGAGAAGTTGGCTATAAATGTTTTTGCAAACGGTTTACGTAATCACGAATTACGAACAATTGTCAAAGCAAGAAATTATTCCACATTAAAAGACGCTATTTCTGGTGCAATAGACGAAGAGAATGCACAAAAAGGCTCTTCACATGCAAAGGTATTCAACCTGCGCGGTAAAAATGATAGAGGTTCGAA
This sequence comes from Melinopterus prodromus, assembly GCA_964023965.1. Classification (NCBI taxonomy): domain Eukaryota; kingdom Metazoa; phylum Arthropoda; class Insecta; order Coleoptera; family Scarabaeidae; genus Melinopterus; species Melinopterus prodromus. The sequence goes on from OZ030392.1 coordinate 5,060,978, forward strand.
TAAAAATTATAGAAATAATTATTTTAGAGGACAAACTCAGTTCAGATGTCAAAATAATTTTAGAGGGCAAAATCAAATCAGAGGACAAAATTATTATAGAGGACAAAATTATTCTAGAGGGCAAAATAACGGTAGATTCCAAAGTAATAATTACAATGGACGACGAAGTCGAGGAAATTTTAACGGTTCGTCAGACAGAAGACTCTATATGACTTCTGATTCAACACCCAAAAACGGTAATACCTCAAAAGAACGAGAAGATCAGTTTTTTCGTTCCTAATGCAAAATCTTATCCAAAAAAGGGCATTATTCTGAATTTTGGCGGTTCAAATTATTTATCGGTAAAATACTCAAATAAAATCTTAAAATTATTAATTGACACGGGTGCTTCAATTAGTGCTCTATTCGCATCATGTATAAATAAATTGGAATATGTTGACACAACAAAGCGATTAGAAATAGAGGGTATATCAGGTTCAACAGTAGCGCATGGGTCAGCAAATATTTGTTTAACGTTGGGCGGTTGTAAATTAAACCACAATTTTTTTATTATGAACGATATAACAAAAGATTTTCATGGAGTTATTGGGGCTGACTTCCTTATGAAGTATTTTTCGGTAATAGATTATGAGAAATTCATGTTTTCATTTTGGTACAAGGGAAAGAAAAATTACATACCGCTTGAATCGGGAAAAGAATGTTTTACTCTCATTCCACCGAGATGTGAGATAATATCATATTTCAACGTGGAATTTGACTCAGACTATGTTGTTTTACCGGAAGAAATTTCCGAAGGCGTTTTTACTGCAGGAATTTTAACAAAAGCAATTAACAAATTATTACCAGTTAGAATATTAAATACAAATGATAGAGACATCCAATTAAAAAATTTTGTACCTAAACTAGAAAGTTTTTCGAATTATGATGCATGTGCATTTAATAAGACAAAATTTTCTGTTGATCGGATTGATAAATTGCTAACAACTTTAAATAAAGACGGATTAAATAAGGAAGAAAAACTATCAATCGACAAAATTTGTGCTAAATTTAATGACGTTTTCCACATGGAAGGCGACCCAGTTTCGGTACTTAATACTAGTAAACAAAAAATACATTTGCAGGATAATGCAATGCCTGTTTATGTAAAACCATATAGATTACCTCAATCACAGAAGGAGGAGATTCACAAGCAGGTAGACAAAATGTTAACAGATGGTATTATTGAGGAAGCGACTTCAGAATGGTCAGCACCTTTATTAATCGTACCTAAGAAACCTGATCATAATGGTAATAAAAAATGGCGCATAGTAATAGATTATAGGCTATTGAATAGACAACTAAAAGATGATAAATTTCCGTTACCATGTATTGACGAAATATTAGATTCTTTGTCAGGGGCAGTATATTTCTCGCATTTGGATTTATCTCAAGGCTTTTACCAGCTTGGGTTAGATTCAGATTCGCGACCATGTACGGCATTCACTACTGATAGGGGACAATATCAACTAACTAGGTTACCTATGGGATTAAAAATAAGTCCGAGTGCTTTTTCAAGAGCAATGACAATAGCTATGTCGGGACTAAATTATGAAAGTTGTTTTATTTACTTAGATGATTTAATAGTTTTTGGAGATAGTTTAGATAATCATAACAAGAATTTAGTTAAAGTAATGAATAGATTAAGGCAAGTAAATTTAAAATTGAATCCAAACAAATGCGAATTTTTAAAGAAACAAATTTTATATCTCGGTCATGTCATCTCAGCGGAAGGAATTCGTCCTGATCCGGAAAAAATTAAAGTTATGGAAGAATATCCAGTGCCAACTAATGGAAATGAGGCAAAAAGGTTCGTTGCTTTTGCGAATTATTATCGAAAATTTATAAAGAATTTTGCGGACATAGCGGCACCATTAAATCATTTGTCAAAGAAAGGAGTTAAGTTTCTTTGGGATTCTCAGTGCGAGCGATCCTTTGTTACTCTTAAACAAGCTTTAATACAACCTCCAATATTACAATATCCAGATTTTTCGGCTGATAATCAGTTCATTTTAAGAACAGATGCGTCTGGATTTGCCTTAGGGGCAGTACTTTCAAATGGTAATGATAAACCTGTAGCATATGCAAGTCGTACCTTAAATAAGGCTGAAAGAAATTACGCAACTATTGAGAAGGAATTATTAAGTATTTGCTACTCAGTGAAAAAATTTAGGCCTTATCTATTTGGCAGAAAATTTTTGATCCTTAGTGATCATAGACCATTGTTATATTTATTCGGTATGACAAATCCATCAAGCAGGTTAACAAAGTTTCGATTAATTTTGGAAGAATATGATTTCACAATTAATTATGTGAAAGGTAATGATAATGTCACTGCCGATGCATTATCACGAATAATCATAGACAGTAATGATTTGAAAGAATTAGGAGATAATTCAACAGCAAAAATATGCGCGATAACTCGAGCACAACAAAGAAAAATCGATGATTCTGTGGATTCTTTTAATAATATTCCAAATGAAAACAGGCTTGATCACCCTGGGGTCGTGGAGTTATTGAAACCATCTGTAGACTCAGTCGAATTGAAGGTTATACAAGAAAATGAAATAAATAATAAAAGTATTGATGAAAAATGTTATGTGTTGAATAATGTAATATATGATGAAATGAATGGAATAGTTTACATAACACAGGCAACTCGATCAACGTCAGTTTTAGACACGTCGTTGAGAGACCTGAATACAGTTTGTAAAAAGTTTAATATTCCAGAATTAACAATAATTAAAAGTAACTGCGCAGTACTTTTAAATGATGTAAAGAAATTAAAAAATGAGATTAAGAAAACCGGTATAAAAATGACAATCATTAGAGGTACCCAATGCATAACTGAAAAAGAGATTCAACAATTAATATTAAACGATTTTCATATGTTACCAACAGGAGGACATGCGGGTATGAAACGAATGTATAATAACGTAAAAAAATATTACTTTTGGTCAGGAATGTATAAAGACATTGAGAACTTTGTTAAAAAATGCGATTCTTGCCAAAGATTCAAACATTCAAAACCGCGTAAAGAACCAATGACAATCACAACTACAGCATCGTCAGCATTGCAGAGAATTTTCCTTGATTTAGTGGGCCCAATTGATCAAGATAATAATGATTATCGGTATATTCTCACGTTGCAGTGCGACTTAACAAAATTTGTCGAGGCATATCCAATCAAAAATAAAGAAGCAGAAACAGTTGCAAGGGCATTTGTAGACAATTTTATTTTACGGTATGGTGTTCCAGAACAGGTTATTACGGACCAAGGAACTGAATTTTTGGCTTCAGTATTTCAGGAAACTTGTAAGTTGTTAAAAATCAAAACATTAAAATCAACTGCATATCATCATCAAACTCTTGGAGCTTTAGAAAATTCACATAAAAGTTTAGGTGCATATTTAAGAATGCATACGTTTAAATTTCCAAATTCTTGGAGTTCGTGGGTTCCGTATTGGTGTTTTTCTTACAATAACACAGTTCACACAGAAACTCGATATACACCACATGAGTTAGTTTACGGGAAGGAATGTCGACTACCGTCAAATTTAGCAAATGCGATAGATCCAGTATATAATTTTGATGATTATCCAAAAGAATTAAAGTTTAGATTACAAACAGCATGGAATGACGCGAGAAATAATTTGCTGGAATCAAAATTGCAACGAAAATCGGAATATGACAAAAAATGTAGCTTTAAAGATTATAAAATAGGAGATAAAGTTTTATTAAAGAATGAAACCGGAAGGAAAATAGATCCGATTTTCAATGGACCTTATAATGTTGTAGATGTTAAGAGTCCAAATATTGTTATTAGAATAGATCGTAAGTTAGTAGAAGTTCACAAGAATAGGATAAAACTGTATAAATGATAGAAAAAAAAAATTAATGTTTCATAATTTTTTTTTCTCTCTTCCCCAAGGGAGATGTAATGGACTATATATATTGAACTAGCTAATTTATAAATAATCATATTTAAGTCAGAGAATACGCGTTGAATGTCCATAGCACCTCGATTGCGGAATTAGCTTATAAGACACATTTAGCAGGATGTTTCGTACAAGGCTCATAATAACTGCGGGGCAGGCAATCCAGCCTGTCAGCTGAATTGTGACACCTTGTACGTACAATAGATATGCATTTCTGTACATATATTATTTTACTGTTAGTCTTAAGATGTTCCTAGTCAAATAAACATATAAATTCACTAGGAGTGTTTTATTGGAAGAACCTGGCACTGTACTTAGACTAAGTACATTACATACATTTTTCGGTCTGTTTCTCTTTCTGTTTGTTGTAAAACAAAATTAACTTTTCCTGTATTTAATTATAATAAACAGACATTTATTACATTCATCACTGAACTTCATTAGATTATGCACTGAACTTTACCCTTTTTAACAGCTTTCGCAGCGGTTCAGCTCTTGAAACTCTGTGATAATACTGATGACACTCTGGAGCAAAGCAAGCGTAATTTATTTAGTGCTCTAGTTGCTACGTAGTCCTTAAGGCTCCCGACTCAATTCAAATAGGGAACTGCAGCAAATTTCTCTCCAAAGCCTCGAAATAAAAAAAAAATCCTATTTCACTTCAAATTAGATTCATATAATACACTATGTGGTGTAATAATTATGTTGACAGAATGATCAGAAATACATGCTAATTTTATATTTGTAAACTTTCGTCGAATATAACTTTTTCTATCCACGTTTATTCAATATATATTTTTTATATAACGTAGTTTAAACATTTAGCTTTTAAATGACATAAAAAATGTATACCACATTTTGCTACTTTGATTTTTTTTTCAGAACTCGATTTCAAAACTGGAGATTTTTGAAGAATGGCGAAAACATAGGAAAGAAGAACAAAATGCTCGTCTAATGGATTATATCAGTCACAAGTTTAATGTTGCGGATATAAAGAATGATTCACTGAAGCGCATTCAGTCAAAAATTTCGAGTGTTTCGTCCAGATTTGCTGAAAGATGGACTGCATCGAATAAAATTACAGCTAATAAGGTTTCTTTTCGAAAACAATGTTTTATTTAAAATTGATTATACATTATGTATATTCCTCAAGCTTTTCATCTTTATATTTTTTATTTAATGTCAAGGATATTTTGTTGTTTTTGTTATTTTTGAGTAAATACTTACTATAATCAATAAATAATAATCAAAGCGAACTATAAAATATTTTTGTCCAGCAAACATTTTTCTTGTGATTGCAGATAGGTATAATATTGTCATATTTACAACAAAAAACACTGCTAATTGATTTTTAACATCATTTGTATGTTATCTGGGATAATATAGTATTATATTCATAAAATTTCATATTTTTTTGGAGATCATGTTCAGAGTTAATATCTAGTAATCTATATACAGTGTATCCCCGGATCATATTTTCAACTTTTAAAAGACAAGTGAGTCTTGACAGTGAATAAAAAAGGCACTTTACCTGCCACAAAAGTAGTCCGGATTAGAATGTACTTATTTCGCAGGACTGCAAGTTTGGGAGTTTATTTTTGCAAGAGAAATTTATTTTTAAAATATCTAGTTTGACTTTCCGAACCTGAGTTCGATTACACGCATAAAAAGTTTACGTAGTAGAACTAATAATTTAGTTTAGAACTAAAAAACGACACAAATTTTAAAATATGTCCAAGTACTTTGTTAATGATTTTGTTTGTTAAGTAGTTAATTTATTTAATGAGTTTATCATTTGTAATTCACATTAAATAAAGTATTACCGTTACAAGGCCTTAGTAATATTGCCACTTTTGTAAAATTAAGTAATTATGTAAAAATATTAGGTTGTTAATTTTTACGTAAAATTTTGGAAAATTCTATACATGCAGTTGTAAATCAATCTTGATATTATTTTTAAATCTGTAAACAACAAATGGAAGGGACCATAATACACTCCTTCACTGCCATCTGAAACCCCTGTACAGTATCACAGTTCATAGACGCTAGTTTTTGTGTATCGCGGCCATAGAAAAAATCCATGGGGGTTAAGTCGGGCGATCTGGCGATCTTACTTTTTGCGCAAAATCGTTCAACTTAAAAGTGTAATAGTTCATGAAATAGGCCGTGTGTCGCAAAATTGAAAATGTAAAGTGTTTGCTCAGCCGTCCCCCGTCTCAACTACTCTCGGAATTTCTCTTTCTAGAATGGCAGACCCTCGCTTCTTTATGCGACTAAGCGAGGGGAATTGTTGGATCCGCAGCGCAGGAATGAATGGAGCTTTTCAGATTGCTCAGTCTTCTCGGCTGGAAAATTGAAGGGAGTGTGAATGCAGAAAATACACAAACTTGTTGAGGCCGAATAACAAATTTAATATCTTTTATACACGGTGATGACTCGGGGTAAGCGCACAGAACTTAAATAATAGAGATCATACACAGAGAGAAATTTTTGTTTGATTCAAATAAATATGCATTGACTCAAAGAAATTTGTTGTTTCAATAGAGGCAAGGAAATATTTATTTACGGGTAAAAACGCATTTATTTGAAATATTTGTTTGGTAGAAAGAACATTGATTTGCGTCAAACAACTTATGTTTCCAGTTAAAAAGTTTGCAATTTGTGTATTATAAGAAATGAGATTTATTTACTTCAAATAATTATGATTGTGTTGAGTGAAAGAATTACATTTTTTTAAATTAACAAAATTGTTGGTCGAGTTAAAATGCTTAAAATTATTAATTTGTTGAAGGAATTAATAGACAAGAATTTTTCGGAAGACTCGCCCCATGTGTCACCTCCTTTTTGGGATGTCGCACATCCTCGACCAGTGCTTGGTCTTCCCAACCCAACATATAGTCAAGGTTAAGTTAGTAAAGTGTACTCTGATTTGGAATCGCAACTTGAACTTGCAGGCACTGTACTCTATAAGTTCTATACTGTCGATCACGCGGCTTTATACTCGAGTTTACAGCGCCATCTAACAATACAGTTGGATGACATTAAAAATATATTTATTTGAATCAAAATATGATTTCTTTGGTGGAAGGAAACCTATTTTATAGCCAAAACAAAAATATTACTTTGAAGGAAATAAATATCTTCTTGTGTAAAAATATATTTATTTTAATCAAAATATGATTTCTTTGGCGGAAGTAAACCTATTTTTAAGCCAAAGACAAAATATTACTTTAAGAGAAATAAATCTCTCCTTATATACAAATTTATATGTTAGAATCAAAATTATATTTCATTGGTGTAAATAAACGTTTGTTTAAAATCAAAACTAAAATATTACTTTAAAGGAAAGTAATTTTTGTTTATATCCATATATATTTATTCCACTTAAATAAATATTTCAAATAAATTAATCTCTGCAAGCAAATAAACTAGAGTATTCAATGAAGTAAATATTGTTGGCGTCAAAGAATGTTTTGACCCAAAAGAATAAATTCAAACAAATACATTTCTTTGAAACAAGAAATCTTTTCTCTCTGTGTATGACACCTGGCAAATATTTCAAACGATTTTAAGACCTAGATTACCTCTAATGGTACATTTAAAAAAGGGTGCCATTTTCCAGCACAATAAATTAGGGCTTCGCGCAAGTCATGACTAATATATATGTACCATAAAGCAAAAATATGCATTTGAACGATAAAATATGAGTTTTAACAACAAGACGTGCCAATGAACGAATAAATATTAGTTTTAACGACAAACATAGGAAATGAACACCTTATTTTGATATCTCGAAGTTGAAATTTTAACTAGCCTTGAATTACATCTTGGAGGATCTTGGAACATCTTGGATGATCACGTGGTGCCTGCTGCATATGGCCTCGGTCAAAATGTCATCCTAATGCAGGACAATGCAGAGCCACGTTTCCAGGTCATGGAATGGCCGGAGTTAAGTCCTGACCTGAATACTATTGAACACGTGTGGGATCAGCTTGTGCGAGGTGTTCGCAAGCGCCCTAATCCACCACTAACCATACAGGAATTGACACAAGTCCTGATTGAGGAATGAGAAAGCATACACCAAGAATCTCTTCGCAGGCTAGTGCGAAGCATGCCACGTAGGTGTGAGGAAGTGATTCGTGCTCGTGGAGGGCATAGACTGTATTAAACCTCACCAATCCACAGAAAATCCGACTGTCATCGATACTATGGCAGTCATTTCCATTTTGTTTTGCGTTATTTATTTGCATTTTTAAGTGTAACTTATAAGTAACTAAGAGTTGTAAATTTTTGTAATTTTCTTTCGTTAAATATTATGCCGTTAAAGTATACCAAAGTTGACTTGCCTAAAACTATTATTTAAAAACTTAAAGGTTTCAATAAAAGTGTTCCCCTAATTTTTTTGATTCACCATAAAGTGTCTCTTGATTAGTCTTGATTAGAATTCCCAAATTTTACTTATTAAATTATATGAGACTACTTTAAACAAGCTATCGCTTAAACATATTTTTAATTTTTTAAATTAAAAATACACAGGGTCATCTATTTTAAAAAAAGAAAGGAACTTCAATCTATAACAGCACCATTTCTGATTGAATTAAGTATCAAGGATAAAATGTTCGTTTATACCAACATGTTGTTATAATAGGAGGAACAGATTTTGAAAGAAGTAGATATAATTCAATATGGAGGCAAACATCATTTTCAGCTTGTTTGCGTCTTTTTATTTACCTCAACAAAAAAAATCAGGCTTTATTTAAAACAAGAAACAAAAACATAAACGTAAAAATTAGTGGCGGATTTCTTTCCCTGTATTCTATGATGTACTACAGAATAAAAAATTTGTAAATAGGTATAAAATACAGCGAAAAAAATATTGAAAATTAGTAGACTAGAATAAAGATACAAATGAATCCCGATATATTTAAGTGTAAAATGAAACCCAAATTGTACCAAAAATGAGTTGTTATTAATCGTTGTTATTAATCTTTCGATGGTTCACACCAATCGACCGAACGAAGTCATTTCTTGTTCCGATTTTCAAGTTTCTTCCACTTTAAAAAATTTACTTTAAAGTAACGAAATATTTAGGTACGATGTTGTTCCATCATGAAGTGCATGTACGCCATAGATTGCGTCGCGGGTAAAACATCTCGAGTTTGTACTGAGCTGTAACAGTGGTAATATGGTCGTTTTTGCCATTTTTTCATGGCACAATTATCGCTTTTTTTGCTTTTTTAGTGGAAAAGTTGTGTCAAAAAGTGCACTGTAAAAAATGTATTTTATAATATGGGTTGGGCTATGTGAACTATATTTGACATAACCGAAAGACGTACAAGTAATATTTATGTTGTTCATGACAAGAAATTGAATATTTAATATTCTAAGAAGTTTCACTGAATATTTCATCAATTTCCAACAATAAATAACGGTTTACTTGAAGACGCATTTAGAACTGGGTATACAAGTCATTATCTTTTGTAAACAATAATCTTTTTATTTAAAATGCAAACAGTTAGTCTATTTGAATAATAAATATCGATGACGTATGAATTCTAAAGTTATCCAATTTTATCTTAAAGAAGAAAACGAAAAATCATCAAAATATTTATTGGCTTAATATAAAAAATGGAAAATTTGGCTCGATCAAATAATTTCTTTTGCCGTGACTATTCTTGAAACATTCTACAAGAACGTTGAGAAAATTGAAGATGGAAGAGCAAGTTATTATCTTAATGGAGTTTAAATTTGGTTTATTATTGATGTCAATACGCATACTTTGCCACCTTTTAAAATTAAAAAACACCTTTTAATAATTTAGATTTTCTACTTGTAAGGTAAAATTTGAACTAGATTTGGTAACTTCTGGCATCCCAGGCGTTTTGATCCGCCAATTTTTGGGTTTTTCATTAATCCCGGGATTCCGGGATTAGAAAATCTTTAATCCCGAAATCCCGGGATCAGTATTTTGTCCGGGATTGGAAGCCCTAATATGTATAGATATGCATTATGATTATCTAAAAACATACGGTAGGTATTTTATACGATAGCTAATTAACTAAACATATAACAAAATATTATTGTAAATAATTATATTTGTAGTTAAGAAATCAAAGTCAAAAAGGTCAAACATTTTTGGATGCGTTGTATGACGCACTATTAATCGTATCAAATTGGAATGTTCGATTCACACTTTCAAAAGAAGTAAAATATTCTTGCAAATACCTAAAATATAAAGATTTTATGTCAATTCGGGACATCGCACGTTGTATTTCAAAACACGTTTCAAATTCTCGCAACCCTGCTATACTAAAAACTCGTTATTCGCCGTAAAATATTTCTACGTCGCATTTTGTTGGAATATTTAAGGAAAAAACACCGAGGCCGCCAATGCTACGTAGAAAAATAGTTTTTTCCACTTGCAGAAATTGTGTTTGGGTTGGGTTATTTCTTCTCACGTTTCAGTTTCGACAAGAAAATTAATATCTTGATATGTATGTAGTATGTCTTGCAAAATATAATAAACATATGCGAAATGAATTAAATGGTGAATAAATTTATTGCATATTCGAATTCATTCGATAATTATTGATCCGATCGTAAGGTAAACGCCCCAAATTCAGACAGGTTAAGAATTTGATTTTTTTAAATGGAGTTGGCATGAGTTCAATTGTTATCTCCAAAGGTGGTGTATTAATGCCAATGCTGCTAGTGTAATAATTAGGGATTATTGATGTCCGTAATTCCGACACTCGTGTCGGAACTTGGACAAAATGCGTACACTTAATTGTTGTAATACAGCAAAGGAAGTAAAATATGTTTTTTTTCTTGTGCAAATATAGCAATAGAGCAATATGTGTTACTTCTAACCATGTACACAATTCTAACACACATGTCTGATTTGTGCAATTTGAAAATAGTAAATAAGTAATATAAAAAACAAACAAAAACATTACAATCGGTTCGGTACTTTCGTATTTCCAAATAAAACCTTTATTGCCCTCATTGTTTCTACTATCAATCGATGTCTTTATTTTATATGCAACTTCTCAGAAAGTTAACCGTTTCCAGCCGTGATTTAGAGGGAGAATACATCTTTATCGGTCAGGACCGGAATACCCGGAAACAGGGACCAGCAAAAGCTTTTATCAATCCCACTTTACGATCCCTGAATCCAAAGCGAGTGGGGAAGCAAATAAAAACATCAATCTAGGAATAAATTCCGTGTTTATCTATTTACGGTTTGTATTAGTTCTTAGGTTTTTTTTTCTGGAAAAAATGTAATGAACCCCACTTCTTTTGGAAAGTTAATCGAATAAGAAACAAAGCTTGGCCTTTGAAGTTTTATTACATAATTCGGAAAATTAAGCATCATCAAAAATTACTTTGAAGTCCACAACATTGTCGCTGTGCGCTAATAAATAAGTCAAGACAGCAGCAAATCCGGAAGCGGTTCGTAATTAAGACAAAAATTTGCGCCCGCGTAATTGAAAATTAATTAGACCTGAAGGGTTAAGAAGTGTCACCAGCCCTCTCCTGTTTTATTCGACTTGGTACTCGTGAAGATATTACAGCATCACTTAAAACTAAGTCACAATACAATATTCTACGATATTTTATGCGTATAATTTTCTATCTCTAAAAGGGACATTTTTTACTTTATCATACGCAGTATGTAAAGTATTGTAATCGTGCCGAAAAAAAAAATTGGGATTTTAGCGGAAATAGGTCTTTTTGGGTCCCCTGAACATTTTTGACCAAGGTACAAAAAATGCCTGTGTGTGTGTGTGTGTGTATGTGTGTGTGTGTACTCAATTTTTGTGAATCCGATTCCGGAGAAACTACTAAAGGTATCGGCACGGAACTTCATATTTAGAAGTTTCATGACCAAACTTAGAGTTGAAAAGCTTTTGGTTCAAAAGGGTCCAAAGGAACTGAGTGTTTACTCCAAGCCTTTTTCAAGGATTTTAGAAATCAGCCGCCACTTCTGTAATTTCGTCAAAATAGTTAAATAATAAATTAAAGCAGAGGAAATTTTGAATAATTTATGCCTATGACATTTTTTGGTAAAATTAATAGTTTAGCTTTTTAGTTTATTCTAGGCCTTTTTCAAGGATTTTGGAAATGAGCCGCCATTTCTGTAATTTCGACAAAATAGTTAATTAATAAATTAAAGTAGAGGAAATTTTGAATAATTTATGCCTATAACATTTTTTGGTAAAATTAATAGTTTACCTTCAAGAGCAAATTCTATTTGATCGCGATCGGTCGCATCTGCATTGATATGAAATTACATAGTAGCCAGGATTTTGACAAATATTTTTTTGTGTTGTCACATTCGAAAACAGCTGATCTCATCAGAGGTTGGAGAACCACTATGGAACGTGCCGCTGTAGTGCGCAAAATTATAAAATACAATTTTCAAATAAAATAAGATCACCAATTTGATTGTTTGTTGATAAGAAATATCAACCCGTCTTTATATCTAATTCTAAAAATGATACATTGAGAAAATTATAAATAAAGTATAGCGATGAGTGTAGTTTTATTTTAGTATGTTGGTAGGGATGTGTCATGAATAAATATAAATCTGTCAGAATTTGAATTACCTTTTTAAGGTGCGTTTTCATTAGTGATAATGGCAGTGGTAGCAGACGCCGTAATAGTATTTCCAATAGAAAATTGCTAGTGACTCATGTTTATGTACATGCAAACTAATATGTGTCATTATCACGATATGTAAGAAAAACTATAATTTCGTATTCTATCACCGCCATTAGCTACCATTACCTACCAATCGGAACGCACTTTTCGTCAAAGTGGTACCAACCTAGCATTTACTATACAGAAATCATTTATTTTTTTTTAAATACGTATTTCTTAAAAAGCAACACAATAAACGTTGATATCGCTCCTGCCAAAAACTAGATAGCGCGACTCGCTCATATGCGACGGCGACACTCCGCCTTCGGTGACGCGCCGTATCACCGCTCGTCGCGCTATTCCGTACTTCGGCATTTGTGACATAAATAACTATTATTCTAATGACGTAGTGTAGGTAGTGTCAAATGCTGATGCTTTGACAATACCTACGATTTATCTCAATAGAATAGATTCTCATTCAGCTAAACTATTAATTTTATATATTGTATGATAAAGTCATGTGCCTGGCCACATCAGATTTTTCATTATTCTAGTACGAGCTGTAGTGTACAAAAAAGTTGAGCCAAAGTAAATCTTCAATGTTGCCATTAATTACTAATTACATGGCTAACTCAAATAGTTTTATACCATTCGACTAGGCAACGCAAAACTTTTCAGTTACGTTTATTGTTCGGGTTACAGGCGCCGCGCGGTTTAAGCGAGGCATTTAAGAGTTTTCATTTGGACTGGCAGTCAGGGGAATCAGACTGTACCGGAATCCAGTACTTAGCACGTAATTCCAACAAAATGGCTTTTCTCTACGTGTTTTCTTTTTCAGCTGTTCCCTTCCACCTGTAAGAAAAGCCTACTTCCTCGCCGTGTGATTTCAGAAAGCAAATAATTCTTGTAACATTTATAATCTCCAAATGCTTCAGTATTTTTAAATACTTAATTATTGTATATAAAATACCGACTTTAGTAAATACAAATGTTTTTCAGTAGTTTATTTAGTTTAAAATACTATTATGATGAATACTAATAACTGTTTGTCCTAACGTTTAACTTTCAAGTATGTATTTAAAGTTTACGTTCCTTGAAATATATTTCAGAGGGCTTTTGGTACTCGGATTCTCTCTATGCTTTCGTAGTTATATAAAATATGCAGTTGAGCGTAAGGAATCGAACTACGAGGATGGGAAAAGGCAAGTAATTCGATAAAGGAGGCAGGAAAAGTTGTAGAAGGAAAGTTAACCTACGCACACGTGCAAGTTCAAATTTAGTTACGTTACCTTTGCATCGGAATCTGATTGTAGTACTTGTAGATCTAAGGTGCCCGTCATTACAGCGTACCAACATTTTCCACTGTCACCCTGTCGATACACTGAAAATAAAACAGCATTTAACATATTTGTTATACACAATCTACTTGTGGAATAGGAACAACATGCTATTACTGTAAACAATGTATTAATTATATATTTTTAGTACATACTATATTTCAAAAAACGATCCCTGAAAATTTTGTAAAAAACCCTAAAACCGCCGACTTTTAGTAATAATCAATGTCCTTATCAAACAATAGCATATTTCACGTTTGTTTCTCCAAAGCAGCCTGGATATTTTCAATGATTCTATTTGTTTTTCATTTTCTGTCGAACTAAAATAACGAACTAAAACTTCAAATCAGGTTCAAACGTTCAGGATGTTGAAAAAGATGATCGAAAATACATGCTAACTTTATATGTGTAAACTTTCGTCGAATACAACTTTTTGTATCCACGTTTATTCAATATATATTTTTTATATAATATATTTTAAACATTTATCTTTTAAATGACATAAATTTGAATACCACATTTTGCCACACTTTTGCTACTTTGATTTTTCTTTTTCAGAACAGTCTTCTCGATTTCAAAACTGGAGACTTTTGGAGAATGGCGAAAACATAGGAAAGAAGAACAAAATACTCGTCTAATGGATTATATCAGTCACAAGTTTAATGTTGCGGATATAAAGAATGATTCACTGAAGCGCATTCAGTCAAAAATTTCGAGTGTTTCGTCCAGATTTGCTGAAAGATGGACTGCATCGAATACAATTAAAGCTAATAAGTTTTCTTTTCGAAAACAATGTTTTATTTAAAATCGATTATACATTATGTATATTCCTCAAGCTTTTCATCTTTATATTTTTTATTTAATGTCAAGGATACTTTGTTGTTTTTGTTATTATTGAGTAAATATTTACTATAATCAATAAATAATCAAAGCGAACTATAAAATATTTTTGTCCAGCTACTTTGTTCTAGGCGATCCGCTATGGCTAATTGATTTTCAACAACATTTTTCTTGTGATTGCAGATAAGTATAATATTGTTATATTTACAACAACAAAAAGCAACACTGCTAATTGATTTTTAACATCATTTTTAGAATGTTATCTCGGATAATATAGTATTATAATCACAAAGTTGCATAATTTTTGTTGGAGATCATGCTTAATGTTCATATCTAGTTATATATATATATATATATATATATATATATATATATATATATATATATATATATAATAGATGTTGATATAGAAACATAATAACAAGATTATCTGTGAGACTTCATATTTGTATATAAATCGTTCATTATAAGTTACTCATTTATGAGTATATTTACTTACTATATTATCTCTGATCCACTGCAATATCCAAGAAACAGACTTTATTTGTCAACCCCCTCCAAAACCACCTGATTATCAAATGATTTAAAAAAATATTTTTAACGAATTTCCAAGTGTAATATTACTAGTAATATTACACTACCCTATTGGTACGATGCGAAAATATTTGATTACCGAAGGAATAAAGATATAAATCAAAAAGAATAATACTTCTTTATTATATATTTTTTGTAGATACCTGAAAAGCTAATAAATGTTTGTGCCAAATTTGGATTCGATTTATTGCTTAGTCTCGCCAATAAAAAACTCTTACAAAAGCGGTAATTTTAGAGGGAAAAACCGTAATCCCCCTTAAGATATGAATTCGAGTTTGGTCATATATCAGTCAAAAACAACTAAATTAAAGTACAACAAGTGTAGTTATAGAAACATCACATCCCATTAAAAACACCGACAATAATATACCATGACAGGAAAGCATCCGACACTGCGGGGAAATTAAATATTTCGTACAAATCTAAAAATAACACACGTGTACGTATATACGGGCTCATTTGTAGCGTTCAAACGGAAAAATCAATTAACTACATACGCGTATGTAGCAAAATCGGTCGGAAAGGGTTAAAATAGACCGCGGGAGAGATCGGCGAAACGAAAGGGCTTTACGTATAAAAGAACAGAAAAGTCAATACGAAGGAACTGCCGAGAAAAGAAAATAAATTCATAGCCTGTGTTTCAGTTCGAACTCCATAATATATCCTTCTTGGAAATATCTACCAATAGGGTCCAACTTTAGACCGTATATACACTGTAGAGAGTCTAAAGAAATTGTCTTTTTCTTGGGGAGAGAAAATGGTAATTTTATTTTACCCAATTCCATTGAATTGTATTCAAATAGGAATGAGACAACGTTACGGCGATTCTATTATCTATAGGAGAAATAACCAATATTATTGAGAATTTATTTTCTGTGTATGGTAAGAAATGAGTTCACAGAATAACTGATATAATAGAGAAGGGAAATTACATCGATGGACCGAAATATGGAAGACCAAGCTCAACGAACTGAAATCTATCCACAATAACTTTACGAACAAAAGGTGGAAAAATCCGATGTCCGCTCAATGCCAAATGTCCCGCCTGTTGAGCAAACAGACAGCAAACACTTCACCTTTCCCCCAAAACTGTTTAACGATAATTTTTTCATATCTTCCCTGAGACCATTGTATATGTGACTGACCTGGTAAGAGAATGACCGTTAATACAGCTCAGCGCGATTGGCAGGTGGAGCAAACAAACCCCTGAATCTTAAATTAAGGTTATGGACATCCGTTCTACAGCGTATCTTCCGCATGAGGTATTGAGGGATCCTCTTGGATAGCAACTTATTATATAATATTGCTGCATGCAACACACTAGTGTTATCCATGTTCAAGCACCCCAAGTCGCCCAGCCCATTCGATACATGATCATACTTCCTCAAACCAAGAACAAACAGAACACATGCATTTTGGACACGCTGAACACGCTGCCTATCCGACGCCGTCAGGCAATGACCGTACACGGTATCACAATATGAGATCTTTTTACTATTGACAGTAGATATAGTGAGATATTGTCACAACATTAGCATTTGACACTACCGGTACTGTCATTAGATTGAAAATATTTCGAAAATCGTGGCTCACTATATAGTATTATATCAATGCAGATGCGACCGATCTCGATCAAATAGAATTTGCTCTTGCAGCTAAACTATTAATTTTACCAAAATATGTCGCAGTCATAAATTATTCAGAATTTCCTCTACTTTAATTTATTATTTAACTATTTTGAGGAAATTACAGAAATGGCGGCTCATTTGCAAAATCCTTGAAAAATGCTTAGAGGAAACGTCCAGTTCCTTTGGACCCTTTTGAACCATCATCATACTGCGTATGATAAAGTAAAAAGCAAGTACACAAGACTTATTGGTGTCCCACAAGCAATCCAAGAGATAAAAAGATTACTAACAACCAGAATCTAGTGAGCAAACTAAAAAGAACTAAACATTTGGAACTAGTTCAGTGAAAAGTGTAAAAAGCAGAGTGAGTGAAGTGTTAGTGCTTCTTGTTTAGGACAGATTAAATATAGGACATCTGTTGATAGTAAAATTTGTATTTATATGTGTGTATTACGGCAAAAGTTTAGTTAAACTTTCTGCTATACAGATCCGAACTCTCGCAAATGAAACTCTCGCAATCACCAACTCCGGAAATGTACTGGGAAACGCACGTCAAGTTAAATGTAGTTAAACTATGCACGCTAGATAAAGCCATGCTGATTCAGCGGAATACACCTGAAATAGATGGACCTGAAACTTTGTTATGTCTGTGTAGCGTTCACTGTACATCATTTACATTTTTATTTTAAAGAGTTAGTTTTCGTAACCGACTGTTTTAATTACTTTTCAACCACACGTTAACTGAAAAACTGTTACTTATAATAATTGTTCGTTCTCTCGGCAATCTAACATGTCGGTTCAAAGTTACTCCATTATATCTAATTTCTACATCAACTGTGTTACTCACTAAGAGATTGCACAAACATCAATATTTAATAAACAGCGTGGTTCCACAAGTTTGGAAACACAATGCAGATTCACAGAACGTGTTTACTGCTTGCATTAATTAACTAGATATCGACTCAGCTGCATGTTATTTGCATATATAGGTGTCATAAAATGTGTTTTAACATGGTACATATAACCATTGCTATGTTTTACCATCTTTCTGTAGTAAAACGTAGCAAGTGTAATACAATGTTGTAAAATTAATGCTTAACTACTTACAAGTTACTCCTTTCTCTAGATCTTCGTAAAAACTGCATAGGGCCAGTTGCTGAAGAACTGAATTTGGAAGACGGCCCAGTTGGTCCACTCGTTTTAGTCTACCGATTATTAACTCCACGTCTTTGACGTTTCTATCACAGGGTCTGGAACAGAATAAAATACACACCAGTGTTATTGAAAATGATAAAAATAAGTAAGGTATTATTCTCGTCAACTAATCAACAAATCCCCTTTTCAGATATAATACAAGAACCACATTCACCTGAATAAATACTTATGCGAAGAACAATATTTTTTTATTTTGTCCAAACACAGAGTGTTTGTGGCATAACACCTAGTCAATGACTAACAAGATATTTTCACTTCACCCTAAACTGATAAAATAATGAGTATTTCTACAATTTTACCCATTGGCCCAAGTTGTTTTAGTCTGACAATTTTTACCACTCAAGTAGACGGCGGTTGTTTTCACTTATACTATCACTGTGAATACACTACGGGTGCTCTGCTTTTAATCACTCCCGCACTAGTTCGAATGGTTTAGTTCTTTTCAGCCGACGCACTAGCGCACTGTTGTCTAGCAGCTGGATGGCTTCAAACTTCTCGTGGTGGAGAAGACGATCCTCGTGCTTCTTAGCAAATTTTGATATTTCGCTAGTTACCATCTCCATGCGAAGGTCCCGATGAAGATTGGCGTTTTTGATGTACCATGGTGCACCAACAATGGCCCTTAGAACTTTATTTTGGAACCTCTGAATGAGGTTGATATTGGACTGCTTAGTGCATCCACATAACTGTACTCCATACACCCATACTGGATTTAATAATTGCTTGTATAGTAGGAGCTTCTTTTGCACTGACAGGGCTGACCTCCGTCCCATTAGCCAATACATTTTGCGGAATTTTAGGTCGAGTTCGTTCCGCTTTTTCTTGACATGTACTTTCCAGCTAAGCTTGGCATCCAGTGTCATGCTAAGGTATTTCGCCGTATCCGCGTATGGAATATCGTTCCCATTAATGGTTGCTGAAATATAGGTAACTCTCTTATTGGTGTAGTTTACATGCGTGGATTTTCCTTCGTTTAGTTTGATGCGCCATTTCTTTGTCAAACGGTTGATTTTGTTTGTGGCTATCTGTAATTTTTCAGTTGCTTCTTCGACAGTGTCACTAATCGCCAAAATAGCCGTGTCGTCTGCAAATGTAGTACAGTAGGTACAAAAGTGGTCTCAATACACATCCTTGTGGTACTCCGGCATTGATATTGCGTAGCGAGGAGTATTCGTCATCCTGTTTCACCCTGAAGTGGCGATCTTTCAGATATGATTTTAACAGTTCAGGTTTTAACTGTATATTCAGTAGGAAGGAAGCTGCTGTTCCAGTTTCTCAAAGAGTCCATCATGTCACACCTTATCGAAAGCCTGAGTCACGTCTAAAAATATTGCTGAGCAAATTTTCTTTTCCTTATGAGCCTTTTCTATAACATCGATAATTCGGTGTACCTTTATTACACAAAAACTGAAGTAACTAAAACGCTAATCTACTGAAGAGGCTCTAAATGCAACCTGACCAAAAATAAAATGTTTTGTCTCGCGTTCATGTTTACACCGAGAGCCAAAAAATATTGACAGTCTACTCATACAACTTATGCAGAAATGATTCTCTCGTGCGGTGTCACATATAGAAAGGTCTGCTCCTCATATATCCTGTCGTTACTGTTTCAATACTGGAAAATAGTCAGTGGTAATTTAATCCTTTGGGTCACCGAGAAAAATAAGACTTCTTCACACAAGGTATAAATTCCTCATGCATAAATGAATATCTGTATGAATTATTTATAGAATCCCGAAATGGACGAAAATTGGTACTTTCCATAATGTAAATTTACTCCTATTACGTTTATTGGTAGGGATAAGAGTAGGATAAGAGCAGGTACTGGTATTCTGAATGTACGCAAAGTAGAATCCACTCTCACGGTTATGCATGCTAGCATATAAACTACCCTATTTTATATACGTTATAAAAGCCTTATGGGGTTTCTTTTTATGGCTTAAGATTCAATTTTGTTTTACTTATTGATTATTTTCTCTGTATAGTTATGTATTTTCTTGAATAATCTGCATAATGATGGTAAAATAACACTTTAACAGCTAATATTGTAATGCCTGACGATTCCAGCAGAATGTAAAAAGCGCTGAAAAGGTAGCAAGAACTGAAGTGCTTAGAAATGTTGCCAAATGATACCAACTTAATATGGAAACCGAGTGGTAATTTTCCAAATCACTGTTCTACAATTTAGGTTAAGTTGACTATTATTATATCTAAGCCGATAATAATACACTTGATACCTACCATATAAAAACACAAAAGTTACTGAATATTTTTTAATTATATTAACGACTGTACTTCATTTAGAAATTTGTTTTAACGCTATGCAGTCTTGGGGAAAGTCTATTATTTAATTAATATACTTTGCCGACGTTTCGCAGATCTCTTCGGCTTCTTCAGGGCCTATAATTTACATGAAATATTAATAGTGTTAAATTATTACTAAGATGCAGACTCACTCGTATGTTAATTATTTATAACAGTATGTGAAGCATATATGCTAATAATATGCTATAATAGCAGTCATTTAAAGTGAACAATATACTACAATAGTACACTCAATAAGTAAACAAACAATAAGTAAAAAAGTCTAATGTATATGGAGTTATATCGTGGACAAAAAAAAACTGTATACATTTTTAATTATTTATATTTTCAAAGATATTAAATAAACTTAAGTATATCTTTCAGAAACTAATTGCTTATATTATGAAGATTGAAAACATCACATATTCGCAATAATTGAACGTTTCAATCCAATGTTATGTTGCTTTATGCATGGCTATGCAACATTTCAGATGTTATCGGGTCAAATTAATGCGAAATGAATCATAATCGTAATGTATCGTATACAGTATGATTTTTTAAATATACAGTGTGAAATTTTGAAATATGGTTCTTTTTGCTGTTTTTACTTAAAAAAGCAGCCAATTGCGTACTTGAGTTATCTTTAAAGATGGTGGAGAAACTATGGCCAACGTTTAGTTTTCCTATTGGCGTCATGTTTGATGCATGTTTTTGAAGCAATTTTCTGTTTTTCATATTGTACTACTTCTTGGACTGTAGATTTGTTGCAAATTGTTATGTTTTTGTTTTTGCAGTATTTTGGAACTAAAATCAAAACAATTTTTTTATTAACATAAATTATGGCAATTTGCTTTCATTTCTGACGGTTAGGTCTTTGCTGTTCCTTTTTTACGTAAAAATTACATCAATTCAAATGAAATATATCGAAAAAAGGGAGAAACGCAATGTATTCGGGGTTCAGGCTGATATTGGAAGTGGTCTTCATTAAAACATGACATAAAAATGTTTTTTAGTAAAAACAATAGAAAAAATATTGTATACAAATTTCACTCTGTATAAGAAAAAATCATCCTGTATATGTGATTGACACAACCTGATTACGTGTGCAAAAATAAATTGAAATAGCGTTAAAAGACAAAGAAATTCTATTCTATTTTTTAAACAGCCAAGCCGGTTTCGATCAGCTGTTGTACTCCCCTCTTCAACAAATTCACATAGCTCATGAATAGTATAAAGAGAATAGTTTAAAAATAAACGATTACAAGTAGTTAACATACAATTTGATTAATACTGTTACTAAAGATTAACTTCCCTTTTGCCAAGTAGGATTAATGGATACACATAGCTTGAACCACCCTAAAGGAGTATTCCTTACGACCGATCTGAAGCTACCAACGAAAGGTGAAGTGTCAGTTGCGGCTGATAATTAAGATGTCAACTTCCGGAACCGGAAGAAATCTCGGTACTCGAACCTAGTCAAGCATGAAATTGAATAGGGTTGATTTTAAATTAAAGTTATTATGTGCCTAGATCCAGAAAAAGGGTAATATCAAATGTCATTTTCGACGTTTTTAGAATTGTATAAGAAGCTGCTATCTTCACATAAAACTTTATTTATTAAAAATTCTAAAATATGTACATAATTTAAATAATAAAAGAACTGAAAATAAATTAATATTTTGCGAATAAAGCTTAGTTTATAGATACAGGCATAGCCGGACATTAATTTGAAAATAGGTTTGGAATTGTGGGGTAAATTGAACGCATCAGCACAAAAGAAAGAGGAAAGATTTATTACGCGAGTTTAATCTAGAATTCTCCTTCTCTCCTTTTCCGCCTGATTGGGAACGGTTCAATAAAAACGCGAACGGCACATCTCATGAAAAAAATATATAGCTGAATTAAATTCACAGGCTTTATCTTTTTCGTCGCACGTAGGGATTTTCTGATAAGAATATCCCGAATTCTCTTGTTAAAAATTTGTGTTACGAATCATTAAAAAGAAGCATCGTTAAAATAATCACAGTTCGATACAAAATAAAAAGAACGCGAGATAATATTGAAATGGAAATTAATGCAGGTCTTTCTCTTCTATCCATGATTTACTATTGGTAAACAGTGGCTTCAAATTGTACTCGAATTTCTAATTATTCAAATAATTTCATAATGAGCTTATGTTGCAGTAAAATAGCAATATCTTTATTTTACTATAGTAATACATGGCAATAGTTATACCATGTTAAAACCTACACTAAATGCGCAATCTTTTAAAATAAAACAAAAACTGTTACCGGGTTATGCCGTGTGTCAAGATTTGTTAATGCTGACGTTTCGCGAACCATATTGCACGCTTCTTCAGAGCTAATTGAATACTGAAGAAGCAGCTGTGGAAGCCTTTGTTCTATGGCTTGTGGGAAAATGCCAAATTGTTGACGAGATAAATTCCTCAAGGGTTACGATGCCAGATAGTCGGTTGGTGGAAATGCCATAATGGCCGAATGTAAAATTATCGTGTTAAAATTATTTATAGAAAATTTTAGATTAACTTTGTGTAGAATGTCCTACTAAAAATATATACTAAAAATGCATTTTTAGCTACTTACATCGATTTTTAAACATAAACAATTATAATTAAACAGTCGTCGTGAAATACCCTGTATAAGATACGATTTGCAACCTGCAACTAATAGATATAGTCCAATATTTACGTCATTTACGTAATATAACAGGAGAGTCCTTTAACAACACATGAGCTTCAAATCATTTAATGTGGGACAATATATTCTTGAATCGTTTTGGTACAAATTATTTATTAAAGGTGCAATATTATGTAACAGAAGTAAAAAAATAACTAAGAAAAGCTAAAATAACTCCAAATTATAGGTATAAATAAAATAAGTAAGGACTAATAATAAAGCATACCCTCTAATAAACAACCCCATCAATAATTCTATTCGAGTAACCTGCAAAATCGAAATTCACATTAGCTATTTATATCTAATCCTGTGATATATATAGCAGGCAGCCGCAAGGACCACTAACTGGAGATTATTTCATGGTCGATTATATTAAATTTCCAGCTAAACTTTTACAGGTCACTTATCATATCCCAAGGGTAGCGGCCGACCACGTGTATTCGAACTGTGCACTGTTGCGTGACGTCGTTTGAATGCGATATCAAATAAAACATTTTTTATAAGGTAAACGTCACAAATTCAGACGCTGTCCTAAATTCCGACATATTTGCTGTTTAGTTCGATAAGATAAGAAATCTACAACTTTGAACTTCTTGGGAAAATGCTTGGTAAGAAGACATTTTTTGGTATTTTTCAAATAATTGTTCGAGGTTTGAGTAAACGTTAGATTACTTAAGGATTTGTAGAGGACTTTCCAAGGAAGAATTTGAGCTAGAGAGAATTCGATGCCCCAACCCATCCCCATTGTGGCCAAAACTACCCTTAAAAGACAAAAAGTACATTCTTTAAAATTCTATATGTTTAAATAATTCGTTTTTCTCGAAAATCAGTCTGAATTCTGTTTTCTGAGTTCGAAATGGCAAATTATTATCTTACAGTGAAATTATATATAAAAAAATCCTTTTTTTCTATATATCGGTCTGGCCAACTGTTATTCTCAACTGACAGGATTTTAATTTTGGGATGGTTTCCATTGTTTAAATAATAAAATATTATTAGTTTTCAATATCATTTATTAGAAAAAATTTAAATGATTGGGACTTCAACCAATTTTATTAATCACATTTCTGTCTCCATTTCTTATTCTCATTTCATACCACTGTGTGTCGAAAGATAATGTTGATTTGTTGCTGTCTGAAAACTGTTCCCTATGCTCTAATTTGATGAAATATTGAAAACGAATACTATTTTATTATTCAAACACTGGGAATCATCCCAAAATATAAATGACGTCACTTCAGAATAACAGTTAGCCAGACCGACCAACAAAAAATTTATTTTAGGGCAATTGTAAAAAATTGTTTAAAGAAATGGCGTTTGTTTAAAGAAATGGCATTTGTTTAAACAAATGTGGGTTTATTAGAGACTATTACTACATATATCGAACATAAAATTTATAAGTTAATTTCACAAATAAACTGACTTTTCTGCCATAATTAGAAAAAAATGTTGACAATGAATTATAATTGATTGTTTAATCAATATGAAAAAATTGTTTAATGAATAATGTTCCTCTAAGGTAATAAACTGCCGTTTCGAAGTCAGAAAACGACAATTCAGACGGATTTTGGAGAAAAACTAATTCATTAAACAAATAGTATTTGTTTAAACAAATGGGAATTAACTGACACATGTCTACGTGACAACTTTTTTAGATTAGGAAACGATTAGGAGCGGATTTTCTTTCAAAATGAATAGCCAGATATCATTAAAAGAAAATATTTGTTTAAAAAAAGTTGACATAGTCATTATCACGACATAAATATAAATTTTTAGTTAAAAATGTAACAAAAATTCCCTAAAACTGTCTGAATTTGGGGCGTTTACCTTAAAATGTTGTTTATAGTTTCGTTTCAATATGTTTCAGTTATAGACCAAACAATAAAACAACGTTAAAAAATCGGCTTCAAATGAACAAATTTTTATAAATAATTAATCAACGTTATACAGTATGTCATCGGAACGTGTTACAAACAGGAAAAAAATAAATTTAAACCATTTAGACCACGATTTAGACCATACATATTCATCGACTATACCTATTAAGAGGCTATTGTTTTAATACGACAAGATCCATGGACAAGATCAAATAACAATAATAATAAAAATAACTCAATATAGTGTAACAATATTGTGAACTCAAAGTATAAAATAGTTATTTAACCAACAAGTATATTAAAAAGAGCGATTAAAGATCGAGACTGTTTAACGCACGAGCGATTAGCGAGTGCGTTAATTGTCGAGATCATTAATCGCCGTTTAATATTCGAGTTGGTTACAAAATTTTTTCGTCACTCGTATTCTTCTGGCGGCGTCTACATAGATTTTAGACCATTTATGAGATTATATGACCATTTATGTAATTCGCCACTGACAGTTCTGAACTGTGTGCCTGGATAACGGAATGTTTTGAGTTGATGGTTTTATTTTACGTATGTTCGATTGCCTATAATTAAGTCGTTTGATTGGATATAACAAATCGTTCATTAATAGAAATTGTGCATTTATAGAATAAACGATCGACGGAAAATATTATTAACGGTTTATCTCCTACGAGAAAACGCGATGACATAAACGCTACCTCTAAACACAATTAATCGAACGGGCATCACTTAATACGATTAGAAACGTCAAGTTTAATTTGTGTTTAAACTTCCAATTAAGTGCACCTGGCGTATTGATTACGGTACCGGTCCTGAAACTTCAGTAGGTAGGTACGTGACTGTTTTTAGTAATTGCAGAGATTGGCCTTTATAGATAATCTAATTTTCTCGAGGTTGCGAAAAGCGATCCCGAAAGGTCCAACCGTTCGCCCTGTCAAAACTTCGGATAACTGTATTGTATTTGTTTTGCAATATTTAACACAATAACGTTTTAACACAATAGTAAATAAATTGAAAATACACTAATCACTAACCTAGTAGTAAAATACAGATTTCATGACAAACTCACAAACTGTTATCAAAGAAAACCCCTATATGCATGGGAATAGAAACCATTAAAAAGTTTCACACGCGATAAGATTGCGTGTTGTATGTCTCTCACAGACCAACGCGCGATAACGTTGATCCCATAAACAGAGCAATAGCAATTATCCCATTCCTCCGCTGTTAAATAAAATAATTATTATTAATAATTACACTACTGTAGTTGCAAATTTGGTCAATTTTGACAGTAACATGTGAGTTTAATTAAAACCAGAAAACGCGCAGTTATTGTTTTAAAGTAATTAATAATTGGATGTTGTTTATAGGCAAGTCCCAATAAACGAGGTAACTTTAAGAAAATCGATCTCGCTTTTCCGATCGGCTGATATAACGAGACAAATTGCTCTAACTTAATTCTTCAACTTAAATTTACTTTTGAGATAAATTACTTGTGATAAAGGCAATCTCGACGCTACTTCGTATTAAAGTTAAAGGCTACAATGGATCTACTAAATTACTTATTCGATTACGTTAGCTCAACTATAAATTTGAAGGTCGTACTTAATTATAAGCGATAACGGAACGTTCAATTTACAAGACTCTTTTCACATCTACGTAAACTACCAATACTAAACTTAGGACTGTCTCGAAAAACTTGGTGCAAACCCTCACCATTTTACCATCATTTTGAACCAAAATCTACGAAAGAATCACACACAATCTGATATTTTAGATCCTTACATAATATTCACTCTTAATCCATTATACTTCTACAAATTATTGTTCATTAGAACCAGCTACTACATAAACTAGGAGAAAAAATAATACCAGAATATTAAAATAATAAAAATAATAAGTATGTATAAACAAAACTAATGTTTTCTATTCAACATCTTCAACAGTGGTGTTGGCACGTAGCTCGTTATTTACTGCATCTCTTCAAATTATGTGTCATCATAAAGCTCAATGGAGTAATAATAGCTCGCCGTAATACCTACATTAGCTGGAACCACTAAATTAATGATAAAATATTTCGCTGTGCCGTGTTTGCGCCGTAAGGCTCCACTGTAAATAACGTACAGTAATAATTTAGTACAGTAGTAATTTATAACTTAAATCCTAAACTACTTAACGTTTGTTGCTTTTTGTGATCATTACTTGAGCTCTTCCTAAATTACACTGGACGACTTGTACTGTTGCATTGTAACACCGTTTTTAGTAACTTTTTTCTAAGATTGGTCACGTTGATATCAAATGCCATCAATATGTCAAGCGTAATACACATAACCCCAAACTGCTTTTTTAGAATGGCTTGCAATAGCACAAACTACGAAATTACTATTTTATTATATGCGTTTAGTGACGCGTTAGAAAAAATGTCTTTGGAGTACGACTTAAGCAATGTTAAACAAAAGTATTTTGGTAGTGATCTATCAGTTGATAACACTGTCCCTATAAGTAGTTGTTCTTCAAGTGAAGAAGAAGAAGAAGAAAAATTGTGACCGATTTTTTCGCTAAACCTTGTTGTCAATCGAGATGGAAATCCATAATTCCCAAACACCTAATATAGAAGTCCAGAAATGAGCTCTTAGAATTAAGAAAACTGCTGAACAAGACCTGGTTATGTTAAGCAAAATCGAGGCAGGAAAAGCACCCAATGCGTTAGATGAGTATTTATTGATGATTATTTATGCTGAAATATCAGGGAGAAAATGATATGGAACAAGAAAAGATATACCTCTTACTACAGGTACCTAATGTAACTAACATGTTTTATAAACTGCCAATATGTCGTGATTTATTCTTGTTCATCTGTGACTGTGCGGTAAAACGTTACAAAAATTTGTTTAGCTCATAAACCATCTACAAATCCAGTTGCATTACAGCAAAATGAAATTCAACAGCTTGTTGATTTTATTTCTACGGTAGCTGCAACCATTACCGATACCATTACCAGGCAGACTTCCTAAATTCAAAGATTTCAGAGTGATGAAACTACCGTCTACAGAAAATAAATCAAACCATTTCCAGGTTATACATTTCTAAACTTGGGGATAAAGACAGGAAAATAAGTTATGATGCGTTTCGTAAAATTTGGACCAAATACATCCC
The DNA here is from genome assembly GCA_964023965.1 of Melinopterus prodromus. Lineage (NCBI taxonomy): Eukaryota > Metazoa > Arthropoda > Insecta > Coleoptera > Scarabaeidae > Melinopterus > Melinopterus prodromus. The sequence continues at coordinate 5,089,248 of OZ030392.1, forward strand.
TTATGCTATGGTGATAAAACCAGAGGATGATTTTATGCGATATCTGCAAAAGAAACTATTTAACAATTTTGGAAACAAAGAATTGTCAAGATCTTGAAAAGGAGCAAAAAGTAAATATGCAGCATCTACGTAGAGCTAGAAATCAAAGGCTGTATTATTAAAATTGTTGTAGTAACACTGACAACTCGACTACAGTATTATACTTTGATTTTGCACACAATGATCAGCATCCTCACAGTCCCCAACAGGCTGGTACAGCTTATTTTAAAGCTACATGAAAGTGTGCTGTTTTTTGGTATAGCAAATGAAAAACTTAGATTATTGTCTAACTATCTAATAGACGTGGAACAGGATATATGAAAGGGGCCTAATTTTGTCATCAGTTTACTGCACAATTAGTTGGAAACTTCACAGCCAATGCTGTCTTGCATTATTTGATGTGGAGAGTAGAGACAGACAAAAACAAACCAATTCTGTTAAACTAAAATTTCAGTTGACTGGACATACAAAATTTTCTTTAAGTCCACATATGGCAATACCAATATTCATGATGGCCTATTACCTGTGTGATTGCTTCATCGTCTAGCTGTCATAATAGAGCCGTTTCAGCCAGAAATGTCACTTGGCATCGATGGGATGCATATTTGAAGAAGTCCTTCAACCCACTTCCCAACATTACAAAGTTTCACCATTTCATTATTTGTGGCAAAGGAAGATTTAATACCAGATGTGAATGAACCATCAGGACTACCATCTGAACGACAATGGCGTCTCTACAATCAGATTAGAAGTCTAGTGACAGACTCCTCTAAAGTAGATCTCGTAGCGCCTAAACCTGAAGAAAAACTGCCAAAATAAACGAAAATGTGATACCAAGTAATTTATTTCTTATTGTCAATGTATTTTAAGTTTTTTTCTCTCGGCATCTACGTTTATTTTATGTTTTATGTATTGGAATACTTAAATATTGTAAGTTTAACTTACTTTATAACTAATTTGTAAGATATTTTCTACAGTAAAAAATCTGATGTGGCCAGGCACATGACTTTATCATACAATATATAAAATTAATAGTTTAGCTGCATGAGAATCTATTCTGTTGAGATAAATCGTAGGTATTGTCAAAGCATCAGCATTTGACACTACCTACACTACGTCATTAGAATAATAGTTATTTATGTCACAAATGCCGAAAGTACGGAATAGCGCGACGAGCGGTGATGCGGCGCGTCACCGAACGCGGAGTGTCGCCGTCGCATGTGAGCGAGTCGCGCTATCTAATTTTTGGCAGGAGCGACATCAACGTTTATTGTGTTGCTTTATAAAAAATACGTATAATAAAAAAAATAAATAAATGATTTCTGTAGAGTAAATGCTAGGTTGGTACCAGTTTGACGAAACGTCAAGTTTAAAGGTGCGTTCCGATTGGTAGGTACTGGTAGCTAATGGCGGTGGTAGAATACGAAATTATAGTATTTCTTACATATCGTGATAATGACATATTAGTTTACATGTACATAAACATGAGTCACTAGCAATTTTCTATTGGAAATACTATAACGGCGTTTGCTACCACTGCCATTATCACTAATGAAAGCGCACCTTAAAAAGGTATTCAAATTCTGACAGATTTATATTTGTTCATGACACATCCCTACCAACATACTAAAATAAAACTACACTCATCGCTATACTTTATTTATAATTTTCCAAATTTATCGTTTTTAGAATTAGATATAAAGACGGGTTGATATTTCTTATCAACAAACAATCAAATTGGTGATCTTATTTTATTTGAAATTTGTATTTTATAATTTGCCGCACTATAGCGGCAACGTTCCATAGTGGTTCTCCAACCTATGATGAGATCAGCTGTTTTCGAATGTGACAACACAAAAAAATATTTGTTAAAATCCTGGCTACTATGTAATTTCATATCAATGCAGATGCGACCGATCTCGATCAAATAGAATTTGCTCTTGAAGCTAAACTATTAAGTTTACCAGAAAATGTCATAGGCATAAATTATTCAAAATTTCCTCTACTTTAATTTATTAATTAACTATTTTGTCGAAATTACAGAAATGGCGGCTCATTTGCAAAATCCTTCAAAAAGGCTTAGAATAAACTACCAGTTCCTTTGGACCCCATTCAACCAAAAGCTTTTCAGCTCTAAGTTTGGTAACAAAACTTCTAAATATGAACTTTCGTTCCGATACCTTTAGTAGTTTCTCCGGAATCGTCGCCACAAAAATCGTTTACACACAGACATACACACACACACACACACACACACACACACACACACACACACACACACACACACACACACACACACACACACACACACACACACACACACACACAATTTTTTTTTCGGCACGATTACAATACTTCATCACACTGCGTATGATAAAGTAAAAATATGCAAAAGAACTATTTTTTGGGCTTTAAAAAATAAGTTACGATGATAACTAAACAAGAATTGCATCAAAAGTGAAAATCGATACTTTCTTTGACACGATAGGTCCCTTTTCGCATCCGAGGTATACTATTGTCCCAATTTCTGAAGAAGTTAACAAGACGGTTGGAGAAACTCTGCGGTTATCAAGTATGCATAAGAAGTTATATATATAAAAGGCCCCAACCGTAAATTAATGAATGTTGATGGAGTGGAGGCCAATATATGCCAAGTTTGTCCGTCGCGGCCGATATGCAAATATTTGCGCACGTTGAGAGGTTGTTTTATTAGGAACAAATTCCGATAAAAATATCGTCCCTCGGGATCCAAACATGTGACCTTCGGGCCAAGAGCCTATCGATCGCTCATACCGGCGGAGGTACGGCGAGGCAACCGGTTCAAATTCCTGAAATTTCGCACACAAATTGACGTTTGTGTGTCGTCCTATCTTTCCGCGCGCGACAGACATTTGTTCCTACCAATTGAATAATGTAAAAGGCTCCCCCCTTCCTTCGTTCCACCCTAACAACGGATCAGATGTGCGCGACGCGTTTTCTAGTTTGCAAAATGTTCCTGAACTTCTTTTATGCCGGAGACGAAATTTTGGTGGATGCGCCGGTGACTATACAGTAGGGTGTATCGAAAGAACGTTTTTTCTTTCGAAATACAGAATTTTAAGTTGATAAAAAGTTGACCCTATGGACCTACATATACTACAAAAAAAATTGGCACAATTGAAAAATATTTAGGTCCCCCGCAGAAGGCCTAAAGTTTATAATTTACTTTAAGAATTAGATTTTCCTTTTTCAATGAAAGATTAAGTGATTTTTCTTTTAAAATACAATAAGTTTAACAATAACGTGTGAAATTACCGTATACAAAAATATATTACTCTAATGCAAGATTTAGATCGCCTGCAGTTTATTTACTATCGATACAATTTTTAGAAAAATGACCATTTACGTATAATTTAAAAAATGTGCTTAAATGTTGATAAAAGTTTATTTGTCAATAATTGTTTTACTATATGGGGACATGTGGGAATTGAAAAAGAAAAACCACACAAAATTTTACTTAAAAAATATGAAAAAATTAGAATTTTTAAAGAAAATTATAAACTTCTGCGGGAGACTGAAATATTATTCAATTGGGCCAATTAGTTTTTGTTATATGAGGGTCCACAGGGACAACTTTTTATCAACTTGATATTTTGAATTTCGAAAAAAAACGGTTTATCGATTCACCCTACTATACAGGGTGTCTCAACAGTGCGATCTAGAAAGATTGTGCCTCTGTTGATGAAGATATTTTCAAACTGATTTATATCTGTAACTAATTAATTTTTTGAATTCTACGCATCGTTCTGCACAAAAACGTACTAGAACACACTAGTGCTAAAATAAAACGTTACAGAAATAACTTATCTTCTTAGCGAAAATTTACATAAAATGACCGTTATAAATTGCTATCTATGTCTTGTAAAAGGGTATAAGTAAAAGTTCATTGCAAATTATAATATTAAATTGCAGATGAGATAAAATGTTTTATTTTATTAAAAGAAAACGATGAAATCATGTGAGAAAACAATAATTTAGGTAAATACTTAGCTGGTTTAATGGTTAATGTAGGTGTAGAAGCACTTATTGACAGAAAAATCTATTTTTTTATGAAGAAAACTAGTTATCTCTGCAATTGTTTATTTTAGCACAGGTGTGTGCTAGTACTGTTTTGTGCAGAACGATGAGTAGAATTGAAAAAATTAATTAGATAATGTAATTTTGGTGATTTTTCAGAAAACGACAACTGACAAAAATAAATAAAGATTGGTCGACTAAAACCTGGTAGCTTTAATGACAGTTTTTTTTTTATCTATGTAAGAGCATATCAAAACATGTATAGAAATTTTCCCAGTGGTTTCAGTTCTGAGAAAATTTTAAATTCTTAAATTTGCTCAAGAGTAAACTATATTTTTTTGGACAATTCAATTTAATATGTCCTGGAAATAGTTGTTTTAAATTTCATGTTTTTCAAATTACTGGATATTTATATAAATTTTACATTGAAATCTATGTAAAATTATTACATATTACCTCATATATATGAATTAAAATTACGTTAATAATATTCGGGCCAAATTCTTGTGTGACAATGTCAAAACGCAATGTAGACGTAAAATTACACTGATTCTCTCAGGGGCAACAAAAAAACTACTATTCCCGTAGTTTACTCACATCAAAGCAATCCAATCCCCCTTGTAGCATAACGCTTAGTATAGACGGAGTTGTGCAAATTAATAGTAATAATTAATAATACATGAAACCGGAAATGTACTATGTGCCCATTAGCGCGACTAGTAGGGCATTCATAAATTAATTACATTAGCAAATTAATTCAACAAACACACAACTCACAAACTATGCCTGTTAATATAAAAGCAAACCACCATTCAAATGTCCATTACATTGAATTAGAGTAATAATATAAACAAGCAGTCTTCGTACTCATGCACTAATCCATCTGATGCATAGTATGGAACTGGCTAACCGACGGTGAGATATTAAATAATAGTAAAATAGTATAGCAAACGGATTAATGAACTAATGATTATTTTGGTGATTAGATAATTATTTATAACTCCAGATGTAAATTTGCAGAATTTGCAGGTACATAATTTGTGTTTGTTTCGTTTTAACCAATATGCTTTTTTAGTTGACTGTCATCAGCTTTTCGCTGTTTTTGATTATAACAAATGTTTATAATAAATGTTTTTCACGAACAGTAGTTCGCAAAACAAACAAAAAATGTAGATTCACAGTTTATACGCGTAGTTATTCACTCGGTATTATTATGTTCATGCATTTTTATGCGAGAAATGCAAATGAATGGCAGCACATGTGGTCAATTTTTAAATCCGTTAATCACCATATCGGTTACCAGTAAAAAACGGTAAATCTTCTAATTCATTCAACAGTGCACAAAATGCATTATGTAAAAAAATTGGTTTTTATGGGGAGGTTTTCATGTCTTCGGCGGAAAAATCATCTTTTGTTCCTTTCATATTTTGAAACCTTGGAGTGTATAAACTCAGCCCGTGAACCAGTTTTTTGATTCTCGCAAGTTTTACGGTTTTAGAGCCTACCCACTTCTTACATATAGTTTTTTATGGCACTATGCTGTCCTTTTCTACACTAAACTATGATAAATATATGGCAAAAGAAAAAATATTGATATCTCTTACAATGTGTTCGAAAAACTATCTCAAACTTGAGGTACTTTTTAGGTCTCTACATGAGAACCTCCCCTTAAACATATTAAAGTGTAACTTTCCACAGCACGGTGGAAACAATATAAGCTACTTGCAATTCTCAAATATCGATTCATTTACAACGCACATTCATTTTGTTAAAACCGTCGTAAATCTGAAAAGAGTTAAAAATAATTGCAGTAGTTTGTAAAGCTGCTTTTAGGTTAATAGAGTTCACGAAATAATGGCGTATCTAATTGGACGTATGCATAGTACTACTAATTAGAAACTACTGTTGAATTTGCCATGCAGGGTTACCCCGCTAGAACCACAAGTTGTAATTACTCGCGTGAAACCAATATCTTCATGAACAGTCTGGTCAATTCACGTACAAAATTCATGCACGTGTTCATTTATAAATTATAATACTATAGATGATTTTGATTTAAACCGATTCTTTATACCTAATTGATATCGATACCAATTTAGAATTCAATATCGCGCTTAAAACTGGACAAGGTCGAAATCGAAAAACTACTCAAAATCAAGACCGATTTCTTGTCCTTTTCTCTCTACGTCAGCGTACTGCCACAGCACGAGACCTCCTAAACAACCCAAGACGAACACATGGAATTGAAATTTCTGATCAAACTGTGGAGGACATACACTGTATTAAACCTCACCCAATAAAAACAACGCAGGTCCCAAAACAGAACCTTGCGGTATCAAGCTGTTTATTAATACGCATGACTCATTATCTCTAACCTTTCGTCTCCTGTTTGTTAAATAGTTTACAAACCATTACAATTCTTTTTTAAGTTTAACGCAATTTCACCATTCTAAGAGAACTTAGATGCGGTAGAATCTTTCACGATCCGTTAAAGGCTTTTCTAAACGCTAGCAAAGTAAATTCCCATTATCAGTTTACAAAGTGATATTGATACGAAGCAATTACTAGCTAGACTGAGCTAACAATGGCTAAGAAGCTAAGAATAAGTACGCTTGGCAGTGATCCGCTTTGTAGAAGGTATTAAGTTTAGTCTGCACCCCCCCCCCTCCCACGCTGTCTTGTTACCGACCCCTTAACACTACGCGGCATCTCAAATACCTGACAATGTAGGAAATTGCGTTCATTTTTAGAGCGTACCCGAACTGTAAGATATTTGAACGTTTTGCTTGTTCTTTCATCTCGATTGACAAAGTCAAAAAAAGAACTGTGGGTTTGTATCACAGGATTATTTTTGGTAAAGGTTAAATTTATTTATACTACTGTTACAGTAAAAATTATTACAAATATGTAAGAAAAACAAGAAAAACCCATTGCCCATACTAGTCCGTCAAATAAATAGTACGCTGTCCAGTTGTCCTAATCTTATCACCCGCCAAACTAGATTTAAACTCAAAGTTTCCAATCCTACTGTACCTAGATTATATGTTATTCCCAAAATTCACAAACCTGGTAAATCAGTGAGACCTATTGTACCAGGTATTAACTCACCTACTTACCAGTTAGCGAAATGGTTATCGAATGAGTTCAACAATTTACCAGTTCCTCAACCAAGCGTCTCTGTTAATAACTCATTGGAGTTTATCAATAAGGTTAACAATGTAAAATTAGAGGATGGCGAATTGTTGATTTCATTTGATGTTGCTTTACTGTTTCCTAGTGTGCCTATTCCGGAAACTTTGGTGTTTCTTAGGGAATTATTGAGCAATAACAACTTTGACCCGTCAGAAATAGATGAATATGTAAGATTGACTGCCCTTTGTATGTCTCAAAATTGTTTTCAAATAAACGGAAAGTTTTTTGAACAACTTGAGGGAACTGCAATGGGTAACTGTCTCTCACCTTTTATTGCCAACTTGTTTATGAGCAGATTTGAAACCAATGTAAAGTCTATAGCACCATATTTCCCTAAGACTTGGGTTAGGTATGTCGACGATATTTTTGCAATTTTTGACAAGAAAGAAGTGCAGTATTCAAGATTTTCTTCTCCTTTTGAATTCTAAATTCAACACCATTAACTTTACTGTAGAACAAGAAGTTAACGGCCAACTTCCTTTTTTAGATACTCTGGTAGTCAGGAATAGCAAAAATATAATAGAAATTGACGTGTATCGGAAAGATACTAACACAATCAGGTTTATCCCTAATGATTCGCAGCATCCTTTTCAACAAAAATTGTCTTTTATTAGTTGTTTAGTAAATAGGTTATTGAAATTTCCATTGTCCGCGGATAGATATCAGCAAGAATTATTGTTTATTAAGAATGTTGTCATACATAATGGGTACCCTGAGAAAATAGTTGATAGAATGATTAAGAAGCAGAATCAAAAAATGTATGTAAATCAAATATCTACTTTAAATACTTTGTCTGTAGAAAAGAAGAAATATGTTAAAATACCGTTCGATTGTGCATATACAAGGGGTTTGAGAAGTATTTTTACATCACAAAATCTCTGTATGGCATATTCGACTCATAATAGCATAAAAAACCTTCTTGGAAACCCAAAGGATAAGGTAGATGTACTTGATAAATCTGGTATATATTGTATCAAATGTCATGACTGTGAAAAAGAATACGTAGGCCAGAGTAGAAGAACAATTTTAACTAGGTTCAAAGAACATGTAGCTCATTTTAAATATAATCGTTTTGAAAAATCTAGTGTGGCTCAACATATTTTAGACACAGGTCATAAAGTAGTTGTAGATGACTTAAAACTTGTAAAAGCTGTGTCAAATAATAGGGAACTAAACAGCTTGGAAAGTATCTTTATTCACTTGAATAGAGATAATTTAATAAATTCAGACAGGGGTCCTATACCTAGTTCGCCATTGTTTGACCTGCTTTAATTAAAACTTGTTTTTTACGCTTCAATGATCAAAATTCACTGAGGTGTGAACAACAAATGGGTATATATAGGCTAATTTTTAACATGGACGTCACTTCCACTAGTGATTGGACAATATCCTGTAAAGATACTATGAAGTGCTAATCTCTCTTTTCCTCTTTTTAGGTTCTACTGAAGATGGCAACATAGTTGCTGAAATACGTATTTAGGTTCTAAAATACTTGTTGTGGTTAGGGGTTTATAATTTTATTAACAAATATGTACTTCAAACAAATCCATTTTTATCAGCATACAGATGTTTCTTTGCTTCTATAAACACCAGATATCTTTGAGTCAATGCATATTTGCATTAAACAAAATCTTCTATCTGTACGCCATGAACAATTCAAAACCCCTCCAAAGGCCATTTTTACAAAATTTGCTAAGACTCTATTCATTCCGTTGTCTAATCTACCAGAAAATTGGACATGGCCAAGGAATTACCACTTCTAAAGAGCACATAATGAGATCTCTTTATAACTACGGTAGCTCTAAGGATTTCCTATTGGCCCTGCGCTGAATGCAATAGACGGTGGAAGAAATTAAGGTCTTTTCGAATAGTAATGGAAAAGATGACCTAATTCGCGATACTATGCAGCTATACAGCACGTTATTTGTAATTTACAATTAAATTTGCTGCCTAATAAATATGACGAATATACGTAAGAGTCGGTTAAAAAGATCCTTAAGTAAATACAAATGTAATTTTGAAATAATGAAGTTGAATGTTCTTAAATTGAAAATACATTTCGATCTGGAAACGAAAACGTTCAAAGTAAAAGAAATTGAAGAATTCAGAACAGCGTTCGGAGGTTTTCACAAAGTTTTGGCATTTATAAGTCTCCGACTTAATTAAGTTTATGTATTTGCTATATATTTTCGCGGCGGAGTAAGCAAAACTCCGTTGACATTTTAAAACGGTTGATCAATACCAGCTGGGGAAAAGAAACGAGAAATGAATTAGTGGAATGTAAATTTTAAAAGTTACGCTTTGGTGGTATTTTTTTATATTCAGGTTTCTGCCTTGCTGTGTAACCCACTGCTTGAGTGAATGTTTTAAACTTTTAGATATCCCAATGGATGAATCAGATTGTACCCATTAACGATAATTTTTTCATATCTTTCCTGAGACCATTGTATATGTGACTGACCTGGTAAGAGAATGGCCGTTTATACAGCTCAGCGCGATGGGCAGGTGGAGCAAACAAACCCCTGAATCTTAAATTAAGGCTATGGACATCCGTTCTACAGTGTATCTTCCGCATGAGGTATTGTGGGATCCTCTTGGATAACAACTTATGATATAATATTGCTGCATGCAACACCCTAGTGTTGTCCATGTTCAACCACCCCAAGTCGCCCAGCCCATTCGATACATGATCATACTTCCTCAAACCAAAAACAAACAGAACACATGCATTTTGGACACGCTGAACACGCTGCCTATCCGACGCCGTCAGGCAATGACCATACACGGTATCACAATATGAGATCTTTTTAATAGTGGTAGTAAACAAGTTTGTAAAAATCGGTTTTAAATTATAACATTTCTGCATACTGAAACCGTCAAACTTCAAAATTGATTACTAAGACCACTGTGGTGACCACTGTTGTGATATCCCCAATCATATTTCTGTTTTCATACTGCATGTGTATAATATAATATCGACAGTATTAAACAGTGAAAATTAAAGAAACTGGAAAAAGGCAAGCAATAACTTAAAATTTTATAAATGTGAAAAGTTCACAATTTGTTGATTTTAGTTTTGGCCGTTTCAAAATAAACATCGATAAATAAAATATTTAAAAAGATATTGCGTATTTTAAATAGTAATTACAAGTGAATACTGTTTCATCTTAATTAGTATAAATTTTGTATTACAAACATAATTTATTATTGATTATTCCAGTCATATGTAGTCCAAAACTAACCACGAAAATACCTGCTTGGCATTACGGTGCGGCGTAGTGCTCGAAAACATTTTTTTGTGGTCAAAGGAATGTATTTTTCTCTGCAGCATTTACAACGTACTCGACGTTATTTAGCTCACATATTTTGATAAATTCGTTGCCGAAGAAATTCTCCAACTATGAAACGAATGTTTTTTCTGTATTTCGCAAACTTGATAGTTGAAACCCTTTTTTTTCTCTCGAACAGGTATGTTTTCAATTCTATATCTGGAAACCCACATGTGTGATGTTTGGAAATATTTTACTAGCTATGTCGGTTTCAAAACTGATATTGTGCAGTTGATAAATTGTTCATGAGTATTTTATTTTAATATTTATCATTTATTTTAAGAAGCAAATTATATCTCAATTACTGGAAATTATTGGTTTATATTAAATTTTTATAATACATATATTTCTCACATACAAAAAGTACTAATAAAATGGCCAACCATCTATTCTAAATATAAGTTCAATCACAAATCTCTTCAAACAAATTTATAGTAGTTCAGAAATAATTTGCTTCTTAACGTGCTTCTTTTTTTTTAGAAAAATAAGGCTAAAAACACAACTGTAAGGTAGGTATGTTAGAATTTTAAGCACTAAAGTACTTTTGCTACAGACTGTATATTTTATCTCCTGAACACAATAAAAAATACAACCGTTTTCAGTAATTGGGAACTTTCCATAAAAACAACATTCCTCTTTACTATTTATTAGGTATTTGATTGTTTTTATGTCCGATCATTATAATAATAATAATAATAATAATAATAATAATAATAATAATAATAATAATAATAATAATAATCTTTATTGGTGTTATTACTGGAGTAATTTAGGTGATTTAAACACTGGTTGAGATTTAATACAATATTTAATACGAACACATGCAGTCTTATATACACATTCAATACATACAAAAAGTGGTTTCCCAAAACGAGCACCTTGGCTGAACGCAGCGCGGCGGTGGACACAAGTTCAACTATAGATAACATAACCAATATATCTCATTTCCCTTCCCTTAAACTGAAATCATCATCATTTATTTATATACACAAAATAATTTATAAATCCATAACAAGGTAATGTAACAAAATTAAATAAAGCAAAAATTCAACATTCAAATAAATTTATACAATACAAATTGTCCTTAATTATCACCCTTTCGTGGTCGTAAGTTATACGGTACAACTGTTTCGGGTTTTTCACTGTTTTCCGTTACCGTTTCAAGCGCACTACACTTTTCGTCGGCACTATTATTGTCACAAGTCGTTTCTGCGTTTTCTACTGTTGGGAATGTAGAAGATTGCAAAGATTGGCGAGGTTTACTAGTGGAAGGTAATAATTGATTTGAATGTCTTCGCCAATTCTTGCCATCTCCAACATTCACATCGTACATCATGTTACCAATTTTTTCAACAATAACACCTGGTGTCCATTTTTTATTTTGGTTACAAAAATCTTTCACTAACACACTATCACCTGTATCTAATATTTTACTTTCCAATTTTTTATTACTTAGTTTATTTTCAATATTATTTGTCACAATTGTTTCTGTTTTAGGTTTTATTAAATCAAATCTTGTTCGTAATTGCCTATTAAACATTAATTTCGCCGGTGTTTCTTGAGTAGTACAATGGGTAGAAACTCTATAATTAAATAAAAATTTACTTAAGGTCTTATCGATATTCGCCTTTCCGTCCGCATTAGCTTTTTTCATTACCCCTTTAATTAATTTGACAGCATTTTCTGCAAGGCCATTGCTAGCTGGATGATATGGTGCAGTAGTAATATGTTTTATTCCATTTTGTTTTAAAAACAATTGAAATTCACCTGAAGTAAAGGGAGGTCCATTATCACTGACCAAAGTTTCAGGTAAACCAAAACGTGAAAAAATATTTCTCAAAACTTGACTTGTTTTATCAGCAGTTGTTTGCTTCATTTTAATTACTTCTAACCATTTACTATAACTATCAATAATAATTAAATATTTTAAATTAAATATCGGCCTCAAAAAATCTACATGAACTCGTTTCCATGGTCCATTTGCACATGGCCATGCGGTGGTTACGCTTGGTGGATTTGATCTAAAACTATTACAAATTAGACATTTATTTGACATTTTTTCTATGTCCCTGTCCAAGTTAGGCCACCAAAAATATGACCTGGCAATAGATTTAGATTTACTAATACCCATATGTGATGAGTGTAATTCATCTAATAAAATTTGTCTAAATTTATTCGGTATAATTACTCGGTAACCCCACATTAAACACCCATGTTGCACATGTAATTGGTCCCTACGCACAAAATATGGTTTAAAACTATCCTCGGTATTATTTGGCCATCCATTTAAACAATAATAATATATTTTAGAAAGTTCTTTATCTATTCGCGTTTCTTGAGCAATCATTTTATAATTTACTGGAATAAACTCATCTAAATACGCTATATGCCCCATATCTGTAGATTTGTTACTCATGTAATTAATAGGTAATCGCGATAAAGCGTCGGCATTAGCATTCTTTTCTGAAGAAATATATTTAATATTAAATTGGTAACAAGATAGTATTATTGCCCATCTTTGAAGTCGACTGGCAGCCATAATCGGTATTCCCTTTTTTGTACCAAATATTGAAACTAAAGGCTTGTGATCAGTCAAAAGTGTAAATTCACGTCCATATAAATACTGATTAAATTTTTTAATACCGAATATGATTGCCAGAGCTTCTTTTTCTATTTGCGAATACTTTCTCTCGTGCGGATTTAATGTTTTTGAAGCAAATGCTATAGGCCTAGCCGCGCCATCTTCGGTCGTGTGTGAAATAACAGCACCAAGTCCATATTCACTTGCATCGCAAGCTAAAGTAATTGGAGTATTTGAGTCAAAATGTGCTAGAAATTTGGCATTTACTAATTCTTTCTTAACAGCTTCAAATGCAGCTTGTGTTTGTTTATTCCATTTAAATTTAATATCTTTTTTAAGCAATTGATATAATGGGTACAAAGTTGTACTTAAATTGGGTAGAAATTTAGAGTAATAATTTACTAAACCAAGAAAAGCTTGAAGTTCTTTTATATTTGAAGGAATTTTAACATTCAAAATTGCATTAACTTTTTCATCTGAAGGATGCAAGCCTTCCGAATCTATTATATAACCCAGATATGCAATTTCTTTCTGAAAAAAGCTACATTTATTCATTTCGATTCGCAGTCCCACTGAATTAAGTCTACTAAATACATGTCTTAGTTTTTCATTGTGTTCTGTGGTATCTCGACCTGTAATTAAAATATCGTCAAGGAATACTGATATTCCCTCTAATCCAACAAATAATTGGTCTATAATACTTTGAAAAATACCGGGCGCCGATGCTATGCCGTATGGTAATCTATTATAACAAAATAATCCCTTATGTGTATTTATAGTTACAATTTTACGTGAATCTTCATCTAATAAAATTTGAGCGTAAGCCTGCGATAAATCAATTTTACTAAATAGTTGCCCATGTTTTATATTTGCAAACAAGTCTTCAATCCTAGGCAAAGGATATCTATTTATCTGGAGGTGTGGATTGACTGTAATTTTAAAATCACCACAAATACGGATTCCTCCATTCTTTTTAATTACCGGAACAATCGGTGTTGCCCATTCACTGAACTCTATTGGAGTAATTATTTTATCATCCACTAATCTTAAAAGTTCCTGCTCTACTCTTTCTTTTAAAGCAAAGGGTAGTGGTCTAGCCTTACAAAAAACTGGATTACTGTTCGATTTTAAAATTAGTTTAGCTGAACTCCCCTTAAATGTGCCTATACCCCTTTCAAAAACATTTGGAAATTCATTTTGTAATTTATCAATCAAAAAATCAATCGACATTGTACCACTCAAAGAACTACTTAAAGAATTTATATTATAATAATCATTTATCGGTATTCGCAATTGTTTAAGCCAATTTCTTCCCAAGAGTGGTGGTCCGCCATCTTTAATGACATATAATTCCAGAAACAATTCAACATTATGATATTGAACTTGAACGTTCATACATCCTATAGGTTTAATTTGTTCACCAGTGTACGTATTTAATTTAATTTTAGTTTTTGACAATTTATTTCTAGAAAAGTATTGCTTGAAAGTAGTTGCATTAATTACTGAAATTTCTGATCCCGTGTCAATCTCCATTGCTAACTTGACCTTATTTAACAATAATTTAATTTTAAAAGGCTTAACTCCATTATTTAAATGGTATAATTGACAATCAGAATCAGAATCCTCAGCTTCCTTTTCCACATAAAAATTTTTTGGTTTAGTAAAATGTTTCGAATTATTTTTAGATTTGCAAACTGTACGAATGTGACCTTTTTTATTACAATTGTGACATGTGGCATTTTTGAAAAAACAATTTTCACGGTTATGGTTCCGCTTACCGCAAGAATAACATGGCGCATTTCCGGAAGACGGAAATTTTCTTTCCTGTCCACGTGGTCCACGCGTCCCATGTGACGATGATGGCTGCTCCCTGCTTGGAACAGGAACACCACGATGTCGGTTGTAATGGAACGAATGAACGGTGGCCCCTTCTACCAGAACTGCGTTTCTTTCCGCTGCTTCCATGCTCACCGCTAGCTCGAATGCCGTCTTGAATAGCAGTTCCTTTTCAGTGAACAGCCGTTGCTTGATTATGTCGTTACGGATACCATAAACTAGCTGATCCCTTAGGTTATCTTCGAGATTTGCCCCAAATTTACACTGCTTAGCCATTTTCTTGAGAGCCGCAACATATTCAGCAACAGATTCGGTACCTTCTTGCCTTCTTTGTCGGAATTTATACCTTTCGGCCATTGTTGATGGTTGAGGTTCGAGGTGGTTCTTCATTATCGATTTTAACTCGCCGTATTTGAGTGATTCGGGTTGATTGGGGGTGCAAAGATCGATCATCAATTCGTACGCCTCATCTCCGACTACGGTTATCAGTATTGGTACCTTCTTCCCTTCTTCAATGCCATTTGCAATAAAATATTGCTCTAGTCGCGCAATGTACGTCGACCAATTTTTCTTCGACACGTCGAACTCTTGAATACGTCCAACGGACATTATAACACACTTAATAAACTTTTATCTTCGTCGCCAACTGGAGTAATTTAGGTGATTTAAACACTGGTTGAGATTTAATACAATATTTAATACGAACACATGCAGTCTTATATACACATTCAATACATACAAAAAGTGGTTTCCCAAAACGAGCACCTTGGCTGAACGCAGCGCGGCGGTGGACACAAGTTCAACTATAGATAACATAACCAATATATCTCAATTACGAGAAAATTGTTTACACAAGTCAGAACAGAAAAAGAAAAACACTATGCACTACATATTTCTACGAAATTACAGTTAAAGTATTCATCGTAATTGAATATACATTTTTTAACCAAGAATTGTTTCATTACTGTCTTAAATCTGTTATTGGAGTAACACTTAATTGCTGGCGGCAGAACATTAAAAAATTTTAGAGCCCAGTAATTTGATGCGTTGCGCGACTTCTGCAATCTCAGAAAAGGTCGGCGATACTGCTGATTCTCACGAGTGTTGTACGAGTGAATTGCATTCGATGTCACAAACGTACTGGCATTGACCTTAGCGTACATTAAACATTCCAATATGTAGGCGGATGGAAGTGTCAGAACATTGAGATTTCGGAAGTGTTCACGGCAATCTTCCCTCCAACCGACTCCAAGTACTACTCTTATGCATCGGCGTTGTAGAGAAAACAATTTATTGCTGTGACCTGAATGGCCCCAGTTAAATATGGCATATGTCATCAAGGAGTGAAAAAAGGCAAAGTATGCAACCCTAAGACATTTTATAGATTATAAACATTATAAACACGATAATAAAACAATATTCTACAAGAAGCCATAATTGCAGGTTAGTCGGAGAACATATAATAGAAATGTCGATTGGCCGGTAACAAAATATACTGCAGTTTATATGTGCAACAGTATAGTTACTCGCACTACTGCCAGGGGTTTAAAAAGTTTAAACCTGTTTTAAAACTAGGTCATCCTGCACAAGTTTCAGTCGTAAATGTACCATTTATTTTTTATTAAGACTGTAAAACGGTTTTATCGCAAATTACTGTATACGGTTACCCGTATATTACCCACTCTCTGGCGCTTTTCAGCCAATACAGTCAGTACTAAAAGTCTTCATACACCACACGAAAATCAGATACAAAATACAAAATAAATTTGTTTGGCATGTCTTAAAAATGTATTTTTTCTACTCCTATAGAGGAATGCATTCATTATCATGGCAATTTATGATAAGAAACACTAAGCATTCCCCACACACATGGCAAATATTTCATTCCAGGGTGTCTCTCGTCATCTTTTTGAAGCGAATGCGAGACTTTTCGAATGGAGTGGGGATATCACCGGTTGCCCTCCGGTACGTAGCTATGAGCAAGTTTGCTTGTTGCTAAGAACAATAACACGCCACGCCCATACGTTCCCATACGTTTGACTGAAACGTATGGGACTATTTTCTACTCCTATTGATGATCACGAGATCTTAACCCAATATAGAACTATTTGTACTATTTGACAAGAAACATGGACCAGGCCTTATAAGAAACGTTGATAAATGTAATCACAAGGAATTTACTCAAAAACTGATAAATTCCATCTAACGCAGCTTACAAATAGTTCTTAAATCCAAGGGTGGTCAAACAAAAACCTCTATCAAGAAGAATTATTTTTATAACGACATAATTTCTTATGAGTACAAAAAGTTTTGTGAGGTTATTTATTGAAATACGCGAAAAAAACGTAGTTATTTCATAAGGGGATATCATTTATAAACAGATGGATTAAATAAAAGTGTTTTTGTTGTAATTTTATGTTGTAATTTCTTGAATTTTTCATTTTACTGTCGTGTACGAAGACATTTGGGACAGACTGTACGCGCATCAATCCAAGCTCTAACCGCAGTATCTGCATGAACATTGAGCAATTGCCGCAGCCCGCAGTGTCCACATCCGCATGCCCTACGGTTGTAACAAGCTCAATGTCAACTGATGTCAACAGGTCATCAATATATAGGACAGGCTTTGCTGCGAAAAAATACGATTTTCAACGTACCTTGGTTCAGTAGTTTGGTACAGTATTTGCGACTATTTGTGTCGTTGACCGATACTATTACCCAATAGCAGGGTTGCCAGATTAGTCTCACAAGAATGCCAGAGATGATAGGGGGAGGTATAGTCGACAAGATTACATAAAAATATAATATAATTGTTAAAATAACAATATTTATTTTTAAAGTAAAAATCTTAAAATAATTGATGTAGGGTCAACTTGATTCTGTCATTAAAAAAGTCAGGCCGTTTCACCTCGCATGTGCCAAACGCAAACAGGTCTAAAAAGTCGACTTTGTGATTTTGGCAAAGCATAGATCATAATCGCCTATGCAGTTTCCATTTCCAAAAGCCACGTTCTACAGGATTGCAGATATTTTGCGCTTTTTAATTTTGTTTCTTTTTCAATTTTCTTATACGGCTAAGCAACAACGTCTTTGGCCACGTCGATTTTTTACTATAAAAATACACATTTCGATGTAATGGCAATCCCATATTCAAAAGTTATTTTAATATAACATTTAATTGTCTTAATGGTACCGGAAGAACATTTTTGGCTTAAAGACCGTAATTGAAATTGCAAATATTGATAACTTTGAGTAGCATGGAGGTTGTAAATGGAATATAAAATGTACTCTGGACCATTATTTGCCCTGAATACGAATGCGACCTCAAAATTACGTAAGACATCCGGAAAAGTGAGGTCAAATGTCAAAACTGTAATTTTAGCAACATTAGTAAATGTATGCCATTTGAATTCAATCTCCCAGAAACCTCAAAATCTGTATAAAATAAACAATGTAACACTAATTGTCAACTATCTTTTTCTAGAAAATTTTCCTATGTACGGCCATCATACTATTATATGCTGTTTTTAAGCCAATGGTGTCATTTAAAAAATATGTCGATTCCGTCTTAATTCAAAAACCATTGAAGGTCGGAAATTTAGTTTACGATACATATGTGTACATATTTTGACAATTCAAACCCGAGTTTTAAATAACCGATTTAGAGATTTTGTAATGTTTCAATATTTTGTATTCTCACTGCATAATAGCGGTTTTACACTATTATTAATGGCACTATACGCAATTTTTTATTGCTTAAAAAGTTGTAGAACATTTTGCGTGATAAATAGCGTAGTGTAAAATAATTTGAATAACATTGAATATATAAAATAGAACAAAGATATGTCTCTGTCTGCATATCGTCTGGTTAAAAGTAAAAGTAACTAACTCACATTTTAAATAATTACAAAAACCTGACTACAATAGAATACCAATAAATATAATAACATTTTCCAGAGAATTAATGGGTTTTAAGAATTTATTGAACTTATTTTAATAACATTTATTGATCGTATTTTCGTTTAGCTACGCATTAGTGATTACCATTTTACCTTTAAGCGGACGATATATTATTTACAATAATGTAAAAAGTATTTCCTTCATGTTTGATTGTGCCGGAGATGCTTGAATGCCTGCCGGAGACCCGAGATGAGCCTCAAATGCTGCAGACTCCGGCGCAATGCCGGAGACCTGGCAACCCTGCCCAGTCGACTGTGCTAGTAAAATTTACAATATTTGAATAGCAAATGAAGGAGAGATTCTGCTTTTTTAACCCATTATTACAGCGTCGTTTTGAGATTTTTTATTGACAATTCAATTCACCGATTTAATTCTATATGCATATGAATGTGGGCTTGAAAATGTTCGCTCCTCATTCTCATATTCCACTAATCTCTGACGTTAAAGCACATTTTCAGTATAACGTATAAATTAAAAAATATATAAATTCGTGCCAATAACATGAAAAGTAATGTTTATGTATTCAATAAATCATAATTTATAACGCATCAATTAATATGAAAACAGATTAAAATTATTGAAATAGTGCATATATTATTATTAATTCCAATAATAGCATTGTACATTAAACACACGTCCCAAAACGAGTAAAATTAACGTGGATAATGAGATCATCGTGCGTAATTCATGCAAATCAATTTTGCTAGCGAATTCGCAAATTTGCAAATTCGCAGATTTCATGATTGATGGTTATTGGTTTAATTTGGTGCGAAGTAACACGTAAATTGACGGTGACATTTAATTTAGTAAAGGCTGTATACGGCACGCGAACACGTGATTATATGGGCCTTACTGCTTGCTTATACGTATATTATAATATGCCGGCCTCAAGTAAATGTCAAATACCACTCGAAAATTTAAAGTAGAAAGCACTAGAATGTGAAATCGTTTTGATCTCGGCATGTATGCACCTAAGCGGACAAAGTAAAACGAAATTGCAACGAAGTCATTTATATTTTTTTACAAAAGAATATTTAAATTTGTGTGAAATAGTAGGTATATTACATTACAAGAGCTGTAACTAGCATATTACGTGCGAGTGGGTAGTTAACATACGAGCCGCGAAGCGGCGAGTTTTGTTATAGGCAAAACTGGGAGAGCTGAAGGTGATTCATCGCTTAAAATCGTATGAACCAAGATATGAACGTACCGCGTGAATTGGTTATTAGCTGTGTATATTAAGTTGCCTACTAGGTAGTTCGTTCAAGATTAATATTTAATTATTAAAAATACTGTCATTTAATTGTGATAATTGTCCTATCTAATTTATATATCCATCATTAGCATGTTTAACAGAAGCAAAGTGAAAACATACCAACGAAAACATCTTGTTCACATCACACGTTCGCGCTCGAATTGGAGATTAGGTTGCTACCGCCTTCATTCGTTCTTATAGTTCTAAGAACAGACGTACTTTTTTGTCTTGCCCATTTAAATTATACAGCAGACGTATGAAAAGTATGCTATGTCGTTTTAACACGCGTCAATATTTAGAAATATTCTGTAACGTATGTCTAAAATAACAGCTGAAATCTATGAGTAATCTTCAGCTCTCCCAGTTTTGCCTATATTTTTCACGAGCACGTAATATGCGAGTACAGCTCGAGTATTGTACATAATTTTCCTTACGACCGACAATTTCACTAAATAGTATCAAAAATGTCAAATAAATAAAGGTAAGGATAATTGACAGTTGACGATATTTGACGTGTTCGCGCGACATCTATTGCAACTACGCAGTACTTTGTCTGAAGTGTCGATAGAACATTCCAATACAAATTCAACATAATCGTTCACGAGCATGTAATATATGTTACAGCTCGAGTATTACACTTGCCTACGACCGAAAATTTCAATAAATATAAATTGTATCAAAAATGACAAATAATTAATCAAAATATTCGCGCGACATCTGTCATTATGACATTATGTCGTGCGTAAAAAACACAAACGCACAGCCAAAAGCACACGGTTGTTATAAGCGATTTACGAGCGAAGCAGTCCGTGACGTAATGGACGTTTACACATATGGTCGTAGGTTTTCTACTCCTATTGAGGAATGCATTCATTATAATGGCAATTTATGATAAGTAATACTAACCATTCCCCACACACATGACAAATATTTCATTCCTGGCTCCTCATACCCCGCCAGTAGTGAGAAATATTTCATTCCTCACGGCTTTAGAACCAATCACAGCTCTGGATTTTTCATTTCCAAATTGTTGATACACTGCTTAGCGACATTGTCAAGGCATTGACAACGTCGCTAAGTGACAAGGCGCACCAAAAAATTTTAATCTGTCAAAATCCTGTAAACCGTCATAGCGACATACAGCTGTCCCTATATGCACAAAAATTAATTTATAAAATTTCGTTGCATGGTCGTAGAAAAAGTATAGTATTCCATTCGCAAGTAATGGCAATTTCTCACTCGAACGGTTTGCAGCACTCGCCTACGGCTCGTGCTGCAAACTTCGTTCTCGTGAGAAATTGCTTACATTACTTCCTCATAGAATAATATACTATATTTCTACAGGGTTAGCCAAAATTACCGGAAAGCCTAAATAATTCTCAAACACGCAAAAAATGGGTTTAAACAACCTCTTATTCAAACATATTTTTAATATACAGGCTGTTTATTTCATTACAACAATTAGCAAAAAAAAATATTGATTCTTTAAAAAATGATGCCTTTAAAAAATTCTTAGAATTAATCATATATAAACTTTATAGAGTGTTCTATTTAAAAAAAAAGGAAATGTTAACAATAATAGAATGAATGTTAATGTTAACAATAAGAAAATTAACAATCTGTATATTAAAAATTTATTTAGACGATAGCTTGTTTAAAACCAAAAAATTTTAGTACGAATTTTTTTTTGAAATTTCTTATTTTGGGAGAATTGTTTAGGTGTTCCGGTAATTTTGGCTAACCCTATATATAATTACCAATCATTAAAAATAACACAGTAGTACCTACAAATACTACTACATTTTGCGTTTACGCCATTTACATCAATTTTTAGCCGTCTGGATACTGAGGTTATGTCTCTAAAAAGTGAACTTCTACAGTTGGCCAGAGTTATCAATATTCTACAATTTTCAACTGTCTCTTTCTCGAACATTTTCTTAAAACCACACAATTTGAACATCATTGCATTCAGAAATAAATCCACCACAAAATTTGAAGAAAAATACCATCCTATGAAAAACAATAGTTCATATAGTCTTGTCAAAAAGAAACGTCAAGTTTATACTGTAGAATAAGCCATTACGTTATGGCTTGTTCCGTTTTATTATTGATCTAGCCTGTGTATATTAAAAATTGTGAACAGATTCAATACTATTAAAAGATCAAATTTGTATTTTTTGGATCTTATTGTCGTAATATGTCACAACAACTAGATACAAATTTGGTAAGTAAAGAAAGATTAGCTACTTAGGAAGAATATCTAATGAACCAACATGAAAAGCAAGAATATCTTAATTTCTTCATTAAATGTTAACTATAAGAGAACAAGTTATTTTCTTATGGACTTCTCTAGACTTGCACTCTCGAGTATTGTAGTGAGTGTTTGTAATAAGTTGGCAACCATGTTTACAATAGCGACGATTGTGAAAGTACTATATCATC
The DNA here is from genome assembly GCA_964023965.1 of Melinopterus prodromus. NCBI lineage: Eukaryota > Metazoa > Arthropoda > Insecta > Coleoptera > Scarabaeidae > Melinopterus > Melinopterus prodromus. The sequence continues at coordinate 5,111,938 of OZ030392.1, forward strand.
GACTCAACTCAAACACAGTCCAGTTTGATTATTTGTACAAATAAAAAGCAGTACATTAATTTCTATAGGTTATACACCATACGTCAAATGCAATAAATACGAAATAAAAATAGACATGATTATAGTAGCACCATCTACATCTACTGATCTTTTTATTTCGAATCTTTAGAGATAAGTTGGCCACAGTTTGCTATTTGAATTGAGACGAGAGCCTCTAGAAAGTCAATACGGAAGACTACTTAATATATAGGCTACTCGAAACGACATAATATACAGAAAGATATTTTAACAGCTCGTATATGGTTCGCACGTAATACGACACAAAAATACTTATTTTGAAGTATCTCACGTAAAAATCTGACGTAAAATCTGACGTTACTTTCTCTATATAAAAATCATTTCCGATTTAATGCCGGTGTTCGTGAAAATATTTTATTGCGTAGGTATCTAATAAAAATTTTCCGAATTGTTTCTTTTTTTATTACTTTTATGGAGTTACCAATGCTACGTGGCATATAAAAATTTTAGATGACTGTCCCGCGTACTAACCAATGACGTATTTAAAATTTAATGACGTAAACCAACAACAGCAACAATGTTATGCATTTTAACTGTAACTACCTTTTTCCTGGTTTAACGGTCACGCCAAAATAAACTAACGTTGCGGAAACAACCATTAATAATACATAAAGTTTAGAAATTTGTTTCGCAGCTTCACCCCAGAGTAATATGTATCACCATTTTGAATAATTTACCTGATAAATTACTTTTGTTCCCAGAGAAAGCAAAAAAAACATCGCTAGATAATTACGCCATGTTTATTTTAGTATTCCTTTATCACACGAAGTACTGTAAACACTTACTATTACTAGAGTGCGGATTGATTTCTACGAATTCAGAAAAAAATAAACCATTTGGCGCTATTTTTATTTTGCTTATTTTAACTTTTTACGTTTTTTTTTTGGTGTTTATACCCCAAATATATTGGACGATTTGTCTCTTGAAAGTGATTGTTTTGATTTTACGCCAATTTTTTTATATTTTGTCGCTTTATTTCACAGTATCAAAATGGAAATATTTAAGTTTAACACAGCATACCTCTGAGGTGATTAATTTTGGGTCAACCTGCATATAATAAGCCCATATATAACGTTGTTTTTTAAATAAAATATATAGCGTTTATTTGTTGTGTATAGTTTATTTCTATTGTTAAGTATCTATTTCCTCAGTTATACCAATGTTTTGTATGATGTGTGTGTGTCTGCTAATAAATACATACATACACTGTGGTCCAAAAAAAATGGTACAAATTTTCAATTGCTCATATTTCCAAAGATATTAATTAATTTGAAGCATTTCTTTGATAAACTAATTGTTTATATTGTGAAGATTGAAAACATACCATATTTGCAATAATTGAACGTTTTAATCCAATGTAATGTTGCTTTATTTAGGCAATGCAACATTTCTGATAATATCGGATCAATTTAATTTGAAATGAAAGGTGTAATGAAATTAGTAGATAATGGCATCTGTTTTTTCTTTTGGTCTGAAGGAACAGTAGAGATTTTATAGCATCGTATACAGGGTGATTTTTTTAGTATGCGGGGTGAAATTTTGAAAGTTTTTTTTGGAATTGGATGTTTGCGTAGATAAAAAAAACGATTCCCCATTGCATAGGCACGAAAAGTCCAATTGCGAACTTGAGTTATCTTTGAAGATGATGGAGAAACTATGGCAAACGTTTAGTTTTATTCTGGGCACCGTTTAATTTTTAAATTTTTGATGGATTTTTCTTACCTGGTTTCCATGTTGTACTACAATTATTGGGCTGTAGATTTTTAGCAAATTTTTAGGTTTTTGCAACAAAAACATAAAATTTTGCTTCTGCAGTGATTTGGAACTAAAATCAACATCGTTTTTTATTGAACTAAAATTATGGCAAAAAATATCTAAAAAAAGGAGCAACACAATGTATTCAGGCTGGCTTCAGGCTGATGTTGGAAGTGCAGTTTATTTAAACATGACATAAAAATAAGAAAGAAAACTTGGTTTGAAGTGATGTGACATACTCAAACAACGTTGATTCCAGCTCCGATTCAATCTTCGCAAAAACAAACAAAAGAACAAGAACAAGTAACATACGTCTAATATTTACAGCTAAACAACAATTGTTATAAATCATCATTGAAACTGACGGAAAGACTACCTAAAATGATAAATTCATAAACACCCATAACAACACCCATGGTTTTTCACCGATCTTTAAAGATAACTCAAGTACACTGTTAGATTTCTCTTGCCGTTGCAATGCTTTTGTTACAAACGTCAAAAAATTTTTAAATTTTGTTATATATTTGACCCAGTATAAGAGAAAATCAGCCTGTATACGATGCTATAAGATCTGCAGTGTCCTTTTTTACCAAAACAAGACAAATGCCATTATCCATTGATTTGAAATGTTGCTTAGTCAAACATAAAGCAACATAACTTTGGACTGAAAAGTTCTGTTTTTGTGAATATGGTATGGTTTCATCTTCACACTACAAGCAATACATTTTTTAAAGAAATATTTGAAATGATTAAATATTATTGGAAATACGAGTAAATAAAAAAAAATTGCTACTCCTATTGAGAAATGCATTCATTATCATGGCAATTTATGATAAGTAATACTAACCATTCCCCACACACATGACAAATATTTCATTCCTGGCTCCTCATACCCCGCCAGTAGTGAGAAATATTTCATTCCTCACGGCTTTAGAACCAATCACAGCTCTGGATTTTTCATTTCCAAATTGTTGATACACTGCTTAGCGACATTGTCAAGGCATTGACAACGTCGCTAAGTGACAAGGCGCACCAAACATTTTTAATCTGTCAAAATCCTGTAAACCGTCATAGTGACATACAGCTGTCCCTATATGCACAAAAAATAATTTATAAAATTTCGTTGCATGGTCGTAGAAAAAGTATAGTATTCCATTCGCAAGTAATGGCAATTTCTCACTCGAACGCTTTGCAGCACAGAAATTGCTTACATTACTTGCTCATAGAATAATATACTAATTACCGTTTTTTTGACCCACAGTGTATATACAAACATACTACTTCTTTCTCATTTTTCGTGCTTATTTTAAAAAATAAATGCTTGTAATTCCGCACTCTATTTATTACAGTAATTTCTGGGTCACTAGACTAAGATTCCTGTTGGCATTCCTGACTTCCTTCTGTTTTCTTCTGATACAAAATCAAATGCATATATATGTATATGTATCTCAGAAATTATACACTTTGCTTATGATTTCAACCGGATACAGTTTGAAAGACAACTGCTCCAATATTTGTAATGAGTTAAAATATACAGGGCGTTTCAGTAAATTATAATAAGATACATTTTTCACCACGGCTAAATACAACACCGTGTATAAATGGAAATATTTGTTATTGTGGTAAATGATGGGTCAAACAACTTTTGTACGAAGTATTTTTATCTTTCTCTTCAGACAACCGAAGTATTGCCCAATGCGACATAAATGAATCACCCTGTTTAATCTGCCGGATGACCGATATTTCCGTTTCCTTCATTTTCCTCCATTCCTGGTTCCAAATTTTCAGACCTCCACCATTCGGGACGTTCTAAGGTCTAAGGGGAGATAAGTGGGGACTGCCGCTTCACAAACACCCTGTACTGTGTATTTCTTTATGCTAAGATGTAGTTGTAACATCCATCAATATTGTAATGAGAGATTAAGTTATTTTGTTATAAATTCACAACAAAATATCACATAATACAAGTTGTAAAAAACAATTAAAAAATTGTGTAAAAAATCAAGTACAAGGCATTTCTTTGTAAATTGGAATTAAAACAACACGTAATAGGTTGCTTATAAAATTGCAAATTGCATGCTTTTTAAACGTTATCGATCACTTTTTATGGCATATTTCCTGTTGAATATTTATCAGAAAATTTGCGATAATGGACGGTACACGCCTGTATTAAAAAGGTATACACCAACCGGTGGTAGTTGTTGATAGTTGTATTACAACCCCCATCAAATTTGCATGAATTGAGCGGACATTTATTAGAAAATTGCTTCTACCTCCACGTATATTTCGTTTATAAAATTTTCAATCCATACTCCGCTCTAGCTGATATATTTGACCGTTGGCGTTGAACGGTTCAGCGAAATGCGAGTTATTACTGAAAATGCAGTCTTTATTAACGGAATACCTCGCGAACATGCATTTGCGAGGAATGTCGGGTAATTCATTAAAAGAAGAGAAGTAGAAGGGATGTAGTATTGAAGTATGTTCGTGATTCAAGTTGAAATGGCGATTATTTATTTGAACTCAACAAAATTTCCTATCTGTGCACCGAACACGTTGCATATTAAGTTATGGTTTAGTATGATTTTAAAGAACAGGAATTACGTAAAATTCGGATAAATTATCCAAAATTAATTACTATACATTCAGTATTTATTGGACGAATACAAATATTTGAACTTCCAGTTGGCTATTTTTGCCAGAATATGCTTATTTAAAATGAAAATGGTTCCTGGTGTAGGCCGAACAGATCAGATAACTAAGAATACGCCTTCAGGTAAAGTTCGATCCATTGAAGCGTGAATGATTGATGAATTCCCTAAAGTTGCTATTGTAAGATTTAGACGGGTTTCGATAGTATCATTAATTTATTATACGAATTACTAGATGCTCAAGTTACTCTGTTACTATGAGATCTTTCGTACAACATCTTCCAAAAATATACAGGGCGATTTATTTGCATGTTTTTACAAACGTTGTTTGACTCACTAGTTTTTGTAACGTAAAATTTTATTCATTTATACAGAGTGTTGCATTTAGGCGTGACAGAAAGTACGTACATTTTTTAAAATTGAATACCATATTATGAATACTAGGGAAACAGTCTTTCCAACTGTTTACGTTATGCCTGTGTGAAGTAAATAGTTGCAGGATCTTCTTTAAAACTAAGTAAAAACGAAATTTTTGCAGATTTTGCCGTTAAACTATAGCAGATAATAGTCAAAGCCAGTAGATAGATGATAGTATCCAAAGATATTAGATTCACTATACAAGGTGTTCATAAAACTTAGTAAATTTTGATGTTTTTCAACTGGGGTTTCCTTGAGTTTTTTAAATGGAACACGCTGTATATTATGTGCTAGTTGAATTGCCCCGAGTTCCCTTTAATTTATGTTCAGTATGCCATCTGTCCAATTGTAGTAGTTTTCGTAATATTAACAATTTAAAGGAATATGTGTAATATTATCTAATAATGCCCTTATTTTTTTGTTATTTTTTGTTTGTCTCTCTTTTGTAAATCAGTAGAACTGTATTAAAAAACACCCTAAAAAAACGGTAAATAATAACTATTTGCATTTATTAATCATAGAAACAAACAATAATTGAGATCTAATGACACTCAATAAGTTATTGCTGTCAAAATTAGTAACAATATTTGTCTTTTCTCTGCACGATGAGTTATAATTATAGCAAAGAAGAATAAATTAACATGATCTACATCTATGGCGAAGCCGACAGAAATACATAAGTCGCATCCAGAATGTATGAACAGCGATATCTAGATAGACGGTATCCCCAACCAAGTGTTATAAACAGGGTTCGGTTGCAATTTGAAGAAACAGGTAATATTAATTACCAACACAAAACAACAACTAAAACGGTGACCAAAGAGGGAAGAGGAGGTCCTACATTGTGGCCACCAAGGTCCCCAGACCTCAACAAACTAGATTTCTTTTTATGGGGATATGTGAAGGAGCTGGTATCCAATCAGCACCTACTACACCAGAAGACATGAAACTTCGTATGACTAATGTTTTTGACAACCTTAGAGTGAATAAGAGGTATACATGTTAAGAAATATCCCAAGATCTTTTATACAGCGCGTTAATGGTCGCAGAAGACAAAAAGGACGTCATTTTGAACAACTTCCCAATATTATATAAAATAATAGTTACTTGTTGTGCAATGTTCATTAACTGTCTATAGTTTGTTTCTGAATTTGTTTCAAATAGCTTACTAAGTAGAAAGGGGTTTATTTTTTAATAAACGCTAATTGTATTTTTTTAAATTTTATGTGAATATACTATTACTGATTTACAACTAAGAGATAAACAAAAAAAAGAAAGAACACGAACATAATGGCATATTTAGATAATATTACACATTTTTCTTTAAATTGTAAATATCAGGAAAACTATTAAAATTGGACATATGACATATTCAAGATAAAATAAAGGGAACTTGATGGGCAATTCAACTAGCAGGTGTTCCAGTACAGGGTGTTCCATTAAAAAACACAAGGAAAAGCGATTTGAAAAACATTTTAGTACCTATCGACAGCCGGGATACTAGTAACTCACCCTGTATAGTGTATCTAATATCTTTGGATACAAAAATGTGGTTTTTACGTAATGTTTTCACTCTATATGAAAGACGCATCTTTTACTGGCATTTAGTTTTTTATTGATTGATTTATCTGTAAAATTGTCCGAATTACAGCTATATTTTGAATCTTTACATATTACCAACCTTTTGAATTTATCTACAAAACAGTTTTCTACTGAAATAAACTAATACAAATTTTTAAAAAACGTTTAAAAACACGTTCGTGTTGTTGACATAAGTAAGCAGGTATGTAAACGTCTAAAAGAAGTTAATTTAAAAGCTAGGAGACCTACAAAAAGTCCTAAATTATTGTACATCGTGCTATTAGAAGAAATTTTGTTGAAAATTATGGAGAATGGACCTTTCCTCAATGGTCGAATGTCTTGTTTACGGATGAGTCAAGGTTATGCCTTAACATGGTGGATGAAAGAAAAATAGTGTGAAGAATTGGGACAATTATAGAGATAAATCAATGAATCAAAAAAACTTTTTTGGAACTGGGTGTAGTACAATAATATAAAATAACATATTTTCCTGTATAAAGGAATTAAATAGAGTGCGTTGATCCTAATCTCCGAACCAGGCAGTTTATGATTTACAGTTTTTGATGTTTGGGTTGCGTGCCGGCAAAAAATATCTAGAAATTCCTCCACATGTTGTTACGTTTATAACCGTATGTAGATTAGGTATTTTCCAACAGGCACAATTACTGCTTATCACGCAATATACACCAAGTAAAAGCTAAAGAAAATTATTCATGAATCAAGTGTTAGATACGTGCGATAATACAGCACTCTCCAACCCAGATTTTTAGCGTTTTTCTTTTTAAATAGCAATTTTTAAAAAGCTAAATATGTCTTAAATACACAGATAGAAGTTTTTGTTTAATTCAAATAAATATGAATTGACTCAAAGAAACCTGGTGTTTCAATAGAGGCAAAGAAATATTTATTTGTAGTTAAAAATGCGTTTTTCCAAATATTTGTTTGGTGGCAAAAACTTATGTTTTCAGTTAAAATTTCCAATTTGTATACAGGGTCCTGCAACTAAGCTCCCGTCTTCTGTAACTCACTTACTCATTAAGCTAAGAGTTTGCATTTTGCAAGTTTACCCTGTACTTCAAGGTACAATTCAAGAAATTATTTTTTATTATACAGGGTGTTCCAAAAATTTGCAACGCCATGGTAATATATTTTTTTAAATTGCATGCTATAAATTTTTCTACACATTTGGAAGCCTTTTATGGTTGCCTACATATCACCAAAATTTTATTGAAATCGGTTGAGTGACCGCAGAGGAAAAAAACAAAAACAAAAAAAAATTATTTTGCATCGTAGGCTTTAAAAATCAATAAAAACCACAACATGAACCTCGTTAATAAAATTTTGCGACGTGCTTATTAAGTTAGATGTAATAGTCTCGTTAACCAAGTGACATTGATCCAAATTATACAGGGTGACCAAAATCGAGTGTGAAACTTGTCAAACTTCAAAGCGTGTTATTGTTCTTATTTTAAATTGGAACCAATAATTTTTTTTATGTGAAATGATGCAAAATTAAAAAATAAACATTGTTTCTAAATACAACCCCATAACAATTTCCAATATTTTAAAACTTATTCGCCAAAAACTCAGTTTTCACCGTTTCCAACGGCAATTTTAGATAATAAATATCGTACGTGGCTTTGAAAAACAATTTATTTCATAAAAAATAATAGACGTATTTTAGATTTGAGTGTACTTAATTAAGTAGTTATTCAAATGCTAAATTTACTGCATAATTTACCTATAGCGGTAAGGACGGAAATGTGGCTATAGGTAAATTTTGCAGTAAATTTAGCAATTGAATAACTACTTAATTAAGTACAGTAAAATCTAAAATACCTCTCTGCGTTATATTTTCTGTAATAAATTGTTTTTCAGCGCCACGTACGATATTTATTACCTAAACTTGCCGTTGGAAACGTTGAAAAATTAGTTTTTGGCGAATAACTTTTAAAATATTGGGAATTGCGATGGGGTTGTATTCAGAAACAATATTTATTCTTTAATTCCGCATCGTTTCACCTAAAAAAAATTATGGGTTCCAATTTAAAATAAGAACAATAGCGCACTTTGAAGTTTGACAAGTTTGACACCCGATTTTGGTCACCCTGTATAATTTGGATCAATGTCACTTGGTTAACGAGACTATTACATCTAACTTAATAAGCACGTAGCAAAATTTTATTAACGAGGTGCATTTTGTGGTTTTTATTGATTTTTAAAGCCAACGATGCAAAATCAATTTTTTTTGGTTTTTGTTTTTTTCCGCTGCGGTCACTCAACCGATTTCAATAAAATTTTGGTGATATGTAGGCAACCATAAAAGGCTTCCAAATGTGTAGAAAAATGTATAGCATGCAATTTAAAAAAATATATTACCATGGCGTTGCACATTTTTGGAACATCCTGTATAATAAAAAATAATTTCTTGAATTGTACCTTGAAGTACAGGGTAAGCTTGCAGAATGTCAAACTCTTAGCTTAATGAGTAAGTGAGCTACAGAAGACGGGAGCTTAGTTGCAGGACTCTGTATGTTATTACGAACGAGATTTAGTTAGTTCAAATGTTTATGATTGTGTTGGTAAACCTAAATTTAAGCCAAAGCAAAAATATTTCTTTGAAGAAAATAAATCTCGTCTTGTATGCAAATATATTTGTATGAATCAAACTTAGATTTCTGGCTTAAAGAAACGTCTTTCTAAATCAAAACAAAAATATTACTTCGAAATAAATTAATCTCTATAGAAGCAAATAAACTTAAGTATTCAATGAAGTAACTATTGTTGGCGTAAACAAATATGTTTTGGTCCAAAAGAATAACATCAAAAGAATATATGTATTTCTTAAAAACAAGAAATCTTTTCTATCTGTGGAGAAACAAAAATTTACTTTACTCATTTTGGCCCACCTTGGGAATGACGGTCTCGCGCTGGGATGTTTCGGAAGTGAAACCTTCGCCGGGTAACCCAATTTATGATTAATAAAGGGCTAGCCATTTATCATTTTCCCGTTAAATTAAATTACACTTCACCGCGCTGTCGGCGTAACAACGCAATTTCCACACCAGAGTACCCGTTACTCATTTTTACGGAGCTATTACTGTAACAACCGCCTTAAATTTCATTTTAATTGGTCATAATCACAGTTTACACGAAAAAAAAATACTCACTGACCTTACGCGTGTTTTGGTAAAATTGCATGGCAGATTGAAAAGGATCTGCAAACAACTCAAATTCTTATACTAGAATTACTTATAAGCTAGAAAAGAGACCGGGTGGTCTGTTACACCCTGTATATTGGTTAATTTAAATTTATTTCTCTTGTTTTTGAAGTGGCATAAATGTCTTAATTAGGTCTTATAAATTATACAGACTAGCTTTACATTCATAAGATTGTTAATTATAGTTTGAAAGTTTGCCAAATTGTTTTTGTCTAACTCTGAATTTTATGTATTGTCTACCATAAACTGATAAAAAATGAAGGAGAATTTACAAAAAAATATACATTTTTGGCAGTAGACCTACTATATTTGCAATTTTCCCCATATTTTAAGCAAAAATACAACATATTATAAATGTTAAGACTTCCCTAAGACTTGGGTTAGGTATGTCGACGATATTTTTGCCATTTTTGACACCAAGAAGTGCAATATTCAAGATTTTCTTCTCGTTTTGAATTCTAAATTCAACACCATTAACTTTACTGTAGAACAAGAAGTTAACGGCCAACTTCCATTTTTAGATACTCTGGTAGTCAGGAATAGCAAAAATATAATAGAAATTGACGTGTATCGGAAAGATACTAACACAATCAGGTTTATCCCTAATGATTCGCAGCATCCTTTTCAACAAAAATTGTCTTTTATTAGTTGTTTAGTAAATAGGTTATTGAAATTTCCATTGTCCGCAGATAGATATCAGCAAGAATTATTGTTTATTAAGAATGTTGTCATACATAATGGGTACCCTGAGAAAATAGTTGATAGAATGATTAAGAAGCAGAATCAAAAAATGTATGTAAATCAAATATCTACTTTAAATACTTTGTCTGTAGAAAAGAAGAAATATGTTAAAATACCATTCGATTGTGCATATACAAGGGGTGTGAGAAGTATTTTTACATCACAAAATCTCTGTATAGCATATTCGACTCATAATAGCATAAAAAACCTTCTTGGAAACCCAAAGGATAAGGTAGATGTACTTGATAAATCTGGTATATATTGTATCAAATGTCATGACTGTGAAAAAGAATACGTAGGCCAGACTAGAAGAACAATTTTAACTAGGTTCAAAGAAGATGTAGCTCATTTTAAATATATTCGTTTTGAAAAATCTAGTGTGGCTCAACATATTTTAGACACAGGTCATAAAGTAGTTGTAGATGACTTAAAACTTGTCAGAGCTGTGTCAAATAATAGGGAACTAAACAGCTTGGAAAGTATCTTTATTCACTTGAATAGAGATAAATTAATAAATTCAGACAGGGGTCCTATACCTAGTTCGCCATTGTTTGACCTGCTTTAAGTAAAACTTGTTTTTTACGCTTCAATGATCAAAATTCACTGAGGTGTGAACAACAAATGAGTATATATAGGGTAATTTTTAACATGGACGTCACTTCCACTAGTGATTTGCTTGGACAATATCCAGTAAAGATACTATGAAGTGCTAATCTCTCTTTTCCTCTTTTTAGGTTCTACTGAAGATGGCAACATAGTTGCTGAAATACGTATTTAGGTTTTTAAAATACTTGTTGTGGTTAGGGGTTTATAATTTTATTATTAAGTTCGCCACAGTCTCCAAAATATTGTCACAGAAGAACATGGATAACACTAGGTGTTGCATGCAGCAATATTATATCATAAGTTGCTATCCAAGAGGATCCCACAATACCTCATGCGGAAGATACGCTGTAGAACGGATGTTCATAACCTTAATTTAAGTTTCAGGGGTTTGTTTGCTCCACCTGCCCATCGCGCTGAGCTGTATAAACGGTCATTGTCTTACCAGGTCAGTCACATATGCAATGGTCTCAGGGAAAATATGAAAAAATTATCGTTAAACAGTTTTCAGGGAAAGGTGAAGTGTTGTCTATTTGCTCAACAGGGGGGACTTAAGGCATTGAGCGCACATCGGAGGCTGTTTTAATTTTAATTTTTATGGGCATGTGCGATGTTTTGTTGAGTTGGATTTCTCGGAATTATTGTTATATTATTGGTATAATTATGTCTTAGTTCTAGTTTGCGTAAGGGGTTGAGTGGAAGAGCAAGGCAATTTGGAAACAAGTGTGCTGATCTCCGCCCTAAATATAAATATTATTTTGTTGCATTTAATATGGTTTTATGTTAATAAAGGAATTATTTATTTATTTATATATTTATGTATCTGTCAACCCCTGGCTAACTAGTTTTATTTTAATACAGATCCGACTGATCTCAATCAAATAGATTCTCATGCAGCTAAATTATTAATTTTATATATATTGTATATAATTTTATATATGTCATGTTGCCTGGCCACATCAGATGGTAGTTAGGCCGATTCTCTCGTGCGGGATCACATATAATTACTTTTAGAACATTTTCGAACATTTTCACTATCTCAAACTGACACCTGTGCATTCACTCGTCTACGTCACGTGTAGTTATGCATTATATATACGGTATACCTTCCTAACATACGAACACACTTATTTACATTTCCGAACGCGAGATGTATTTCGTATTCCGGATAGATTTGTATATAAAATACGGTTCGCAGGTTGTTATTGAACAACGTAAACATCGATGGTCGGACGATATTTCTTCCTCGTAAAAACTTTTCCATACAAACTGCAGCTCTATTCGATCATCGTTATGTTCGCAGACTGATATATCTGCAATGTATTGTGTTTTGCTTGCAGGAAAATGCAGTTCCACTGTATTTATCCTCATATGGAATCGTAGGTGGCGTAGGTACTCAGATAACGCCAAGCTATATTTATCTGTTACTCTGGAATTGAGATACTCTATTGCACGCTATTTGCGTTACAAAGTCCTTAAGTATACGGAGTGCTGAGTCATGGAAACATGTATGTTTCTATCAGTATTTCTGTGATATAGGCATATATATGTATATCTTTGTATGTATTATAAACTGGAAGACTCAGTGAAGACTCTGGCACATTCACATTCATATTCACAGGGTATAAAAAACTCTCAATAGATACTTAAACATGCACAATTAGACGATGGTATTTTTACATACAAATTACTATTTAACAATATCTCTCCAATGGTTAATCTACAACATTAGAATCAGAAGGCAATTGAGACTTTAATTGGTCAATTTCTACCTAGGAAGCTAGTATAACATGGATATAACCCAGATTTAACGATGTTATAAAGCTGTTATAAAGCTGAAATTACGAGGTGCAGACATTATCCCACTAAATTATCAACTAATCCTTGTTACTATTCCCTACGCAAATAATTGTAGTAAGTTGAAATAATGCTAGCATAATACTGATTATCATATAGTCAGTAAATCTAATTTAAGTCTATAGAAAACTGATTATCTATACGAAATGGTACCACTTGTCGATTACTCCTTAATTTTACCATCATACTCAATAAACGTGTTTCTTTCGAAAATCATAGGACCAGAATCATTTTTGATAAATCCACATGTGTTGTTTTAAACCGATATAACAAATTTGGTGAAAACATACCTTTTTATGTCCCAAACACAATGTAAATTTTTTTGATTTAAAATATTTATTTTTTCACCTTATTTTGACTTAATATCGAAGAAGCACCCTAATTTTCAATCGAAAACTCTCACGTCAAAATATCTGCTCCTCTAAAAAAAGTCGGTGGGCTTTCTGTTCGTTGAAATCTTTACTTTCTGATGGTGTAAAAAAATATACATTACTATGGTAAATGTTCTCAAAAAATACAAAGAACAAAAAATACTCGAATCAGAATTTACTTTTTAATCATTATGTACAATTTTGGGCTATTTATTAAAATTTATACTTTAATCTCTCGAAAACCGTAAGATTCCATGTTACATTGATAAACAAAACAATTACAAATCCATAAAACATGAAGATTGCAAAAAATATGCGAAAATAGTTGTTCTAAATATAATTAAAGGTAGGATGTAAAGGCGATGCCATCTAAAAAATGTGACTGCTGTTATATTTTTCAGTATAAAAGTTGATTTATTAAATTCTATTTACATTTGTTACTATCCATTACTTTTTGTCTTTTTCATGGCATTTCTTCGTCGTTAGATTCGACAAACCTTCCCGATTCTAGTAGATCTTCGAAATCTTTAAGACCATCACCGTCTTAGTCTCCAATATTATTTCCAGTCTGCATTGGTTCTTCATCCACAATTTCATCTGAATCATTAACTTCCTGGTAGCTTGTTTCTTCCACATTTGGAGCATTTTTCAGAACAATGACAATTTGAGCATAAATTTGTGCATTTGAAACCATGTTTTCGGCAGCCACATTTTAAACTGTTATATCCAGTTTCACTGCTGCAGCAAATGGTTTTGAGCAATATTTCCGGAATTAATTCCTTTTCTGTAAATTTGGGCATAATGCCACGTTGATGTTGCTTCCAGCCCCAATCTGTTGCTGTCAGTTCGTTACCCAGCCAAGTTTGAAGCTGATAATATGCCCTGTAATAATGTTGTTCTGCTGCACCTTCTGTGGGTGGGAGATTTGCTAATATGAAAGATGATTTAATTTTTGCCAATTGATATTTCCAAATCTTAATTGTTTTAGTGTTATATTATCATTTTTACTTTTGTAAATAGATTTGAAGAATTGTAATAATTTTTTTTCGATATCTTCTTTGTTTGCATCCTTTAAAAAAAATATTCGTCAAATTAGACAAATTTACGATACTTTTCTTTCCTTTTCCGGAAAATCCAGATGTTTTTTAAAAAAACAGATATTTTGACGTGAGAATTTTCGATTGAAAATTAGGGTGCTTTTTCGATATTAAGTCAAAATAAGGTGAAAAATAAATACTTTAAATTTAAAAAAATACAGTGTGTTTTGGACATAAAAAGTTGTGTTTTCACCAAATTTCGTGAAAAAAATTATTAAAAAAATCATTATTCTGATCTGAAATACACAAATAAAGTAAAAAGAATCTGTTCTTCTGTAACATTATTATCTTCTAATCGTTGGAGAGAATATTTGTTAATAAAAAATAAGAAAGCACAAAACAAAATTATTCTAGAGAAATGAGAAATTATATATACATCAAATCGTTTAGCCTAATTAATATATTTTGTAGATTTGATCCGAAGACATTTCGGGACAAGAGCCCCGAAATCAATTATCATCTAACGACGTTTTCAATAAAACGACTACTCCATATTTTACCGTTTTTAATTTTATTTCTTCAATACTGAATATGGAAAAGCTGGAGCTTGTCATCTATCAAATCCAGCTCCAGTACTTTTACTCTAACACATTAACTAGGATATTCAAAACTCTCAACACATACTTCAACATGCACACTTATAAGATCGTATTTTACATAAAAATTATCATTTAACAATATCTATCTAATTCTCAATCAGAATCTGAAGGTAATTAAGACTTTAAGTTGGTCAATTTCTACCTAGGAAGCTAGTTATAACATGGATATAACACAGACTTAACGATGCCATAAACCTGAATTACGAGGTGCAGACATTATTCCACAAAATTATCCACTAATCCCCGTTACTCCTGATCCTATATAAATAATAAAGTATAATAATGTTAGCATAAACTTGATGGCGTTGATGCTTTGATTTAATCATAAATGAATTGAATTTGAAGAAATATAATTTCAGTAGAAACGTAACAAAAAATATCCAAAAAATAATAAACAAATACGTATGCTTGAATTTTAAATGTTAAAAAAAGAAATGTATGGTGGAAGTAGTAATAATTTGTAAGAATCTACGAGTAACAGAGCTTGTGACCTAAACACTGTTCGTAAGTGGCAATACATATGCAAATTTGGTACTCCGGTACATCCACAGACTCAAATTTGCCGCGAAACAAGAAAATCAATATTTTGCAATTAATACCTTACCGCAGCTTGGAAAATTGGAAAGCACTATTTTCCGCAGTTATCCTAGTAATAACTTGTACCAGTTGTTCAAAGGTTTTGCTGCATGGCTTTATTAGCTATAACGAGTTATAGTCTATAAAATTACCATGCTGGCTTTTACTGCATTTAATTAACCCTTTATTGCATAATATCTTCTGTTAAGGTGAAACAGATTGAGGAGGTATAAAATTGTTCACTAATTACTGGAGATAGTTTTTTTTTACAATAAACCAACACGTAGTAAATGTATCAACTTTTTCTGGTACTTTGCAACTTTTCAAAAAACAACATAGAGAGGTACTGCGTACTAACGTTGGGGTTCGCCAACTTATAAACAAATTTTTGGAATCGGTGACGGCACTTTTTTGGTTAGAATTCAGTGGAATTCACAGATTTTAAATATCTCTAATAGTTTTGTAGATATAACATAAAGTTGTGTCTTTTAAATGGAAACCATAGCTGCTATGACTGAAATAAATAGAGCCTGTTTTGCCCTTTTCAACGATATATAACATGCCGGTCCAAAATATTCCAAAAGTAATGTTTTATTGAATAACATGAAATTAGTATATATCAGAGGCATTATGATTATTGTCTTCGAGCTTTCTCCGAGTAGGCGTATGTCACTAGCGGTTTGACGCAACTAATCAGTGACTTAAGTATTGAATTTGCATTGTCTTGAATATTTATTTCAATTAAAAGTTACGAAATGTCGTGTGAATCATATGAAAAATACGCAATGATCGAATGCTTTGTTCAAAGTAATAACAATGCTGAATTTGCATCCGAAACATACTTGAATCGTTATCCTGAAAGAACACAACTTCATAAATCTATTTTTGAGAGATTAAAAGAAATTCCCATCAACCACGGGTCATTTAGTATGCCAAGACCCAAACATTATCATATTGAAAATGCCGAAGAAGTTGCCACCAACACAGTTGCAGCCGCAGTTGCAAATCCCTCAACTTCAAGTCGTGAAATAGAAACTGAATCTGGGGTATCAAGACGTCGAGCTTCGAGAATCCTCAAGAAGCATAAATTTAGGCCATATTCTTTAAGAAAACAACATCATTTGCAACCAACAGACCCTCAGCAACGAATGGAGTTTTGCCAGTGGTACCGTGAAAATCGTCAGCAGAATCCATTATTTAAAAAAAAAGTTATTTGGACTGATGAAGCCCACATCAGCAGTGCCGGAATTTTTAATAGGCACAATGAACACTTTTGGTCTGATGTCAATCCTCACCGTACCGTCAACGTGCAAAACCAAGGCCGTTTTGGTTTTAGTGTTTGCTGTGCCGTGCTTGGCGAGCGTATTTTAGCATACCATATTTACGAGGAACATCTTAAAAGGCCGGCTACACGTGCATGCTTTACGACAAGCTTGCCTGCGCAAACTGGCATGTATCGGGAACCCCGTGCGTTAGGACGGCAAAACTGTAGCTCGCGCAAACCCATAAGCGCGGCCTGTGCAAACGTTGCACTGCTAAATATTTTGCCTGCGCGATTTTAGTTTGTGCAGTTAAGTCTGTGCGTGAAGACGGGGTACGTACGGCGTACAGGCATTGGAATATGATTTCTGAGCGTACAGGCTCAGGTTCTACGTCTGGCTGGTTGTCTAATAAATATCGTAAATTCAAATTAGACAAAAAATTGCCAATGAAGGGATATAAATCTAATACGGTTGCTTTTTTAGGACCCGATGCGGAAAGCGTTGCGACCAGGTTAGGAGTTTTTCGCATTTTATTGCAAAACGGTCACGTAATTGAAATTTTAACCCTGAATAGAAGTTAGATTTGTAAAATTTAAAAATGTCATTTACTTTTTCTTGTATACAGTACCTAATTTTCAAACTACTAGCGCACTATGAGAACTTTTTTGCTAATTTACCAAAAAAATCGCAGGAATAAATTTATGAGTTCTCAAAAACTGTTGCACTGATGGTTTGGTTGAATGTTTACTACAAAACTATACTTATTGGCGGAATTAAATATAAATATACTTAACACTTTCCGTCTCGGAACTGTGTTGAATTTATTTCCCTTCTTTTTCCTTATTTGAATGTACTGATAGAGCTAATTGGGAAGACGGAAGACCGTCTGACCGTATATAAAATGTCGGACGTACGTACGTATTCAAGACAAGTAATTTATTATCTATTTAATCGGCATGTACACACAGAGAAAAAAATATGTTTAATTTCGCCAGCCATTCCGGCTTTCCCTTAAATCACTGAGCATATTTATATGCGGAATGAACGTTTCTTCTTCGTAGCAATTTTTTGACCACTCCCTCAAATCATTAAGCAAATTTATATGCGAATGGATGTTCCTTTTCATTAGCCATTTCTTCGACCACTTAGCTCGGGATTGTTTAAATCGTCGTTTTTTAATCAGTAAACAATAGAATAATTCTTATAGCAAAAATAAATGTTCGTTTGGCCACATTTTCAACCGCAATCACCGGTCGACGATTTGTATTTGACGGTTTGCGCGTACTTACCTGTGCCGTCAAGCCACGCTTCCTAGTACCGTGCAAACTAATCGTGCAGGCAAGTCGCTGCCGTGAAGCCACGCCATGGTGTACCGTCTTACTTGCACAAACTATACCGTGCAGGCAAGTCGCTGTCGTGTGGCCGGGGTTTTAGAATGAAGTTTTGGACAGTTTGCCACTAATGGAGAGGGGAACTATATACTTCCAGCACGACGACGGTGCACCACCTCACAAAATAAGAATGGTAAAGGAATTATTGAATATAAATTTTGAAAACCGTTGGATTAGAAGCAACGGACCAGTGAGGTGTCCACCACGATCACCAGATCTTACACCTTTGGATTTTTTTCTTTGGGGGCACATTAAAAACAAATTATATAAAAGATCACATAACGACATTCAGGACCTAAGGCAGCATTTTGAAGAATGTATCAATGTCGTTCCAAATATTTTTATAAACAACGCACTTCGAAGTATTGCGACTAAATATAATTTATGCATCAATAAAAATGGACATCAATTTGAAAAATAGTTAAAGTAGCTTGTAGTAGGTGAAAGGTTAGTAGTGTCAAACTACTAGTGACATACGCCTACTTAAAGAAATCTTGAAGACAATAATCTACTTTCACTACTTTCATGTTACTCAATAAAACGTTACTTTTGGAATATTTTGGACCAGAGTTTTATTAAGTATTTATTAATGATATATTTTACTTAAATTGCTTTCAAAAAGAAGTCCAACAAAATTATAAAACACTTGTTTGTCTGAATAAAGCATCTGTTTTAAAGTTCAAAGTTATGTCGGCGTAGAAGTGTTTTCTCTCGAGTTTTCCAAGTTTTTACCAACATTTACGTCGCTATGCCTTCAAACAACAGATATTTCAGGGCGTATTAAAGTATTAAGTATACGTACTTAAACACGAAGTTTGCAATTTTATAAACTACCGCAGACAGTTTACCTCTTCATTCAGCTGAACTCCAAACGAAATAATATTTAATAATTAGTGATTAGATCTATAACCGATTACTTAGTACTCATTTTAAACTTTATAAAATCCTAATGTTACAGCATTAAACGCCAATAACCGTATTATCAAATAACCAAACATAACCGAGAATTATTTCACCAGTTCCTTTTTTTGCGAATACCTCGCACCAATTCCTAAACAAAAAAAACGATACTCACCTTTTGTCAATAGCCGAGATCCATTCCATCTTGTCGATTAGAAAAGAAACGCGTTCATAACTCAAACGAAAACTTTACGAAAACCAAAAAAAATTACTCGCTATTATTTGTGAATCGGTACGTCTATGCGGTCACGTGAGTACGCATATTCAATTCACATTTTCCGTATTGGCGACTGACCGAGGACTCGAGCTTCGGAACAACGACTGCCTGAGTCCTGCAGGATTCCTCTGGCATTCGGCGAATACTGCGCACGATCCCATATTTCGATGCCGTTCTCTCCTCCGAGGTACAGGGAAGCTGCGGAAGCTTATATTTTGATAGCGGAACTACTAGAATAACGTCGAATTTATCCCGAACGGCGAAAGAGTGCGAAACCGATCCATTGTTTCGCGGTTTTCAATTAACTATGTTTATAATTAAGGGAGATTCCTGATGCGGATGCAAAAAAGTGATTGTCTGTAGAGCCTGGTGCTTTTTTTGTGGTCGTTCTTGTTGAATTATCGGTAATTCTCACCTCATCGGGTGAGATACAGGTGTCCCACGAAAGATGCAAAGTACGTTATTGGACTTACACGTTTTTTTCATATAGGCAAGTTGTATATGATCATTTGATCTACAGTAATAAAATTATAAACCCCTAACCACACCAAGTATTTTAGAACCTAAATACGTATTTCAGCAACTATGTTGCCATCTTCAGTAGAACCTAAAAAGAGGAAAAGAGAGATTAGCACTTCATAGTATCTTTACTGGATATTGTCCAAGCAAATCACTAGTGGAAGTGACGTCCATGTTAAAAATTACCCTATATATACCCATTTGTAACATTTAGATTGTAACATAGTTATCAATGAATCTTCTGAGTCCTTCTCAAAAACTGAAATTAACTTTCTGAATAACGGCTTAAAATACAACTTGCCTAATAAAACGATGCCTACTATAGAGTTAATATCAGGAATTGAATCTTCAATTAGCCAATGTAACGACACCACAAAAGCTGCAATCAGGGGCTCTTGTAAGAATCAGCTTTTAATGAATCAACAGGACTTTAAAGTTAGTAATGAATGTAAAGATCAATACAAAATTATTGAAGGACTCAAGAAGAAGAATTGTTTTTATCTTAAGGCTGACAAAGGTAATAAGGTGGTCATCCTGGATAAAGCGGATTATTTTGATAGGATTGATAACTTAATTGAAAATGGTCCTTATACGGAAATCAAGAAAAACCCACTGCCCAAACTAGTCCGTCAAATAAATAGTACGCTGTCCAGTTTTCCTAATCTTATCACTTATCACCCGCCAAACTAGATTTAAACTCAAAGTTTCCAATCCTACTGTACCTAGATTATATGTTCTTCCCAAAATTCACAAACCAGGTAAATCAGTGAGACCTATTGTATCAGGTATTAACTCACCTACTTACCAGTTAGCGAAATGGTTATCGAATGAGTTCAACAATTTACCTGTTCCTCAACCAAGCTTCTCTGTTAATAACTCATTGGAGTTTATCAATAAGGTTAACAATGTAAAATTAGAGGATGGCCGGAAACTTTGGTGTTTCTTAGGGAATTATTGAGCAATACCAAACTTTGACCCGTCAGAATTAGATGAATATGTAAGATTGACTGCCCTTTGTATGTCTCAAAATTGTTTTCAAATAAACGGAAAGTTTTTTGAACAACTTGAGGGAACTGCAATGGGTAACTGTCTCTCACCTTTTATTGCCAACTTGTTTATGAGCAGATTTGAAACCAATGTAAAGTCTATAGCACCATATTTCCCTAAGACTTGGGTTAGGTATGTCGACGATATTTTTGCTATTTTTGACACCAAGAAGTGCAGTATTCAACATTTTCTTCTCGTTTTGAATTCTAAATTCAACACCATTAACTTTACTGTAAAACAAGAAGTTAACGGCCAACTTCCATTTTTATATACTCTGGTAGTCAGGAATAGGAAATATAATAGAAATTGACATGTATCGGAAAGATACTAACACAATCAGGTTTATCCCTAATGATTCGCAGCATCCTTTTCAACAAAAATTGTCTTTTATTAGTTGTTTAGTAAATAGGTTATTGATATTTCCATTGTCCGCAGATAGGTATCAGCAAGAATTATTGTTTATTAAGAATGTTGTCATACATAATGGGTACCCTGAGAAAATAGTTGATAGAATGATTAAGAAGCAGAATCAAAAAATGTATGTAAATCAAATATCTACTTTAAATACTTTGTCTGTAGAAAAGAAGAAATATGTTAAAATACCGTTCGATTGTGCATAAGGGGTTTGAGAAGTATTTTTTACATCACAAAATCTCTGTATAGCATATTCGACTCATAATAGCATAAAAAAACCTTCTTGGAAACCCAAATGATAAGGTAGATGTACTTGATAAATCTGGTATATATTGTACCAAATGTCATGACTGTGAAAAAGAATACGTAGGCCAGACTAGAAGAACAATTTTAACTAGGTTCAAAGAAGATGTAGCTCATTTTAAATATAATCGTTTTGAAAAATCTAGTGTGGCTCAATATATTTTAGACACAGGTCATAAAGTAGTTGTAGATGACTTAAAACTTGTAAAAGCTGTGTCAAATAATAGGGAACTAAACAGCTTGGAAAGTATCTTTATTCACTTGAATAGAGATAAATTAATAAATTCAGACAGGGGTCCTATACCTAGTTCGCCATTGTTTGACCTGCTTTAATTAAAACTGGTTTTTTACGCTTCAATGATCAAAATTCACTGAGGTGTGAACAACAAATGGGTATATATAGGGTAATTTTTAACATGGACGTCACTTCCACTAGTGATTTGCTTGGACAATATCCAGTAAAGATACTATGAAGTGCTAATCTCTTTTCCTCTTTTTAGGTTCTACTGAAGATGGCAACATAGTTGCTGAAATACGTATTTAGGTTCTAAAATACTTGTTGTGGTTAGGGGTTTATAATTTTATTATTAAGTTCGCCACAGTCTCCAAAATATTGTCACTGATCTACTGTAAGAAAATATTTTCATGCATACAAGGTGTTCTACAACGAAGAAACAGAAAGTTATTAAGCATCTAGTTTACTATTTATAACATATACGCAATAATTCATAGCTTAATATGAAATATCTAGTTGGTAAGTTGAAATTCTATGTGATACTGATTTTCTTCAAAGTCAAAGAATTAGTAATTTATGTGCCACGCCAAAATTGTTTAAATAATATTTATAAAAGATGGTCGAACCATGTTTTAGCAAACTATTTCACGTAATTTAACACCGTTTGATTTCATTTTGTGAAGACACATTGAGGAAGCAATTTGAGGCATATTACAACTTTGATAGCGAGCATGAAGAACGGAATAAGGGGAGATTTCAAAATAGTTTTGTTGAAACCATGAAAAATGGAATATTTCCACAAAGAATTGTTCAAAAGGCCTGAGCTGTGCACTCATGAAAATTATATTAAAATAACTTTTATTAATTCAGCTTATAATTCTCCATTTATTGAATTATAATGTCTAAACGCTTTTTTCATGGGATCACAAATAAAGAAGTTATGTATGACAATTATTAAAAATGACATTTTTTGTTTTTTCAAAATAGCTTGAGAATCATTTGGAACTCAACTGTTTTCTGAACAGATTATAAAATAACACATAAACATGCACTACTTATGTCCATTTAATCGACTTTCTATCTCTTAATATACACTGTGGGCAAAAAAAACGGTACAAATTTATAATCGCTTGTATTTCCAATATTATTTAGTCAATTCAAACATTTCTTTTAAAAACGAATTGCTTGTAGTGTAAAGATTGAAACCATACCATATTCGCAATAACAGAACGTTTCAATCCAAAGTTATGTTGCTTTATGTTTGGCTATGCAACATTTCCGATAACATCGGGTCAATTTAATGTGAAATGAAAGGTGTACTAAAATTAGCAAGTAATGACATTTGTTTTCGTTTGGTTAAAAGGGACAGTAGAAGTTTTATAGCATCGTATACAGGGTGAAATTTTGAAACATCGTTTTTTGCTATTTTTACTGAAATAAAAAGGGGGATTGCGAATATGGTATGTTTTCAATCCTCAACATAGGCAATT
Organism: Melinopterus prodromus; assembly: GCA_964023965.1. Classification (NCBI taxonomy): domain Eukaryota; kingdom Metazoa; phylum Arthropoda; class Insecta; order Coleoptera; family Scarabaeidae; genus Melinopterus; species Melinopterus prodromus. The sequence goes on from OZ030392.1 coordinate 5,135,323, forward strand.
AGTTTTTCAGAGAAATGCTTGCTTGAATTTACTTAAAATCTTTGGAAATATGAGTAATTGAACATTTGTACCGCTTTGTTTGGCCCACAGTGTATAATAACAAAAGTACCCTTATAATACAACTTCCCGTGAGACACTGTATACATTCAGGATGTTTCTTAATAACATGCAATTGTTTAAGGGGGTTATTCTTGGGTCCATTTTGAGGAAAATAATTCATATGAACATAGGTCCTAATGGTCTGAGTTTTGAACTACAGGGTGCTAAAATTTTAATAATTTTTTTATGACAACTTTTATACTACTCTAGAAATTTTTCTGAAACTTATTACGCATTCTATGCATCAAAAGGCATTTTCTGCTGTACAATATATTTTTTTATTCTAGCCGGAATTTAGTTAAGTGAATAATTTTTAAACGGCAAAATTGTAAAATTAAAGTAATCTAAACACATTTTGGAATGACAATTTTATTTTAAACTGTAGCACCCTGTAGTTCAAAAGTTAAGACCTTTAGGACATATGTTATATGATGCTTTTTTTCTCAAAATGGTCCCAAGAATATTCTCCTTAAATATTATCATGTTCTTAAGAAACATCCTGTACATACCTATAGTAAAGAAATTGCTCATAGAGTAGACTGTTTATGACAGTAATTTAACAAAAGTTTATTAACTTACTGAACTTACTGAAAAATATGTAGTTATTAGTAAACCAATGATAATACATTACCAGTCAACAACAAAATCGACTAGTGGTCTCATATATTTGGAAACGTAGATACTGGCAACCCTAAACAACAGTGCATAAAATGAACAAATTCCACTTCAAAGTCGAAAAGGGAATTTATAACTGCGTACATATAACAGTAAAAAAAATCTGCAAAACACAGAATTAGCGTTGACAGCTTTTGCAACTACAATTTAACAGCAGATGATTATTATTTTGATAATAACACGCCCCATACTGCCACTTTACAATTAACATTTTATCACCGCAAAGCATCATTTCAGCGATCCGCTTGCAATTTATTACGCGGTTTTCAATTAACCCGCTTGCTATTGAAAACCCACAACGCAATGTTTTCGTTGTAATTTTCGAATACATAATTTACGCGGAATACATATGCGCGCGTAATTTACGTAGGTATTATATATACAAACATACATATTTCGCTCTAAGGCCCTAATGATTTATTCAAAATCCAATAATATGTTTCGTGTTACACCATGCGTATAAAAACTGCGTATGTAATTAATTGTAGCCTCGGCTGCCAAACGCGAAAACGTAATAAAATGTTTTTTGCGGCATTCATACTGCCGTCAATGCGTCATTAGGATGTTTCCCCAACTTCAACAGTTGCGAAATCATGGTGGCTTTTGTTGGACAGAGAATATTATACCTACAGCGGATAGAGGTAACTTTTTTTCATATCTTTTTCTTTATATTCGATTTCTAGTTGAATAGCGAGAAGTTTGAGCAATGTACTATCGTGGCCATATACATATTATGTCCCTTCTTTTGACGTCGATTTTCTCGCAGAACTAGGGACGAAAATTTTTAAAACAATTCTGATGCTGTCCTTGATTCAAATGCTACAACTCATAAAAATTAGAAAGCTGTAAATGTTGGCGTTTTCCCGATTTTTCAAAATTAAGAAGAATTGGCGTTGTTTTTGCCCCGTAAATTTCATTCGTTTAACTTTAGCAATTAATTACTCCGGAAATAATCCATAGATTTCAACGAATTAACAAGTAAAATCACCTTCGGAATGCTAGTTTTCAATGTGCCGTTTTGTAAAATCATTGGATTAGTGGTTGACCCACAAAAAGCTATATTATGCAATGCAAACAATTCCGTTATTAGAAGAGCTAAGAATAATGAAATATAGACTATAGGCTACCCAATATTCATAGGTTTAAAGTTTATTACATAATCATTGTTTATCTTGCATTTTCCCTACAACAGATCGAGTTGAAGCATCTCATCATTGCTGCAATTGATGCGGCGCTCTTCGGTCTTTGGGGCGAGCGGGGGAAGGGATCGACAGCGACGCTGCCACTAGTGTTTACGGACACAATACATATAACGACACGGCGATTATGCCTCGCCAAAGAAATCTGGATATCCGGCGACAGATTACCGAATTAAAAAATCTGATGTGGCCAGGCACATGACTTTATCATATGTGCTAGAATGAAATAGCAATCTTCTTTATTTCATTCTGGCACACGTCAATGCGTAGGAACGTTTGCGCATTATGTCAGCGGCTTACTGCCACTTGTCGTGAAATAAACCTTAGGAAAAGTTAGGCTGATAGCACTTCTACGAAACGTCATGTTTAAAAAGCTAATTCAAATTCTGACAGATTTATATTCGTTCATGCCAATGTAGATGTCACATCCGTACCAACATACTAAAACGTAACTATACTCATCGCTATACTTTATTTACAATTTTCTCAATTATCGTTTTTACAATTAGATAACAACGGGTTGATATTTCTTATCAACAAACAATCAAATTGGCAATCTTATTTTATTTGAATTTTGTATTTTCTACTTTGCCGCAGTAGAGCGGCAACGTTCCATAGCGGTTCTCCAACCTCTGATGAAATCAGCTGTTTTCGAGTGTGACAGCCATAGACATTTCTGTGGTGACAGCACAAAAAAATATTTGTCAAATCCAGGCTACTTTGAAGTTTCATATCAATGCAGATGCGACCGATCTCGATCAAATAGAATTTGCTCTTAAAGCTAAACTATTAATTTTACCAAAAAATATCATAGGCATAAATTATTCAAAATTTCCTCTACTTTAATTTATTATTTAACTATTTTGTCGAAATTACAGAAATGGCGGCTCATTTGCAAAATCTTTCAAAAAGGCTTAGAATAAACTACCAGTTCCTTTGGACCCCTTTCAACTAAAAGCTTTTCAGCTCTAAGTTTGGTAACAAAACTTCTAAATATGAACTTTCGTTCCGATACCTTTAGCAGTTTCTCCGGAATCGTCGCCACAAAAATCATTTACACACAGACATACATACGCACAGACACACACACACACACACACACAGACATTTTTTTGTACCTTGGTCAAAAATGTTCAGGGGACCCAAAAAGACCTATTTCCGCTAAAATCTCAATTTTTTTTTTCGGCATGATTACAATACTTTTCCGTCGATCGTTTATTTATGAGTCAGTTTAGTGAATAGGAAATCGTTTATTAAAGTACTCCATTAATGCACGATTTCTATTAATGTATGATTTGTTATAGCCAATCACAAGACGCAATGGCGTCGTTTGATTGGCCAATCGAACATATGTGAAATGAAACCTTCCAATGAAAAGATACCGCTCTCTAGAACTGTCAAATTAAATAAATTGTCATATAACCTAAAAACACATCGGCGAAGAAAAATCTATGTAGACGACTCTAGAAGAATACGATCGACGGAAAAATTTTGTAACCAACTCGAATATTAAACAGCGATTAATGATCTCGACAATTAACGCGCTCGCTTCGCTCGCGCGTTAAACAGTCTCGATCATTAATCGCTCATTTTAATATACTTGTTGGTTAAATAACTATTATCTTACTGCGTATGATAAAGTAAAAATAATGGCAAAATGAGTCAATAAGATAACAGAACCACGAACAGGCATTTGAAAGCCCCATAGGAATTATTGGCAATTTAAATCGGGTTTCGGGATTAGCATTTAAAATTAATGAGTGATCTGCAAAATATTCTGTGTCTACAAATTTACGATGCTAAATTTGTAAACGTTTTTGATATTTTTAAGTTTTATACGCTTAGAGCTGACCTTTGTAATATATGTAATATATCAAGAGTTGTATTTATTTTATATTGTTTGCGCATGTAATTAAATATTATTAATAAATAAACTGTTGAAACTGTTATAATAGTTTGAATATTTATATAACAAAATCGGGCATACTTTTTAGTCCTCCATATTATTAGATCTATCCGCTTCCATCATAATCTTGTTTACAACGTTATTATATAAAAACTGAACAAAATATAAATGCCAATTGATAGAAGAGATTTGTCTTGTACCGGGTCACATATAATCAAAATTATGCAAAAATTAAGAATTTAATTGTTAGTTAAAATTACTACCTTGACCAGTTATCGTTCATTTTGTGTATTGATAATAAGCTGCCCCGGTTCTCTCAGCTGTGTCGGTTCTCTCAGATATGAAGCACCGCTAAGGCCTCCCTTCCCCGCAGCACACCAAAGACCGTAGAGCGTCGGAATTCACGCGGAGTTTTAGCACGATTTTTTGTATGAAAAAATGCAAGATAAACAATGATTATGTAATAAACTTTACACCTATGAATTAGTGGGTAGCCTATAGTCTATATTTCATTATTCTAGCTCTTCTAAAAATGGAATTGCTGGCATTGCATAATATAGTTTTTGTGGGTCAACCAGGAATCCAATGATTTTACAAAAATGCACATTGAAAGCTAGCATTCCGCAGATGATTTTAGTATGAAATTCGTTGATATCTGTGGATTATTTCCGGAGTAATTAATTGCTAAAGTTAAAGGAATGAAATTTAAGGCGCAAAAACAGCGCCAATTCTTAATTTGGAAAAATCGGGTAAACGCCGACACATACAGCTTTCAAAATTTTTATGAGTTGTAGCATATTAACCAAGAACAGCATCAGATATTTTCAAATTTTTTCGCCCCTAGTTCTGCGAGAAAATCGACGACAAAAGAAGGGACATAATATATGGCCACGATGGTACATAATACAATTCTGAGTGCTCGATTTTGTTGTAATGGTATTTTTGTAGTGTGTTTAATTTAAATATGGTTCTATTATCGTATGATATAAAGTCTTCCTAAATTAATTAATTAATCTGAATTGAAATATAGCAAATATGCAAAATATGTTGTTTTTTGTGAAAAGAAAGCAATAGAAACATTAAAATGTCTTAAAATATAGTTCTATTTTGTATTTTAGCCAACTAAAAACAGAAATATGTCGGAATTTAGGAATTTACCCCCAAGCTGTTTATTAATTAGAGTAGATTTGAAAATTTTACAAAGTATATCCTTTGTGTAAAACTCGTTAGTTTGTCATGTTTAAAAAATCATTTTTAATATTTACAGCCCATTCAACCACTTAGTGGAGAGTCTTAAAAACTTTTAGCACACCTGCGCCCTATCTAACAAAGGGGCACAGATAAAGTATAATTTTCCATTAAATATCTCACTTCAGAGTTGGGCTATTTATATATTACATAGTCTTTTAATTACAACTTTGTGGCTTGATTGCTTACGTAATTTGAGTCTACATTCGCTCTATATGTGCGATCTTATATTCATAGCCCTCTTAGAATCTCTTCAGGCAGAATATATTACTCAATGTGCGCTTCCTGCACTACCAACGTTACACAAATTGAAGCCAAATTTACATGAACTATACATTAGGGCCAAAATAAGGCCTATATATACGGTTATGAGGTTCAATATTTCATAGATGGTCCCGAAAATGTTCATTCTGCCTTAATACAATCAAATAGGAAGCAGGGTAGCATTATAATCTCACATAACTCTAATTATATTAAACGTGTCGACATTATGTCTACAAAAAAAATGCATTTTTTTCGATTTAAATTTTGTACTAGAAAAATCGAACTTTGCAGCTGTAGACGATATTTAACTAAAGAAAATTACAAAATAATGTTACAACTCTTAGTTACACTTAAAAATCTGATGTGGCCAGGCACATGACTTTATCATACAATATATAAAATTAATAGTTTAGCTGCATGAGAATCTATCTGATAGAGATCAGTCGTGTTTGCATTAAAATAAAACTAGTTAGCCAGGATTTGTCAGATAAATAATTAAATAAATAAATAATTCCTTTATTAACATAAAACGATATTAAATGCAACAAAATAATTTTTATATTTAGGGCAGAGATCAGCAGACTCGTTTCCAAATTGCCCTGCTCTTCCACTCAACCCCTTACGCAAACTAGAACTAAGACATAATTGTACCAATAATATAACAATAATCCGAGAACTTATCAACCCAAAAACAAACAAAAAATACTTTAGGGTCTAATTACACATAATTGCAGCAAATCCAACTCAACAAAACATCGCACATGCTCATAAAAAATTAAATTAAAACACCCTCCGATGTGCGCTCAATGCCTAAAGTCCCCCCTGTTGAGCAAACAGACAACACTTCACCATTCCCCCAAAACTGTTTAACGATAATTTTTTCATATCGTCCCTGAGACCATTGTATATGTGACTGACCTGGTAAGAGAATGACCGTTTATACAGCTCAGCGCAATGGGCAGGTGGAGCAAACAAACCCCTGAATCTTAAATTAAGGTTATGTACATCCGTTCTACAGCGTATCTTCCCCATGAGGTATTGTGGGATCTTCTTGGATAGCAACTTATGATATAATATTGCTGCATGCAACACCATAGTGTTATCCATGTTCAACCACCCCGAGTCGCCCAGCCCATTCGATACATGATCATACTTTCTCAAACCAAAAACAAACAGAACACATGCATTTTAGACACGCTAAACACGCTGCCTATCCGACGCCGTCAGGCAAGGACCGTACACGGTATCACACTATGAGATCTTTTTACTATTGACAGTAGATATAGTGAGATATTGTCAAAACATCAGCATTTGACACTACCGGTACTGTCATTAGACTGAAAGTATTTGGAAAATCCTGGCTCACCATATAGTATTATATCAATGCAGATGCGACCGATCTCGATCAAATAGAATTTGCTCTTGCAGCTAAATTATTTTACCTGCAATTATGTACCGGTGATCTGCAAATATTAGTGTATCGTCTGCAAATAGGTGCACAGCATAATATTTACCTACCGAAGCAATATCGTATATATTTATCGTATAGATTTATACAAATTAAACAAAACAGGTCACAAAACAGAGCCTTGAGGTACCCTCAATAAATACGCGTACAAAACAAATATTTTCCCGTTGTAACCCGATCTGAATAAGCACATAGAATATCCAGAAACACAGGACGTTAGTTAGTTAGGAACAAATTAATGTAAACAATGTAACACCACAAGAGCAAAGAGCACATTTAAAACCCCTCATTGTTCTCGTTCGGTAAAGTTACCGTCAACGCGTTCAAATATTTTCCTTTCAACGTTCAATCTACCCTCGCATTTCACATTCCATTTGCATTTTAATAATTTAATCGTGTTCCTCACATTCAACCCTCTAAAGGACTATAAACTCACCTCGCTTACAATTATGTCCAGAATAGCTAAAATCAGACCAGCCGCGGCGGAGATATGTAGTCTAATTAGTTAATTAAAATTACGCCTAATAAAGCGTATAGATTAGTATACCGAAATTGGAGAATACATCCACTGGTTTACACATTCGTTATTGTAGTTTAGGGGTTGTAAGCCCCGGAGACAATCTGTGAGAGTTGAAGGATTACTACCGCGGTTGATTACCTACAATTTGACGTATGAAAGAATATTACGTAATAGTTCTTTTTTATAAAAGTTATTACAGTATTCAAACGTCCCCATATACAGGGTGCTTGATTTAAAAATTCTTGAATTGTAAAATGTAAGGGACGACTATAACTATAACTATAACTGGTAGGTACTCTCATGTTGTACTATTTCTGGAAACTTGGTTTCTACGTATCAATGATAATGCTTCCCTATACCTAAATATAACAATTTTTGAGTTTAGTGATTTCACTAATTTTTTGGTGATTTTCGCGGTTACGTTAAAAATTTAATATCTCGGTTATAATTGAAACTAGATGTTTCAATATTGATGATACAAAACTAAATACACATAACTAGGGTTACCTTAATTATGAAATTTCAAAAGCAGGACAAGAAGTACCTACTTTTGAAAATAAGTCAACAACCCACCCGCGCCCTGCGGTGGCTTTTTATAGTCTTTAATTTTTTGTGTCCTTTTTTTCTGCTTCTCAAGTGTATTCTTATGTATTTCGTCTTTTATATAATCCGAACATCAGATATACCAAAATTATCAACAATTTGGACGTTCCCACGAAAGTAAATTTAAATACCAAATAATGCATATATTTCAACACAAAACAGCGAAAATTACTGTGCACAGATAAGGTGACAGATAAGGTCACAAGCGATGTGAGATATCGTTTCAATTTTGTTTTCATAGATTCCAAACCAAGAAGTCTACGTAACGCATATCTAAGTCGTGTTGGAGACGTTCCCGGTTCGTCATATACAAACAAAAAACGTTTTGAAATGTCCATATAACATTTTGTGACAAAAGAAAAACAGGAATAAGCGTAATTATTCATTGAAATTCTCGTATTTTTCGCTTAATGTACACTGTACAGGCTGTTACTATTGGTGTTAAATAAGACAGAAATAGTGCGTCAGGGAAACCGTTGGAAATACTCATCTTTTAATAATTTTTTAATATGTTTTTAAAACATTGCAAATTTAAAACACACCTTTACACCTAAAAAATTGACGTGTGTGTTTCTTTATAAATATACCATGTATTTACAAAATGTTCCGAAATCGACTACCAAAGGATTTAACCCCCATTACTGATCTTTAATTTGACGCATGACAGAAAATAAGACAACATTTAGAAAAGTTATAACATTTTGCTAAAGCAGAACAAAGTAATGTTCAGGTGAAGCCACACAACATAAGTACAATATCGTTATTTTGGATGTCTTCACCTCAGAGCAAAACATTTTGCATTTATGAATAGGACTACCGCATCTAGTTACCTATAATTTAGTATAAGGTGGAACGTTATATAATAATATTTGAAAAAGTTATAAACATGTTGTTATCACAGCCAACCAAAATATCAACTTCCTCCACTTGGTGTCATACATAATATCGTAATGTGGAAGCTTTTCAGCTTTTAATGTAATCATTTAAAGTATAATCCCAATCAATTACCTACAATTTGGCCTAAGAGAAAAGGCTTTAAACAGTTTTTGTAAAAGTTATAAATATTTTTCTTTTGTAAAGCTTTGTAATTTGTACCGCAATAATGAAATAAGTAGTAGACAATATTACTGTGATTTAGGGGTTGTATGCCACAAAGAAAATTTCTCAGCGTAAATGAGTAAATACAATGATTAATTACCTACGAATTTGTCATATGAAGCAAAGATATGTAACAATTTTTTTCCATTTCCTATACCTTTAATTTTTGTAAAAGTTATAACAATTTTTCTATAGCGTTTTTCGTAGTATATCTAAAAGCTTGCATAGAAAGTATGTATATGCAAATTATTGTGATTCAAAGGTTGTTTGCTACAGAACGGGAAATAGTGACTAACTAATTGAGATAGTAGTCTACATTTTGACGTATGGAACATCGTCGTTCAGTAATTTTGAAATCGTTATCAACAATTTTCAGCAGTCAACTTTGTGTTTCTTTGGCTGTCGATACTTAATATTGTTACAATAGTAATCGGCTAGTCGCTCTGTTGCCTTGAGGCTTTGTTAGATTTCCAAAATTCTACCATTTGCAAGATGTGTTCTACCGATCAAAAATAATACCTGATTCCCTAGTTTGACAATAATCAGTCAATCTTTTGATCTGAGTGATTTGTTACTGATATAAACTCCAGTAAAGAATTTTAGCCGGGACATAATACCAAACCGGCCGGGACGCCGGGACCGATGTCCCAAACCGGGACTGTCCCGGTCAAACCGGGATGTATGGTAAGTCGTATAAAGCGATGTTTAGTTCATCATGATATCTTATAGATGGCATTCAAAATTTACAACACAATAATTGATTTTCAGATGTTAAAACCTATTATCTTATTCTTAAGCGTTCTAAACTGCTTACTGTCCAAGCAAAATGCTTAGAATCCGCATTCTAGTTATCACCATTTAGCAACGTTAATACTTTAATATTAACTGTAATCTGATTAATTTTAACATTGGTAAGAACGTGTGTTTTTTGTAAGTTAATCCATGTGTGTGTGTTATACCTCTTCCATTATCTGATAAATGCTAATCACGTTACCTTCCAAGCAATTAACAAACCGCTGCTACAATATGCCAAGCTTTGCTTTGAAGCACGCCATTGGAGGGTGATAACGTCAATACAGGTTTGGTGATGCGACATGTTAGGGGTTGTGGCATAGTTGAGGGTTAACCTCCCCAAATGTACGTGCTCCATTCGTGGCTATGTGCAGCGGAACAAAACCCCCCCGTGCCGAATACAAATGCCCTTTCCCTTTACCAAGAAGGCCCTATCGCGCTAAATAGTATATGAGATCGCTAGAACACGCAAAGCTGGACGGCTTTCGGAGAATACAAATTTATGTTTCGGTTCATTTTGACTTTTTTATGGGACCTGTACGACGCGTCGTATAGGCGAATATGTACTATCGTGGGCATGTATTATGTCCCTTCTTTTGACGTCCAATTTCTCGCAAAACGAGGGACTAAAAAAAATTGGAAAAAATTGGATAAGTGGTTGACCCACAAAAAACTATATTATCCAATGCCAGCAGTTCCGTTATTAGAAGAGCTAGAATACTGAAATATAGACTATAGGCTACCCAATAATTCATAGGTTTAAAGTTTATTACATAATCATTGTTTATCTTGCATTTTTCATAGAAAAGATCGTGCTGAAATTCCGCGTGAATTCCGACGCTCTACGGTCTTTGGTGTGCTGCGGGGAAGGGAGGCGTTAGCGGTGCTGGCATGTCGGAGAGAACCGACACAGCTGAGAGAACCGGGGCAGCTTATTATCAATACACAAAAAGAACGATAACTTGTCAAGGTAGTAATTTGAACTAACAATTAAATTCTCAATTTTTGCATAATTTTGATTATTAATATGTTACCCGTTACGAGAGAAATCTCATCTATCGATTGGCGTTTTTGTTTTTTTCAGTTTTTATATAATAAGGTTGTAAACAAGGTTTTGTTGGAAGGCGGTAGATCTAATAATATGGAGTTACCAGATTTTCCGATCAGTGGTGAATACTAAATTAAGTTTGGTTGATAAACTCAAAAAATATTTAAAAAGTATGCCCGATTTTGTTATATAAATATTAAAACTATTATAACCCCAGCCAGCACAATGGGACGTTTAACATCGCAAGGACGTTGCATTATGAACGTTAAATATGTGATGTCTATGTAATGTCGTATACAGGTTCAATGTAGACCAAATAGTTCATTTTGGTCCCATTCATGTTATAAAAGTAACGTCGCAGTGTAAATGTCATTGTAATGTTACATGGACATCTGATGCAACTATTTAACGTTACATTTTAACCTTTAGGTAATGTTTCATGTACGTTACAAATTCAACATAAATGAAATGTTCATTTCGGTCCCATTAATGTTATAAAAGTAACGTCGCAGTGTAAACATCTATGTAATGTTTCATGGACATCTGATGCAACTGCTTAACGTTACATTTTATCCTTTAGGTAATGTTTAATGTACGTTACAAATTCAACATAAATGAAATGTTCATTTCGGTCCCATTAATGTTATAAAAGTAACGTCGCAGTGTGAACATCTATGTAATGTTACATTGACATCTGATGCAACTATTTAACATATTATTTTATCCTTTCGGTAATGTTTCATGTACGTTACAAATTCAACATAAATGAAATGTTCATTTCGGTCCCATTAATGTTATAAAAGTAACGTCGCAGTGTAAACATCTATGTAATGTTTCATGGACATCTGATGCAACTGCTTAACGTTACATTTTATCCTTTAGGTAATGTTTAATGTACGTTACAAATTCAACATAAATGAAATGTTCATTTCGGTCCCATTAATGTTATAAAAGTAACGTCGCAGTGTGAACATCTATGTAATGTTACATTGACATCTGATGCAACTATTTAACATATTATTTTATCCTTTCGGTAATGTTTCATGTACGTTACAAATTCAACATAAATGAAATGTTCATTTCGGTCCCATTAATGTTATAAAAGTAACGTCGCAGTGTGAACATCTATGTAATGTTACATGGACATCTGATGCAACTATTTAACGTTACATTTTAACCTTTAGGTAATGTTTCATGTACGTTACAAATTCAACATAAATGAAATGTTCATTTCGGTCCCATTAATGTTATAAAAGTAACGTCGCAGTGTAAACATCTATGTAATGTTTCATGGACATCTGATGCAACTGCTTAACGTTACATTTTATCCTTTAGGTAATGTTTAATGTACGTTACAAATTCAACATAAATGAAATGTTCATTTCGGTCCCATTAATGTTATAAAAGTAACGTCGCAGTGTGAACATCTATGTAATGTTACATTGACATCTGATGCAACTATTTAACATATTATTTTATCCTTTCGGTAATGTTTCATGTACGTTACAAATTCAACATAAATGAAATGTTCATTTCGGTCCCATTAATGTTATAAAAGTAACGTCGCAGTGTAAACATCTATGTAATGTTTCATGGACATCTGATGCAACTGCTTAACGTTACATTTTATCCTTTAGGTAATGTTTAATGTACGTTACAAATTCAACATAAATGAAATGTTCATTTCGGTCCCATTAATGTTATAAAAGTAACGTCGCAGTGTGAACATCTATGTAATGTTACATTGACATCTGATGCAACTATTTAACATATTATTTTATCCTTTCGGTAATGTTTCATGTACGTTACAAATTCAACATAAATGAAATGTTCATTTCGGTCCCATTAATGTTATAAAAGTAACGTCGCAGTGTGAACATCTATGTAATGTTACATTGACATCTGATGCAACTATTTAACATATTATTTTATCCTTTCGGTAATGTTTCATGTACGTTACAAATTCAACATAAATGAAATGTTCATTTCGGTCCCATTAATGTTATAAAAGTAACGTCGCAGTGTAAACATCTATGTAATGTTTCATGGACATTTGACGCAACTATTTAACGTTACATTTTATCCCTTAGGTAATTTTTCATGTACGTTACAAATTGAACAGATATGAAATGTTAGTTTCGGTCCCTAATGTTATAAAAGTAACGTTACAGTGTCAATATCTATGTAATGTTGCATAGATATTTGATGCAACTATTTAACGTTGCATTTAATCATTTAGGTAATGTTTCATGTACGTTACAAATTCAACATAATGAAATATTCGTTGCGGTCCCATTAAAAGTAACGTTGCAGTGTCATCATCCATGTACTGGTTGCATGGATGATTGATGTTATCGTTACTTATATCTCTTTGCTAATATACTTGAATAAAATACATGAATATAATAGGTATTATGAACAGTTAATCGCATAGATGTGCACAATGAACATGAGTGCGATGTTCAACTTGCGACGTCTATGGGATTTGCCAATAACGTCAAAATCTATCTCGCATGCTGTTAACTGCCCGATTATATTCCCGGATGCCCTCTGCTAACATTTTACGAAATTAACCTAACCGAATACTTTTCGTGGCTTTATAAAATTATCATGGACTTCTATTACGTTGAAAATTAAACGTCTATGAGAAGTTCGGAACGAGGTGCTTTGCACTCGTTGGTGCCTATTCGTCGCGACTGGGCGGTACCAAACCAAGTTTAAGGGTGGTGGTGGTAATCGAGTGTGGTTACGAGTTGCGACTTGAAATTCAAATCAGCAGAAGACTTCGTCGATTTCTTTAGTGTAGATGTAGAGCACAGTCGCCCATCAGTTACATCAACTACAACAATTATGTCCTGTGATAGTCATAGTGCTAGTGCTGCGAGTACGTCTAATCAGGTAAGTGATAATCATATTCAGTGGCTTAAATCATGATGCATAAGCTAATGTAAACTAAGTGATTCACTGTGCCGTTTAAGACTACCTATACATTCTTTGTTAAACCATACATGTTATACCGTATGTCCCGTTTGAAGACGCAACATAATTTTAGTCTACTTAAATTGTAGCAAAGACTATTTCGAAAGATTTGGGGGTGGCACAGCCCGGGAAGGAATGAAAATATGCCACAGCACGATATTCAGCAATGCGTTGGCAAGACAATGCTCTTGGCACGGTGCCAAGCACAACTTCCCCCTAAAAAATCTAACCATTTTGAAGGTTCTTAAAAGTACGTAACGCATTTTATCCTAATACTATTATACTTAGCATATGACTGAAATTACATACATTTTTACTTTTGGCAATAATTGTGGTATTTGCTTTTGTAGATGTGATGTTGGACCAACATGTTAATTTCACTGAAGCTGAGTTTGGAGGTTTCATTCAAGTATGGTTTCGGCACGCACACCAAAGATATTTAAGAGAAGGTGGAGCCAGTCAGGTAATTACCGCAATTTTGTAATTCAAAATGAAAGTGGTTAGGATTGTATTTTCAGTTTGACGTTTATGTACTCATGTACATAAACTCATACATATGTATACCGATGGCCTAGCTGCAATACCACGGTCACCTACGCTTTATTAAGGTGATACGTGGCAGGTAAACCATCGATATGTACCATAAACTTGGGTGGCTTTGGCTATTGTTAGGAATTTATTTGTATTGTTCAGATTTTGTTGATACTTCAGTGTATTTTTTGGTTGTTATTAATATTTTAGATACTTATATTGTATACCTACAAATGTCCGTAATGTTAGTTAGATAATAATTTTTAACTATGGTCATGCGCCACCAAAGTTTACTGGTACTTCATTCACTCTCTAATATTTTTGCACTTTTCCTATTAGGAAAGGGTGCTTGCAGATGACTCCGGCAACGACGTCATGGCCTAGGACTTACAATTCTTAACACCTATTGATTTAAATCCTGTATACTCAGAATTATTGTTTTGTTTGTTAATATATATATATATACTGTATCGAGTCGAATGAATACATTTTCTTTTTGAATTTTGGGTGTTGTTTTGCATCTATGCTACAAACAAATTTACCTTACTCTTCTTATCATATGAAATTGCTTAAAGCTAATTAACACTATAATTTTTAAAAAGTGATATGATTCTGTTATTAACAAAGTTGTAATATTACCAGAAATACGATATAGATGTAGGTACTGATGGTCCGTATTAAATTGTATATATACTTTAGGCCACATATTTACCAGCCGATGAATATGAAGAAACGGTAAGTACCTATATGGCACGATATGATTTGTATAGTGTGCGCACTATTCTATTAGCACACCTGCTTATTGATGTGCGTTAGAAGATAAATGCCATATCCACTCCAAAAGTCATTGATATTCGTGTTAAAAAGCACTCTTAGGCGATCATTGATAAATAAGAAATTCGCCGTTGTCGATATAACTTATAAGAATATATATTCTAACGTTCATCTCTATGCTGTTTGAGAACCTGAAATAACAGTCAAAGTGTATTGTGTATTGTATAAACGTTTACTAGGTACATCTATGCAATAATGGCCATGTCCATCACACACGCCGGTATGACACCTGTAAGGTACCGATGGATTAGCGGTGACGATAATCGGAATTATGATCATGGATGCGTTCATGCGAACTTCTTCGTGTCATGACCACTATACGATGATCAGGAGCGTATCCAGGTTGACAATAGTGATTATCACCACCGCTGATCCACCAGCAACTAATGGGGACACACCGGTATGTCTGCTGTACATCGCCATTATTAGAGAACTTCGCATAACCGTCATAATGTAATATTACATGAATGTTTACTGCATACATATATATGCAATATTATTAGAGAATTTCGCATAACCGTAAAAATGTAATATTACATAAATGTTTATTGCGTGCATCTATGCAAGATTATGAGAGAACATCATTATGATGCCGGTTACTAACCTCACATAACTATCAAAATCTAATATCACATAAAGGTTTACTGTGTACATCTGTGCGACATTATTGGAATACATCCCGTAGTCGTCCAAAGTTGAACATCTCACACATGTTCATTGTTAACATCTATGCGATTACCTGCTTTTAGTTGAATGTGAGCGACATAGGCGGTTTATGAGACATCCCGGCGACATTTTTGGGATCTATTTCAAGATGTTCAATTTGTGACTTCAACATCTCAGGAACATCGCTGCGATGTTTTTGTGCTGGCTGGGACAGTTTCAACAGTTTATTTATTAATAATATTCAGCTGTGAGCGTATAAAACTTAAAAATATCGAAAAGCTTTTGTAAATTTAGCATCGTAAATTTGTAGACACGTAGAATATTTTGCAGATCACTCATTAATTTTACATGGTAATCCCGACACCCGATTTAAATTGCCAAGAATATATACAACATAAGCTTTCTAATTTTTATGACTTGTGGCATATTAATCAAGGTCAGCATAAGAATTTTTCAGTTTTTTGCCCCTAGATTTGCGAGGAAATGGACGTCAAAAGAGGGGACATAATATATGGCCACGATAGTACATACATGCATTTATTAGCACACACACATCATACAAAACATTGGTATAGCTGAGGAAATTGATACTTAACAATAGAAATAAACTATACACAATAAGTAAAAGCTATGTAAAAACACAGGGTGTTTCACGGAACTGGTTTTGTTACGTTATTTATAATCAGGATAGAACTTTCAGAATCTATCCCTTATAGCCTAACAATAAGACAGTCGTGAGTCTGGCAACCTACCGGGGTGGATTTTGCGTCAATCAGCACAGCTGCTGAAGAATTAAGGCTACCAGTGAATTGAAAGAATCATAATAATCGGATAAATGATTTGGGAGAAAATTAACATTTAATTTTTGATTAATTCTTCATTATCCCCTAAATCTTTTGGCTATAGTAGTGCAATTGCTTCTATGATTTTATCGTGGTTCAATGTCTGGTATATTGAGCAATGATATAATAATTGTAATGAATACAGCTTACAATTTGAAACGTAATACATAATAATTATTTGACAAGCACAAAGCTAAGGATACAAATCGCGAGCAAGAAGATTATACGCGAGCCGTAGGCGAGCGTGTAAACATGCGAGCGATATATATCCGTTGTGTGCGAGTCGAATACTACGTTTTCGAAGATAAAAACATCATTATTTATAAACAATGTAAGTATAAATTATAATATGGGACCACATATGCTACCCTGCGGAATACCAGAATTCATAAATTATGACGACAGATTAACCCACTCCCAGCAAGTAATAATCCAAAAGAACAATATTTTAGATATAGAAAACACTGGTATTTTTACAAATGCGTGAGCAAGGTAGCTCTACAAGCGCCGTCAAAGCAGGGCAAATAGTTCGAAAATTGCCGAAAAAACAACTAAAATACGCACATACATATATAACAAATAAAGAAAGGCAGAATTTCTTTTTAATATAAATGATATAAAAGAACTTACCAAGATCCCATACATTTTCCTTGTTGAATCTTCTCAAATTATGACATTTTGGCCCATGTCGACATAACCTTCAAACATTATTTGGAAACTTTTTCACTACACAAAACCATTTTTAATCGTAACCACTTACACTTTATCTTACACTTAATCGAATAATATTTCGTACAAAGTCATTTATCTAACAAAACGCGCAAATTTCAAGAAAAACTTGAAATAAAACGGAGCATTTCTACTCAAAATTCAAAACCAACGGCCTCCGACCACACCGCGACGTACGACTGCAGCGCCGTCCTCGCTTACCTTACGGCAGAATATAGAAACTACCAACTTGAAACTACTAATTGCTACTAATTTCAGACCATATCAGAGCCACGTTTAGACCCCTTATAAAGAATTCAAGTGAATACATTTGAATACTTAGAATTATTTTAAAATTATAAAATAAAAAAATAAAATAAAGCTTGGAGACCGCTGGTTTAGGTTACCGGAAGTTCGTGTCTCCACACACAGATGGCGCGACATGTTTAGATTTGGCAAAAGTGGGTGTAAATCAATATGGCAATAGTTGATATGGCCGGTGTTCCTGATTATCGCTTTAATATCGAATAAAATGTAATTTTAAACATTAGTTAATAGAAATAGGCACGACCAAACGAATCCTTCGGTATCCGTGAACTACACAAGTAAGCAAAACTGTCATTTTAGCGGTCAGCGCCCTATATCTCCGACGTTACAGCAATGGTGACGTGTGTATTGTCCTTATCCCAAGTTTTGTTGATTATTATTGGTGTATTTGCATGAAATACTTGTTATTTAATTGCGAATTTAAGTTGTTTAGTTAATTCTGATTTATTTGTGTTAATACTAGCGGTTTAAACGTTGTATTAAGTTAGGAATGATAGAGTGTTTTAATTTTTCAGATAACTATCCAATATGATTGGTGGGTTATTTGTTTACAACCATAAGGGCGAGGTGCTCATCTCGAGAGTCTATAGAGACGACATAGGACGCAATGCAGTTGACGCGTTCCGAGTTAACGTTATACACGCTAGACAGCAAGTAAGGTCTCCCGTTACAAACATTGCACGAACGTCATTCTTCCATATAAAGGTTGTATTTCTTATTTCCCTACATTTTCAACTTACAAATCGTTATTTAGAGAGCTAATATTTGGATTGCCGCTGTAACCAAACAAAACGTAAATGCTGCGATGGTATTCGAGTTTCTATTAAAAATCATTGAGGTTATGCAATCGTATTTCGGCAAGATATCCGAGGAGAACATCAAGAATAACTTTGTGTTGATCTACGAATTATTAGATGGTATATTGGGTGGTTTATAATCGGAGTTTATGTTTATTTGTGGTTTTGTTTTAGAAATTCTTGATTTTGGTTATCCGCAAAATTCCGATACCGGAGTTTTAAAAACGTTTATTACGCAGCAGGGGATCAAGTCGGCGACAAAAGAGGAACAAGCGCAGATTACGTCGCAAGTTACCGGACAGATTGGTTGGAGACGTGAGGGAATTAAGTATCGTAGGAACGAGTTGTTCCTAGATGTACTCGAATATGTTAATCTACTTATGTCACCACAAGGTTTGTTATTTTGTTACTATAAACGGTGTTTGATAGTTATCGAGGGAAGTTGACGAAAAATTTGAATCCGTTGAACAAGATTTATTTTTCTTTTCAGGGTAGTTTCCTAGATATTTATTGGTAATTTTGTACAAATAGATTTTGGTCTCAATTCAATATTAAACTTATGCTTTTATTAGAATTTTTATAAATTTGTCACATGTGTTCTGAAATGCTTAAAAAATTGATATAATGGACATATTTTGGACCAAGATTTGTTTTTAACGCAAAAAATTAAGTATGCCAAAAATAAAACATCAATAATTTGGGATAAAAAGAAATTATTAGTATTATCTTATATTGGAAAACGAAATGAAGGCATGAAATGTCATACTGAATAAAAAGTTTCATACAAACTTATTTGTTTTCTGCATTCCTTGAACGTTACAGCTGCTAATAAACTTTTTACCCAGAATGACATTTAGTTATAGGGAAAAAGCTCTAAAAAGTTTTACATGAATTTTTCTATTTCCTCATATGCTTATTCAATTTATTTCTATTATTTTCAATTTTGTTCTTAAATTTATTTACTTTTATTCCTGTTGGTATTTGTGTTCTTTCTGCATTTTCGCATTGTTTGTAACTTTTAAGGATTTGAAAAAAGAACTATTAGGTCTATGTGAAAAGATTTACTCAGGATGGCACTTTTTAAAAACAACATTTATGGGAAAAACTATGATTGACAGTATGATTGGCAAATTAAATAATAATATTCAAAATTAAATTTATAGTACATTATTTACATTACGTAAATTCTAAAAGAATCCAGCAACTTTTAAAATTTTTAGGTAAAAACTCCATGCTGCATACTCCAAACTCACATGCAAGCAGATAATTACATTCTAATATATGCATATTCATGTTTAAGACAATACATAAATTTCAGGCAAAATAAAATTTTTAAAAAAGTTGATAATAAAATAAAGATAATTAAATTTAAATTTGTTTCTATTAGTTCTAATTAGTTCTTTTCAGACACTGTACAAAAAAAATTAAACACATTTTTCTCAAAACGTTTTTTCAGTGATTCAAAACAAATTTTATTTTTTATTAAATTTCTTTTAGCAAGAATGAAGCATTTTTGATCATGTATTAGAATCAGTTTGCATTTTCAATATTCTTCAACAATTCTAGTTACATATAGCAATATGAATTTAACTTGAGATAATTTACGAATGTGCACGTTTCATTTCAGGTCAAGTATTGTCTGCTCACGTTGCCGGCAAAGTAGTGATGAAATCCTACCTCTCCGGAATGCCGGAATGCAAGTTCGGTATAAATGACAAAATCGTCATGGAAGCGAAAGGAAAAAGCGGCATATCAGGTGCAGCAGAGACGGAAGCCGCAAGATCAGGAAAGCCGGTGGTTGTCATTGATGATTGCCAGTTCCACCAATGCGTCAAACTTAGCAAATTTGAAACCGAACACTCGATCAGTTTTATCCCTCCCGACGGTGAATTCGAACTGATGAGGTAAAGAATACAATATTGACAATTCTGTTCTTCGGAATAATTCTTTGTTCTATTAAATTTTTAATTTTTGTTTTTTTTTTGGCAGATATCGCACAACCAAAGATATTTCATTGCCGTTTAGAGTGATTCCTTTGGTTAGGGAAGTGGGACGCACAAAAATGGAGGTAAAGGTTGTCTTGAAGAGCAATTTTAAACCGTCTTTGCTCGGACAGAAGATTGAGGTTAAGATTCCAACACCTCTGAATACGTCTGGTGTACAATTGATTTGCTTGAAAGGGAAAGCAAAGTATAAGGCTTCAGAAAATGCCATTGTTTGGAAGTAAGTATATTAAAGGAAAAAAATTTAACGTTTGATGTTATGTTTTTTGTGTCCAACTTTGGGACAGATTTTCAAATTGCTTAAAATTGTAAACAATATTCAGTTTACTGTTAAAAAAGAAAAAGATTTTAGCGCATCTTTTGAATATATTAATTAAACTTATTAGGACTGAGGATAACATTTTATTTCTAGATTGGTTTAGAAAAAGAAAAACAATTTCTGGCAGATATATCAATTTTTTCTCATATTATCTATTGAATGAACAACCTAATACAGCTTTAGCATTAAGAAATAGAATAGAAAAAAAATAGCAATTCGAAATTTAAAGTAGAGGACTTAAAAAATATCTATATTTGAGTATTGGTATTCCGCAAAGTTTGTTTTTCAGTTGTTTTTTGGTTCTCGTTCAAGGCATATTAATGTTGTATATATTTTTTTAAATTAATTGTAAATTAGTAGCCATTGATTTTACATTCAGTTTTTATATACTGTTCTGTTTGACTATGATTTACTGCAAGTTGGACAGATCAGGAATTATTATTATAAAACTAGAGTTTCAATACATAAATCAGATATTCAAAATAAATTACTGCATTAGGAAAATCTTGGATTTTTTTTACAAGAAAGGTTTCTTTACCAAATTAGAAAATAACTGTCAATATTTTTTGACAATACTGTCAATAGAATCAAAATATCTGTCAAATCCTGGGTAACTAGTTTTAATGCACATTACTATGAACTATTAATTTTACCAAAAAATGTCATAGACATAAATTATACAAAATTTCCTCTACTTTAATTTATTATTCAACTATTTTGAGGACATTAGAGAAATGACGGCTCATTTGCTAAATCGTTGAAAAATGCTAAGAGCAAACATCCAGTTCCTTTGGAGACTTATGAACAAAAATCTTTTCAGCTCTAAGTTTGGTTATGTAACTTCTAAATATGTAAGTGAAGTATATAATATAACAATATAATAATAATAAGTTTTGTCCCGATACCATTTCTCCGGAATGGTCGCCACAAAAAATGGATACACACACTGACATTTTTTGTACCTTGGTCAAAATGTTCAGTGGACCGAAAAGGACATATTTCCACTAAAATCACAAAAAGTTTTTCAACATGATTATAATACTTTATCGTACCATATATGATAAAGTAAAAAATGGAAAACTTAAGAATTATTTCTAAAAAGTTATTTCTATTAACTGTGAAAATTAAAATTACTGAGATTTTGCCTTGCTTTACGTTATATTAAAGTATTTTCTTTGATATTTCATTGGTGCACAAGAAAAGTGAAATATCTCAAAATTCACCATTTTGCATCATTTTGTTTTGAGTTTACTATTATTGTATATTTGAAAAACTAAAATGTAATGAAAAATGTATATGATTTTTTATTTCTGAGTAAATCTTCATATGGACCTAATTGTTTTTCAAATCCTTTAAAAATTACAGCCGCTTGAAATATTAACAAATAAATGAAAAATGAACAATAAAATACATATCAATCAATGCAATACCAAAGAACAAACACAATAAATACCAATAACAATAATAAAAGTTAATACATTTAAGTAAAAAATTTAACACGGTAATAATAAATTAAGTAAACGAATTAACGAAGAAAGAAAATACAAATAAAACTTTTTAGACATTGTTTCTCCACAAGTAAATGACATTCTGAGCAAAAAGTTTCATGTTGATTTATTGGGTCTTTCAATTCCTAAAGAAGTTAAAGTAGAGTTTTGCCAGTATTTTAAACAGCTGACACAAGAAATAAAGAAAAGTCAAAATGACAAAATGCTCAGTGTGACATTTACTATTTGAAACAAAGTTTTGCAGGGAAAAAAAGTGAAATGTGAAAGGTTGAAAGGTGTTGAGTTTCGCAGACAAAAATAATGGAATAAATAAAACAAAACAAATAATTTTGTTTTATTTTTATAACGCACCTTCTATTATTTTCTGTCATGAACGTATGAACTAAAATAAAGTCATATTGTGGTGCGGGTTTTTTACTTTGGTTCCCTATTGACACAGTTGTTGTCAAATTTTCAATATTTTATTAATATTTATTATTAATTACACATTAATTATTAACACTTTCTTTAAGGATTAAACGCTTGGCTGGCATGAAAGAAACGCAACTCTCAGCGGAAATCGAATTATTGGAAACGGACACGAAGAAGAAATGGACAAGACCTCCGATTTCGATGAACTTTGAAGTGCCATTTGCTCCGTCTGGGTTCAAAGTCCGCTACCTAAAAGTCTTCGAGCCGAAATTAAATTATTCAGACCACGATGTTATAAAGTGGGTTAGATACATCGGCAGGAGTGGTCTCTATGAAACAAGATGCTAAAATTAAGACCACTGCGCATAAATTTGAGCCGCAACCCTGAATGATCTGTCAAAACTTGAAGTCCATGTTAAGATCGTTATAGTAATTATCAAGAATATATGTATATGCTGTTCCCTATATAGATTGATCGTAGCTGAAGGTTTACATTTTTTTTTTTGTTAGTTGTTTGTATATGACAAAATTAGTTTTAATGTGAAATTGTGGTGTGTAATACTCATTTGCTATAAAGAAAATATGCAATATTTTGCTTGATGATTGAACAAAACCACCTTTTATTTTATTTCTTAGTTTATATCTTCTCTCTACGAAAGGTGTCGACATAATGGTAAATCTGTATCGAAATTTATTGAATATTATTATGTACTCGTGTTACTCAATGCCTTTCCTGTATCATTTTATCCTATAATTTTTAAATTAGACGAACGTAGCGTTTAGCCTATAGCTCCAATAGTAACCCATTCCATTTACTGTAATCATATTTTATTATATTATCTTGTTAAAATTGTATGTTTACTGCTGTAATTAAACCAATAAAATGTACTGTATATTAAGTTTCTGGTTTTTATTCCCTACTTTTTACAGACTAATTTCATTGATATTCGAAATAATCTAACTAAACCATAGTTAATAGGAATGTTTAATTGACAGTATTAGGTTTGTTCGAGCAGCAGTAAAAAAAGTATGCGACTAGTTGACTAGTCTTCTTTGAAGAAGCGAGCAACATGGTTCGCAAAACGTCAGCATTTATAATTCTTGACACACGGCATTACCCGGAACATCAGTTATATGACAATTGTAATGAATTTTACATTGTACTATGACAAATAAGATCATCAGGTTTTCAAAATAATAAGACATGAATTGTTTAAAACCTTTATTATTAGAATCAAGAATATTGACAAAATTTCGAACAAACAATATCGCCTTCTTTAGTTCACAAAACAAAAATACTCGACTAAAACTAACAATCGTCATAGCGAGAAAGGACCCTGATTTGACCAATTCCGAATCACAAACAGAAGATGAAAATTTCGGAAGACTGGAGAACTTAACGCACACTCCTCTCTACACAATGTTAAAAGTCAACTTACAAACAAACCAAAAAAAGAATCAAAAAATAAAACAATCATATCTAAGGTATACAGTAAAATACAATAATTTATTGTACAGATTTATTTACAAGCAACCATAACAAGAGATCACAATAATCATTGGCATTTTGTACCATTTCGGTTTGTACATCGATAGCCAACTATTTTTTCCTCACGTTGAATCGTAAACGGATTCCTCTAGCGGTTGTTTCTCTTGCGGGACCACAATGCCATGTGAAAATATTTCACTTAACTTCCTGAAATAAGAAAAAAAAACGTCAAACATTTTCCGGATTTTGAATAATTAGTGAATTCCTTACACCTTTCCTTTCTCAAACCATATAGCTTCATACAATAATTACAGCCTTGAGGGTAATCAAATATATCGCGACAAATAAACTCTTTCATATTTCTATTTATATACAAAACTTCGGAGATGTTCAATATCCATAATATTGTTCTAGTTCAGTGCTTCATATTCATTTAGCCAGTGCAAAATATTTTAATTAAGAAGTAATGAATAAAACTAGTTAGTGTACAAAAGTTAAAGAATTTTTAAAATTAAAATATTCTCCATGCAAAACTTTAATCTCTAGGATAAACTGTAACCGACAGAAAGCTATACTTTGCAGGATTAAATACTCAAGTTATCTGCGAACTAGCCACATATAAAAATAATTTTTAATCCCCACCGTGCCAGCTTATTTCTGTCACGGCAGTTCGTTATGACGTTGCTTTCTGTATGTGTATTTGGAGCCAAACTCCAGTTGGCTCGATCGAGTGCGTCGTGCATATGTTACTCGTGTTTCCCGTGTAAATTTAAGACAACAAGTTGCGCTCTGCACCATACACAATGAATCAAATTAGGTTATTACAGAATAAACCCTTTCTAACATGTACTATTGAGGAAAAGTGCAAATTAAATAGTTATGTGGGCCTCTACCTAATTTGATTATTGTGAAAAACCAGACTGTGGCGAAAGAAAGTAAGCGAAAGTAAGAACGAGAATAGTTTTACTGGAAATTTAGTACCCGCTAATTTATTCACGGTGGATAATTTTACTGAATATCGCAAGCAATTTGCTGACAATTTTCTTTGTGGAATAGTTCGTTTCTATCCTTCTTTGGAAAAAAATAGATTGAAAACTGGACTACAAGTACTTTACGAACGAGAAGAATTTCACGGGGTGTTTCTGCTGGAGCTGTTTCAATTTTATAGGAATGTAGACGCAAAACAGGTAAAAGTTTTTGTAGAAATAAAACGATAGTTCTTCTCTGTTCAAAAAAGTAGACATAATTGTGTTACCGAACGGTAAAAATAACAAAAGTGAACAAAAACAAAATTGCAGGCGGCATACAAAACTACAGTCGAGGTCGTAAAAATTCCAAAAATTCTCAGCGGTAAGCTGGGTCAGCGAGAAAAATCAAATATAATTCGAAAAGGCTGGCAGCAATCAATTTTATCACTAATTTTAAGAAATACCTAATCCAACTAGCTTTCTACACAGTGGTGGAAGAACTTCTGAATCACTGAAATAACAATAATATTGCAGAATTAAATGTAGATTTTTTGACAAAAACTGTAATCCTTGAGTTTAAATATATTATTCTATTCTATTCTATTCTATTTACAAGACGATTGGGTAACACATTTCAAGAAACTATAAAACTTTTAAAAATCTTAGTGACAATCCTTATGTCAACGTGTGAAGCTGAGCGGTATTTTTCTATGGTAAAATAAAATACGATGAAGGAAGAGAGGCTTTAAAAAGAAAGATTTTAATCAGCGGGTGAATAAGTTATTTACAAGTAAAAAAGAACGTAGAAAGGACTTTATATATTGCAAAATATAACGTTGTGTTTATTTTCAGTTAATTTTTTATCGTTACTATCTAAATACATACGTATAACTTTAATAAAACTGTTTATCATTATAAACCTTAAAAAAAGTTTTCTCTTTGTTTAAAACCAGAGCCATATTTGTCATGCAATATGGCTCTAGCATCAAAATGTACCACGGGCGCCACTGCGTAATGCCACATAAAACAAAATCACTTTAAAAAAATGTCTAGGATAAACGGAACTGGCAGTAAGCTATAATTTGCAGGATTAAATACCCAAGTTATCTGTGAGCTAGACAATAAAAATATAATTTGTATCCCAACAACTCTGCATGTAATGCCACATTTTTAAACTGACAATCTAAATGTAAATAAAAACGGCCTACAAGATATCAAAAAGACCTATTGACCACAAATAAAGAAGTTATTTAAAAAAACAAATAAATGGACCACAAATAAAAAAGTTATTTATAAAATGTAATTTCTTTGTTTATTCAAAATATCTCTGAAATCATCACAAGTATTAAACTGTTTTCTCATTAGAGAACATACAAATTGCCACGACTTTGTCAATTTAACCGAGTTTCTATCTCCAATAATAACAACAGCACCCATATAATACGAAATAAAATTCATTCTAATAAAAACAAAATTAATTGCAATATACGTTTATAAAATTGTTGTGAGGGACACAATACCTCCAACTAATTCTCTTGCAAAGATATCCTTAAATTATTTTTAATTCTTTACAAAGCAGAAAATAATCATAATTACAGCTACACGTATAACTACTGAATAAATGATACTACTTTGAACTACGGTCCTACTCCTCAATCTCATTTTACCTCTTTTGCTCAAATTTGTATCAGATTACTTTTTGTAAATCGTCTTCTCTTTCGTTTGGAAAGTGTGTTTTGTAATTTGAGTATTTACATATGTATGTAGGAGGTACTTTGTAAATGACTAGCACAAAGCTATAACTCTGAGGTAGACATATATAAAAATAATTTGTATCCCAACAACTCTGCACATAATGCCACACGAGGCAAATTCACTACATATTAACGACGCATCCGCTATTTCACTCAAAAAACTGTTTCAAACGAGTTTCTACACATCTTTAATCACTTTTAGCAGTTCTGTACATATAATCACATCTTAATCTTTTGAGTCCGTTCGCCTTTTTCTCCTCGAAGTACTCCCTGTTCGGAGTGGAGGTGCACATGCAAGGGTCTACTCTACCGTCGTATCTCGGGGAGTGTTTGGGAGGGTTTATCTCGGGATGGCCGCTGACGACGTTATTATCCTTTACCGTCGGACTGTAAGACATGGGAGCTGGTTATGTTCGGTCGGGGGGGCCCCACTCACCTGTTTTTCTACCAGAGTCGATGCAGGTGCAGATTCCTCGATAGGACCGATCGTACGTCCGCCGTGAACCTGAGGGCGTCCAGTACAGGCAATAGGTTCAGTAGCGCCACGTCTGTTGGATCCGAGAACCACGATTTTATAGGAATTGCGTTATCTGTAAAAGTCGTTAATTACGGCGAGTCATTAGTTTCGAATAAATTTAGAATTTGAGGTTCGGATATGTTCATGGAGGACGATGGAGTCGCTATACGCTATACTACTATACTTATAGTAGTAATAATTGATTTCAAGGAGTATTTTGAGATTGTACCAGAAACAGACATTGAAATGTGTCAAAATGGAAGTTTATTTTACACAACTTTACTTGTTTCTCTACATTTTCTATCATCAAAAAAGGGATGTAAAAATTTGTGTGATGTGAAGATTGGTTTGTCGACAGTTAAAATGGCTGTGACCTTTCATGCTAACGAACTGTTTTTTAGTTTTTTAAACTTGTTTCGCAATTATTTTATTGATTTGACCAAAACCGTTATGACCCGGATGTATGAAAGTTTGCATTAACCCGACGTGAGCAACAGATGACGAGCGGCGCTCGAAATCCAGAATTTTTACTTAATATAACCCTACATGAAAAATGGAGCTATTTCTAACCAAAGAACATAATTTATTGTTTCTACATTCAAATGACTAATCAATACTAAAAACAGTATATTTTTCTCTTTATTACATCTAATTACAGTGCAAACATATCGTAAAACAAAAAACAAAACCATATTTTCTGGAATAAGTCAACCAAAACTACATTTGCACATAATAACAGCTACTTGTATTGAATATTAAAAGATAATATAAAAAAAAAACATTACTCTGAATTATGATACGCAACAATTGTTTTTTATTAATTATTTTTTTCTTTTAGAACTAAACGTCATTCTAAGTAACACTTTTCATATGGAGCACCCAATTTAATTTAATTTTTTCCAATCTTAAAATGTTTGAAATACCAACAGAACAAGAAAAACAAAAAAAATAAATAAATGTTAAACAATGTGAAAAAAAAGAAAGAACAACTAAATAAAAAAAAATCTAACTATACACTATACATACAGGCGTGTACTGAGAAAAGTGTTTATTATGGACTTATTTGTTTAATCAATTCCGTAAGAATTTGTAATATAAACAGAACAAAGACAAATAAAAGATAAAATACATATGAAACAATGCAAAACAGAAGAATTAACACAATCAATACTGGGGTTTCCAGCCCCGGACAATATACTGATCCCGGGATTAAACATTTTGTAATCTTTCCCGAGATTCAAGAAAAAAGCGAAAATTGCCGGATCAAAACACCATCAGTAAGAAACGTCTAAAATATACTTTATTGGACAATATCTTTTCCGCCAAAACTTCATCAAAGTTTTCAAATTTTGCCTTACAAGTAGAAAACCAAAACTGACAGTTGAAAAGGTGTCAAAGTGTAAAATATAAACAAAATTTAAACTATTAAATAATATCTTGCTCTTGCATCTTAAATTTGCTCAAAAATTTTACATTTTTCTAAAATGTTTTAAGAATATTCATAGCAAAAGAAATTGTTTGATCGAGACAAATTTTCAATTTTTCATGTTGATGCCAATAAAAAAATGTTGTTTTCTTCTTTAATATAAAATTAGCTAATTTTAGAAGTCACATGTCATAAATGTTTTATATGCAAGCAGACTTACAATTTGCATTTTATATAAAACGATTATTGTCTACAAAAAATAACTAATCAATATGCATTACAACAATTAAAACAATGTCAAAAATAATAAAAAATATTGAATAAATAAATGAACAAAATAAAAACCCTACGATACTTTTTACTTCTTTTCTAGAATGTGAATGTCATTCGGAATGTAGAGAATATTTCCTAAACGAACAATATTTTATTATTTAAACAATGGAAATCATCCAAAAATATAAATGATGTCACTTGAGAATAACTGTTGGCCAGACTAATCTAAAAAAATAATTTTGGATGAAATGCAAAAATTTTTTTAAATTTAATGGAGTTCAGACAAATTTTTGAGAAAAATGATTACTTAAACAAAAATAATTTGTTTAAGCAAATCAAAATTAACTGACAAATGTTTATAAACAGTCCACTAGACTTATAGTAACGATTTCTATGAGAAAAAAGAGAATGAAAATTAGAGTGGTAATTTTTCTGAATAATCTACATTTTTTCTACATTTAAGGGTAGTTTTCAGGAGAATGTGGGGGTGGGTTGAGGGAGTCAGATCCATATGTATAATAGGTAAAAATACCAACAAAAAATACAAAAAAATTTCATTTTCCTATATAAAGTTTAGGCCTCGACAGGCACCAATTAAATCAAAATTTCGAAAGAAAGTACGAGCCAGTTTTTTTGGATTTGGATACAATTTGGAGGGATCGTTGGTTCCTAAATACAACTACATAGCCAATTTTAACGACTCTCATGGTGATATTACATTTCTAACGGCTACAACTTTGTTTGCGGTTTTTCGCGGCACTTGTAGATAGAATCAACTGTTTCAAAAACCAGACAGCATACTTTCTACTAAAAACAACAGACGGCATAAAAGAAATCACCCAGCTAAAATAAAACATAAACATCGTCCGCAAACCGAGAAAAACCAATCGAAACGCCACACAAAAATTACCTGGATACGCTCGATACGCTCCCGGACTGTTATCCAGGATAAAAACACTCGACAGGTCGTTGCAGATCGCACTCAAGTCTTTCGTATACGAGCCCAGGTCGGGCGTGCAATGCTGCCTGTAGAACCTCCGCACGAGTATGCCGCGGCCCGCGTCCAGCCTGTCGGCGACCGCCGCGCCGTATATCTCCATGCTGGCCGTGAAGACGACCAGCTCGTACCATTGCGACACGATGTCGAGGAAGAAATCGACGTGCGGCCGCTTGTGCACGAAAAAACGCACCGGGTGCCTGTCTATCACAACTTTTAGGACGAAGTCGGGCGGCGTCCCCGGACGCACCGTCTGCCTGACGACGCCGTCGTGGAACGAATGTATCAGTGTCTCGTCAAGGTCCAGAACGAGTACCTTCCGTCTTACTATACCTGTAACGAGTGTAGCTCAAAGGTTTTACGGTCTGATGCGTCGTAGGCCAGGCAATAGGGCGTCACGATGTAGTATAATGTGGAAAAAAGTTGGATATGTTGTTTAAAAATTGGTTTTTTAGTACGTTTTTTCAAAGTACGTAAGTGTATTTTCTGTTACGTACATAGAAAACATAAAAAAAAAAAATCTGATGTGGCCAGGCACATGACTTTATCATACAATATATAAAATTAATAGTTTAGCTGTATGAGAATCTATTTGACTGAGATAAATTGTGTCTGCATTTTGATAGTCAATAGTATTAATCGAAGGTATTGTCAAAGCACGCTACCTACTGCCATCAGAATAATAGTTGCTTAACTCACAAGTGCCGAAAGTACGGAATAGCACAACGAGAGGTGATATGGAGGTGATGCGGCGCGTCACCGATGACGAAGCGTCGTCGTCGCATGTGAGCGAGTCGCGCTAGGTAGTTTTCGACAGCAGTGACATCAACGTTATTTGTGTTGCTTTTTGAGAAATACGTATTTTTAAAAAAATTAAAAAATGGTTATATTTCGGTATAGAAAATGTTAGGTTGATACCACTTCTACGAAATGTCAAGTTTAAAAAGCTAATTCAAATTCTGACAGATTTATATTCGTTCATGACACTGTAGATGACGTTCCATAGCGGGTCTCCGAGTGTGACAGCGTGGTGACAGCCATAGACATTTCTGTGGTGACAGCACAAAAAAATATTTGTCAAAATCCTGGCTACTATGTAGTTTAATATCCATGCAGATGCGACCGATCTCTATCAAATAGAATTTGCTCTTGCAGCTAAACTATTAATTTTACCAAAAAATGTCATAGGCATAAATTATTCAAAATTTCCTCTGCTTTAATTTATTATTTAACTATTTTGACGAAATTACAGAAATGGCGGCTCATCTGCAAAATCCTTGAAAAAGGCTTAGAATAAACTACCAGTTCCTTTGGACCCTTTTGAACCAAAAGCTTTTCAGCTCTAAGTTTGGTCATAAAACTTCTAAATATAAACTTTCGTCCCGATACCTTTAGTAGTTTTTCCGGAATCGTCGTCACAAAAATCGTTTACACACGCACACACACACACACACAGACATTTTTTTGTACCTTGGTCAAAAATGTTCAGGGGACCCAAAAAGACCTATTTCCGCTAAAATCTCAATTTTTTTTTTCGGCATGATTACAATACTTTATCTTACTGCGTATGATAAAGTAAAAATGATTAAATTGATTGGGGAAGTTATAGTGGATAGAATTCTTTACAAGTTTTCTTTAAATCGTCTTTTCTGAGGCAAATAGTTTTGGAGTTAAGTTAGTAAAAATAGTGAATAGTTTCCAATTTTACATTTTCTATCTGCAGATTCAGATTTTACGAAATACATACCAGAATCATTTTAAGTAAGTACACACATTTGATAATTGGAAATCAGTGATTCTTTTCGAAATTTGAATTTAAAAGTTTATTAATTATATTTTTTTATTAAATTAATAGATCTGGAGTGCAAAGAGCAGCTATTTAACACCCGTTTTTTATACTTCTTATTTTTACAATGTTTAATGTCAAATATCTCTGATGGGACCAGGACAAAAAATCTGAAACTTTAAAAATTAATTCATCTTTTCATAAGATTTAATAATAAATAAAAACATTCTTGTGTATTGCACTGTGTTTGGAATAACAGCCCTTTAAAATGAGAGCAAAATCACATGACGGTAAAACAAATTTAATTACAAATTCTCAGTAAATACAAAACAAAGCATACTATTCATAACAATTATTTCATTTTGTACAAAAGAGACTTATAAAACTAAGTGATCTTCATACGATTCTGAAGTTGATATAATGTAACATCATATTACACCTGTTGGTAGAGGAGAGAATTTGTGAAAACTTCTAGTTCCTTTTATCTGTTTGGATCTCTAAACTCTATCATAAAGGCTGGTTTTGTGTTCTGAAACCTCTTCTTTTGCCACTAAAATGTAGTTTACTCCTGGTAGGTGTCCATTACAAAAGGAGAACATATCTTCTACATTAAGGATTTGGTTATTAAGTGGTCTTTGAAGACTGGCTTTAGCCACTAGTCGCGTCGTTGTCCCCCTATACCGTCGCATGCGTTTTTTCCATGTGCACATCCAAAAAAGTCTCATTCTGCATCTAATCCAAAATCTTTTTTACGATACTATAAGTTTGCAAAGTTGTTTTTGTTCTTGTATTGACTAGCTGCACCACCAGAGAAATATATAAGTTTTGATATGCTCGACAGATTTTGTTTTCTATAATTAGTTAAATGTTTCTGAAAACAGTCACATATAACTAGCTTCTGGCTCAGCTCATTAGTTAGCCTGTTAGAACAGGCTCACAACTAAGGGAGCGGTGGGGACAGTCCAGTA
This sequence comes from Melinopterus prodromus, assembly GCA_964023965.1. NCBI lineage: Eukaryota > Metazoa > Arthropoda > Insecta > Coleoptera > Scarabaeidae > Melinopterus > Melinopterus prodromus. Next base: position 5,168,346 of record OZ030392.1, read on the forward strand.
TTGGCCAACATTAACATATTGAAAACATCTAAGCCTACTGGAACTGTTTATTTATTTAGATTATATTTTTATAAAAGTAGTAAAATATAACATATTCTTACTGATATTATATGTATATTATTATTTAGAAATATGTGTGTTGTACAATTAAGTAATTATTCTATTATAATTATTTTAAGCTGAATAAAATTAATAACATTGTAATAAAATGTAATAAATTTAAATAATTGTCCTTTTCCAACTTCAGGGCGGAATTGTCGTATTTGTTAGTAAGCGCTGATTAACGTTTTTCCCCATGTTTGAGGGCATGTTACTCCAAACACGGTGCAATACACAAGAAAGTTTTTATTTATTATTAAACCTTATAAAAAGGTGAATTAATTATGAAAGTTTTAGATTTTTTGTCCTGGTCCCATCAGAGATATTTTACATTAAATATTGTAAAAATGAGAAATTTTCAAATTTCAATGGCTAGTTATCAATAGGGGGATCGAGTAAGAAAGCTAATTTTTTTATTACAAGGCCTTTGCATACAAGGTTATAACTACAAAATATTGAATGGACAAATGAAGTAACCCTTCATGTCAAAAAAAAATCTTGAAAACGGCTCCTAATAAGCTATTGTAAGTAAACTTTAGGATATTTTTTTAAATAGAAAATAAACGTAATCTACACGTATTATATACTTAACAGGTAGCTTGAAATCTGCTTAGTAGAGTGGTTTTTATTACAACTCTCTAGGACCACCCCAAAAAAAATATTTTGTTTAACGCAAACACATACCAATGGCAAAAATGTATTGTATCCTCTATAATTTTTCTAATCATTTTCTGTCTACGTTGTACTGAAAAAAATATATTTTGAGACCACTGATGTTACCACTCATGTATTCAGGACGACAAACATTACTAAAATTCCAATTTTTACATATCCGGAGTTTCTTTTTTCCACATAAGACTGCCTATTGCCTGGACTGTTGGTATTGGTATAGGTTTTGGAGAAAATACTTACTAAGCCTATGTCTTGATAATGGTGATAGTGGGAAAATGTCGTATTTTACTGACTGATGCTGAATAATCTGAAATTCAAAAGGACAGAATAAAAATACTGCACAGGTTAAAGTTAGACGAATTTCTTTAAAGACGGTTTTTCTTTTGGCTACGCACCAAAATGTATTTGGCTGAAAATCTACTTTTGTTGACTCAGAATTGATATTATTGCTTCATAAACTATAAATGTGAATCAGAATAAAACCTTTGCAATACATTTAGTCGCTTAAAAAGTTTAAAAACTTTGTTTGATAAAATAAGAGCTGTTTTAAGATCTAGGAACAGATATTAAGCTTTAAAATCTGAAAATTAATGATATTATTGGCGTTTTTGCTAGATTTTCTGTGCTGAATATGAATCCGATCTAATACAGTTTTGTTACTCAATGTCTGTGGGATTTAATCCACAGCATAAAAAATGCAGTACAAATGTCAAGCCTAACAATAATCCCACAAAAAAAAATATGAACAGGTGCCCAACAGATTACTAACATAAACAAAAACATTAAAATATGATAAGCATAGATCACATGTTCGACATAATTCCTCGACTACAAAAATAAACTTTAGCATAATAAAAACAACTCATATATTAACCACAGTTTATCTCTACTGTAATCTATCTTATTTTAATACTAATCAGTAAATAATATAGCAGATAAACTGACCCAGACATAGTTTATTACAATTACAATAAAATTCAAACGTTGCCGCATGTCAACCTGCATATTTCCATAACATTTCCTCACGATATAATGTAATAATAATTAAAATAAGTAATGTATAGTAAAATTACCTAATTAAATAAAGCTTATTCATATTGCGATCATAATATTGCACGTAATATATAAAGTATGCACTTATAAATCAAACGGTTTAACAAATTGTGTAACGCTGTTATGATGCCGAGATAAATATTATTTATGAGAAGATTTTTAGGACTGCTTTCCTGTACAGATAACCATGTTATCATAAAACCTGTCAAAATTGCTCTCGTAGCAATGATTATGAAATAGTCTTCGGACCATTTAAACAAGCATACTATAGATCTAAGGGTGCTCAGGTTGATTGGTACTTACAGCTCTTCCTTGCTTTTTTATCATGTAACATAAACAAGTCCAAACTCTTGATGCAAGCAAGAGGAACGCTCGCAAACCGATCTGGAGTTGTTTCAACATCGGTGACCGTGCGGATACTATTTCGGAAATTTGGAAAATTCTTAACGATCGTCAACACCAATAACAACAACCTCTAATTTTGGCTTACATCACATATTAGCATTGGTAATCTTTCGTACATAAACCGCCATGCCAAAATCGATCCATCACAATTTGAGTGGGCATGCGTTGATACATTTTGACAGTCGGTTACCAGTGCTGCCACCACGGCGCTATCGGCGTGACCAACCGAAAATCACTGTTATTGGATTTCCTAGTTACCTTGACTTGCGTCCATGTCAGAATTTTCCCTATTCGGTATTCTTGAGTACGCGCATTCGTTCCGCTATAAAATTAATTTGTTATAATTTATAAACTTTCACATAATAGAGTAGTGACCCAAAGTGAAAATGAAGATGGCAGACGGTATGATTTTGCGAAGAAATCGGCCAGGAACGAAGGCAAAGGTAAACTAAACAAACATCTATAAAATTAATTCTTAAAATCATCACAAAAAAATGGAAAATTTTAGGACTTTTGTCGGTGGCCAGATGAAGCCTTCGAGGAGATGGATAGTACTCTAGCCGTACAACAATACATACAGCAAATAATCAAGCGTGATCCGTCAAATATCGAAGTTATACTTAAAATGCCCGATGCTCAAGACGAAGGTGTCTGGAAATATGAACATCTAAGGCAGTTTTGCATGGAACTAAATGGATTAGCTGTTAGATTGCAGGGCGAGTGCCACCCGGAAACTTGTACACAAATGACGGCAACCGAGCAGTGGATTTTCTTGTGTGCGGCCCATAAAACGCCAAAAGAGTGTCCGGCCATCGACTACACAAGACATACGTTGGATGGCGCTGCTTGTTTGTTGAATAGTAACAAATACTTCCCCAGCAGGTAATTTCTAGTGTATAAATTATTTTTTTGCGATAGTCTACTACAGTGGTTCTTAACCGGTGCTCCACACAACACTGGTGCTCCGCGAACTTGTTGCAAGTGCTCCGCAAAACTATGAAAGCCGAAAATGTTGACTCATTTACTGTATGTGATTGAAATAATAATGTTTATATATTATTAACGTACAAAACATTCTAACTTCAATAAAACTAACAATTATAGTATATTATAATACAAGAAGACACCCAAAATAAGAGATGGAGCAGGGCAGAAAGACCTAGGTCAATAGCCCATTCGAACACCAAATGAAATTTATTAAATGAAACTAATTGTGTAATAAACCTATACAAAACTGGATGTTGGAATAAAGATTATTACTACTACTATAATACAAGTTTTAGAAGACAAAAATTAGCGCACGAGTTGTTTTGTTATATACTATTTTTTTACCTTGCGACATTAATTTTATAAAGTAATTTTATATTCAACAGTTGGTAGCTAGCGTAAAATTCACAACTACGACTGACGCGAACCAATAGCGATTGAGATGTCAGCCTTATTTGACACTTGACGTCAATATCATAAATCTTAGAAAACCAAAAGTTACTAAAAGTTTGTGATCTAGTGTTTTCATAATGACACCGAAAGCGGTTTCGTTATGAGTTTATAACGAACGCAAAGTAGAAAAAACATTTACAATTTTCAAATAGTAATAAATATGATTAAAATAAAAATAGAATTTAGAACATAATACAATTAAAATAAAAATGGGTATAGCTCTGCTACACATGCCACATAAAAAGTTCTGAAAATATGTAAACATTTTGAAATATATTTCCTAAAATAAATATGATGTTTTGATAATATATATTTTTGCTCTCATCTACATATCATCCACATGTTATGTGCGGATTTATTAAGCCTTAGATTAGTATAAAGTTGTATTAAAAATGAGCTTATCAAAACTACTTGAGTAGGTGGTACGTAAGGTTTTGAAAGTTTTATTATATTTAAATTTATATTACCGCGAACGTGTCAGATACTTGGAGGAACTATCACAATATACCAAATAGGTGGCGGCATTTATAACCACCACGTGATAGTTCACTAACAAAATTTTGTGGGGCCAGAAAATTAAAACATACACACACATACACACAAAATGTGGAATTATGTGAATACGGGCAAAAAGAAAACTTCGGAATCAATTCGGTACATCGAGAGTGCTTTTTCCCTCAAACATTCAAGAGTTGGTTTGTAGAAATAAATTCCAAAATTCCCGTCATGTTCTAAATTTATACAGAAATATATCTTTTTTTTCTTGTATCAGACTAATGATTTTCGCCGCAAATAAACTTCATTCAAGTATTAATTTATTCAATTCGGTAAAAAGTTAGAGCTTATAAAAATATCAATAAAACCGTATTTTGAACGGCTACGACTTCTTAAGGAATTGAGAAAACCAATAAGTCAATATGAACCTTTTTTCTCGGAATGACAATCTGTAAAAAGTTTTATGTGGATTTTATTGTTGGTTAAATTTATTTAATATAGGCTATTAATATATTTATATTTTTTCTAATTAATGTTATTTTGTAACTGATATTTAATAATTTTTCGTATGATTAAAAGTGCTCACTGACTTTAAAAAGGTTAAGAACCACTGGTCTACTATATAAGTTTGTTATACACTGTTGATAATTTAGTGAAGTTATAGTCTTGTTTCCTGTCTATTGGTTATTTTGTCGGAAGATTGTTTTAAAATTATTAAATTCCCTTATTAGGAAATAAATTGGGCTTATATAGCTTTTAAATGATTCCTTCATACTACTTTAAAAAAGCTAAGGTATGTAAGTATATTTTTAACGAAATTTTGTGTTTTATATTATTATTTCATACTTCTAAACAATTATTTCATTTCATACATGACCAACCAATAATGATACTATCTTACAGGGTTAGCATCAAAGAATCGTCGGTTGCCAAATTGGGGTCAGTCTGCCGACGAGTTTACAGAATATTTTCGCACGCGTACTACCATCATAGAATAATTTTCGATACCTTCGAAAACGAGACCTTCCTGTGTAGGAGGTTTACCCATTTTGTCACAAAGTATAACCTGATGTCGAAGGATAACCTGATCGTCCCCATTATTGAAGACGATGGTACTACCGGAGAGTCGGAAGCATAACGTAGATGTCAAGTTTTGATTTAAACCGATAATCAGAACGCGCGATGAACCGGCGCGTCCGTTATTTATTCAAACATAGCAAGTATATAATACGAGACGAATCTGAATTATCCAACCGAATAAGAAATAAAAGAATAATCATAGACGATCGGCGCATCAGTTCGGTATTAGATTTAATTTAGCGATGTAGGCATTCACGTTCTTGGTTTTCATTTATTATTAACACATGTCGGTATATCTAGTGATGTAATGAAAATAGATTAGATTGTGATTATAGAAAGTATTTCTAGCGCAAATTCAGTGTTTGTATTTTCGAGAGCCAAAGTGGTTTGAGAGTTTCGATAGTCGATACTCTGTATAGCGATAACTTCATCAGTTCCATGACATCATAATCATAATATTGTTATTGTTAGACGTTTATTTGACTAATCCTGTGTATTTACTTAGGTTAAACTCAAGATTCTTTGTTTATAACTCAAATTATTATAAATTGTGCGTCTTAATATATATTTATTGAAATACAAGCATTTTATTTATCTTTGTGTACATCTTTGTCCTCTAACCTCACTTCTACTATCAGTTGCAAAAGTACTGAGTCCTGTGTTTAGCTCGAACGTCGAAGGGCTACTAGGTCTTTTAATTACCTACAATTTGAGGTATGACAGAAATGTATGCAACAATTTTTACAAAAGTAATAAATCATTTTCTGTAGCAACTCATTGAAATTCGTTTGCTATTTGAACGGACATTATCGCTATTTAGGGTTCTTATCGATGGGGCAAAACTCTGAGGGTCTGCCAGCTGCTAGAACTTTTAATTACCTACAATTTGAGGTATGACACAAATTTATGCGAGAATTTTTGCAAAAGTTATAGACCTTTTGCTGCAGCATCTGAATGAAAAACGTTTGCTATTCGAACGGACATTATCGCGATTTAGGTGTTCTTGTCAAAGGGGCAAAACTCTGAGGGTCTGACGGCTACTAGAACTTTTAATTACCTACAATTTGAGGTATGATAGAAATTTATGCAAGAATTTTTGCAAAAGTTATAGACATTTTGCTGCAGCCACTGAATGAAATACGTTTGCTATTCGAACGGACATTATCGCGATTTAGGGGTTCTTATCGATGGGGCAAAACTCTGAGGGTCTGACGGCTACTAGAACTTTTAATTACCTACAATTTGATGTATGATAGAAATTTATGCAAGAATTTTTGCATAAGTTATAGACATTTTGCTGCAGCAACTCAATGAAATACGTTTGCTATTCGAACGGACATTATTGCGATTTAGGGGTTCTTATCGTTGGGGCAAAACTCTGAGGGTCTGACGGCTACTAGAACTTTGAATTACCTACAATTTGAAGTTTGATAGAAATTTATGCAAGAATTTTTGCCTAAGTTATTGACATATTGCTGCAGCAACTGAATGAAATACGTTTGCTATTCGAACGGACATTATTGCGATTTAGGGGTTCTTATCGTTGGGGCAAAACTCTGAGGGTCTGACGGCTACTAGAACTTTGAATTACCTACAATTTGAAGTTTGATAGAAATTTATGCAAGAATTTTTGCCTAAGTTATTGACATATTGCTGCAGCAACTGAATGAAATACGTTTGCTATTCGAACGGACATTATCGCGATTTAGGGGTTCTTGTCGATGGGGCAAAACTCTGAGGGTCTGACGGCTACTAGAACTTTTAATTACCTACAATTTAAGGTTTGCTATTATCCGCTTCCATAAAAATCTTGTTTTATAGCCTTTATTGCAAAGAAATTTGGAAAAACAGAAGCCAATCTGTAGACGAGATTTTTAATTAAGCACGATGTAAATTTGAAGTTTTTTGGTCAATCGGTTTTAATAATAATAATAAAAGAAAAAAATTTAAAGACCCACTTATATAACAGGTATAGCAATAGCTAGTGAAAATGATATGATTCCAGAAAAAAGAGACAAAGAGAAAGGTAATAGAGACAAAAATCGAAACAAAAACAATTTATTTTAAACAACAACAAAAACTGTTTTTAAGAAATGTATATAATGTTTTTTACCTACGAGTCATTAACAATATTCCTACATAAGAACAAATAATAAATAAAAACAGTTGAACTTATGTATGAGGAAGTTTTCTTGAGATAAATCTACAAGACTCCCCTCCAGTAAGAACAAGTTACTAAATGTGAAAGACCAAATGGCGACAGCAATAGTGACAAACAGAAGTATAGGACAAATATTTTTGTCAGCACATCCACTATATAATACCTAGAAGAAAATAGTTTGTTTATTACACGTATCATAAGGAAAAACCGTACACCTAGAAGAACAAAACTTACGCAAAAAGTTGAACTTTCCAGATCAAATCGTCATTAAGATCTTCGTCTTTCAGACAATATTTCCGAAAGCCGACAAACGACGTAAAAATAAACTTGTTGATATCATAACGTCTGTTAACAGTATAGAATATATCTTGTTCTTCCGGACTAACTTTTTGCACCATTTGCATAGATTTTTCATTTAGAAATTTGAAATCTTTCATCGTGAAATTGGACACCAAAATTAAACCGTTGTACAAACGCTTTTGCACGTTCACCAAACTAAAAAAGAAAGTATGACCATCTATTAACTCTGTACTTGCAAATTTTCCCTTGTGCATGCTTACAATGTCTCTTGTAGGAATAGTATCATCAAGAAATCAACTATATACGCAGGAATGAAGTGGAAGAAGAAGTTCATAAGCTCAAAGAGTACCCTGTTCGTCGTTGCCATGCCTCTGGGATACCATAACATCTTCTTGAATGGATATTTGATGGCTAGTGCTCGACACTTGTCCGTAGCTTCTCTCCATGTTATCCTGTACTCTTCCAGGTCTCCCTGGGTTACGTTGTACACTGGAGCTTCCTCAAACCTTGAAGGAAAACTTACATAAGTACCAGAACGATTAACGTAAGTTTATAGTCACGTTTCTATGGTTCTAAGCCAGCTGACGCCAATGGTACCGTTGACAGCTACATCGACTGGTATGCATTGTGGGCAAGTATCGGCATTGGCAAGTATGACTCGCAAGACTCCCTTACCAGCCGCTGCTAAGATACCAGTTGGACCGTTTAAGTTATCTACCCAGCCTGGTGCGGGTTCTTCATATGCTGGAAGAACTGGAACAAAATTTTATGCTGATCGATAAATACAAAAAATCAGCGGTTCTTTTAGAGGGAGCTTTATGTCTTGTTGGGGCCTTTATACTGTTTATTGATGCATAATAAACAATCGTAGCAAGTTTCATAAAAATTCTTAGGTTATTTTTAGAGTTAAGATTAGTTTACGATTTATATTGAAAATGTGGCTGTTTCGATAAATTCAAAAAATCAGCGTTTCCTTTTGAGGGAGCTTTATGTCTTGCTAAGGCTTTTATACTGTTTATTGATGCATCATAAACAATCGTAGCAAGTTTCATAAAAATTCTTAGGTTATTTTTAGAGTTAAGATTTGTTTACGATTTATATTGAAAATGTGGCTGTTTCGATAAATTCAAAAAATCAGCATTTCCTTTAGAGGGAGTTTTATGTCTTGTTATGGCCTTTATACTGTTTATTGATGCATCATAAACAATCGTAGCAAGTTTCATAAAAATTCTTAGGTTATTTTTAGAGTTATGATTTGTTTACGATTTATATTGAAAATATGTCTGTTTCGATAAATTCAAAAAATCAGCCTTTCCTTTTGAGGGAGCTTTATGTCTTGCTAAGGCTTTTATACTGTTTATTGATGCATTAGAAACAATCGTAGCAAGTTTCATAAAAATTCTTACGTTATTTTTAGAGTTATGATTTGTTTCCGATTTATATTGAAAATATGACTGTTTCGATAAATTCAAAAAGTCTGCATTTTCTTTACAGGGAGTTTTATGTCTTGCTAAGGCCTTTATACTGTTTATTGATGCACCATAAACAATCATAGCAAATTTCATAAAAATTCTTAACTTATTTTTAGAGTTATTATTTGTTTACGATTTATATTGAAAATGTGGCTGTTTCGATAAATTCAAAAAATCTGCATTTTCTTTACAGGGAGTTTTATGTCTTGCTAAGGCCTTTATACTGTTTATTGATGCATCATAAACAATCGTAGCAAGTTTTATAAAAATTCTTAGGTTATTTTTAGAGTTACGATTTGTTTACGATTTATATTGAAAATATGGCTGTTTCGATAAATTCAAAAAATCTGCAATTCCTTTAGAGGGAGTTTTATGTCTTGTTAGGGCGTTTATACTGTTTATTGATGCATCGTAAACAATCGTAGCAAGTTTCATAAAAATTCTTAGGTTATTTTTAGAGTTACGATTTGTTTACGATTTATATTGAAAATATGTCTGTTTCGATAAATTCAAAAAAATCTGTATTTCCTTTAGAGGGAGTTTTATGTCTTTTTAGGGCCTTTATACTGTTTATTGATGCATCATAAACAATCGTAGCAAGTTTCATAAAAATTCTTAGGTTATTTTTAGAGTTATGATTTGTTTACGATTTATATTGAAAATATGGCTGTTTCGATAAATTCAAAAAAATCAGCTATTCCTTTAGAGGGAGTTTTATGTCTTGCTAAGGCCTTTATACTGTTTATTGACGCATCATAAACAATCGTAGCAACTTTCATAAAAATTGTTAGGTTATTTTTAGAGTTACGATTTGTTTACGATGTATATTGAAAATATGGCTGTTTCGATAAATTAAAAAAATCAGCATTTCCTTTAGAGGGAGTATTATGTCTTGTTAGGGGTGTTTATACTGTTTATTGACGCATCATAAACAATCGTAGCAAGTTTCATAAAAATTCTTAGGTTATTTTTAGAGTTATGATTTGTTTACGATTTATATTGAAAATGTGGCTGTTTCGATAAATACAAAAAATCAGCATTTCCTTTAGAGGGAGTATTATGTCTTGTTAGGGCCTTTATACTGTTTATTGATGCACCATAAACAATCGTAGCAAGTTTCATAAAAATTCTTAGGTTATTTTTATAGTTATGATTTGTTTACGATTTATATTGAAAATGTGGCTGTTTCGATAAATACAAAAAATCAGCATTTCCTTTAGAGGGAGTATTATGTCTTGTTAGGGCCTTTATACTGTTTATTGATGCACCATAAACAATCGTAGCAAGTTTCATAAAAATTCTTAGGTTATTTTTATAGTTATGATTTGTTTACGATTTATATTGAAAATATAGCTGTTTCGATAAATTCAAAAAATCAGCATTTCCTTTTTTAGGGAGCTTTATGTTTTGGTTGGGTTGGGTTGTGTTGCTAAGGAACATCATGGGTGCACCTTGGTATACTAGAAAAAGCAGTCTTCTCAGGGATCTTGAGATAGAATTAGTAACCAACGGACTAGGAAGTTGGCAAAAAAACATCAGAACAGATTTCTTTAGCACACGTGTCTTATCTAATCTTACCTATGGATGGTCGTACAATTGATACTGGTAGATCTTTGCCCATATCTCTGACTAGTATCTCAGCTAACCTCTTTGTGAATGTGTACGTATTTGGATGTGGTTTGATCAAACTACAAGAACATTATTCTGTTGCAAAAATGTACAAAAAACAAAGAAAATATTATAACCTCTTCTCGATTTTTGAGAAGCTGGACTCATCCATCCATTCGACCAACTTAAGCATTTCTTTTAAACTGCATCCTTCAACGTCGTAGACCTTTTCCTCCATATACTCAATATCCATATTGCAGTAAGTCGTAGATAGATGTACTACAGACTGAAATATTACAATACTGAATCGAGAAGAATACTTAATTTGTTACGTTCAAATACTTACAACGATGTTCTTCATTTCTTTGGAGAGCTCCATCACATTTTTCGTACTGATGACGTTACTTTTCATGGCTTCTTTCAGAGATAAGTCGAATCTTACCGACGCCGCTAAATGAAAGACTACTGAAACCTCATTTATCAGAGTTTCCCTGTCTTCAGCACTGATTCCCAGACCTTCCTCAGTTAAATCTGCCTCTATAGGCACCACTTTTTGTAGTGTCGATTCTTCAAAGTTGTAGAATGTGAAAGGCTGAAATAAATGACCAGTTAAAGACCGTACTATCGGTTGTAAAAGTATTGAGCCCTCTGTTTGAAGGCCCGTAACGCAATTTAGGGGGAGCAAAACTCTGAACGTCATTAGGTCTCTTAATTACCGACAATTTGAGGTATGATAGAAATTTTTGGAAAGATTTTTGCAGAAGTTATAAACATTTTTCTGTGGAAACTGTTGAAATACGTTAGCTATAGGAACAAAAATTATCGCAATTTAGGGGGGGAGGCAAAACTCTGAACGTCATAGGGATATTAGGTCTCTTAATTACCTACAATTTGAGGTATGATAGAAATTTATGCAATTATTTTTGCAGAAGTTATAAACATGACGCTTTCATGAAAATTTTGTTTATAGCCTTTATTGCAAGCAAAAAGGAATATACAACAGCTAATCTGTAGACAATATCTTCAGTCATACTCTATAAAAATTCAATTTTTTTGTAAAACAATCTGGTTTATTTTCACACTTCACTCGCGATTCTGTCTAAACCTAGGGGCAAAAAAACTTCGATAGTCACTCATCTTATGTAGAAGTAACTCAGGAGTATTGCACACTTTATTTAATTTTTTTGTTCAGGCTTTGCATATAGTTACAAAGCTCCAAACACAGGGGTCAATACTTTTGCAACCGATAGTAGTGGTAGAGTTTATTTACAGTGCATATTAGAGTTGGTAATTATTAATGTAAGATCTAAATAGACGTAAAATAATAATTTAATATTACAACATCGCGTTTTGATAGTAACATATAAGCTAGTTCCCAAAATTATACGACGTACCTACATTTTATCATCCGATTATTTTAATAAAATTTTGATTTTATTGAACATGACAATGGGTTTATTTTCAGTACTGTATATTTATTTCTTTATCGTTTTATTATGTATGAGTCGCTCAAATAAAAACCGGATAAAACCGATGTCTCTTCCTGAAACCTTATTCACACGGGAAAATTTTGTACAGGGTGTTTGCAATTTTTGATTAAGATTTTTATCCTAATTATTGTGACGTCTGTTTTTGAAATATTTGTGAAAAAATTGCCAAAAAACGAGCAATTGAAAACACAAATAAATAATAATGTAAATAAACTGTCTGTATAGAAAAAGTATGCTAGACATCTAAAAAATACGGTAATGATTACAATGTTTTAAACGTTTACAAGAAGTTAACCTTGTTCCAAGGTATTATTTGCAATTATTCAAACTACACGAGCTCTTATTACATACTCGGTAATTAATAAAAATTTGAGACAAAACCGTTTGATGAATTCAACATTTTGGTGTGAAATGTACTATCGTGGCCATATATTATGTCTCTTCTTTTGACGTCGATTTTCTCGCAGAACTAGGTGAGAAAAAATTTCAAAAAATATCTGATGCTGTCCTTGAATAATATGCTACAACTCATAAAAATTAGAAAGCTGTATATGTTGGCGTTTTCCCGATTTTTCCAAATTAAGAAGAATTGGCGCTGTTCTTCACCCGTAAATTTCATTCGTTTAACTTTAGCAATTCATTACTCCGGAAATAATCCATAGATTTCAACGAATTAAAAAGTAAAATCACCTGCGGAATGCTAGCTTTCAATGTGCCATTATGTAAAATCATTGGATTAGTGGTTGACCCACAAAAAGCAATACCAGCTATTCCGTTATTAGAAGAGCTAGAATAATGAATAATAGACTATAGGCTATATCCAATAATTCATAGGTTGAAAGTTTATTACATAATCATTGTTTATCTTGCATTTTTCAAACAAAAGATCGTGCTGAAACTCCGCGTGAATTCCGACGCTCTACGGTCTTTGGTGTGCTGCGGGAAAGGGAGGCGTTAGCGGTGCTGTCATGTCGGAGAGACCCGACACTGCTGAGAGAACTGGGGCAGCTTATTATCAATACACAAAAAGAACGATAACTTGTCAAGGTAGTAATTTTAACTAACAATTGAATTCTTAATTTTTGCATAATTTTGATTATAATATGTGACCCGGTACGAGAGAAATCTCTTCTATCGATTGACGTTTATGTTTTCTTCAGTGTTCCCCGCTCGCCCCAAAGACCGAAGAGCGCCGCGTCAATTGCAGCAATCATGAGATGCTTCAACTCGATCTTTTGTAGGGAGATGCAAGATACACAATGATTATGGAATAAACTTTAAACCTATGAATTAATGGGTAGCCTATATTTTATTATTCTAGCTCTTCTAATAAAGGAATTGCTGGCATTGCATAATATAGCTTTTTGTGGATCAAGCACTAATCCAATGATTTTACAAAAATTCACATTGAAAGCTAGCATTCCGCAGGTGATTTTACTTTTTAATTCGTTCAAATCTATGAATTATTTCCGGAGTAATTAATTGCTAAAGTTAAACGAATTAAATTTCCGGGGTTAAAACAGCGCCAATTCTTCTTAATTTGGAAAAATTACATAATATATGGCCACGATAGTACATACTTGATCACCCCTTTCGTTTTATATAAGTTTTATCCAAAAAAATCGATCAATAAAGTTATTTACTTGGCTTGAAGCATAAAGTTCAACGTTCCCATTTTGGTATTGTAATTCTTACCTTAGTATGTAGCATTGTCTCCACCCGTTCGTCGGGTCGTAGTCCTTTTTTGGGTCTTATCAATATGTATATTTTTTTAATGCCTGGCAGAGTCCGAAGCATCTTCTCCAAAAGAACTTTGCCCATAAACCCTGAAGCGCCCGTCAAAAGCACGCAACGGTCTATGTAAAATTCTCGAATAGTCGCCATATTTTCTGGAGTCAAAATAAATAAAGAAAAATGGAGAAACACCAAAGTTTATGAAAAGTTTATGAAAAGTGATTAAGTTTGCATGAAATACAACACGTTCACATGCAAAGACAATATTATTCAAACTGCATCGTCAACAATATTAATTAGAACACATTAAGCAACGAAACCTAGTATTATGTCAAATTAAAATTGTTCTATAGACACGAAGTGATGACGATTGTGATGATAATATAGCATCTGAAAATCCTAATATCTCACAAAAATAAACGTACATAAGTAAAAGGTTTTTGTTTTTTATGATTGAACACATGATTGGTCACTTTTGAGTATCTACTCAACTACTTATGTTCTGTATTTGTTTCTTACATACCGTCTAATGTCACTTCTACTCAACTGGCGCTTATAACTACGACTGCATAGTAAGAAAATAACATTTAATTGTGATTCTGACACAGTGATTGTATGCAAATTTTCTGCTTGACTTAGCCCTAGGGGTTAAAGGTGTTTTTGGTATTAACCTTCTCTGCATGTGACTCAAGTTCAAATGACTAGACACATATCATGAAACTATTATATATAATCATGTCATCATAGCCATTATCAACATCAAATGATGTTATTCAGAATTAAAATAAGACATTTGCGCCTCATTAGGCTTTGTATATAATTATTGTATATAATTTTGTATATAATTATTAATTATATATTATTATACAAAAGGCAACAAACTACTGTTTTCAGGAAATGATGAAAAAAAAATGGAAACGGTTTTCACAAAAGAAGAACTTCTGACCTGTGCCTTGTACTGTGAATTTCAGCATGATTGTCTACATTTTCAGTTTTCAATAATTCATAGATTATGCGGACCAAATTGCAAATGGCAAAAACAAATTAATTATTATTCAGCATCATCGTTTAATCTATTATTGTATTAATGTATATAATCATTGTCGTTAATAACGATTACGTTATCGCTTTTTGAAATTTTCCGTGGAAAAGTCCAAAACATGCGACAATTTTTCAACATAATTACGAAATATAAAACGTGACTATGTATATCTATTCCTCTCCTAACCGTAGCATAATATAATCATTATAAGATGAATAAGATCAATGGTTTTCTTCTTAATTCGATGCATGACGCACATGCCAACTCTCACTAAGAAGACTTTTCGACATTTTTGACACTAAATATTCTTTCAATATTTTTATACTAGCCAAATTTTGTGCGATTTGGGCAATAAACGCGTAGTGTAAATAACGAAAATAAAACAAATACATATGTATTTGGTACTCCTAACGAGTAGCTCAAGTTTGAGACAGTTTTTCAAACAAAGTGTAAGAGATTTCAAAAATTTTTCTGGTACCATTTATGACAAATATATATCTTGCAAATCAAAAGACATTTTCTTCTAATTAAGACTAATAAAGACAATTTTCTTCAAAAACAATCAAAAATATTACTCTTGAGTCTAATTACACGTAATTGCAGCAAATCCAACTTAACAAAAGCGGTCTATGTCTAAAGTCCCCCCTGTTGAGCAAACAGATAACACTTCACCTATCCCCAAAACTGTTTAACGATAATTTTTTCATATCTTCCCTGAGACCATTGTATATGTGACTGACCTGGTAAGAGAATGACCGTTTATACAGCTCAGTGCGATGGGCAGGTGGAGCAAACAAACCCCTCAATCTTAAATTAAGCTTATGGACATCCGTTCTACAGCGTATCTTCCGCATGAGGTATTGTGGGATCCTCTTGGATAGCAACTTATGATATAATATTGCTGCATGCAACACCCTAGTGTTATCCATGTTCAACCACCCCAAGTCGCCCAGCCCATTCGATACATGATCATACTTCCTCAAACCAAAAACAAACAGAACACACGCATTTTGGACACGCTGAACACGCTGCCTATCCGACGCCGTCAGGCAAGGACCGTACACGGTATCACAGTATGAGATCTTTTTACTATTGACAGTAGATATAGTGAGATATTGTCAAAACATCAGCATTTGACACTACCGGTGCTGTCATTAGACTGAAAATATTTGGAAAATCCTGGCTCACTATATAGTATTATATCAATGCAGATGCGACCGATCTCGATCAAATAGAATTTGCTCTTGCAGCTAAACTATTAATTTTACCAAAAAATGTCGCAGACATAAATTATTCAGAATTTCCTCAACTTTAATTTATTATTTTACTATTTTGAGGAAATTACAGAAATGGCGGCTCATTTGCAAAATCCTTGAAAAATGCTTAGAGGAAACGTCCAGTTCCTTAGGACTCTTTTGAACCAAAAGGTTTTCAGGTCTAAGTTTAGTCATGAATCTTCAAAATATGAAGTTTCGTCCCGATACCTTCAGTAGTTTCTCCGGAATCGTCTCCATAAAAATCGAGTACACACACACACAGACATTTTTTGTACCTTGGTCAAAAATGATCAGGACCCAAAAAGATCTATTTCCGCTAAAATCTCAATTCTTGTTCCCTTAAAAGGCGACTGCTTCGAGGTATTTAGTTTGGCGTTAATCATTGTCTACTAATCCTGTAAAGTTCCCTGTCAAATGCATGCACTCTGATTTACATAAGGATAAGAACCACAATAAGAACAGAGTTGTCATTCTCCCTATTTTTGGTGGTATTCAGAAGCAATTCCGAAGTACTGTTCCAGAAAGTGTTATGGGATGTCCTGTATTTTCTAGGGAACTTCGCTGGAACAAGCGTAATGTCAAATTTATACAATTTCTGACTTCATTGTTGTTGTTGGTAGTTGTCAAAGTTACAAGAATATAATCTAGTTAGTCTGTGCCAATGCTATAGTAACCTTTGGTAGTTGTCATCATGTTGTCACGGCAATTATACTCCAAAATGGCCGTCAGCGTTAGCGGCGTTACCGTCGCAAGATGGCGCTTTAGAGATTTTTGAACAATTTATTAAGTTAATGTGATTACGGATAAATAATAACTTGATATAATTAATTAATAATCGTAATGTGATAAAGTGGCAAAACGTATACAAAAATACGATTATTTTATTGAGTACCAAGGGCAAGGATCGTATTTTGATGCTACGTCAAAAGTCGTAGACCGTCTGAGCTATCATTTGATTAATTTATGTGTACCAGCTTAATGAAAATGCCGCGAGACAATTATTTAAACCCGGTCCGATCCATCGTCCCTTGTATCTAATAATAAATATTTTGTTTTCGCATAATCCTCCTAATCGGACACTTTTATGTACGGCTTAAGGCAATCATGACATTATAGAAATGCAGTTCCATCTTTCTACAATCGAAGAATTATTGTTAATAATAACCTTAAGCGCATCAGGATTAATCGTTGGGCTTGCTTGTGTTGTGCAGATTAGATATTGACAGCTTGCAATATGAAAATAAATAATAATACAGAATGATCAGGAAACATCGTAGAGTATCGTTTTCTTTTGTGGAATGTCAGACATTATATATTACGATGAATAGAGCAAAAATATAATAGATGATCATATAATTAATGGATCAAGTCAGATTCAAACCAATACTGCAGTTTCGGCTTATGTGTCTTAATTAGATGGCATTTGATAAGCAATAGTTAGAGTGAGTGTTTTATGATCTATTCAAGTTGAATGGAATTATTTGATGATGCATAAATGCAAATCTTCATTATGCTGTTAACTACAGGTTGCAGAAAATGAGATTGACAACGATCCTCATCAGTACTTCCTTGCAACGAAATGACTACCTGAATGAAACTGATGAATCAGTAGTTTAGAACTTACGAAAATATGAATGGCTGAAGATAAAATAATTATTCCATGACATGTCACATGGTTATAGGAAATGATCGATAAGAATGCAGAATTCTAAAATATATGAAAACAGCTTTAGATATTTTATTAGTCTATAATACCAGTAATAAATTTCAATAAAACGCTTTAGTAATGGATAAACAATAGTTGTTATCTCTACAATACAACGATTTTTTGCATGACTGCTAATATTAATTTTAGTGATGCCAATATAGTTAATAATGATGTAGGTAGCAACTCCATAAAAATATTGCAATGTTTAAATTAAATCCACACATTGTTTTGCACTTTACCCGCCACGGAAATTTAAAAAACTAATTTATGAAACAAGATATCGGAAATAAATAACTTATTAATAAAGGGGATTATAAATTAATTACTTAACTGATTGATAAGCTTGTCCCTATATAAACCCAAAAGTAGCAATTTTAAAGTCATAAGTGTACTAGACCTTCACAAAGATGGTACATTTTGGAGCAACTATCTTGCTCTTAGCGTTCCAAGGTAATTAATTAAATCTTATTATTATTATTATAATGACTATACTTAAATAGTGTTACATGTATAAATATGCGTATGATTTTGTTTAGGGTTGCTGATCAATGGAGCAACTCTTAGGGAACCATGCAGCGCCCCCGAATTAGAAGTTATTCCTTCGGAACCAGGCTCCGTTGGTGACTTGTTGCGCCCAATCCGCCCAGAATTGGAAATTAACCCATCAGAACCAGGCTCCGTCGGTGACTTGTTGCGCCCAATCCGCCCAGAATTGGAAATCAACCCATCTGAACCAGGTTCCGTCGGTGACTTGTTACGCCCAATCCGTCCAGAATTGGAAATCAACCCGTCTGAACCAGGCTCCGTCGGTGACTTGTTGCGCCCAATCCGTCCAGAATTGGAAATTAACCCTTCTGAACCAGGCTCCGTAGGCGATCTTTTGCGTCCAATCCGTCCAGAATTGGAAATCAACCCATCTGAACCAGGATCTGTCGGTGACTTGTTGCGTCCAATCCGTCCAGAATTGGAAATTAACCCATCAGAACCAGGCTCCGTTGGCGATCTTTTACGTCCAATCCGTCCAGAATTGGAAATCAACCCATCTGAACCAGGTTCCGTCGGTGACTTGTTGCGCCCAATCCGTCCAGAATTGGAAATCAACCCATCTGAGCCAGGCTCCGTAGGCGATCTTTTGCGTCCAATCCGTCCAGAGTTGGAAATTAACCCATCTGAACCAGGTTCCGTCGGTGACTTGTTGCGCCCAATCCGCCCAGAATTGGAAATTAACCCTTCTGAACCAGGCTCCGTTGGTGACTTGTTGCGCCCAATCCGTCCAGAATTGGAAATTAACCCATCTGAACCAGGATCTGTCGGTGACTTGTTGCGTCCAATCCGTCCAGAATTGGAAATTAACCCATCAGAACCAGGCTCCGTTGGCGATCTTTTACGTCCAATCCGTCCAGAATTGGAAATCAACCCATCTGAACCAGGTTCCGTCGGTGACTTGTTGCGCCCAATCCGTCCAGAATTGGAAATCAACCCATCTGAGCCAGGCTCCGTAGGCGATCTTTTGCGTCCAATCCGTCCAGAATTGGAAATTAACCCATCTGAACCAGGTTCCGTCGGTGACTTGTTGCGCCCAATCCGCCCAGAATTGGAAATCAACCCATCTGAACCAGGCTCCGTAGGCGATCTTTTGCGCCCAATCCGTCCAGAATTGGAAATTAATCCATCTGAACCAGGCTCTGTCGGTGACTTGTTGCGTCCAATCCGCCCAGAATTGGAAATCAACCCATCTGAACCAGGCTCCGTAGGCGATCTTTTGCGCCCAATCCGTCCAGAATTGGAAATCAACCCATCTGAGCCAGGCTCCGTAGGCGATCTTTTGCGCCCAATCCGTCCAGAATTGGAAATTAATCCATCTGAACCAGGCTCCGTCGGTGACTTGTTGCGTCCAATCCGCCCAGAATTGGAAATCAACCCATCTGAACCAGGCTCCGTAGGCGATCTTTTGCGCCCAATCCGTCCTGAATTGGAAATCAACCCATCTGAACCTGGATCTGTCGGTGACTTGTTGCGCCCAATCCGTCCAGAATTGGAAATCAACCCATCTGAACCTGGATCTGTCGGTGACTTGTTGCGCCCAATCCGTCCAGAATTGGAAATCAACCCATCTGAACCTGGATCTGTCGGTGACTTGTTGCGCCCAATCCGTCCAGAATTGGAAATCAACCCATCTGAACCAGGCTCCGTAGGCGATCTTTTGCGCCCAATCCGTCCAGAATTGGAAATTAATCCATCTGAACCAGGCTCCGTCGGTGACTTGTTGCGTCCAATCCGTCCAGAATTGGAAATCAACCCATCTGAACCAGGCTCCGTAGGCGATCTTTTGCGCCCAATCCGTCCAGAATTGGAAATTAATCCATCTGAACCAGGCTCCGTCGGTGACTTGTTGCGTCCAATCCGCCCAGAATTGGAAATCAACCCATCTGAACCAGGCTCCGTAGGCGATCTTTTGCGCCCAATCCGTCCTGAATTGGAAATCAACCCATCTGAACCTGGATCTGTCGGTGACTTGTTGCGCCCAATCCGTCCAGAATTGGAAATTAATCCATCTGAACCAGGCTCCGTCGGTGACTTGTTGCGCCCAATCCGTCCAGAATTGGAAATTAATCCATCTGAACCAGGCTCCGTCGGTGACTTGTTGCGTCCAATCCGCCCAGAATTGGAAATCAACCCATCTGAACCAGGCTCCGTAGGCGATCTTTTGCGCCCAATCCGTCCTGAATTGGAAATCAACCCATCTGAACCTGGATCTGTCGGTGACTTGTTGCGCCCAATCCGTCCAGAATTGGAAATTAATCCATCTGAACCAGGCTCCGTCGGTGACTTGTTGCGCCCAATCCGTCCAGAATTGGAAATCAACCCATCTGAACCAGGCTCCGTAGGCGATCTTTTGCGCCCAATCCGTCCAGAATTGGAAATTAATCCATCTGAACCTGGTTCCGTCGGTGACTTGTTGCGCCCAATTCGTCCAGAATTGGAAATTAATCCATCTGAACCAGGCTCCGTCGGTGACTTGTTGCGTCCAATCCGTCCAGAATTGGAAATCAATCCATCTGAACCTGGATCTGTCGGTGACTTGTTGCGCCCAATCCGTCCAGAATTGGAAATCAACCCATCTGAACCTGGTTCCGTCGGTGACTTGTTGCGCCCAATTCGTCCAGAATTGGAAATCAACCCATCTGAACCAGGCTCCGTAGGCGATCTTTTGCGCCCAATCCGTCCAGAATTGGAAATCAACCCATCTGAACCCGGCTCCGTCGGTGACTTGTTGCGCCCAATCCGCCCAGAATTGGAAATCAACCCATCTGAACCTGGATCTGTCGGTGACTTGTTGCGCCCAATCCGTCCAGAATTGGAAATTAACCCATCTGAACCAGGCTCCGTAGGCGATCTTTTGCGCCCAATCCGTCCTGAATTGGAAATCAACCCATCTGAACCAGATTGCGTTGGTGACTTACTAAGACCAATTGCTCCAGAATTATAGATCAGTTCCCAAGATCCAGAATCAGTTAACGTTTTACTTCGTCCAGTTCATATGTAAATAATATATTTAAGTTATTGTATTTTTGTTGAATGTACCATGTACAGTATGTAATAAATATTAATGAAATGCAGTTACCGATACACAAGTATTAATAAAAAATTTCCTCCTACCTATTATGCAATATTTTCTTTGTTCATTATGTCATTTGCACAAGTTTGCATGTGATTGTATGTAGAATTTTTATTCAGTAATGTATTTAAATGTCATTATTATTACCCAAGGGACCACACGGAGGGATAATCAGACAATAAAACAACAAAATATCAAAAATTATTTATTCTTCAAATATAGTTCTTATATCTCGCGTTTTGTACTTATTCTTTGGATTAAAATCTTTCTTCGTATTGTATTCTTTTGCTGTAGGACGAGGTTTCCACGGCCTAGCTTTTAACTGATTCTTCTCTTCTTCGTTTTCATAAACCAATTTCCTTTTTGGAACGTGACGGAGGGCATAGTTCCAATCATTTTTCTGTTTCATATCTAACAATATCGACACCATTTGATTCAACGTCAAACTCTTTCCGGAACCACTACCCCATAGTAAATACTTATCAAGAGGTAATTTTTGCATCTTTAAACCTTCCTTCTTTGCTTTTGCAAGAGTAAGTGGTTCATTATTAAGCTGAAATCACAAAAGAAAAATTTAATTCGTCTATAACCCGGTCAAAAAATATTACCTTATCAACTATTGCTCCAATAATATATATCGCATCATGATCATACTCTTCCATAACTTCTCGACAATGTGGCGTCAGATACACCAATTTTTCTTTCGGAAACTCTTTTAAGTAACTAGACTCATGTATATGTAATGGAAAAGATGGATCATACATTGTCTTTATTAATTTGTGTAACGATGTCATCAATTTAGACTGGGGATTAGCATTACAATAATGCAAGTCGTACGGATCTAAAAGAACAATATTATACATGGTAATAAATAAGTAACGTAAATTAATTGACTGCAAGTAAATGACACCCATCAATTCCCATCAAAAAAATTTTTCATACGTAAAATTATCATTAGAATACGGAATTTTTTAGTAATAGCATTTTGCCGTTATAATACTGAAACGGAATTATAGACTAATATAATGTGAGTAACAAACGACCATCCATCATGTTACATTTCCAGATGTAACAATCTTTACTCCGTTTTTTTCAATATTTCAAAGGAATGCAACAAGTGTTTTAGTACGTTAAAATGTTACTAACCGTCGTGCATGCGATTTTCAGCAAAGAGTAACATTAGCTGCTTAGCGCAGTTAACATTCTCTCGTGGGACCATATTACCGTCATAACCACAGTCAACCACCAACTTTTGGCCAAACTGGATTGCTTTTATCAAGCGAGAATTGTAGAAATTGTTTATCGTTGTTTCGTAGAATCTTAGAAATATGTTGTTGTGTTGTAAATTGTAGATTAAATGATCACTTTCTAGTGGTTTGTATGGTTCCTTTTCTAGTTGTTCTCGCTTCTTTCTAGCCTAAAAAAAAGTCAGATAATGTGTAAAACGGAATTCATTGTTTTAATACGCAACTTACCTTTTTATTTTCTTTCGTCATTTCTAGTTTAAAAAGGAACTCCAGAAATTTTCTTCTAGCGCTACGGCTAGACAATTTAACCATCTCCCTCCACCGTTCTAGATCCAAAAATTTTTCAGAAGGGGTATGTCTTCCCTCTTGCCTCATTACTTCCATCTCTAAATGCATCACTTTTATTTTGTGCGCTAATTCTTTATTATCGCCAGCAATTTTTTCAATAATGTACTCCATTTTTGTAACACCTAAAAATATGTTAGATTAATTACTACTGCAAACTTTATCCATCAAGTTTGCTACCAATACCGTCTTCTGTTTGTTTAGGTGCTTCCGTACAGAATTGATTAACTTTGCTGAAAGCAAACGTTGCTCTTACATTATGTATATTATTTAGCGAATTCCCTAAGTTTGAAATTTGTTTATAAGAATTAGTCCGCACAAACTGTCTACATATTCTTCCTAAAGACATCATCTTTACCTTGTATCATTCCACAATTTCTATGAAACATAACCTAAATGTCTTTGCGACATAACCTCTCTGAAAATCGTGGTGACAGTTGTCAACTAGTGGCGCTGTAAGCAGTATTTATCATTTGATTTTAATAAACATAACCCCAAAAGCACAACATGTGAACAAAATATTGTACAAAACGAAAATATGCCTCTTTGTTCAGCAAATTGTAATCGAGCTGCTATTTTAAAGGTAAATATACGAAGTCAAATTGCTCCTGATTTCCTAATTACTAGTTAAATATAATTACAGCGGCCTAAAACAGGTGATACTTTATGTAAGGAATGTTTCTACGAGGTGTTCGAAAACGAAATACATTTTACGATAACCAGGGCGAAATTATTCAGACCTGGAGCGGTGGTGGCAATTGGAGCTTCAGGAGGGAAAGATTCAACCGTTCTAGCATATGTTTTAAAGTTATTAAACGAAAAATACAACTATGGCTTGAAATTAGTTTTGTTGTCGATAGATGAAGGAATAACAGGATATCGCGACGACAGTTTGAAGACGGTGAAACAAAATCAAGAGGATTACGAAATGCCCTTAAAAATTATGTCTTATAAAGATTTATACGGGTGGACCATGGACGAAATTGTTGCAATGGTAGTTTAGTAGATTCTAGTTACCGTTTTCTTTCTTTTTTAATGCGAGTTCTTTGTTTTAGATTGGGAGAAAGAATAATTGCACGTTTTGTGGTGTATTTCGTAGACAAGCGTTAGATAGAGGGGCTCACCTTCTAAAATGTGATTATTTGGTGACGGGGCATAATGCTGACGATATTGCGGAAACCGTTTTAATGAATATTCTCCGCGGTGATTTGGCTAGACTGAAAAGGTGTACTTCTATTATAACGGTAAGTTTAGAACGATGAAATTAAAGATTTATACTCGTAACTATAGAAGTTATGGGTGAACATTTAGCCATGTGCTATAATATTATCACAGGGTAATTCAGTCATATTTCTTCGATGGAAATGATAATCAACAGTAATATTTGGATATATTACAAAATTATTCGAATAAACCACTTGAGGAATTACCGTTGCATTTTATACAGACAATATACCATACAGTGCTGCCATGCTCAAAGTTACGCATCTTTCAGTTCAATTTACATCGTAATTTTAAGCAGAATTTGACATTCTGACAACGTAAACTACGGTAGTATGTAAAATATATATATTTCTCAATATTTTCAGGACTGTGGTGACGGAATACCAAGAGTAAAACCACTAATGTACACTTACGAAAAAGAAATAGTGATGTACGCATACTTCAAAAAACTAGTTTACTTCTCAACGGAGTGTGTATTTGCGCCAAACGCCTACAGAGGGCATGCCAGGGTCCTGCTGAAGGATTTAGAAAAAGTAGATCCTGCTATAATAATGAATATCATCCAGTCAGGTACTGCAATAATCCACAACAATAAAAGCATTTATATGAAGACGCTATTCTTCTTTTAGGTCAATCGATCTATATTGACGAAGAACGAAAGTTGCCCAAATTGACAAGATGTGAGAGATGTGATTACGTGTCTTCGCAACAAGTTTGTAAGGCTTGCATACTGCTAGAAGGTCTGAATAGGGGTTTGCCCAGACTTGGTATCGGAAAATCGAGCCGCGTCAATAAGCATATCGCTGCTACGCAAAAATCTCAAAGTGGTGGTTGTGCTGGTTCGTGTAGTAGTAGTTGTGGTGCAGTTGTTGCAAATAAAAGTTGATTTTATCTATCATATTGTTTTATTTTATACTGCCTTGTGTTTATTTGGATCTTTTATTTTTTTTGTTTTGTTGTCTTTCCTGTAACAAAAATATTGAAAGAAAAATCTTATTAGCGCTAATAAAATTTATTTAAATTACTGGAACTAACATGAATTCAATTAATAATAAACTGATTATGACCCTAAAGAGATTGGAAGGTTGACGTTATGGTACCAACTTTAAGTTAGCACTTTCGGCCATTCCTGTTACCATTTTTGCTTCACATTTGGCTTGTAATGCTCGATCCTCTACGGTATGTCATGTTTGATAATTCCTTAAAACTATTATTTGTATTAAAACTATATTTGTGATGCAAATTTTAACCACGGCGATAAAAATACTTACTTAACGCCTAGGCTTAACAACTAAAACAGGCAAAGTCACTACAAGTCTGAATTTGGGAAAATCATTATTGTTTAATCATCAGTGATTATTAATATAAATACATTGCTCACTTATTTTTAAGATTTCTTGGATTGGGGTGTTTACTGCCGATTTTGTATACTTGAATCACACTAGAAGTTGCAGGAAAAAATCAACAATTGTCATGCCTATCAAAAAGTGATACCAAATTTCAATGGAATGACGGTGTATAACAACTTTTCTCTTAATAATCGGTGTATAATAAACAAAATTAAAAATAAGGACTACCTTAATAGATAATTGAAACACTAGTGTACAGAATAAAAGTATAATATATTTGCGGTTTAAATATAGGGAAGATTCACAAAATATGAACAAATCTCTTGCAAAAAATAAACGTCTCTATAAATCTGTTATTAGTAAATCTCTAATTTGGATCTAGCTCTGTTCAATTTGCAAAACGATTGGCACATTAAATGTATAGCTTCGCAGCTAAAGAATTATTGCTTTTCATGATTAGGCCAGTTTTTGCAAATTGCTCGATCGAAATTTGGTTAATTTTCTCACATAAATCGGACAAAATACACATCTCAACTAAACATTATTATATTACCTATTTACAATATTTTACAATACAAATAATCGAATAATTATAGTCCGGATGCTGCCACCATTTTTATTTTCTTTTTATACAGTATTCTCACACCGGAGTTTATCATGATGATGTAAATTTACTATTACCTAATTTATACACGACACCTAAAGTAAAAATTAGTAATTTTCTGACCAGTCTTTTTATACTAAGTTACAATCTCCGTGTTTATCATATACATGTATATTTGTGCCTACATAATACGTAAATATATATATATATATATATACACAGTTCAACTATATAATATTAGTTTAGTGATAAAAAGTTTCAAATAGATTTGATTAGTATTTCAAATTGCATTACCGGTACGCGTGTACGTGATTGTCTCAAACAGAAGAAAAAATTACGTAACGCGTAACGGCACTTGACTAGACGTAAAAGGAAAAAACAAAAAAATCATAACCTGCACCCTACTTTTTATCGAAAAGCGGTAACTTGGACCGAACTGCTCCCTCGCACACCACCAGCCGTGAACACTTAGTCCGTTGCGGCGCAACCGAAGTAGATGGAACAGCGGCGCCACTCGACGAACTCTTTTCAAGGATTCGCCGCAAAGCTGCTATTCGGGAACTTAACTGTACCCCACTTTTGTTGATGCCTGTATGACGGTTTGCGCACTTTTTTTCGAAATACTCGACTATGCTGGATATGTTCGGTTGGGGGCCTTGAACCCAATCGGAGCCCGTTACGCTTGACACGTCTTCACTGCTATCGGTGTATATGGAAGACGCCCGTTTGCAGAGGAGGTGCAGTTCCGCCGATTCTAACTCGTCGAGGGATCTCTGCGAACTGACTGCAGTGCAGCTGTCCCATAGGCTGTTGGGGGATAGGCATTCCCCCACGCTAGAGTAGAAACCCGACTCGCATGAACCTCTTCTTCTCGGTGGGGCTTCGACAGTTCCTGCAAGGTGAAAGCTAATTTAATAGGGAGAATACAACTATTGTTGTCTTTTTAAGGTATATTTATTAATTTAGTAATTAAAATGTTAAAAGATACACAAAAAATAAAGACAAACTGGTTAAAGTAGTTAATGCTAGAGTGTTGACTAGAGTTGGGAAATTTTGTTACTTTTGAGTACTCATATCTAATCGTTACTTTTGGGTGTAGTAATCATTACTTTGTATTCTTTTCTTTGTATTCGTTACTTTGTAATCATTAGGATACATCAACTGTAGGTAATTTATTATAATTTACTGAATACTTTCTTGCTTTTAATATTAAATTTTTATATATATTTAAACAATATCAACATTTTTATTAGGAACATTTAGTTTATTCTAACAATTTTCGACTATTTTAACCAATCCATAGCCACCTAGATTAACAAACATAAAAATATTCTTTTTATTGCTTGCTTATAAAACTCAGTAATTAATTTGTTTTTGTGTTAAAAATGTCATCTTGATTAAATATATCACAAAAATAATAGAGTATAATTATTTAAAATTTAAATTTTTTTTGTAATCTTCCGAATGACATTCGTCTATCTTTGTAAATATGAAAATAAACGAGTGACTCATCAGCATTGCCAGATTTGGGGATTTTTCCCCATTATGGGGAATTTCAGTGATGTCTGGAGATTTCAGGAAAAAGCTATTTAACCTGGGAATTTGTTCCCTTTCTAGTTAATTTGTTACAGAAATGACAAATTTCAAACATTATTTATTTTTTGTATTTATTTTTAAGTAACTTTATAAAACTTATGCCTTTAATGACAGTTCAACAGCTCATTTAAATTTTCATGAAATTTTGCATTTAGGGTTTTTGGGAAATTCTGAACAATTAATATTAGTAAAATTATCCGATAAAAAAATTCCTAAAGTGATTTCTTGATTTTTGCTTTTTATTTTGCCATCACAAGGTGCTTTGCATTTAAAGAAGACAATTGGTTTTTTGACAGTAAATAAAAAATTGGACTAAAAATAAAAAAGATATGAAGGTGTTACACTCTTAAGTGGGACACAGTGTATATGGACATCTGGGGATATTTAGCTGGCTACACTGCACTACATAAATATTACGAGCAAAAATTACAAAAAAAACAAAAAATATTTTTTAAGCTACTTCTTCTAAACAATTTTTCCAAATAGCATTTTTTTATGAATATAAAAAAATAGAGGAAGCTCTGATAAAAAAATTAATATATTCTGATAAATTTGATAGTTACAGCATTCGTTTTAAAGGATCCTCCAGCATTTATAAACAATAAAAATTACAGTGAAAAATCAAGATAAGCTATACATATTTGGTGAGAACATATATCAAAATACCAATTGGTAAAAAATGACGTCATAGATAATAAAATGCAATACCTGTCAAAATATCAAAGCTAATACAATATGAGATGCGTTATAATCAATTGACACAATTTTATCAGCCTCTTAAATACTATAGAAGATAGGTATAGTATGGAATGGGAGCGCAAGATGGTTAGAATGATTTTTTAAAG
The DNA here is from genome assembly GCA_964023965.1 of Melinopterus prodromus. NCBI lineage: Eukaryota > Metazoa > Arthropoda > Insecta > Coleoptera > Scarabaeidae > Melinopterus > Melinopterus prodromus. The sequence goes on from OZ030392.1 coordinate 5,197,211, forward strand.
TTTTAAAATGTAACACTTGAGCTGCAAATATTGAGCGCTTTGTATAAGCTATAACGAAGAACTAAACATTACTTGGTTCTAAAAAGTATTAACAAAAAAATAGGTGTTATGATTAAAAAACACTGAACTATCATAAAACACCGAAATGTCTTGATAAAACAGCAGAAGTAATCACAAAATACCAAACTGTCATCCACACAAATTTATGAATATTATATATTTATATGAAATGTACTTGAGTTGTAGATAAAACGTCATATATGATTCACACACAAATTCACTCAAAAATATGCTAAATTGCTAAAAAATCTAAACGGCAACACATAAAATATAAGAGCAACTTTAATAAGCACGTTGTTAAAGAAAAAAAAATCAAACGTCACTAAAAAAATTGTTAATAAACATAAAACCAACCACAATTTAAAGCTTTCCTTGCTGTAGGTGGTGAGCCGGGCAAAGATCGAGGTAGGTCCGCGGTATCGGTAAACGCCGAGAGCTGCTCGCAGCAGGAAGAAAAGTTTCCGAGTAATTTCTTGACGCCTTGGAACTGGGTTAGGGTTGCGAATGGATTTGTTGTCCTCGGTTTGTAGTGCGGATCCTGTCGACACATGGTAAGTGCATGACGACGTGCCTTGTCACTCGGTGTCGAGTGCAGAAAGATCGACAGCGATGATATGTCTTCCGACAATGATCGTCTATGAGCATCTAGAAGAATAAAAAAAAGAAATAGAAGTTATAATAGGTCATATAAAGTTACAGGAAAATTGTATTTACACAAATATTCTGCAGTCTTCCATTCAGATCAACATTCTTGTGTCCTATACAACATCAAACGCTTCATTTCTTGTTGCAGTTTGTTAAATACCAATTTGATACAAGTCTAATTAGTCGTAAGAACAATACTCTAATATGTTGAAAAATGAAATAAAACAATATATAAGAACGGGTATTAAATATATTTATTACCACTGTGTCACACAATCTCTAAAAGTTACGCAGTTCATGTAAAAATAGAAGATTCAGGAAAGCGGTTTCCAGTTGTGTTCTACGTCAAAATTGACTAGTTTTGTTCTTTCGCCAATGTCTACTACCATCCTGCAACCAAGAATTGATTTAATATCCGATATGTACAACTAAAAACTGATTAAATCCACTGTTTAATACAGTTACTATTGTTTATTGATAATTTCCGTTAGGAAATATAATAGTTCGGAAAGAGATTTGTGTATATCAAACTTTGGTTGGGGTTATGATTTTTAAATTTCCCGCTAATCGGGTTCTAACGCAAGATATCGCAGCTTGGAAGTTTGACGTTTAGTACAAAAGAAATGGCGGCGACCTCTGCAAGAGACGTAAACTCGGTCTAATTTTCAAAGAATATCGCGATAATTCGAACCCGTCAGAACCCTTGTCGCGGCTCAAATGTTAATTGTGATGTGTGTTACCAATATTTCGTAAAATTGCGGACCCCGAAGCTTTCGCCGAACCAATAATTTCGAATATAATTCTTGCGTTTCCAGACGCTATCGAAAAATGTATTGTGTAGTTCTTATTTTAGCCGTTAGATGGTGTTTAATAATCGCAAGTATAGATATTACCGGCTGGCAATTGAATACCGAGCGAGTTCGCAAATCTGACGTTTGTAAAAAGAATGGCGGCGATATCTGCAAGAAAGCTAAACCCGGTCTAAATTTCAAAGAATATCGCGATATTTCGAGTCGGTTGGTGCCGGTGTTATGACCCAAATGTGAATTGTGATGTGTTCTACCGATATTTCGATAAATTGCGGACCCGAATGCTTTCGTGAGTTAATGATTTCGAATATAATGCTTGCGTTTGAGAAGGTATCGGGAAACGTATTATGTAGTTTCGATTTTTGCCATTATGGGGTGTTCAATAAGCTCGATTGTAGCACGGCTAGTACCGGTCGGTTATTCCGGATATTTCAATAAATTGCTGACCAGCATACTTGCGTGAGTTATTAATTTAGAATATAATGCTTGCGTTTTGAGGTGTCAAAAACGTATTACGTAGTTTCGATTTTTGCCATTAGGGGTGTTTTGGTACACAATGGCCGCGAGTTCCGCAAAAAAATAGTTTAATTCGGTATAATATCCAAAGAATTTTGCGATAATTTGAACTTGGAAGTGCCTTTGTTGTAACTCAAATGTGAATTGTGACGAGTGCTACAGATATTTCGAAGAATTGTGGATCTATAGGCTTTTGGTAAGTAGATAATTTTGTATAATTTAGTAAAAATATAATAGTTCTTGCATATCAAGGCGCTATCTAAAATAATGTAGTCCTTATTTTTGCGGCAAAAAAGTTTTAATCTGGTATGGTCTTTTTCGTAAAATCTGAATGTGAAGGTAGAAATTTTAAATTGTGATCTTTTGAAAGTGAAAAACAATACACTTAATTTTTGCACCTTTTTTCGGATTGGGCCCACTTGAAAAAAACCCACTGGGTTTTTTTTTGGAGCGTACCATTTTTAAATAATTTGGAGTTTTTTGAGTTGGGCTGGCTTGAAATAAACAAAGGTGTTTTTATCCTACACGATGCGAAAATGTTGTTTTCGCGTCTCTATGGAGACACGAAAGATGCTATTTGCCAGCCAGCCCCAGTCCGGCCTGTAATGAACACTTTTCGGGGCTAGCCCGGAAAATGCAATATCTCTGTCCAATCAAAACACAGTTTCGATTCGGTTTGACGTTTGTGATTAAAACGTCAACGGATTTTATTTGTCAAAAGCCAATGCGTCAGTGATTAGTCTTTAGAAACGGGTGATTTTATTACGATATTGTTGGGTAGGATAAAAAATTATGTATGCACCTCGCCCAGAAAGTGGTTTTCCGGGGCGAGAGAAGAGTTGCACAGGCAAGCGTAGCGAGCCTGGGCATTTCTTGAGGCACCACTTTCTCGGCTTGGTACACAATATACTATTATGTGAAAACTCGATACGGGCAATAGTAAATTTCAAATGGTAATACAGTTTTTATTTTAGTTTTAAGACGCAAACACAAAATATAGACATTTTCAGTTAACAATTCAGAAGAAAACTTAAGTTATTGTTTTATTCACTGAGTCTTGTGAATTAAAACAATTTCACTTCCGGTTTTGACTTTAATCTCGAACACATTAATTTTCCCATTTACGTGTAACATATAATAAGTACCTACTCTCGAATTTTCAATAGAAAAGTTTCGGTTTTACCAAGGTTTTGAATATTTTAGCAAAGGTTGAGATTTCAGCTTCAGTATTTTATACGTGTTATGCTTCGGTTACGGTTACAGGTTTTACAACATAAACAAAAATCAGAGACGGTATGTGTTTTGTTAATATTTTTTATTGCCCACTTTTACCCAAAAAAGTCTGAAAAAATCCACTTGTGGGTTGGGTTTAAAAAAAACAGTTTTTTTCAAGCCTTGAGATTCAGTGCTGCGGCCTGGTCAAAAGCCAATAGAAAACCAATAGCAAACATAAATTGACATATTCTTAAATGTGTGACTTTTCTTGTGTAGGATTTTTCAAACCACTTAAGGCCTAGAGCACACTTGCAATTTTCAGTTGAGCAACAGTTTGATTGCATATTTGTGTTGTGAAGTGCTATGGATCACACGCACACATGCAACTGCAACTGTTAAACGAGTTGCAGCAACCAAACAGTTTGTGGTCAGGCTCAAAGTTTTTAGTTCCATCTAATTGCGCAATCTTGTGATGGATTGGATTGAATGGTGGTGGGCTCACTTGCAATTAAACAGTTTACAGGTTTGTACATGCATGGATTTCTTGCGATTATTCCTTCGACAAAATGGAATTATTTTTTATTAATAATAGTGTAATGTATTCTACATTTACATTTTATTCCATAATACATTACTTGGACAGAAAAATTCATTGGAACTGTTGTACTTAGATGTTATCATATTGCCAGGGAACTGATCCTCTGGTGATGTAAAGTAGTTTAAAAAGTTATTCCTTGACCAAGTACCTTCCTTTTGACCTCTAAAATTATTGGGATTACTATTTTTAAAGAGGACATTCATACAGAGTGTCCTCGTATGGTACACCACATCTTTATCTAACAAAGTTATGAAGAGTAAAACATGCTTGAATAATGTAATCGCAGAATGCACGCTTGACATCAATTGGTCGTAGACAAATTCGCCATTTACTTGCTAGAATACCAAAGGCACACTCCACCATTCTTCTGGCTCTTTTGTAGCAGTAGTTGTAAATATGGTGAATACGGTAAATACGGTGTAGCAACCAAACTTTTTGGTTGCTTTTTAGTTGCAGTAATGTGCCCAAAAGCATGCAACAGCAACTAAACAGTTGCTCAATTGAAAATTGCCAGTGTGCCCTTGGAATAAAACAAATTGAATTTTAGAAACCTTAGTTAAGCATCTTAAACTACTATTTAACCCCCTTCTTCAGACAACTCTGTCTCTTCAGTAGCTCGCTTGTTTAAATATAAAACCAATCCCACTTCTGATATAACTCAACCCCACAAGATAAGTTCGCCAAAACAAAAAAAAAGACAATACGTACGTTTCCTATGAGCGGGCGCCTGCACGGCAAGCGCGGCGAGCTGCTCCTCGCTCTTCGTGCTGCAGTGCACCAACGGCGCCAGCTCCTTATCGCCCACGTACTGCCTCGTCGTCGTCGTCGTCAGGATATCGCCGAGCGCCGCGACCAGCTTCGGGAAGGTCGGCCTGCTCTTCGACTCGATCGCGCAGCAGAGGAACGCCAGATGGAGAAAGTCCGGCACGACGTCGGTCGGACAGAGCTCGAGCAGCGCCATGTAGTCCAGGCCGAAGTTGTCGGTGCGCGGCAACTGGTCCGGGTCGGCTTCGACGCGCGTGATCAGCTCGCATAGGACGATGCCGTAGCTGAACACGTCGCTGCTCTCGTCGTAGTACTCGCCGCGGAGGCACTCGGGCGACATCCAGTACGGCGAGCCGACCGTGCACAGCTTGAAGGGGCTCTTCGGGTCCGGTATGCGGGCGGCGAGGCCGAAATCGCCGACGACCGCCTCCGTGTCGCCGTTGTCGTATTTCTTGATGAGGACGTTCTGGAAACGGTGAAGATTTGGTTAGAATTTTGTTGAGGAAACGTCGTTTTTGAATATTTTTGGGGTGAAAAATTGATCACTTGAGGCAGGACACAAAACTGCACCCGGGGCGAAAACAGAGCGAACGCGCCCTCCTCCCCCCCCCTCATTTTTACCCAGAATTATTTAAATTGCTGATTAATAAATTGTTGTAAATCTATGTAATAATAAACAAAAGACCGTATAAAGAATAAACGAACAAAAATTAATAAAAATAACATGTTAATGAAAAGAATAATGTATACTTTAATAAACAATAAAGACAAATACGTCTCTATGACGAGTGTTTCGATGTCTCAAAGAGGAAAAAAAAACACTAACAAATTTGGGACAGTTCCAAAAAATTTCATCATTTTTGGAGATAATGCTTGCGACGTGAACACAGTAAACTAAACTTTTACATACCTACTATTTTTCTAGGTTCGGTATTAAATAATCCCACTTACGTGCAACAAATAAAAAAACCTACTAATATTTTATTTTATATTTATGAATCTCTTTTAATAAATCGTTCACTATGTATTTTTTAAAACACGTTTCTTAAATTTTGTTCTTCTTTTCTGGGTAGGATTGCGGCGCCCCCTGAAACTTGGCGCTGCCACCCCCCCCCCCCTTTAATACTATGGAAATTAGGAGACCTTTCTTTTTTCAAACAGAACATCCTGTATATTTTTGAATTTTTCAATTGCAAGAATAATTCTTACAGAAAGACTAATTCTTGCAGAAGGTCAAAATTACCAGAATACCTAAATAATTTGCAACTGTACAAAAAAAATTTCAAACAATTGGTTTTTAGGTGTAAACAAGCTCTCATTTAAAAATATTTTTAATATAAAATGTGTTTGTTCATTTTGTTATGGACATTTGTTAAAATTTCCTTTTTCTAAGATCACCTTGTATATTGCAATTAATCAAAACTCCTGAACTTCAAATTAAGAATATTTTCCCACATACATGCACATTTATTTTAATTTGGTAGTTTGAACATTTATTTCTATTTAATTGTCTGGTATTTTTTTTGAATTCTTTATTTTTTATCTGTTTGGTTAAAAGTAAAACTCATGAGTTTTAATAAATAATTTTTCAGAAAATTTATTCGTTATAAAAGCTCCCGGATTATCTTAAAACCTAAAACGCAAGTATTAGAACGTAATTATGTGCTTGAATGTACCAAGTGTCTCCAAAACCATGAACAACTCTTAAAAGTAAATAAATACCTTTAGTTTAAAAGCTATGCAAAAATTTTAATTGAAAAACGTGTGAGTGCATTAAATACGAAATTATAATCTTATTCGTAGTTGCATACACACCCGGTATATGGTCCGGCGAAGGTGACTATAATTTCATATTTAATAATGCCTTGTAATAATAATTTGAAATACTTTTGCAAATAATATGTTTGCATAGATTTAAAGATATATGTACTTTACTCTTATGTCCTGTTAATCTTTTTGGCAACATGCGGTATATGCAGCCTATGCAGGTGATTATAATTTCGTATTTAAAGACTTCTAATACTTTTTCAAATAACATTTTTGCATTGATTTGAACATAAGAGTACTTTACTCTTCGGTGTTTTTCGTAGTTTTGGTAACACTAAGTACATGCAGCTAAATACTTACATTCTAATATTTGCATTTTAGGTTTAATACAATCCAGGCATTTTTATAAAGAATAAAACGTTCAGAGAAATTGGTAATAAATATGTTAATTGTTCTTTACTCTTAAGAGTTCTAATAGGTATTTGCATTTTAAGTTCATAATAAATCTTTTAGCCCATTAGTGTCCAACTATCTGCCGGACACAGTATAAAAAAACTGTTGATTTGAAAAGCTGCAACAACTTGTGCTCACAATATTATCTTAAAAAAAACTGAATTGCTTTATTTACCAACACAATTCTGTATTTAATATGTTGTGGCTACGTTTTCTAAAAGGGTAATGCCAAAAAGCTTGTTTTGATGTTGTGGAATAAGTCTTACACCCTGTATTTTAAAATAATAATTTTGACAACATAAAAATACGAACACCAGATAGTATTGCGAGACATAATGAACATTTGAGAACTTTATAAAAAACCAAACAGACTGTTGTATTATTGAAAATTGTGAAAATATTGCACTGAAGATTTTGTGTATAGAAAAAAGTACAATTAGACAAAAACTGGGCTAGGAAATCTTACAAAATATGAGGTTTATATTAGCTTTAAACTATAAAATCTTGGTGTAGTAAATGATGTAGTAAATGGTAGATACTTGATTATTGCTTTAATTCTTAAGTAATGTTTGATTTTGCCTGATTTATTCGTTAATATTCTCAAGTTCAGACTTAAATAGTAAGATAGAATGAAAGCACATGTTGTTCCAGTCTTATTTTAATTGATTTTGTATTTTATATATAAATTTAATAAAAATTTGATAACATCGATTACTTCATATTAATTGAAAATACTATTTGAAAACTTAACAAATCTGATATACGAGACATTAATACCCACATTACAGTAAACAATTTGTCACAACATCAACTGATAAAAGTCACTTATGGGCACATATTTTGTAAGAACCGAAGTTGTAAATACATAAAGCATATAGGTACTTAATAAATATGTACACTCATATCAACAATTATGACATCAATTAGGAAATATGTGCAACAACAAAGATAATAATTTGTCGCTTTGAGTTTTACCGCGCCCTACCCAACATACTAAACATTACTACACTTCGTCAGAAAAAAAATATTTACATTTCCGGAAAAAAACTGAACAAACATTACACATGCGAATGTGCTGTTTCCACATTTCCCATACAAATTATGTACAACAGCATAATTTATTTAATAAAACCATTGAGTAAGTAAGAGATAGGAAGAGAGAGATTTTTTACAGAAAAAACAAAAAAAATAAAAAAAATGTCCACGCCTGGATTTGAACCCTTCGCAATTTCCGGACGCGCGCGCTAACCAATTGAACTACCGAGGTCGTTCGAAACCGAATACGTGGGATACGCACCTTGCTGGTGAGGTCGCGGTGGAAGACGCCCTTCGAGTGTAGATACGTCATACCCTGAGCGATGTCTTGAGCGAGCGCTATGCGCAGTATCTGCGGCAATTCGACGGATCTGTTCTGGATCTGTTGCTCGAGCGATCCGCCGTTCATGAACTCTGATAGGGCGTGCAGCTGACCCTCGTGCACGCATACGCCCATGAACCGGAGGATGTTCGGATGCGACAGCTTGTTCATCAGTTGGACTTCTTTCAGCATATTCCTACGATTCGACCGCAGAAGGTTCATCTTGAGAACCATCACTTGGCCGGTCACTTTGTGTGTCACCTAAAAAAGAAAAATATTGTAAAACTGAAAGCCTACGTACTTAATTTATTTAAGAAGTTGTTGTATATAAAGTTCTCTAGAAGTTAAGTTATTCAAATGCATTTTATCTTTTTCTAAAGCCAATAGTTATGGAGTTAAGTCACGTGTGAAGTATGAGCATATTTTATAATAGTTTTTTAGTATAGTTTCCTTGTCGTATTTCCAATAAAACAGTATTACTTAGGTGGGTTGACAGGACTAATAATTTCATTGGCAAAATCTGTCAAACGACTTATTGATTGAAAAAAATGACCAGGCTCATAACTTTACCATAATATTTAGCAGTGCTTCTTAACGCAAACGCTGATATTGAGACAATGCTGTCAATGGTACCAAATAACTGCTAAATCGTTGAAAAATGCTAAGAATAAACCTCCAATTCCTTAGGCACTTTTGAAAAAACTTCAGAATCTAAGTTTAGTCATGAAACTTCTAAGTATGAAGTTTTTTTTACCTTGGCAAAAAATGTTCAGGGGACCCAATAGGACATATTTCCGCTAAAATCTCACAACTTTTTTTCAACACGACTACAATACTTTGTCATGCTACGTATGATCAAATAAAAATCCTCGAATATGTCAATTTTTGATTATCAAAATAAACACATTTATATCAAATTCGATTTCCATCCATTACGACGTCGTCAACATGTTTTTTAATGGTCATTCAATTAAAAGATTCACCCGAATCAGTAAGAAAAATATGCGGTTGTCATTTAAAAAAGATGTTAATGTCTTAAGTCAGTAACAATTGAAGGTACAAGGTATTGAAGGTACACAGAGAGAAATTTTTGTTTGATTCAAATAAATATGCATTGGCTCAAAGAAATTTGTTGTTTCAATAGAGGCAAAGAAATATTTATTTGCGGGTAAAAACGCATTTATTTGAAATATTTGTTTGGTAGAAAGAACATTGATTTGCGTCAAACAACTTATGTTTCCAGTTAAAAAGTTTGCAATTTGTGTATTATAAGAAATGAGATTTATTTACTTCAAATAATTATGATTGTGTTGAGTGAAAGAATTACATTTTTTTAAATTAACAAAATTGTTGGTCGAGTTAAAATGCTTAAAATTATTAATTTGTTGAAGGAATTAATAGACAAGAATTTTTCGGAAGACTCGCCATGTGTCACCTCCTTTTTGGGATGTCGCACATCCTCGACCAGTGCTTGGTCTTCCCAACCCAACATGTAGTCAAGGTTAAGTTAGTAAAGTGTACTCTGATTTGTAATCGCAACTTGAACCTGCAGGCGCTGTACTCTATAAGTTCTATACTGTCGATCACGCGGCTTTATACTCTCGATATGTACGAAGTGCGAGGAGAGAGTTTACAGCGCCATCTAACAATACAGTTGGATGACATTAAAAATATATTTATTTGAATCAAAATATGATTTCTTTGGTGGAAGGAAACCTATTTTAAAGCCAAAATAAAAATATTACTTTGAAGGAAATAAATATCCTCTTGTGTAAAAATATATTTATTTTAATCAAAATATGATTTCTTTGGCGGAAGTAAACCTATTTTTAAGCCAAAGACAAAATATTACTTTAAGCGAAATAAATCTCTCCTTATATACAAATTTATATGTTAGAATCAAAATTATATTTCATTGGTGTAAAGAAACGTTTTTTTAAAATCAAAACTAAAATATTACTTTAAAGGAAAGTAATTTTTGTTTGTATCCATACATATTTATTCCACTTAAATAAATATTTCAAATAAATTAATCTCTGCAAGCAAATAAACTAGAGTATTCAATGAAGTAAATATTGTTGGCGTCAAAGAAATATGTTTTGGCCCAAAAGAATAAATTCAAACAAATACATTTCTTTGAAACAAGAAATCTTTTCTCTCTGTGTACTGTTCTACAGTTTTTACGTAGTTTTTCCGTACTTTTTTAGACTTTACGCAGAAGATCTAGAAGAAACAAATAATTAAATAGTTTCATATTAGTTTATTTATTTCTTCATTTGTTTATTCAATTTATTTATTTACCTTTAATTCTTTTACTTAAATTTAATTACATTTTGTTGCTGTATTGGGTATTGATGATGCTAATTCTTCATTCGATATGTATGTTATTTTACATGTTCTTTGTTTTGTTGAATCTTCAAGCGGATGTAACTTTTCAAGGAGTTCAAAACACAAACAGGGTCTATGAAAAATTATACTCAATATAACATTTGCTTTCTAAAACAAAGCATAGCGGCAAAAATTGGCGCACAAGTTTTTATGGTCACAACGAGCGTAGCGAGGAGCGCCAAAATGGAACGAATGCGCCAATACGTCTTTTAAAAAAGCAAGTTTTATATACTATTTTTTCTACTTTGCGACATTAATTTGACATAAATTTCGAAAATTGCGGTTGTCGTCTGTAGTTTTATCTTCAACAGTTGGTAGTTGTGGTAAAATTCACAAATACGATTGAGGCGAGCCAATAGCGATTGAGATGTCAGCCGTATTTGACACTTGACATCAATATCAATATCATCAATCTTGGAAAACTAAAAGTTACTAGAAGGTTGTGGTCTAGTGTTTTTATAACGACACCGAAATCGGTTTCGTTATGAGTTTATAACGAACGCAAAGTAGAAAAAAACTCATAATACGACAACACCAGCCATTTTGAGGATCTGTCATACAGGGGTATTCCCATATCAACATTTTGTTTTCCTAATTAATAATTCTATGTTTACTTTTGAATAAATACCTAAAATTTGAAATACTTGAAGGTTGCGGATTCCAAATATGTTACCTAGATTTTTTAGTGTGGGCGCTGGCATATCAGTCATGTTGGAAGAAAACACATTTTGAAGACTTCTGTCTATGTTTGACAGAAATCTGACCGTCTAGAAATGTGATAGCGATATACTGAACTAGTGAGTGGGAGAGAGAAGCAAAATGTTTTGATTTGTCTAAAGGTGTTTTGTTCCAACATGGCTGATATGTATGCTTCCACCCTTACATAAATTCAAAATAGCGGATTAAATATCATCAAATATCATCAAGCTGCCAAATAGACAGAATTCAAAAGAATTGTTTATATGCAAAAAACTGAATAACATATAAAGCTACACAAATAAATTTTTGTTTTGTGTTTTTACCAAAGCAATTGCAAACACTGCAACCATGTTTCTTTGCTTATATGTTGTAATTATTCTAAACATGTTTTTATATAACTAATATACTTTTCTGGTAGCATTGTCTATCTTCTTAGTATATCACTTTGTATATTACACCATTTTGTTTTTTATATGTGATATATCCAATCAAAAGTTATGGTACTTTGTTTAATAGTCTGTCCAAACATGTATAGCCATGTAAAAAGTAGGTGTTAATATATATTATGAACTTTAAGGTCTTAAAAAAATATTATTAAGTAACACCTATGTAGCGAACTCTTAAACAAAAGAAGTACAGCTATGTCGTAATCAACAAATGTTGCCGGACGTGAAGATTTACGATAATTCTGCATTATGGAATATTCAGCAGTAATTTCTTTGCAGCGTTTAAGATCCGCTATTAGATAAAACGCAGGAAAAATGCTAAGTCGTTGTTTCTTTCCTTCCTACTTTCACCTCAGATATAGCGTATACCAATTTGCAGTCCTTATAAAAAAAACACACACACACTTTTACCGATTTTTTACGTTCACTTGGCAGTTTTGTTGCAAACTAATATCTTTTCAACCAGTGTCATTATTGCCATTTATGTAGATTAAAAACTGTAAACATTACTACAAAAAAAATATCGTCGTTCTGTATTTTTTATTTTCAAGCGGCATAATAAATATTTGTCTTGTTATAATATTTATATAACAAAAGGCCAACCAAATTCAATCGATTTGAATGCTTTTTCAATTCGTTAATTTAATACTGCTTTAATCATTATTTACCATCAGCCGTATAGAGAAGCAGTATTATTGTTAATAATAAACAACACATAATTGATTTTCTAAAACAGCAAGCATGTGATATCACCAGACAATAGACTATACCGAAGAGAAAAGCTAATGTTTTCTGTATTTTGCAATGCCATATGGTAAGCAGAGGCTAAAAACATTTGCAAACATTTATTAAATCTTTCACATGCTAGCTAATAGTATTCCACAATATATTAATTCCGCAAATCTTCCAACAAATCTTTGAAAACCTGCCAGATATTTCTTAATAATAGGTACCTTTGATAAATAACTAGATATTATTTTCTATTTATTAAAAATGTTAGAAACATGACAAATTCTCGGAAACGGTTAGTTATTTACTAAAATTCCCGAAAACGACGATTTTTAATTATTAAAACGCACAGATTTCTACAAAATTAACTTTCCCCCTTCCATTGTTTTTACTTATGACGTCATGGACACTATTTTAAAAAAAACTCGATGATGACATAAAGCTGAAACAACTGACAATCAAAAATTGAATTTTACATGATTGAATTACTTTATCATACGCAGTACGATAAAGTATTGTTATCGTGCCGAAAAAAAATTGAGATTTTAGCGGAAATAGGTCTTTTTGGGTCCCCTGATCATTTTTGACCAAGGTACAAAAAATGTCTGTGTGTGTGTGTCGATTTTTGTGGAGACGATTCCGGAGAAACTACTAAAGGTATCGGCACGAAAGTTCATATTTAGCAGTTTTATGACCAAACTTAGAGCTGAAAAGCTTTTGGTGCAAAAGGGTCCAAAGGAACTGGCTGTTTCCTCTAAGCATTTTTCAGGGATTTTGGAAATGAGCCGACATTTCTGTTATTTCGTCAAAATAGTTAAATAATAAATTAAAATAGACGAAATTTTGTATAATTTATGTCTATAACATTTTTTGGTAAAATTAATAGTTTAGCTGCAGGAGCAAATTCTATTTGATAGAAATCCTGTCTGCATTAATAGTAGGTAGCCAGAATATTTTGAAACTTTTGACAGTATTTAGAACGTCAGCGGTTGCGAAACGGCAATTCAACACGCAAATGCATGGAAAATGCGATGAGGAGGAGAAACACGCGCGCACGTACGCTATGTGAAACAATATTGAAACATCTTGGTGCCATACACAAAGTCAATGTGTATTTCGAGTGCGGATAGCAATGTTGTTATGTTTTCGCGAATAAATGCAAGAAAGATTGTAAGACGGTTTGTTAACCTTAAAACTTATTTGGAATATTGAGCAAAATTGTTTATGATCTTTTGTAGTTAGCACAGAAGACGTGGTGATACCCGAAAATATAGTATGCTAGAAGCCAATGTAATATATTAATCATCAGAATCAACAACCTTTTTAACAACTAAAGTATAGTAATCGTGGTGAATTTTTTTTTATTTTATCGTAAATATGTTCTATTGGATGCCGTAAATATTTTTGAGCCGCTATTTCTGGAATTTCGTCGATAATAGATAAATAATAGATTAATGTAGAGGAAATTCTGAATAATTTGTGACTATGACATTTTTTGGTAAAATAAATAGTTTAGCCGCATGAGAAAATTCTATTTCATCGAGATCGCTCGTACCATATAATTATTAGTTAATAATTTTCTAAACAAATAATTCTCCAACTGCAAAAAATCTAATTAATTTTTGTTTAAATAAACGTTTTTCTCGTTCAAATATATTTTTAAAATACATGATGTTTAAAATACAATAATAATTGAAAAAAAAAAAAGGATTTAGAAATATTAGATATTTGAGAATATTGAAATATTAGAAGAGTAAAGTACCTTTATGTTCAAAGCTATGCAAAAATGTTATTTGAAATAATATTTTGGTCTTTAAATGCGATATTATAGTCACTTTGACAGTCCATATACCGGGTGTTAATGCAACGACGAAGGAGATTAAAATTTCTTATTTACTATCCTTTAATATATCTAAACCCTTTTATTTAAATACATTTTTTTGTACAGATTTTACTAACAGTATTTAGCGACCTTGGTATTACTTGCTATTGTTTTTACACATCACATAAATATAAAAACAAACCTAAGGTAAGAAATAATCCACAGCACTAATAGTTTTGTTGTTTACATAATCGTAGCCAATTATATATACGTTATGTTTTTATCCAAGTGTATTTATTTAAACAAACAATTGCGATGTATATTAGTTTCATAACAAACGCTCAAAAATAGGGCAAATCCGTATTCCTCGAAACGTAAATACAAACAATGCCTTTTCTTATTCAAAACTGGATAAACAAAAGCCCAAACGAAGTTTTGGATAATGTTCAAGACGATAAATAAATCAACTGAAAGTGAGCGACAAAAACCTTTCTTTGCTGAGAAAGAACGAAAGTGGCCTTTGTTATCTTCAAATTCTCACAATAAAATACACACGTACGTACATTGAATGTCAATGTGGTCTGAAAATATTGTAATTTCTTTTGTTAATACATTGTAACATTTTGAAAGTAAAAAATGCCGTAGTTTATGTACTTTTGCTTTAAACGTGGATATAAATTAGCGATTATCAATTGTCTGATAAATTTGGCATGCGGTCGACTATTTTATTTTTATAGCAGTGGTCATTTAAAATAACAATGACTGTCAACAGCGGTGATATGACTATCTGAGGAACTCTGATACAATATCTGTCATTACAAGGAAAAGTCATATCTAGAAAAAAAAAACGATTACTTGCCCTTTCATTCAAAATAAATTTAATTATGGTTTATCTACAAACATATTTGGTTAATTTGTGGTATAGCTAATCTTAATAATTTATGTTTTGCAAACGTTTAAACTTTAAATTGTTAAAATAAACACTGCAAAAGCATCACATGTGACGTCTTACAAACTTGCGAGTACGTCAGACCTTAGTAAATGTTCATTATTATTATTATCCTCTGAATAATGATACCCTCTATTTCTGTTGTGTTGGTGCCAGTGTTAATTATATAAATTTGAATCAAATGAGTACGCAAATGACATAGTTTAGAGCTGTAGTTTGGTTTAGTAAAAATTGATGACAAACAGAAGTTTTTTCGAGTTTCACTATAACAAAACTATACAAAACTATAAAAACGGTTACTTGCCCTTTCATTCAATATAAAGTTAATTATGGTTTACCTTCAAACATAATGGTTTAATTTGTGCTATAGCTAATCTTGATAATTTATGTTTTGCAAATGTTTAAATTTTAAATTAATAAAATAAACACTGCAAAAGCATCACATGTGACGTCTTACAACAGTTCAAACTTGCGAGTACGTCAGACCTAAGTAAATGTTCATTATTATTATTATCCTCTAAATAATGATACCTCTATTTCTGTGTGTTGATGCCAGTGTTAATTATATAAATTTGAATCAAATGAGTACGCAAATGACATAGTTTAGAGCTGTAGTTTAGTTTAGTAAAAATTGATGACAAACAAGTTTTTTCGAGTTTCACTATAACAAAACTATACCTACTCAAAGTTCTACCAAGTTGAGAGTTGTTATTCGAAATTAATATTTTGGAAGTATAAATATTGTAGCGTGTAATATTTTTTGGTGTCCACATATTTCACTTCTGCGAAGGTTATCTAATCAACTTAACAATATAATTATTTATTACAATATCTAATCTACAGCACACAGTGTCGCCAAGCATGTACGCTCATGTCGCAAAAATTGTAACAATTTCGTTTATCACTGGCAAGGTATTATCAAATTAAAGCATTTTTAAAATATTTTATCAACATTGACATCTCGCAGGGCAGTACATATGCAGGGGATTCTCATTCGTCCAGATCTTATGATAGAATTTGGTCCACACAGCATTGTACATACTATCAACAGTCTGGAAGTCTTCTGACTGGTAAAACATAGAAAGTTGTCTATTCTTTTCAATGTACAAGCCGCATCGGACCCAGTGCTCCAATCCACAGTCCCGCGGAATATGTATTTGGTAGAATTCAGTATTTCTCCCGCTGACCCATCATGTTCGCAGTACACTTGTCTGTATGTACTTCGATACAATTGTCATGGTGCCAGATGCTGATTCCCAAAACTCGCAGGCATGACAATAGGAAAATTTCACGGCAAACTGAATCACTTTGTTTGTATATTTCTTCATAAGTAGATATTATGATCCCATACAACGGAAGTGTAATCTGTCTTCTTCCATATCCCGTCTCCAAACCCATGCACTATAATTTCTTCGTCTTCCGCTGTCGACAATATATCGGCAGACGTACTAGCAAATGCTTTTCTTTCACGAGTGTGAATTTCAAGAAAATTTTCTTTTTGTTGTCTATCAGCACGTGCAGGAGTTTTTTCTTGAGTGTTTCTTATCCATGACTGTTCACGAGAGATTGTCTCTGAATAGTAAACCACACACAGCAAGATCTCTTGGCTTGAAAAACTTTAACTCGAGCGGAAAAATTGTTGAGCGCGCGATCCGACCGATCCGCGCGCTCCGTATTTTTGGCACCTGCACGCCGTCGTCTAATTGCTTATAACTTGGCTAATTTTGCAAATAATGGCTTGAAACTGCGTAAACACAAAAAATCGAATGATTTATCTGTTGTCCGAATTACAGCATATTTTTGAAACCTTGTATATTACCAACATTCTGAATTTATCGAGAAACAGTTTTCTAGTGAAATAAACTGATACACATTTTTAAAAACGTTGTTATTAAACACAAAATTATGAACTGGGAAAACTGCTTAATACCGTGTGTAGTTTTGAAAAAACGAAATTCTCATATAAGACGAGTCTTTCACATAGAGTAAAATCATTTTCAATACAATTAAATGATTAACACACACAGGGTGAGTAAAAATTAAAGAAAAAACATGTTTCCAGTTTTTCCACTACACAGAGAGAAATTTTTGTTTGATTCAAATAAATATGCATTGACTCAAAGAAATTTGTTGTTTCAATAGAGGCAAAGAAATATTTATTTGCGGATAAAAACGCATTTATTTGAAATATTTGTTTGGTAGAAAGAACGTTGATTTGTGTCAAACAACTTATGTTTCCAGTTAAAAAGTTTGCAATTTGTGTATTATAAGAAATGAGATTTATTTACTTCAAATAATTATGATTGTGTTGAGTGAAAGAATTACATTTTTTTAAATTAACAAAATTGTTGGTCGAATTAAAATGCTTAAAATTATTAATTTGTTGAAGGAATTAATTGACAAGAATTTTTCGGAAGACTCGCCATGTGCCACCTCCTTTTTGGGATGTCGCACACATCCTCGACCAGTGCTCGGTCTTCCCAACCAAACATATAGTCAAGGTTAAGTTAGTAAAGTGTACACTGATTTGGAATCGCAACTTGAACCTGCAGGCACTGTACTCTATAAGTTCTGTATTGTCGATCACGCGGCTTTATACTCTCGATATGTACGAAGTGTGAGGAGAGAGTTTACAGCGCCATCTAACAATACAGTTGGATGACATTAAAAATATATTTATTTGAATCAAAATATGATTTCTTTGGTGGAAGTAAACCTATTTTAAAGCCAAAACAAAAATATTACTTTAAAGGAAATAAATCTCTTCTTGTGTACAAATATATTTATTTTAATCAAAAAATGATTTCTTTGGCGGAAGTAAACCTATTTTTAAGCCAAAGACAAAATATTACTTTAAGCGAAATAAATCTCTCCTTATATACAAATTTATATGTTAAAATCAAAATTATATTTCATTGGTGTAAAGAAACGTTTTTTTTTAAATCAATACTAAAATATTACTTTAAAGGAAAGTAATTTTTGTTTGTATCCATATATATTTATTCCACTTAAATAAATATTTCAAATAAATTAATCTCTGCGAGCAAATAAACTAGACTATTCAATGAAGTAAATATTGTTGGCGTCAAAGAAATATGTTTTGACCCAAAAGAATAAATTCAAACAAATACATTTCTTTAAAACAAGAAATCTTTTCTATCTGTGACAGTGCAGAATATATTAAAAAAACATTCAGGTTTTTAATTTTTTTTTTTGAAAGAATTGAAATTTGAGGAATTGCCTTACTGCAAATAAAAAAAATAAAAATCAACCCACTGGTTAAAAAAATTAAGGCAGTAAAGTTAGGTCAAAAATCAACTGCGTCAAGTATTTGTCAAAATCAAGTATATATTTAGAATATTTATTTAAATCAAATAAATATATTTGTATACAAACTAAATTACTTAACTTTAAAGTAATATTTTTGTTTTTATTTAAAAAAACGTTACTTTACACCAAAAAAATCTAATTTATAATAAACTATATTCTTTTAAACAATATATCCTCAACCGTTTTCGAATCGTGACATTTGGCGTTGTTTTTTTTTCTGGCCAACCCAATATTTTTTTATTAATTTGGATTGTTGTCTGCACTAATGCGTCGACAGATAACATAAATCCGGTATTATGACATTTATAAGGCGCGTATGTCGCCGCAATTTTTCGATCTGCAGCTGTAATGTTTTTAAATAGTCTATTTTTGCACCAAAATTGGCAAACTGCCTTGAAAAGCCTACCTCATTGGCATTTTTCCTTGCAAACGGTGGCCTTTTTGAGGTCTCACATCAAGACCCAACTTTGGATTGCAAACTTTACAAGCACGGGTCGATAGAATAGCCGCATTACCGTTCGGATATTAATGTCGTAAATCTTCACTTAATAAGTAAGGTAAACGCCGCAAATTCAGACATAATGGGGAATTTTTGTTAGATTTATAACTGTACAATTTATATTTATGTGGCAATAAAGACTATGACATTTTTTTTTAAAACAAATATTTGCTTCTAAAGATGTCTGGTTATTCATTTTTAAAGGAAATTAGTAAAAGTTATGTAATTTTAATTATATTTTATAAAATATTATTAAGAAAAAACGTTTATGTTAAACCATTTTGAACGAAACACAGTATAAATAGCTTAATGTTCCATATAAACTAACATATAATATAAAAACTTCATGAGAAAACATGTTTAATAGCATTAAAATTGTTGGCAAACTAAATCGCCAAATCTAATAAACTAGGAAACCCTACATATCACTCTTAATTAATTCGATTTATTATACCTAATACGCTCAAACATTTTCTACGCATTTTTCTACGTGTTCTCCTTTTTTATTCGTACTTTTACATAAAATCAGGCGACCCATCCCATCCAGGTTATCTTTTTAAATGTCGTGACATATTGAAAAAGAGATTTAGGTCATATACTAAAAATAATAAACTAAATACCCTTTTGTTACAGAAAATTCCAATCCAAATCTCTTTAAAACCTAAACAATGCAGATATTTCGATTTATCAAAGGATTTTTTTTTCTAAATTTGGCGACGTAATCTTGATTTACAACTTTAATCCGAAGCAATATGATTTGCGATGATAATATTGATGACGCAAAAGCATAGAATTATAAAGGTATTTATCACATTCTGACATTCTGATAAAATCTCTGAAATTAAGATAAAATTGTTCGTTATTTTATATGAATCTAGATTGCTGTTCTCTAATCTGTTTTCTATAAATTTCAGAATTATTAAGTACTTTTTCCCGTTGACTGAAAATTGTGAATTGTTTTTGAGAAAAATAGAAAATAGACTGAAATTACATATTCTGATTTAAAAACATGTGAATTCTTTGTAGCATTTGAAGAAACCAGTAGACAAAAATCGCAAAACCAAATATATATTTCTCAAAAACTATAGACACAATTCACAATATCTGTATTCAACTTCATATCCTATGGAAGAAAACATTATATTTTTGACAAATTAAGTACATAATTGAAAACGATAAACTTTCCGACTAT
Source organism: Melinopterus prodromus (assembly GCA_964023965.1). Lineage (NCBI taxonomy): Eukaryota > Metazoa > Arthropoda > Insecta > Coleoptera > Scarabaeidae > Melinopterus > Melinopterus prodromus. Next base: position 5,217,450 of record OZ030392.1, read on the forward strand.
TGTTTACTTTGGTATTCCATATTTGCTATGTATCTTTCTTTTTCAGAAATCTTATAATTTTTTTATTTATTTTTATTTTAAGACATAACAGATATTTTTTTAGTAAAAGACAATTGAAATTTACTGAATTTTGGTAACAATTGTTTGTTTATTTTCAGTATTTTTGCCTTTCCAAATGTGTGTCAACATGAACCTATAATTTAAATCTACTGCTCATAATGGTACTTTCGGAGAAAAACAGGGTTAAAATAATGTGAAGTACTAATTTTGACAACTGATGAACTGATGACAAAAAAATCTGATGTGGCCAGGCACATGACTTTATCATACCATATATTAATAGTTTAGTTGCATGAGATTCTATTTGATCGAGATCAGCCACGTCTGCATTAAAATAAAACTACTAGAACTAGACAGATATTTTGATTATATTTACAGTATGTAATGTCAAAACATCAGCCTTTGACACTACCTACTGTCATTAGAATCACAATATCTGACAAATCCTGGCTAACTAGTTTTAATACTATAGTGTTTTAATGCAGTACGAGCGATCTCGATAAAATAGAATTTGCTCATGCGGCTAAACTATTTATTTTATCAAAACATTTCATTGTCATAAATTATTCAGAATTTCCTCTACATTAATTTATTATTTAACTATTTCGACGAAATTCCAGAAATAGCGGCTTATTAGCAATAAAGTTCAAAAATGCTAAGCCTAAACCTCCTTGTCATACTACGTATGATAAAGTAAACAGGTTGTTGGTTCTGATGATTAATATATTATATTGGCTTCTAGCATACTGTATTTTCGGGTTTTACACCGGCTTCAGTGCTAACTACAAAAGATCATAAAGAATTATGCTCAATATTCCAAATAACTTTTAAAGTTACCATACCGTCTTACAATCTTTCTTGTATTTATTCGCGAAAACATAACAGTGCTATCCGTACTCGAAATAGACATTGACTTTGTAAACACCAAGATATTTTAATATTGTTTCACATAGCATACGTGCGCGTGTGTTTCTCGTCCTCATCGTATTCTCCATGCATTTGCGTGTTGAATTGACGTTTCGCAACCGCTGACGTCCTGAATACTGTCAAAAGTTTCAAAATATCCTGGCTACCTACTATTAATGCAGACACGATTTCGATCAAATAGAATTTGCTCCTGCAGCTAAACTATTAATTTTACCAAAAAATGTTATAGACAGAAATTATACAAAATAGAGGAGACTTTAATTTATTATTTATCTATTTTGACGAAATTTAAGAGTAAATAGCCAGTTTGGACCCTTTTGAACCAAAAGCTTTTCAGCTCTAAGTTTGGTCATAAAACTTCTAAATATGAACTTCGTCCCGATACCTAGTAGTTTCTCCGGAATCGTCGCCACAAAAATCGTTTACACACACACAGCACACACACAGACATTTTTTGTACCTTGGCAAAAATGTTCAGGAGACCCATAAAGACCTATTTCCGCTAAAATCTTAATTTTTTTTTCGGCACGATTACAATACTTCATCATACTGCGTATGATAAAGTAATAACAAAATATTAATAAAACAGTATTTTAAATGGCTCTAAGTTCTTAAGAATATTAGCTTGTCATCAATAAGACTTTTTACTCAGAATAAATGTTTCTTAATTTTTGTCTTTTGACCAATTATATATTTTATTTATTTTTTAATGAATTAATTTATATTATTATTTGTAAAAGGTACTGTTTGTATTCTTCGTTTTCGCATTGTTTGATTTGTATTTTCTATTTCGTTCCTTTGGTAATACTTAAAAGGGCTGTAACTTTTGACAGAACTGAAAAAAAAACAAATAATTTGATACCTACAGAGAAATTATCTGCAATGTTACAGAAAATGAAAAGTAATAAACAAGAAAAAAGCTGTAAAAGAAGAATTAACTGTAGCATCGCATATTCCACATACATTTTCGTGTGAAATTACAACAGTTCCACCGTAATTTTACAGGGCATTTTTTTAAATATCACTGGAAAGGTTCTTGAATTTCAGACTTATCTGTTTGAATTACGTATCTGGTTTGAACCTATCGGTATTTATTATAACTTTATTCGACAATCCGAATATTTTGAAAATCAGGATGAACCAGTTCGGATTAAGGAGGTCCTACTGTATATGTGATTTACTACAACCACACCTGTACATTAATAGTTACGGTATAAAATGAAAACAGCTAGGTACATACGTACTATGTATTGAAATTAGAACATCTAATTCTTCGCGAGTTACGGTAGACAATAATATAATAAGGAGATATACTTAAAAAGCACGGTCTATATAATCTCGAAGACGTAAATTAGAAATGCTTACTTTCACTGTTGGAACAGTTGCAAAATTTGCATAAACAATGCTGGCGAACGCCAAATATATGAGTGCAAATGAGGATGTTACCTAAATGATTGTTATTTTCTGGTTGTTGTTGTTGTGTGTTTGGAAACTTGGGCGAAACTTACCTTGAACACCTCCGAAAAGAAACCATAGCCAATCTTTTCTTGGTGGAAGTCATCTAGACGATGCAAAGAAGCAACAGCATGTTTGAGGGCCTGACATGATATGCCAGTTTTGAGTTTGTCAGAACGCGTTTTTGGCGGCTCTGACAGCTCGTTGTTCGGGCAGAAGAGTTTCTCGTAGTTGTCGTCAGTCGGGTTGCACGGTATGTCGTATATACAGGAATTTTTGGGCATCGATTCATACTTTTGCTTATTAGCATACATTATAGGATATATCGCTTTCGGTTTGTACTTTTGTAGGTTATCCAATTTCATACATATTTGAGGGGTACCCGAACTTATACTGTGCAGGGCACATACTTCAAAATTTTTCCGAATATCGAACGCATTTAAGTCTGTATCGAGAGTGGAGTCATGATTGGGGTGACGTTCTACCGCACAGCTGTCATATCAGCGCACCAAAATTCGGGACGGTTCACCAAATATCGGATGTCACTTGTGGTACGTTTGCCATCATTGCCCGAACGGCGAATTAGTCAAATAAAATACCGACACAGTATACGCGTACTTCGCACTAAAAACTGACGGGCACTACGCGCTGACTGTTATGGGGTTTCGTCTAACCGCACTAGCAAAAAGTACATGACAGTGTGCTTTCACTTAAACTGCTTCCATTACGAAAATATATACACAAACAACTACCTACGTTCCTTCGATGTCGTTTGCAGTGCAACAAGAATAGATAAAGACGGTATTATCCGAATTCCATTTAATGTGCTCGCGCATTCTCGCCAAGGCGCCAAATTCGAATTTCAACAGATTCAACGACTGTTTTCTCAGGTTTAAGTTCTTAGAAATTTAAAAGCGATTAAACTGATTAAAACCTAAGACTGATTGTGATTATCCATTACCTTGCCTTCAAGACACGATTTATCCCATTTTTGGCATGTTTTCTAGTAATATTCAGATCAGAGGGATGAAAATTGAAAGGATGGAGCAATTTGCGGAATACATAATATCATTTTCATTTATCATTTTCAAAAATTGCACTTATTATCAGATGCAATAGAAAAATACCTACGAAATAAATTCGATAAAATTAAAATTGTTTGTTATTTTTAAAAATCCCCGGACACGTTAATTTTTTATTATTAATATTTATATTAAAATACATATACATTTTTGTATTAAATTCAATTTCCAACATTTTTCTTTAAATGGCAATCCTTTATTTTTCTTGTTGTTTTAAATGGGTCCTTTAATTGACTAATATACATTGACATATACATTTTATGGCCTTAAAACACAAAATTTTCCAGAAAAGGACATTTGAAATTTAGGAAAATATTTATAACTCCGTGGAGTATGGATTATGTGCATAGAAAGGAAATAAGTATTGTAAATCCATGTTTTTTTACAATTTTTCTGGGTAAGAAGCTTCATGTGGTCTTATTGTTTTTTTTTATCACAAAGAGACTAAAAAATCCGTGTTTTTTACAATTTTTCTGACTAAGAAGCTTCATGTGGTCTTATTGCTTTTTTTGGATGCTGAAGAAACTAATAAATTCACGTTTTTTAGAATTATTCTGCGTAAGAAGCTTCATGTGGTCTTAATGATTTTTTGAATGATGAAGAAATTAATAAACCCATGTTTTTTACAATATTATTCTGAGCAAGAAACTTCATCTGGTGTTATTGCTTTTTTGAATGATGAAGAAACTAATAAATCCATGATTTTTAGAATTATTCTGTGTAAGAAGCTTTATGTGGTCTTATTGCTTTTAACTTTATCGTACGCAGTATGATAAAGTATTGTAATCGTGCCAAATGCAAAAATAGATTTTAGCGGAAATAGGTCTTTTTGGGTCCCCTGATCATTTTTGACCAAGGTACAAAAAATGTCTATGTGTGTGTGTGTGAGTGTGTGTATGTGTGTACTCGATTTTTCTGGCGACAATTCCGGCGAAACTACTAAAACGAAAGCTCATATTTAGAAGTTTTATGACCAAACTTAGAGCTGAAAAGCTTTTGGTTCAAAAGGGTCCAAAGGAACTTGCAAATGAGCTGCCATTTGTGTAATTTCGTCAAAATAGTTAAATAATAAATTAAAGTAGAGAAATATATATAGTATAATTTATATCTATGACATCTTTTGGTAAAATTAATAGTTTAGCTGTATGAGCTAATTCTTTTTGATCGAGATCTGCCAATATTGAGAATACGCTGTAATTCGCACCACAGTATTTTTTTGATAAAACCTTTTCATTTGTTCTGAAGCAGACATTACAGAAATAAAAATGTTTGTTTCTGGTTATGACAAGGCTTGTTTTTTATTTACACAAAGTAACGTATCAAGAGCATATTTTCATTCACAAAATTGATGCTCCTAAAGTTATCATTATTTCCCAAATTGTCATTGCCATTTGTTTAAAGTCTTCTGTATGTACAGCCAAAAATATTTTATGTTACCATGATATAAAAATGTACCATGATAGAAAAATATGTTGATGACGTCATACGTCAGATGCTGCAGAGTTTTATTTGTTTGTAAGTGAACAAAACAACTGTTCCAACAAATCACCTCCTAATTCGATACACAAAATTCTTTAGAAGAATTTCTAGTTTCCGTTTGTGGTAGAAATCCTATCACATTCATTATTCTTAGGTTTAATAGTTCTGCGTCGTCTTGTAATGGTTCACTGTAAATAATTTGTTGAAAGGACAATTTTGGAATTTCTTGATCTAAATGTAATGCGGAATGGCTATTAGAGAAACAGCGTCTGCCTCATTCGGTTTCATTCAACTTTTCACAGTGAACCTGGTACCTGGCGGCCATTCCAGTTACCATTTAGGCTTCACCGTTACCTTACAGGGAATACTCCCTCCTCTGTACCGTTCTCTCTTCGATCTAGTTGGAGGACGCCATCTCATCTAGTAACATTTAGTTTCCCCAAGCGCCTCCAACTTACGATTGGTAGTGTTTGTAATCAAATAGCGGAACGCCATATTTGCATTCTGTTTATAACAGCACGATATTTAAAAATTCTCGAATGCGCGGCGAACAAAGTTTAAAGTAATATTGGCTTATTTTCTCTAATAACATAACCCGGATAACTGCATTACAGGTAAGTCTTTTATCCTATATGTTTTAATTGTGTTTAGATTAGCGGGCTGATAACTGGAGTAACCGAATAATTGGGCATTCTCTCTCGCGTGTTGTTTGTTGCATCTTCGCGTTCTTTTTCTGTATTAAATGTGATGGTTTGTAAGTTTAGAAGATCGTTTAGTAAACTTACGTTGACGCCGCCCATGTGTGTTGTTGCGTTCCGGTTCACCAACCACAAGTTTAATGAAGCGGTAACGCTTTTTTAGGTCTATTTATAATTTAAATACCTTATGTAATTTTTTATCTGAAGAACTTCGTCTGGTTACAGTTGGGTTGTTCAAGCTATGTTTAGTAGAAGTTACTCTGTTAAAACACTTGAAAGAAGTAATGCTTCGATAGTTAACACTTGATTACTCTATAGTTATCTTTCTTTTAGACAAAATGAGTCAGAAGACTAGTAGAAAGAGTCGTAAACATGCCGAGGAAGCAACCATGAAAGAAACGGAGAAAACTCCCGTGGCGGAGTCGAACGAATCGGAAAAGAGTCACGAGAACGGTACAAATGAAACAGAAGAGACTACAGTCGAGCCAAAAGAACAAAATTCCAAAGAATCTCCCATAGAAGACACGAAACAAAACGGTACTGATGTTCCGAGCGAAAAAACCGAACAAAAAGATGTCATTGAGACCGAGAAACGTGAAAAAATCGAAATAAACGTTGACGTTTTACCGGAAAGTGATTCCCTCGAGACTATTGTAATCTCAGATTCCGAGGAGCAAGCTGTTTTAAGTCTCCACGTTGAGGAATCCTCGGAAGAGACAGTGATAGATAAGTCCGAATCTAGTATTGAGAAAGAAAGCGAAAATGGTGAGGTTAGCGAAGAGGCTGTCAAAACTGAAGCAAAAGAGGAATATTTTCAAGCTAAGGATACAATAAACGGTAATGACGTCTTTGAAAATGACCAACCGGAGAACAGCGTTGATAACGAAGACGCCAGCACGGAAGCTATCGTTTCCGGAAACGACACCACTAGAAATATTGACTTCACTCTTCCGCCTGACGGTAGTATGGAACGTAGCAAGTTTCTCAACATGTCGAAAGATCATACGGTCGGTGAGTCTATTAAATTCCTTAGTTCGCGACGTTCGATTAGGTCTATTAGAAATCATTTTCCTCTGGACGGCGTTAACACTTACACGTTGCAAAAATCGGAGAGTACGGGATACAAGAGAAAGTATTGCGACAGTGATGAAGATTTGGCTAAGAGAATCAAGACGGATTCAGCTGGTTTATTGTCGTACTTTGCGAGTCCGTTCGTAAAAACTACCGTGTCGTCTAGTACGCCGAAACTAACAGGTTTTAAGTCGACTAATTTCGATAATACCAACGTCAGCAAGATAAGCCTAAATGATACGGAGAAAACGGAGAATAAGTGGTGTTCAGTTATGTAATTGCGTTTCTTTTATTTTATGACCTTTTATACTCGTATAGTGTAGATTGCCGTAGTATTTTTCTATGTTAATGGATTTTCTTATTATTATTATGATTATTTACATTAAAGAAGACTAAGAATGTATGTGTTATTAAATATATTATGATAAAACCGTACAGTAAGTAAACGTAAATTCTCTTTTTCTTCAGTAGGAGCAATCTCGGCCAAAATCAACGTTTTTGTACATTATAGTATATTTTTATATATAAGAAGTGGTATTCTAGAATTTCTTTTATATATACTTATATATACCTACATAGTATAAAGGGCCAATGACTCAAATTTTGCTCTCTTTTGTTTTGTAATCTACGCATGATCTATGTTATGTCTTGTTTTAGCAAAATAAGACTTTCAATTTGTTGTAGACTGAGATTTGATGTTTTCCTTTGTATTGTGGTAAGATTTTTTACTTAAATAAATAGTTAGTTCGTCGATATGTATGTTTTATTTCTGACTATATGTAACCTTACCGTACTCAAGTTTCAAAATATTTGAGAAAGGGTTGGAAGAAATTGAAACTTTTGTTTTTTTACTTTATTTTACGCAGTATGACAAAGTATTCTAATCGAACGAAAATAAATTGATATTTTAGTGGAAATATGTCTTTTTGGGTCCCCTGAACATTTTTGACCAAGGTACAAAAATGTCTGTGTGTGCAATGTGCATGTGTGTACCCGATTTTTATGGCGACGATTCCGGAGAAACTACTAAAGGTATCGGGACGAAAATTCATATTTAGCAGTTTCATGATCAAAAAAGAGCTGAAAAGCTTTTGATTTAAAACGGTCCAAAGGAACTGGATGTTAACTCTTGGCATTTTTTAACGACTTTGCAAAAGAGCTGCCATTTCTGTAATTTCGTCAAAATAGTTAAATAATAAATTAAAGTAGAGGAAATTCTGAATAATTTATACATACGAATTTTTTTTCTCAAATTAATACTTTAGCTGCAGGAGCAAATTCTATTTGATCGAGATCGGTTGTGTCTACATTCATATAAAACTAGTTATGTAGCCAGGATTTCACAAATACTTTCATTGTAAAGACAGTGAGTAGGGTCAAAGGTTGATGTTTTGACAACACTAGGATTTCACAGATATTTTGATTCTATTGACAGTATTGTCAGCACATAAGCGTTTGATACTGCTGTATAGTATGATAAAGTCATGTGCCTGGCTGCACCAGGTCATTTTATTTTTAAAAAATTACAAGCCATTTGAAATATTAGCTAAACTGTATTTTAAACAGCTGTAACTTTATGAAATAAAAAATCCAATAAGTCGAAATGAAGGTATTTGCTCAGAATGACATGTCACATGTATGATGTATGTACTAGTAGAAAAGAACCTCTGAAAAGTTTCATATAATTTTTTATTTCATCATTTGTTTATTCAATTTATTTTGATTTGTTTACTTAACTTTATTTCCTTTTATTGTTGTTATGAGTATTGCTTGTTTTTTCTTCGTTTTCCCATTGTTTGAAATGTACTCGAATATGTACTTAAATTTTCTTCTTTGTTAATATTTCAAACAGCTGTATTTAAGTATTTGAGTAATAGTTAGGTCCATATAAAAAGTTTAACTCAAAATAACATTGACTTTCAAAAATAGCTTGAGGAGGGCAAAAATGATAAGGAAATATTGATAAGGACTTGTAAGTCGAGTAATATAATGTAAAATAGTGTAATATAGATGCCTGATATAGCTTTACTTTTATTTGGTAATTATGAAAAACGATTCTTAGAGCTAAAAAGCTTTTTGTTCAAAAGGGTCCAAAGGAACTGGATGTTTACTCTAATGATTTTTTAAGGTTTTTGCAAATGGCCGCCAGTTCTGAAATTTCGTCAAAATAATTACATAATAAATTAAAGTATAGTAAATTCGGAATAATTTATGTCTATGACATTTTTTGGTAAAATTAATAGTTTAGCTGCATGAGCAAATATTTTCATTCTAATGACAGTATGTAGTGTCAAACGCTGATGTTTTGACAATACCGATACTGTCAATAGTATAAAAATATCTGTCAAACCTTGGCTAACTAGTTTTATTTTAATGCAAACACGCCCGATCTCGATGAAATAGAATCTCATGCAGCTAAACTATTAATTTTATATAAAGTATGATAAAGTCATGTTCTTGGCGACATCAGATTTTTTACATTTGTTTCAATGTTGCGTTACCAAATGTTGGCAAACCTGAGATTTGGATTTGACAAACCCGAAAATATAAAGAATAGAAAACAAACAAATAATGGAAACTGGAATAGTTGTCAAGTTTCGATATATCATAAACACTCTGTATATTAAAATATATTTAGACGATAGCTTTTTTTAATTTTTTCAATGTCAGAATTATTTAGGTCAAAAAAAAATTAAAAATATACAGGGTTCTATTTGAAAAGCAAAGGTTACCAAATTTTCAGAACAAAAGGAACACTCTGTATATTAAACATATATTTAAACGGTAGCTTGCTTAAAGCAGTCAATAAACGGTTGGAGAATTATTTAGGTGTTTTGACTAACCTAAGCAAAAGTTTAAGTTTTAACTGTATGAAATGGGGAAAATATTTATTACTTTTATAAAAGGTGTCTGTAAAAGATAGATCTTTCTTTTATACGTCAAATTATAGGTAATTCATCGCGATAGTAACTTGCATATCAACAACTTTTGGAAGAATTTTCGCATGTCTTTCTTCTATACGTGAAAATATAGCTAATTAATCGGTTTAAGCACCCCTAAAAAAGTACATGGAATACATTATTAATACTTTTATATATTTGCTCCAATACTTACCGAATATAATTGATACAAAAGCCATTTATCAAGGGACTATCCATTACTTAGAGATCGTTGTGTACTCTAATAATTAATTGTATGATAGTGCGTTATTAACTTTTTAAGTATTTATTTTTTTCTTTAATTTTTATTCTTTTCTCTTAGTTTTAGTCGCTCTTTATACTCACACAGTACATATAAGAGAACATTATGGGTTCGATTAGGTTAAATGTTAAATTATCTTCACAACGAGGTATTACTATTATTTAATTAGCACATTAGTATAGACTGGGGCACTCTGGGGGAAACATCTGACCGAATACGTTCAGTTCGTACATGCTAGCGAACGTGATGAAGCCCAAATACCAAATCATGAGTATTTTTCCAAGTTTCTTGTCCAGTTTCCATCCGTTCATGTGAACAACACCGACTAGAAACACCACAGTTGACAGAAGTGATAAAGTCGAATATATCAGACCTAAAATAAAATAAGAGTTTTATGTTTATTGAGATTATACCATAAATATGGTCAAATCAAATAATTTTTAGTACCTCATTGTATCTTATAGAGTACGTACAAAATTTTACTACATTTTGAAACTAAAATTACTTGACGTCAGTTGAACAACGACAGTACTCACCTTTGCTGATAACATTGACGTGTGACCCGGGCTTTAGAATGGCTGTTTGGATAAACCAGGGCAGGCCCAAACATACCAATATATCAAATACGTTCGACCCTACAGCATTTGATACTGCCATATTTCCGTAGCTAAAATGAAGAATAAAACATATCAGATTATTATAGAAAACCTGTTCACAACACGCCGTGTATGCATAATAGGGTTGCCGTCTTTCGAAACGATTCTGGGTTGATAAGTGTAATGTCAAATCAACAAACCGGATGTGCTAAAATAAAGTTCTTTGTTAGATTTCTTATTTTATCCAATTAATGACAATATTTTGGAGACTGTGGCGAACTTAATAATAAAATTATAAACCCCTAACCACAACAAGTATTTTAGAAACCTAAATACGTATTTCAGCAACTATGTTGCCATCTTCAGTAGAACCTAAAAAGAGGAAAAGAGAGATTAGCACTTCATAGTATCTTTACTGGATTGTCCAAGCAAATCACTAGTGGAAGTGACGTCCATGTTAAAAATTACCCTATATATACCCATTTGTTGGTCACACCTCAGTGAATTTTGATCATTGAAGCGTAAAAAACATGTTTTAATTAAAGCAGGTCAAACAATGGCGAACTAGGTATAGGACCTTTTATTAGTTGTTTAGTAAATAGGTTATTGAAATTCCCATTGTCCGCAGATAGATATCAGCAAGAATTATTGTTTATTAAGAATGTTGTCATACATAATGGGTACCCTGAGAAAATAGTTGATAGAATGATTAAGAAGCAGAATCAAAAAATGTATGTAAATCAAATATCTACTTTAAATACTTTGTCTGTAGAAAAGAAGAAATATGTTAAAATACCGTTCGATTGTGCATATACAAGGGGTTTGAGAAGTATTTTTACATCACAAAATCTCTGTATAGCGTATTCGACTCATAATAACATAAAAAACCTTCTTGGAAACCCAAAGGATAAGGTAGATGTACTTGATAAATCTGGTATATATTGTATCAAATGTCATGACTGTGAAAAAGAATACGTAGGCCAGACTAGAAGAACAATTTCAACTAGGTTCAAAGAACATGTAGCTCATTTTAAATATAATCGTTTTGAAAAATCTAGTGTGGCTCAACATATTTTAGACACAGGTCATAAAGTAGTTGTAGATGACTTAAAACTTGTAAAAGCTGTGTCAAATAATAGGGAACTAAACAGCTTGGAAAGTATCTTTATTCACTTGAATAGAGAAAAATTAATAAATTCAGACAGGGGTCCTATACCTAGTTCGCCATTGTTTGACCTGCTTTAATTAAAACATGTTTTTTCCGCTTCAATGATCAAAATTCACTGAGGTGTGACCAACAAATGGGTATATATACATCAGGGTAATTTTTAACATGGACGTCACTTCCACTAGTGATTTGCTTGGACAATATCCAGTAAAGATACTATGAAGTGCTAATCTCTCTTTTCTTTTTTTTTTACTTTCTACTGAAGATGGCAACATAGTTGCTGAAATACGTATTTAGGTTTCTAAAATACTTGTTGTGGTTAGGGGTTTATAATAATTTTATTATTATCCAATTAAATAGAATAATTATGTTGGAATTGTCTGAATTTAAGACGTTTGCGTCAAAATGTGGCACACAAAACTACAATAAAAATGCTTAAGAAGCATAATAACATACCCTTCTTTTAATACTGCAATACTGGATAGAGCATCTGGAACTGAGACGCCGGCAGCTACAAACGTAAGTCCCACGACTGAGTCAGGTATTGCTAATGTAGTACCTAAAAAGAATTCAATAAATTAGATTCGTTGAAAGTTCTATAGGTGTATTTTTATCGATACTTACCGATTATCGTAATCATCCAGACCATAAAGAAGGAATAAAACGATATCCAAGTCACCGACATGCAAAACGTAAACGGGTACCAGTTTTTGTATTTTTCCGTCCTACAGTCCGGCGTTGTCAGTTTGGCCATGTAATGGATTGGATAAACTAAAGCCCATGACGCTTTATCATACAAGGTCCCATCTACAACAAACAGAGATTTATTTGAAATCGTCCATTTTAACCAAACAGAGATTTAGGTCTACAAAAAAATGTAGAAATCACAATATAGGTAAGAAATATTCAGAAATGGCCTCAACCTATGTTGCTCTTCATAATTTGAAACAACTTTGTTACTCTTCTTTTATTGGTATTAATTTATTTGCTTAATTAATATTGGTTGTACATTTGTACAGTATAAAATCAGTAAATAAATCTTTGCAATTCTTACCTGCTGGTTTTATAAAAGGGTCTGGAACAGGTTTACTTGGGTCATATTCTTTTGGTCTGTAGTATCCTTGTTGAATTGATACATTTGCAGGGGGTGGATTATTGGCAACTTCGTTCAATGCTGGTCCACTCATGTTGCTCATATCTGCAATAATTAATACAATCACAATCAAAAGAGAACATCCATGAGTGATAAGGGTATACCTTGGTCAAGTTCTTCAAAATTTATCTCTGTACTAGCGTACGTCGAACGTTTTGTGTCTTCATTCAACGTTTTGCAACTCACCAAGTCTGGTTCTTCTTCAGGGGCAATGGTCTTACATGGAACTGGTAGACTCTGTGCCCACTTTTCTAATTGTGGGTTGAAATGGAGTACGACACAGTAAACTACGTACATGAACAACATGAAGAGTGACTCTCCCCTAAAAATACAAACAAAAGCAAATCTTTGATGCATTTTATATTATGTAAATACAGTATGTCCCCGATGATTGAGCACAATTCAGGATAAAGGTCGGGCATCTGCTTTTGCAACCAGTATAATCGACTTTGACTTTGTCAAATTCAGCTTAAATAAATGTACAACTGCTAGAAGACTCTTGCAGTTGTACATTTAAAAAAAATTTCAAATATGAAACATATTGTACCTTATTTCTAAGATATCAAGAAATCATTTGAGCAAAAAAAATCGATTTTTCAAAAATCTAGAGGGGCATTACTCCTTAAAGAACTGTTCCAATACATGAAATATTAATTCTCCTTTAGTATCAGAAATCATAGTTTGTGCAAATAATAGTTCATGGCAAATTTGATCATTTTTTTATAAAGCGAACGTATGCTAAACCTAAAGATCAATTGTCTGGCATCGTTGTACTGTATAGTTGCTCAAAGGAATAGTCTTGATAATATCAGTCATAAAATAGCACGTAGTTTCCCAGATTTTGCAATTAGCTCATCACAGAATACTTATACCCAGTTTAGAATTGCACGATCGTCTAGTAGTAGCAATACAACATAATTTATAATAAAATTATAATATATATCTTCATTGAAGGTATAATTTTGGAATTTCTAGAACGGAGTCTAATGGTATTAGAGAGCAGCATCTTCTTCATTCAGTATCTTTTTCTGCTTCTTTATGGTTAATATAATTAATACAGCTTTTATCCTCCTTGTAATTCGATCAGGGGACATACTGCACATATTTTGGGAATGCATGGTGTAACTTACCAACTAATTGTGTCATTGTAAATTGTCATCAGCATGACCAGAATAGATACTGCATAGAAGAAACAGTCTCTCACAAGGGGCCACCAGTTCAAGTAACAGACTGTGTTTGTGTATAGCGCGCAAACCGATATTACGAACATTATGTTGAATACTGCGGACCCAATCACTCTAGATGTATCTGAAGAAAATATTGTGTTTTATTAGGCAAAGGACCTCAATTTCCATATAAAAATAGTGCCAACAGAGTATTCCTTCTAATGCTATGAGAGAAGTAAGAAACCTTAATAATTAATTGGTCAATACAACAGTCTATGGGTTCCTCACATTATGCTCTTTCTTAAAACAATTCATTATAATGATGCATCCTTTTATTTGCAGATACTTTTTTGGTATTTTGATATTTTGTACCTTGTGAGCAAAACCAAAAACGGTACAAATTGTCAATTTGTCGTATTTCCAATAATAAAAAGTAAATTGCCTACATTGTGAAGATTGAAAACGTACCATATTCTGAATAATAGATGGTTATAATCCAATGTTCTGTTACTTTATGTGCGGGTAATGGGTATGCAGTATTTTTGATAATATCGGGTCAATTTTATATGGAATGAAATTGTATTAAAATGAATAGGTATTGATATTTGCTTTGTTTTGGTCAATAAAAATAGTAGATATTTTATACCCTACATGATCATCAAGTGACATTTTATATCTTAGATACCGGGGCAAAACTGCTTCTTAACGCAAAAAATATCAAATATGTGTCATTCAAATTGTAAATTTTAAGTCATCAATGTCAACTATTGGCGATTAAGGTTATAAGTTTGACAATTAATTGTCTGTACTGTCACTCGGCAATGTCAATTATTGGCAATTAAGGTTATAAGTTTGACAATTAATTGCCTGTATTGTCACTCAACTTTGAATTGTTTGTATTGTTATTCAACTCCGTAGATACGCATGTCTCTTGATTACGTCAAAATATTTATTAATCTTATTTAAACGGAGGAACAAAACCATTGGAGGACAGCAAATTTTGTATGTACCACGGGCATTACTTGGTGTTTATACCCTTGGGCGACTTAAAAAGCTCTCGGGCCTATCAGTTCTCGAGCTCTTTAAACGGTCAACCTTGGGGCATAAACATCCGTGTAATGCCCTTGGTACATAAATAACGGGGCATTAAGCGTTACCATGGTTTATATGTCTGATACATCAAATATTTAACATTCAATTTGTAAATTTTAATTCGTCAATGTCAATTATTGGCGATTAAGGTTATTCTGTTTGACAATTAATTGTCTGCATTGTCACTAACTCCAAATTGATTGTATTGTTAGTCAACTCCGTAGACACGCATGTCTCTTGATTACGTCAAAATATTTATTAGTATTATTCAAACGGAGGAACAGAACCATTGTAGGACAGCAAATTTTGTATGTACCACGGGCATTACTTGATGTTTATACCATCTGGCGACTTAAAACCTCGAGGGTCGGTATACCCGAAACTGTCACCCTCGGGGCATAAACATCCGTGTAATGCCCTTGGTACATAAATAACTATAACGACGTTTCCAAGTGGTTAGTTAGCAAGTTCTTTTCAGAATCAGTCTGATCTAACTATGTATCTATTTGAAGTCACTTACCTATGTCGTCTTTCGCAAAAAACACACCAATGATGCCAATAGCTAGTTCTGGCGCTGAACTACCAGCAGCCATGAATGTCGCACCAGCAACATCCGGGGACATTTTCAATTCTAAACATTAAAGAAATATTTACTAACTTACAAAATTCTTAGCAACATACAATCATATACATACCTTCACATATTCTATACAGCGAAGCAACAAAATACTCTTTACAAACAATACACAAACCAAGGAACGTATAAACAGCTACAAAAATGTAGATAATTATTCCGCCATGTTTTCTAGCTTGTGGTGACATCAAAGTTCGAGGAAACTGAAACAAAATTGACATTTTGATCATAATAAACCCACCGTAGTACTCATTTTACCTGCTCAATAGCTGGCGGTGTACAATTTTGCCTTTTTGGCCTGTAAGTTAGAAGCCTGTAATGTTTCATGATGGTTCTAGGCGCTGTAGTCATATGTGCGCCTACTCTAGCTCTTGTCGTTAACTTGGGCATTATTGTTGACGGTAGAATTGTTGGCTGATATGTTTTAGCTTTAGTTGTCGACGTGGTTGTTATATCTTCCTTCTCGATGCTAGAATTTTGCGCGTAGACTTGTATGGCGCAGAAGATTAACATCAGCACTATTTGTAGTAGTTTATATCTTCGTATCCTTGCCATGATCTGAAAATATTTTAATGATTCAGGTATAACAAAAACCCAAAAGCAGCGTTGCTGTTTGATTTAACACTTGTTATTAAGCGGATGTACTGTTTATAAATGATATAAATATAAATGTGCGTACATACTTAATTCATATCGTTATAATCAGTACCAATTAAAAAAAAATGATTATAAATTCGTTAGTTATGTAACTTTTATTAATATGGTTTCTGATGTCGAATAAAACCTTTGAATATGGGTTAAAGCGTCTGAAATTCTCGATAATAACATAATAACAAATGTTATTTGGCTGTAAAAGTGCCGTCCTATGATACATGGCATTATTTTTCCTATGCTGTTTGTAAAATTGGTTCAATCTTCCGACTCTCTCCAACGTTCAAACAATACATTTCCGGACATGAGGTCATTCAAAAATTTGTCTACTATGGTCATACAGACTATTTATAGAGCTTACATATAATAACAATTATTATTAACTAGTTGACTTGTCGCCTTTTAAGTGTTTACGTATAACAGTAATGATAGCAATTTTGAATTTCGTTGTCGATGATCGGTATCACAGAATTTTCAAATTTGTCAACTTTTCTTTATATTTAGTCATTGTTTTCCATTTATATGGTTACATTTTAAAATAATACTTTCACCTTTTATTGTTTACCAATTTGTTATTAAGACTTTTTATCGGATGCTCGATTGACACGATTATAGAGTTAAATTATCAATTATGTTCATTTTGTGCCTGTATTTTTGGTTTTGAAAGGTGCTAGTTGCTCATTATACATTAGGCCTTGCTCGATGAACACGAGCTGGAAATTCTTATAAGAAATTAACAATGTTTACTCCAGAATATTGCAAAGTAATAAAAATTCTTCAATATTGGTTGGCAATCAGACCAAAACTAAAATTCTAGGATAAAAGTTAATGATTTTGAAACAAATATATAAATACAAATAATATTTTTAATAAACATTATTAATTACACATTAATAAACGATAGAAAGGCAGCAAATTTTCTTGCAATTCGCTGAATATCAATATGCTATAGATAAGTTGCCGAGCATACAGGGGTCACAACCGTGGCTAATGACATGAAATAATGTGTAAAACATGACACAACCATAAAAGCAACGAAGATTTTTCAGGGTGAATGCAATTTAAATTTAACGAACAATATGGGCTATTGGGTATTTTTTTATATTTTTGTTATTTTCATGTTTGTTGTGTGTCAATTGTTCCGTTTTCGGTAAACGAATTTAAAATCAAAAATACTCACAATTTTGTTAAATAAAAGAAATTGGGACTGGTTTGGGTAAAGTATGAAAAGTATGAAGCTGTTCTCACAATAGGAATGCTGACACAACCGTGGGTGTGGCTTCTCTTTTCCAAGTAATTTCCAATTCTGGGTGGAGATATACCAATTTTGCCTTGACTGCAATAGTCCTTGGGCCCCTCAACTGCAATAGTTTGGGTTTTTTGACTGCAATAGTCCTTGGTAAGATTCCTGAAATCTCCTGAAACTGTATTAGCTCTCTGATTTTGGATCGGCGGATAAACGATTGGGATCGACGAATTTTCAATATCTGCTATTTGTGGTAGAAAATAAAAGTTCCTATGTTTGTCAGAACCGTTTAATTAGACGTGCAGATAATTAATATTTCTTACAATCGATTTCGGTCCTTGTTAGGACCATCATCAGGCAAGGCTGGAAAAGAGATTCACAAATAATCAGTATGGTTAAAATTATTAATATATAATAAAATTATTGTGAATCTCTTTTCCAGCCTTGCCTGATGATGGTCCTAACAAGGACCGAAATCGATTGTAAGAAATATTAATTATCTGCACGTCTAATTAAACGGTTCTGACAAACATAGGAACTTTTATTTTCTACCACAATTATTGATGACGAGCATGGAGGATTTTATCAACCATATCTGCTATTTGGTCTTCCACTCATCCTACCGACTGCGCCAGCTTTGAAGTTGATTGATTTGATAACTTGATTTTGTTAAAATAAAAGAGAGTAATCGCTACTGAAGTGTTTTTTACAACAGTTAGCAGGAGTCTAATTATATACATTCATTAACATCGAAAATATGAGCGGACAGTAGTTGAGCGGTGTCATTACCGCGGCAGGGCCGTAACGTTTATTTTTTTGCAATCCTTTTGTGTAGTCCGGAATAAACACACATTTATGAAATTGTCAATATCTCAAAACTTTGTAGAATGGTGTATTTTCCCGCTATTCTTTAACGGTTCAAAAATGCCATTTTTTTTAATTTACAGGTTAAAAACACCCATTTTATTTAAAAAATATATTTTTGTCCGGAATTCTATTTTTAAAACTGTGGTAATCCTAACAATACAAAAAGTCAACACTTACTTACTTACCTTTGGTCCACATGGTTCAAAGTATTTCTCACATATAAAAAAGAATTTTTATAAAAAGTTCTGCTCTGTCCACTTAAATGTTTATTACACATCAATTTTCTTACAGAAACCTCATTTAATCCAAAATCTGAGAATATATGCATAACAGTAATACTATATCAACTATTATTATTAAATATTTGCACTACACGAAAATATATGTATCGGTTTTGTCTTAATATAGAAAATAAATAAATAAAAAGTATACCTTCTATCGTATTCTACCTATGAACCCTACCTTCTATTATTTCATAAGACCTGCTTTGTCATAAATGATTACAAATCGGTGCCTTGTTATTTATACAGGGTGTTCCATAATAGCATGCTAATTCTAAACGGTGTTAAAATCCTCTACTTGATAGCCAACTAAATTAAGAAATACCTTCGTCGTTAGTTCTATTACACACTGTATAATACCGAATGTTATTAACTTATTAAATTACATTATACTAAGGCGATATTATTGTCATCATTTGTCCGTACTAAATGTACTATTTATATAAATATGGATTTTTTTGGTCACTATTTAGCGATTTTTCAACATAACAGTTGAACTTAAATGAAAACTTTTCAGGTTTAAAACTAAAAGAAAATGTTATCAACAGCAATATATTCGTTGAAACAACAAACATAATGGATAATACAAGGAACACAAACAACGATCACGTCAAATAGGTTCGCAAACATTGTACAACATATACACACACACAATGAGCTGCCCGACACCGCTTTTACTTTAATTCGGTAATTTTGAAAGTTTCGTTTACCTATTCGCAGCTCATACAATCTAACGAATACAACAAAACACTACAAAATTATAAACTATATGTACAGTAAGTCCCCGGATCTAAGGAAATTAGTAGAGGAGTTAAGTGATAATTTCAGTTTAAATTTCAGAAAAATAAAAAAAAGTAAAGAAGCGGAAGAAGAAACTGTATGTGGAAGACGCTGCTTCTCTAAGAGCATTAGATTTAGTTCCAGAAATTTCAAAATTAGTAAAGCATTTGTTCAGAATTTACAATGAAAATAAAATTAAACCATTTAAGCCACCATGAAGACAGATAATTCAAGGGATAATTCAAATAAGAAATATGAAAATGAAGAATGCAAACAATAGTTATATATCCATTAATAATTTTAAAAAAATGTCAGAAGTAAAATTGAAATGAATACAAAAATTAAGAAACATTTATTATGAGTAAAAAGTTACACCCAAGATTTCTGTAGAATAGAATATAATTATATATTATATATTCTACATACATAGTCTTTGTAATTTTCTCTTAAAATTTGTTAAATGAGAAAAAACTTGCTCATATACAGGGTGAGATATTACTATCCCGGCGGTCGATTGCTACTAAATCGTAAGACAAAGAAAAAAATGCTTAAAACAAAAGTTGTTTGGCTCACTAGTTTCTAACACGTAAAATTATTTTCATTTATACAGGGTGTTGCATTTAGGCGTGACGTAAAGTATGTAATTTTTTTTTAAATGAAGCTCCCCTTTTTATTTTACTATTGTAAGAATACTAATAAATTTTGCTATCCAACGGTATAGGTTGCTAACTCTCAGCGTTAATAGTACCTGAGATACTCAATTATTTCGCCAAAATATACCCGTTGCACGATCTTTTTTAAAATTATGTAAAAATGACGTTTTTGCAGATTTTGTTTTTAAACTATGCCAGACAATAGTAAAAGCTAGTAGATAGATGATAGTATCGAAATATATTAGATTTTTTGTCCAATTTTAGTAGTTTTTGTGACATTTACAATTTAAAGAAAAATGTGTAATATTATCTAAATATGTCATTATTTTCTTGTTCTTTTTTGTTTGTCTCTTAGTTGTAAATCAGTAATAGTATATTCACATATAATTTAAGAAAAGTCGAGTTTGTTGAGGTCTGGAGACCTTGGTGGCCACAATGTAAGACCTCCTTGTCTCTCTTTGGTTACCGTTTTAGTTCTTGTTTTGTGCTGGTAAGTAATATTACCTGTTTCGTCAAATTGCAACCGAACCCTGTTTATGACACATGGTTGGGGATGCCGTCTATCCGGATGTCGCTGTTCATACATTCTGGATGCTACTAATGTATTTCTGTCGGCTTCGCCATAGATGTAGATCATGTTAATTAATTCTTCTTTGCTATAATTATAACTCATCGTTCAGAGAAAAGTCAAATATAGTTACTAATTTTGACAGCAATAACTTATTGACTGTCGTTAGATATCAATTGTTTGTTTCTATGATTAATTAATGCTGATAGTATTAATTACCGTTTTCTAAGTTGTATTTTAGTACAGTATTACTGATTTACAAACGAGAGACATACACAAAATAACAAAAAAATAATGGCTTTATTAGATAATATTTCACATTTTTCTTTAAATTGTAAATATCACGAAAACTAGTACAATTGGACATATGGCATACTTAACATAAATTAAAGGGAACTCGAGGTGCAATTCAACTAGCTCATAATATACAGGGTGTTCCATTTAAAAAACGCAAGAAAAAGCTTTTTGAAAAACATCAAAATTTATTAAGTTTTATGAACTTCCTGTATAGTGAATCTAATATGTTTTATACTATTATCTATCTACTGGCTTTGACTATTGTCTGACACAGTTTAACGGCAAAATCTGCAAAAATGTCGTTTTTACATAGTTTTAAAGAAGTATTGAAATTTATTAGTATTGATATAATAATAAAATTTACAGGTGCTCCATTTAAAAAATCTACCTACTTGCCGTTGAACAGTTGAAAAGAGAACTGTCGTTGTACTGTATTGCTGCTCAAAGGAATAGTCTTGATAATGTCAGGCATAAAAGACTATGTTTGTTTCCTCTTTCTAACCCGATCCGGAGACATACTGTATAAATTATAATATCACATAATTAAAATATTTCTTAAAATTCATCTTATAACAACGATAACTAATTATCAATAGTTTTAATCCAATGGGACTCGTTGTACGTTCATAGTTATACATTTAGGAAAGTAGTTCACGATTAAATAAAATTTAGTCACAATGCCCACAATTTCAAAGTCGATTTCACACGTTTTGTGACTTGAAACGCCAAAATTTCTAGGTTAGGTTTTACTCACAACATCCTTTCTGACTAATAAAACCACTGAATAAAACTGAATAAACAGTCATCCAAATAATATTACCGATTCTAGAGAAGATCTACTTCGCTGTGACTAAGTTGTGACTAAATTTTAGTTTCGTAAAAGTGTTTCCAGCTAATTCCATTGTATTAAACATCAACGGAATGTTTAATTAAAATACAATAACAACAATCATTTCTTATCAATATAGAATATTGTCAATCAAATAAGCAGGTTGCAATAATTACCATATTGCGTAATAAAGAGGAGTAGTATACATTAAAAGTAGTACACGTAATTGAAATATGGAAGGATGTATTCCAATGGAAGTGATCACATAAATTTCTAGTTTTTCAACGTTTTTGTATGGATAGACGCTTGGTAATATATTTTATTAATAAGATGAAAACGTAGAGTAACCAGTAGATATTAGTATACATGGCATAATGAATGAATAGGTACTAAATACACCATTATTGTGTGATGATAGCGAAATTGTATGTATGAATAGGTAGTTATTATAGGAACATGCTAGGGACTTAAGTTCTCAAATAATTTATAGGTTAAACTTATGCATAAGTATTAATTAATTATTTTGAATAAGCTTAATACCAATAATTAAAATTAAATCTAAAAACTTCGTCGATTTTGATCAGACCTATGTTGCATTATCAAGCTTTTTCTGTCTCTACTTTATACATCATTATTCTTAACCAATCTTTACTTATTTCGTGAAACAATAAAATATATAAATGCTAGTTTTTCTTGCAAAATCTTTTGAGCGTCACTAACTAATCATATAATTCTTTGTGTCTATTTAGGAGTATTCCATATACTTTTTTATCTCTTTGTATATATTTTTTTGGAAAGGTAAAATGTACATAATCTCATGGAACTAATATGATTTTGATGAGGAATTTTGCTTAGAAAGAAAGTATTTGGCACGTAGTTCTATTATTGTTAGTATGTTTGGAAAAGGGGGGATACATGATCACCTTTTTCATTACTTGATTTTTTTGCCCAAATATATGAGTCGCATGTAATTGAGCAAAAAATTGTAAGTGATCATATATCCTTCTAACCTAACATATAATTTATATTAATTATTTTCTAGTATTTTCTAGTATTTGTGTTGATGTCTATATCTTTAAGAATCATTACATACAGGGTTAGTCAAAATTACAGGAACACCTAAATAATTCTCCAACAGTAAACAATTTAAAAAAGTTAAGACAAACGTTTTTGGTTTTAAAACCAAGCTATCATTTAAAGATATTTTTAATATACAGCGTGTTTATTTTATTATGGAAAATTGGTACCTAACCTTTTTCAAATAGAACACCGGCACATTTTTTTAAATTCTTAAGAATTAAAAAATGTGCCGGTATTATATTTGAAAAAGAAAAGGTTACCAATTTTCCATAATAAAATAAACACGCTGTATATTAAAAATATATTTAAATGAGATTAAGATTGATGATCTTAAGATTAATTCTTTATGATTTATTTGTAGAAATGATTTTTCTTATTATATGCGTCATTTTTGCATAAAAATTAGTCAAAACACGTAAATAATTTTCTAACTCTAAAAATGTTTATTAATTTTTTCACACAAAAGTTTTTTGGGTTTAAACAAGCCTTTGTTTAAATATATTTTCAATATATTTGTTCATCGTATTATAAAAATTTGATAACCTTTCCTTTTGGTAATAGAACATTCTGTATATATTTTTTCTAAGAATTTTTGTAGCAATTATTAATTATAAAATGACACATTTTTGAGTAAAAAACCATTACCGAATCAAAATTTGTTTAAAGAACATTTTCCCATATACAGACACATTTATTTTAGTTTGGCAGTTTGAACATTTCATTTAATTCTATTTAATTGTTTTGTTTTTTTTATGCGTTGGGTTAAAATAAAATTTCGCGACATTTGATTTATTGCTGATAACTCTAAAACGATATAATGTGCCTGGCCACATTATATTTTTACATTTGCTTCAATGTTGCGTACCAAATGTTAGCAAACCTCAGTTTTGGATTTGACACCCCAAAAAACATAAAGAATGGAAAATGCAATAGTTGCCAAGCTTCGATAGTAAAATTAAAAAAAATTAAAGTTATTCAGGGTTCTATTTGAAAAGGAAAGGTAACCAAATTTTCAGAAAATTTTGATTCACAAAAAAAACGGTTGGAGAATTATTTAGTTGTTTTGACTAACCTAAGCAAAAGCTTTATTTTTTACCACGTCAAATGGGGAAAATATTTATAACTCTTATAAAAGGTGTCTGTAGAAGATATCAAATTATAGGCAATTACTTGCAGTAGTAACTTGAATATCAAAGTCCAGTTAATCCAGTTAAGAATGCCAAAGCTACACAGTATAGTGAGTTGCTTCATAAAATTGTATACAACTTTTGGAAGAATTTTTGCAGACCTTTCTCCCATACGTCAAAATATAGATAATTAATCGGTTTCGCAACCCTTCAAAAAAGTACATGGAATACAGCATTAATACTTTTATATATTTGCTCCAATACTTACCGAACTATAATTGATACAAAAGCTATTTAACAAGAGACTATCCATTCCTTAGAGATCGTTGTATACCTTAATAATTAATTGTATTGTTAGTGCGCTATTAACTTTTTAGGTATTTTTTTTCTTCAATTTTTATTCTTTTCTTTTAGTTTTAGTCGCTCTTTATACTCACACAGTACATATAAGAGAACGTTATGGGTTCGATTAGGTTAAATGTTAAATTATCTTCACAACGAGGTATTACTATTATTTCATTAGCACATTAGTATAGACTGGGGCACTCTGGGGGATTTAATTGACCGAATACGTTCAGTTCGTACATGCTAGCGAACGTGATGAATACCAAATACCAAATCATGAGTATTATTCCAAGCTTCTTGTCCAGTTTCCAACCGTTCATGTGAACAGCACCGACTAGAAACACCACAGTTGACAGAAGTGATAGAGTCGAATACGTCAGACCTGAAATGAAATAATAGTTTCATGTTTTTGAGAAGAAATTTTTGAGAACATACCATAAATATGGTCTAAATACATAATATTTAGTATGTACGTCATTATATCTTATAATAGAGTATGATCAAAATATTATCTATCTTTTCGATAATATTGACTTCTGTGTTTGAAGGTGCATAACTTTAAAATTACTGAACAGAACAAATTTAAATAAAGTAATTTAAAAATTACTTAAAAATTATTATGCAATTCTTTTTCTACAGTCGCACAGTGGTATTTGACCTGAAAACCTGGCCAAAATAATTTTTTCACATAAAAAGGCTTTAGATGTGTTGTTTTATTTATGTATAACATTTTAACCTTCATACTAAGAATTTGAAGGTTAATAACTTAATAAACACAATAAAACAGTATAAAATAGGAAAAAACAAACTGTATTAAAAATTGTTCTTCACTGCACTACACCTATTGTAAATTAATTACTGCTACAGTCTATTGTCATCAATAGTCATTGTCATCAATTTTTTTTTGATTTTATTTCTATTATGTTTTACCGTGTCAAATTCATAAAATAATATATGGCATGTCCAGTTTAAATACGCAGCATATACGGATTTAAAATTGAACAATACATGTCGTTTTTCAGTTATATGAGATAACATGTTTGGGTCTGTTATGTTGTAAGAAAATCCTGAAAAAAGTTTTATTTTTAAAGACCACTGGTAGAGGATGAAAATAAAAGTTTACACCGGTCGATATTGTGTATTGAAACGGTACATATGCTATTCATGCTGTTTTCCATTCGATGCCTTTTAAGACGTGATAGTAGAGGCAATTAAGAACCTATTTTACCATATTTATCACTATAAAATATATTATTTTTAGTATTACTATTATATATTTTATTATTATTTTAGTATTTGAACCCGCATTCGCATTCCGCATAAACACATTTATCGAAACGCCTAACCACTTTCTATTCACAAAGTTACTATTGTCTCTCCTCAACAAGAACCCAATTTAAACCAGTGAACTGTGTATGCGACTAGGTGCTTTCGATGTATTTTCTTGCCTTGAATATGAATTCGATTGGCTTCAAGCAACCAATTTCCAAGAAATGCATATACAAGTACAAAGTTTAAGTTTTTTTTCCGGATGATTTTTAAGTCTAGGTCATCGGGGTTGTTTGCTATACATGATCCAAAACGGAAAAATATACGTGCATAACGGCATTTACAACATACAAGATGCATTGAACATAAAGTTGTCAATATCTCGATATCCGTAACCATTTGTATATAGCTAAATATGGTTAAATATGTTCTAAATTACCTCTACTATCACGGTATCAAGAAATTGCACCAAGTTACATATAAGCCGGTACATCAATTTTTGGATTTTCCTTTACAACGTATTAGAAATAAAATCACAAAAACCGCATCCACATCTATCCGCAGCAGATTTTCCAGTAGTTGTAATGTCAAATATGTATACTATAATTTGAACCACTTTCAAAAGTTTAAGAAAGCTAAACACTAAACTAAAACACTCATGTTCTGCATAAAACTGTTTTTTATAACAGCGAATGTTCTCGGCCCTGCAATAAACAAAATTGTGGGTAAATTTTAATAAAAGTAATGTCAAATGAAAGTTCATACTTGGTTCTAAAGAATATATATAACAAAAAAGTCACATTTAGCGTTAAAATACAGAATTGCAACCGTTTTTAAGACCGTCAACTTATATGCATCATGTTCAGCCATAGTAAAATATAACTTTTAGCTGACAAGGACACGTGGCTCAGCGCTCAGGTGAAAAAATATTGCCGCCTTTTAATACATCAGTCTTTTACCTATCCCAGAAACTGGTTTACTTTTTGGAATTTAACAATTTAGAAATTCGATTTATGGCCAGCTTTTTGGGTCTAATACCCCAATGTGAGTCGAATCAAATAAAATGATGTCATGTTTACACCAAGAGGCAAAAAATTTTGACTGTCATCCCACTTATGTAGAAATGATTCAGGAGTATGACATACTTTTTTCAATTGTTTTTCTTCAGTAGTATTAGAGTTATGGGCCTTCAAACACAGGTGTCAATAGTATCAAAACGAGAGATGGTAGAAAGAGCGATTCTCTCGTGTGGGATCACAGATATAACATTCAAATTTTATGTCAGGTGAACAACGAAAGTACTTACCTTTACTGATGACATTGACGTGTGAGCCGGGCTTTATAATAGCTGTTTGGATAAACCATGGTAGGCCTAAACATACCAATATGTCAAAAACGTTGGACCCTACAGCATTTGATACTGCCATGTCTCCGTAACTGAAATGAAGAATAAATCATCAGATTATTATAGAAAACTTGTTAACAACACGCCGTTTATGCATAATAAGGCGGGTTTTCGAAAACAAACAAATGTGTTGAAACAATATATGATTTAAGACTAAAATTGTTTTTGTTTATTTTGTGTGTTGATATCTTTCTCATTGTCATACAACTTAGTCAAATGGTTTTATGATCTGAAAACTTAAAATGTACAACATTTTTCCCTCACAATTCTAAAATAAATTAAATGATTGAATGATGTGGCCAGGCACCTGACTTTATCATACTATACATAAAGTTATACATACAATTGTTTGTGTTTGCATTAAAATAAAACTAGTTAGCCAGTATTTGATAGATATTTTGATACTATATATCTACTGTCATTAGAATGAAATAATCTGTCAAAGCCTAGCGAACTAGTTTTATTTAAAAATGATCAGGGGATCCAAAAAGACCTATTTCCGCTAAGAACAAATTTTTTTCGGCACGATTACAATAGGCACTTTATCATACTGCTTATGATTAAAGTAATAAATAAAGTTTCGAGTCACCCTAATGAAAAAGTGTAAAATAACTTGCTTGTCAGATCTTAGAGTCTATAAGTCTATAAGTCTATAGACTTATAGACTCTAAGATCTGATTTAAATAATAAAATTTGTCATGCGTTTGCTTATTAAACAGTGGCAGTCAAAACTACAAAAAAGAAAATAGTTGAAAAGAAACCGCGTAAAGGCTAATGATGGATACAGCACAAGTTGACATTGTTTTTTGCCATCTTTAAGGTTATCTTAAAAGCAATTTCACTACCCAAAAACGTAGTTACAGTAGTTTGGACCACAAGTTACTAGTTATTACGCCCTTTGAGTAAAAATATGTAGAACAAATTGGTCAGCGCAACTTTGCTTCATTTGATTATATACTATCTTAAGAAACCGGTTATATTATCACAAAACGTGGACAGGTGGCAACCCTAATGCATTAAAACGTTATGTTGCTGTGTGGATCCCTTGGGTTTTCAGCCTTTCGTATTACTTCAATTTAAGTTGATTGTTTGTAATTTCACCCTGTACAAAAACATAAGCACGTACCCTTCTTTTAATACTGCAATACTGGATAAAGCATCTGGAACTGAGACACCAGCAGCTACAAACGTAAGTCCCATCACTGTGTCAGGGATTCCTAAAGTACTACCTAAAGACAAATCAATGGATTAGATTCGTTGAAAGTTCTATAGATGTATTTTTATCAGTACTTACCGATAATCGTAATCATCCAGACCATAAAATAGGAATAAAATGAAATCCAAGTCATCGACATGCAAAACGTAAACGGGTACCAGTTCTTGTATTTTTCCGTCCTGCAGTCCGGCGTTGTCAGTTTGGCCATGTAATGGATTGGATAAACTAAAGCCCATGACGCTTTATCATATAAGGTCCCATCTATAACAAATAATGATTTAATTGAAATCGTCTATTCTAACCAAATAATGATTTAGACTGACGCTGGTCTGCAAAAAAATGTACAAATCACAGTATGTATAAGTTAGAAAAGTAAGAAGAAATTGAGAAATGGTCGAAATCTATGTTGTATATTGTCCTACAAAATTTGTGACCTCTTTTTTTTATTATACTTTCGTTGCGGTAAATTTATTTGCTTAATTTATATTTATTCTCAATAATTTGTTTATTTTGCCCTGCATTTTATTCCTTATTTACTAATTTTATATTGTACAAATATGATTGAATTCAGGTAAAGTCCCCCGCTATAATATGTCGACAGTTTTTGATTAGCAACAGTATGGATGGATAAATATTGATTAATTAATAATTAATTAATTATTAAACAATATATTCATTCATGATTTAATTCATTTCACGTGTATTTTGCACACCTTGCAAGTAGAAAAATATTCCAACAAAATGCGACATAGAAGTTATTTGACGATCATGAAATAACTAGTTTTTTGTCCAGACCGTTGCAGCGTTTGAGAACTTGAAACCTGTTTAGATATCCATGCATTTCGAATCGATATATGTTTTACGTATTTTCACGTATATTTGTTATTTTGAAAATGTTAGTCTCACATTCCACTAATCGTGTACCATAATTTGATAGGCAAATTAGTCATTATCAATTAGAAGACGCAAAATTATAACAATAATTTATAGTATAAATCTTTGCAATTCTTACCTACTGGTTTCATAAGAGGGTCAGGGACAGGTTTACTTGGGTCATATTCTTTTGGTCTGTAGTATCCTTGTTGAATTGGTACATTTGCAGGGGGTGGATTGTTGGCAACTTGATTCAATGCTGGTCCACTCATGTTGCTCATATCTGCAATAATTCTTACAATCACAATCGAAAGAACATCCATGAGTGAAAAGGGTATACCTTGGTCCACTCCTTCAAAATTTTTCTCTGGACTACCGTACGTCGAACGTTTTGTGTCTTCGTTCAGCGTTTTGTAACTCACCAAACCTGATTCTTCTTCAGGTGCGATCGTCTTACATGGAACTGGTAGACTCTGTGCCCATCTTTCTAATTGTGGGTTGAAGTGGAGTACGACGCAGTAAACTACGTACATGAACAACATGAAGAGTGATTCGCCCCTAAAAACATACACAACATTTGAATTATCCTTTTCCGTACTTTGGTACTGACAGTGACAAATATTTGTAAAATTACAGAAAATGAATGTAATAAACTACAAAAAAGGTACTGTAAAAGAAACATTAACAACGCTGGTTATTTGTTACCAGCTATAATGCTGTATTTTTTACAGAACTCACATATTCCACATACATATTCCTGTGAAACTACAGCATTGTCACCGTAAATGTACAGAATATTTATGAAATTATACTGGAAATGTGCTGCAATTTCACCGTAAAAGTAATTTTCAACCATTCGACTATTTGATACAGCAAAAGTGCTTTACACATTTTTCTCTGTGTATTTTTTTTCCTCCACACAGAGATATGGTTGTCTAATGTTAAAAAATAACATTCTTAACATAATTTGTTTGTTTCAAGACAACACATACCTATACCGAGAATATTTTTTTAATATAAAACAATCTAAATATTTGCTTGAAGAAAACACTTGTTTTGATTTAAGAAAGTCGCTGTTTTGAAAATAATGTGAAGGATGCCGATAGATGGCGCTTTAGTTTCTCGTCGTAAGAGAGGTCTAGAGGGCATATAACTGCAAACCCAATCATTATTTGTTTTCAAGATTTTTGCCTTTCCAAATGTGTGACAAAATAAACCTATAATTTGAATCTGCTGCTCATAATGGTACTTTAGGAGGAAAACAGAATTGTAGATGGTGGCTTTCAATATGATTTTACATTACAGATAAGATAACTAACCTATTACCAGAGAAGTTCTGAGCTTCTATGACGAAAATTATGTCGGTTCCATTCATAGAAAATCACTAAATATATACAGAGTGATTTGCAATTCTAGACGAAATTTTATGCGGACAGGAACCTAAAGTGTAACTTCAAATTTTGTTAATTTTATTAAACAAAAAGTAATTAAAATTAAGTTGAAGCAAGTACTAATTTTGACAATCAAACAAATTTAAAAGTTCTTCACATATTTTTATTTATAATTGGTAAGTTTTTGCATTTAATTTTGTGTATGTATGAGCAAGGTTTTTCTTATTTAACACATTTTAAGAGAAAATATAGAGATTATCTGTTATAGATGAAATTAGTGTGTACAAACATCTTCTAGTTGGGTGTTTATTCCCACATTTTGTTTCCTCAGAATGTAATTATTGTTCTGACTAAAATGTTTCATAAGGACTTATTTATTTTTTCAATACCTTAAAAAATTACAAAATATTAATAACAGTATTTTAAGTGGCTCTAACTTCTTAAAGAATATTAACTTGTTATTATTGAAACTTTTTACTCAGAATAAATATTTCTTAATTTTTGTATTTAGACCAATGATTTCTTTAATAATTTTTAATGAATTTTTTATTTAATTATTTGTAAACGGTATTTTTAATTCATCGTTTTCGCATTGTTTGATTTGTATTTTCCTTTCCTTCCTTTGGTTATTCTTGAAGGAACTAAAAAGAACAAATAAGTTTATACCTAGAGAGAAATATCTGCAATGTTACAGAAAATGAATGTAATAAACTACCAAAAAAAGTGTAAAAGAAGCAGGGGTTCCGCAAGAGTAAACCGGTTGGGAAACACTGCATCAAATGTGTCAAATGTTGCGAAGAAACAATCCCACTCAAGATAGAGATCCAAACGTTTGGCATCCAAAGTCTGCCTAGATCGTGGTCTAAATAGTTTATTTTTTATTTAAATTCTGGACATTCAATTTAATAATTTCAATTTGCTTTCTGCTTCTTTATGGTTAAAGTCGACCCATGGTCATAGTAGATTTTGGGATTGCATGGTGTAACTTACCAACTAATTGTGTCATTGTAAATTGTCATCAGCATGACCAGAATGGAAACTGCATAGAAGAAACAGTCTCTCACAAGGGGCCACCAGTTCAAGTAACATACAGTGTTTGTGCATAGTGCGCAAACAGATATAACGAACATTATATTGAATACTGCGGACCCAATCACGCCAGATATACCTGAAAACATTGTGTTTATCACCCTAGTTAGACCTGAGTTGAATTTGACTAAATCTAACGATCTATTTGAAGCCACTTACCTATGTCGTCTTTCGCAAAGAACACACCAATGATGACCGTAGCTAGTTCCGGCGCTGAACTACCAGCAGCCATGAATGTCGCACCAGCAACATCAGGGGACATTTTCAATTCTAAACATTAAAGAAACATTTACCCACTTACAAAATTCTTAGCAACACACAATCGTATTCATACCTTCACATATTCTATCCAGCGAAGCGACAAAATACTCATCACAAACAATAGCCAAACCCAGAAAGGTATAAACAGCTACAAAAATGTGGATAATTATTCCGCCATGTTTTCTAGCGTCTGGCGACATCAAAGGGTGAGGAAACTGAAACAGAATAGACATTTTAGTCATAATAAACCAACCGTAATACTGATTTTACCTGTTCAATTGCTGGCGGAGTACAATTTTCCCTTTTTGGCCTGTAAGTTGGAAGCCCATGTTTGATTTTGATGTTTGTAGCCGCAGTGGTCGTATGTGCGACTACTGTAGCTTTTGTCGTTAATTTGGGCATGATTGTTGAGGGTAGAATTGTTGGTTGCGATGTTTTAGCTTTAGTTGCAGACGTGGTTGTTATATCTTCCTTTTTGATGCTAGCATTTTGCGCGTAGACTTGTATGGCGCAGAAGATTAACATCAGCACTATTTGTAGTAGTTTATATCTTCGTATCCTTGCCATGATCTGAAAATATTTTAATGATTTAGGTATAATAAAAACCCAAAAAAATAGTGTTGCTGTTTGCGTTAAGACTTGTTATTAAGCCTAAGTACTGTTTATAAATGATATAATAATGAACGTGTGTACATACTTAATTCATATCGCTTAAATCAGTAACTACCAATTAAAAAAAAATGATTATAAATTTGTTAATTATGTAAGTTTAATTAATATGGTTTCTTTTGTCGGATAAAACCTTTGAATATGGGTTAAAGCGTCTGAAATTCTCGATAATAGAACAAAAGCCTAGCAATCGATCGAAAGAAGAAGACAATAGAATATAATCTTCAGTTATTTCAGTTCTCATTCAATGCACAAAAACAGTTTTGAGTTTAATTTAAATTGGTTTTTTATTCAACACGCGAAAATAATATTCTATTAATGAGGTACACTTTATCCCAGAGTTAAAATTTTTATTTTTGTTTTGCAAAATGTTTTGAAACTAAAGTAATCACCGCAAATTCAGACACTGTCCTAGAATCCAACATATTTCAGTTTAGATGGATAAAATAAGAAATCTACAACATAGTTCTAGAGAATATAATCTAAAAGTTTGACTGATCTTGATAATTGAGTGTTGTGCTAAAAGTTGATTTTTGTAGGTTCTTATAATACACAAATTATATATTTTAAATAAAAACGTAAATAGTTTGACACAAATAAACGTTCTATCTAGCAAATTAAGAAACTTTGATTAGATTCAGAACTCAGAGATTACAGAAACCAAGATTTATGGATATAATATAATATTTAAAGGTTTATTTCAAACATGTAACAAATAATCCAAAGTTTATAATTAACATGAAAGTATTGATTAAAGATATGAGACTTTATTTACTTAACTTTTTTGAATTTAAAGCAGCGGTCATTTTCAGGACTTCCACTTCAAAGTTTTCACTTTAAAGTTTATTACCTCCCTTCAAGTGCAAATCAGCTCTTACGTTTGTAGGAGCGGAAACAAACGAATTACGAAACCTAAACGTTTAACTAAAGCTTCAAGTTCTAGATGAAGTTCTATTTAGTTTAATTAGTGGTTTGTTTGTTCGGAAACAATATCAAAGCAAATATACCTTAAAATTACAAATTCGGTAGTAATTAAGACGATTTTTCGGATTTCAACATAATCTCACTGTAATTTAATGAATTTCAACTAATTTTATCACTTTAATAAATTATTTCAGAACCAGAATTTACGATTTTGTATAAATTATAGACCTTTAACTTTTGTCAATTGTTCTTTGTATTATCTAGACTAGTAATTTTAGACGCCACATTTTTACATTTATTCGCCTACCTATGAAAATATTACCAATAGATTCATAAATATGCTCTGAACGTCATATCAAAATATTTACTGGATCTTTGAAGTTACTATTATTGAAAAGAATTAAAAAATAACAGGGTTTCAAAGATTCGTCATGAAATGTTAAAAAAGAAAGATGGGGTACATGATAAAAATCGATTTTTTTCTATAGGTTAATTTATTATTTAAGGTCTTAAGAATGTGGGTAGGAAGTTTCAAGCCAATATTTGCAAAATTAGCCAAGTTATAAGCAATTAGACAACGGCGTGCAGGTGCAAAAAATACGGAGCGCGCGGATCGGTCGTATCGCGCGCACAACATTTTTTCCGCTCGAGTTAAAACTTTTTCAAGAGATCTTGCATTGTGTGGTTTATTATTCTGTGAAATTCTCTCGTGGACAGTTTTGGATAAGAAACACTCAAGAAAGAACTCCTTCACGTGCTGATAGACAAGAAAAAAGAAAATTTTCTAGGAATTCACACTCCTGAAAGAAAAGCATTCGCTAGTACGTCTGCCGATATATTGTCAACAGTGGAAGACGAAGAAATTATAGTGCATGGGTTTGGAGACGGGATATGGAAGAAGACAGATTACACTTCCGTTGTATGTGACCACAGTACCTACTTATGAAGAAATATACAAACAAAGTGATTCAGTTTGCCGTGAAATTTTCCTATTGTCATGCCTGTGAGTTTTGGGAATCAGAATTTAGCAACATGACAGTTCCATCGAAGTACATACACAGAGAGAAATTTTTGTTTGATTCAAATAAATATGCATTGACTCAAAGAAATTTGTTGTTTCAATAGAGGCAAAGAAATATTTATTTGCGGGTAAAAACGCATTTATTTGAAATATTTGTTTGGTAGAAAGAACATTGATTTGCGTCAAACAACTTATGTTTCCAGTTTAAAAGTTTGCAATTTGTGTATTATAAGAAATGAGATTTATTTACTTCAAATAATTATGATTGTGTTGAGTGAAAGAATTACATTTTTTTAAATTAACAAAATTGTTGGTCGAGTTAAAATGCTTAAAATTATTAATTTGTTGAAGGAATTAATAGACAAGAATTTTTCGGAAGACTCGCCATGTGTCACCTCCTTTTTGGGATGTCGCACATCCTCGACCAGTGCTTGGTCTTCCCAACCCAACATATAGTCAAGGTTAAGTTAGTAAAGTGTACTCTGATTTGTAATCGCAACTTGAACCTGCAGGCACTGTACTCTATAAGTTCTATACTGTCGATCACGCGGCTTTATACTCTCGATATGTACGAAGTGCGAGGAGAGAGTTTACAGCGCCATCTAACAATACAGTTGGATGACATTAAAAATATATTTATTTGAATCAAAATATGATTTCTTTGGTGGAAGGAAACCTATTTTAAAGCCAAAACAAAAATATTACTTTGAAGGAAATAAATATCTTCTTGTGTAAAAATATATTTATTTTAATCAAAATATGAGTTCTTTGGCGGAAGTAAACCTATTTTTAAGCCAAATACAAAATATTACTTTAAGCGAAATAAATCTCTCCTTATATACAAATTTATATGTTAGAATCAAAATTATATTTCATTGGTGTAAAGAAACGTTTTTTTAAAATCAAATCTAAAATATTACTTTAAAGGAAAGTAATTTTTGTTTGTATCCATATATATTTATTCCACTTAAATAAATATTTCAAATAAATTAATCTCTGCAAGCAAATAAACTAGAGTTATCAATGAAGTAAATATTGTTGGCGTCAAAGAAATATGTTTTGACCCAAAAGAATAAATTCAAACAAATACATTTCTTTCAAACAAGAAATCTTTTCTCTCTGTGTACAGACAACTGTACTGCGAACATGATGGGTCAGCGGGAGAAATAGTGGATTCTACCAAAGACATATTCCGCGGGGCTGTGGGTTGGAGCACTGGGTCCGATGCGGTTTGTACATTGTAAAGAATAGACGCCTTTCTCTGTTTTACCAATCAGAACACATCCAGACTGTTGATAATATGTACAATGCTGTGTGGGCCAAATTCTATCTTAAGATCTGGACGAATGAAAATCCCCAGCATATGTACTGCCCTGCGGGATCACAGTGTTGATACAAATGCGAAAAACCGAAGCCGAGAACACTCGAGATGAATTCAACAACACTTTTTTTAATTTTTATAAGAAAAATCGATATTTTGACATTGACAAGTCAGTATTTCCTCAAATATAAAAATTTTTATTTTCTTGTTCTTCTCTTAAACCCGAAAATACAGACTCTAAAATTGGAATTTTATAGTATAAAATTAATGCGAATTGTTGCTAATTTATAGGGTGTTGAAAATCAGAGTTAAAACTTCTTGAAGATTTTCAGATTTTCGTATACAATTTATAAGCTACTATTAAAACAGCAGATCTAACAATATTTGAAAGACAAATTGGAGTAAGATGGTATTTAAGAATGTTAATTGGAATTAAGAATGAGTCTAAGTTTCTCTTTAAAATTAATATCCTCAAATAATGATTGTATTCAATCAAAATTCAGAAAGCCACGTTGTTTTATTCGGCCCTTTTAAGCTTACGATAAATTTTGGCGCCTTGCCAGAAATGATGCCCAGATTTAGATATTTTGATGTAGAACTCCCACGTATGACATAAAATACATATAATACATGTAGAACAATATCATTTCATCATTTCATAAATTGATATTTCCAAATCCAATCCAATACTGTCTTGAATAATAATAATAATAATAATAATAATAATAATAATATCTAAAATGAATACCAATACAACTAATGTATTATAGGTACACATAAATAATCAATAAGCAACATTTCTACATATTATGGTAACACTACTAAACTAACACCAATAATTTGTTGTCAGAAAATAGATATTGTCTAAACTACTATTATGTAAACTGTTTGAGTTTTCTTTTTGGGTTTCATACGACTATTGTTATATATCCTGAAGTGTTTTAGTGTTATAATTTACAAAATATTTAAGCAATGTTCAGGGTACTGTTTATATCAAGTAAAACCAATAGATTAGAAACCATGATGCAGATGTTAAAAGTATCATCAACATATGTTGTCGTCTCTAACAAACAAAACTATACACTACCAAAAAAACTAAAACACCAAACGTTACGTGTGTTCTGTTAGCTAATATAGAAAGTACCTGTCTTTAATATTTAGCTGATTATTGTGCGAAAGAGGCCGGGAACTCTGTATACCACCAGTTATACACTTACACTCGCCATAGAGTGTAACATTTACCCTAAGACGCATGTCTCTGGCAAAACGATGACAGTGCCATCGTGCTGGAAAGAGATACTATGAGCTTTTGTAGCTAAAATCGAAGCGCGGGGTGGTTGTTTTCGGCAGACGCGACGCGGAATACGTAACGTGAAATTTTCCGGATATAACCGATCGAGTACGCATGTCGGAAAATAGCCAGGGTATTGAATAGGGAACCGACTGAATGAAACGATGCCCCGAAACGAGGCTTTGTTAATACTGGCAATCTAATCTAGATAAAACTCCAATAAAGCTTTTATAATGGCGATTGGTTTGCGGGATGTTTGGATTAGCGCCAATGCGGCAGATTAATATTTGATTTGATTGAAATATTGGTGGTGTGTTTATGCCTATTGCTTATGCGATAATTTTTAGTTTGTTGGGGTTTTTAATTGTTTATTGTAGTTGATTCGTTGATAACCGTTTGGATTGTGTAATTGAAGATAGATATTTATGAAAATAAGCTTAATGTTGTTGATTTTCAGTAGATTATGACTGGTTTCATTTTTGGTGGAGGTGCTGGTTAACAAATTATCTGATAAGATAATGATTCTGAAATTGTCTTTATCTAATACCAGAGATTATTTAATATAGCCAACTGTCAAGTGGCAGTTGGCACCAATAAAAATAAACACGATAACTGGATAAAATTTACATCGCTACTGGATGACAGTAATTAAGAAAATTCTAATAATATCAATTTAGGCTGGCTAAAAATTCTTTATATTTTCATAATACTACAGTGTACTACTCTTTTAACCACTATTATTTACACATTTAGGGGTGCCGGAATTAGGTACATATAAATATAGCACGTCCTTAAATCAGACATGTGTGTCGGAATTATGTACACGGTTAGAAGTAATACATATCGCTCTATTGCTGTCTTAACACAAGAAAATAACATGTTACATCGTTTGCTATGTTACAATTAATTGTACGCATTTTGTCTAAATTTCGACACGAGTGTCAGAATTACGAACATTAATACACCACCTTTGGACATAACAGTTGAACTTACGCCATCTTCATTGAAAAAATCATTATTTGGTCCTGAAACACCTAAATGTAGTAAACTGTTCTGTAACATCATTATCTAATGCTTGGAGAGAATATTTGTTAATAAAGAAGAAGCAAGCACAAATGAAAATCATTCTAGAGAAAAAAGAAAGGAAGCGGAACATGAACAAAATAAAAAATCTGCGCCAAGAAAAACGCTAAAAAAACGCTTCAGTCATTCTGAGAGAAAATTTTTATAAAAACATGTAATTTCATCAATTATTCTGTATCTTGTAATCAGTAACGTGTCTACAGGGTTGAGATGTGCTAATAAACAAACAATAATTTGGGATACACTTGAAGTTAGTATGACTTCCGGTTTTTCCGGAAGTGACTTAATCATTGAAATTTTAATTGCGTGAAAATTATTTGTGTGATAGTTTCAATCAGGTGACATTCTGAACACTAATGTACATTTTAAAATATTTTGTGATTTTTTATAAAGCGTAGTTTTTAAAAAAATAGTATTTTTTACATCAATTTATTCCCGTGTACTTTATGGGTGTACCTTGATTATTCGATAGAAAATTATTTTTCCGATTACAATAACACCAAATCATCGCACCGAATACTTGATATTTTGCAGGAAATCGTAGCGTGGAAATATCTTTTAAAATTGCATTTCAAACAACACATATCGGTATGTAAACAACAAATTAAATAAGAATCAACAATAAACAACAATTAATAACGAACAATTAGCAATACAGACAACTGTCAAATTCGGATGTTACACACAGAGATGGTAGTCAAAATGACATTCTTAACATAATTCGTTTTTTACTTTATCATACGCAGTATGATGAAGTATTGTAATCGTGCCGAAAAAAAAAATTGAGATTTTAGCGGAAATAGGTCTTTATGGGTCCCCTGAACATTTTTGACCAAGGTACAAAAAAATGTCTGTGTGTGTGTGTGTATGTATGTCTGTGTGTGTGTAAACGATTTTTGTGGCGACGATTCCGGAGAAACTACTAAAGGTATCGGGACGAAAGTTCATATTTAGAAGTTTTGTGACCAAACTTAGAGCTGAAAAGCTTTTGGTTCAAAGGGGTCCAAAGGAACTGGTAGTTTATTCTAAGCATTTTTGAAGGATTTTGCAAATGAGCCGCCATTTCTGTAATTTCGACAAAATAGTTAAATAATAAATTAAAGTAGAGGACATTTTGAATAATTTATGCCTATGACATTTTTTGCTAAAATTAATAGTTTAGCTTCAAGAGCAAATTCTATTTGATCGAGATCGGTCGCATCTGCATTGATATGAAATTGTATAGTAGCCAGGATTTTTTAAATTTTCGGTCTAATGACAGTACCGGTAGTGTCAAATGCTGATGTTTTGACAATAATTACTGTCAATCTACTGTCAATAGTAAAAGGATTTCATATTGTAATACCGTGTATCTCAGCGTGTCCAAACTGCATGTGTTCTGTTTGTTTTTGGTTTGAGGAAGTATGATCATGTATCGAATGGGCTGGGCAACTTTGGATGGTTAAACATGGATAACACTAGGGTGTTTCATGCAGCAATATTATATCATAAGTTGCTATCCAAGAGGACCCCACAATACCTCATGCGGAAGATACGCTGTAGAACGGATATCCATAACCATAATTTAAGATTCAGGAGTTTGTTTGCTCCACCTGCCCATCGCGCTGAGCTGTATAAACGGTCATTCTCTTACCAGGTCAGTCACTGGGTCTCAGGGAAGATATGAAAAAATTATCGTTAACCAGTTTTGGGGGAAAGGTAAAGTGTTATCTGTTCGCTCAACAGGGGGGACTTTAGGCATTGAGCGCACATCGGAGGCTGCTTTAGTTTTTATTTTTTATGGGCATGTGCGATGGTTTGTTAAGTTGGATTTGCTGCAATTACCTGTAATTAGACTCAGTATTTTTTTGTTTTTTTTTTGTTTTGATAAGTTCTCGGAATTATTGTTATATCATTGATACAACTATGTCTTAGTTCTAGTTTGCGTAAGGGGCTGAGTGGAAGAGCAAGGCAATTTGGAAACAAGTGTGCTGATCTCCGCCCTAAAATAAATATTATTTTGTTGCATTTAATATTATTTTGTTAATAAAGGAATTATTTATTTATTTAATTATTTATCTGTCAAATCCTGGCTAACTAGTTTCATTTTAATGCAGACACGACTGATATCAATCAAATAGATTTTCATGCAGCTAAACTGTTAATTTTATATATTGTATGATAAAGTTATGTGCCTGGCCACATCAGATTTTTTAATACAACACACACTTGTAAAAAGAATATTTCTTTAATATACAACAACCTAAATATTAGCTTTAAGAAAACGATTGTTTTGATTTAAGAAATTCGTTGTTTTGAAAATAATGTGAAGGATGGCGATAGATGGCGCTTTACTTTCTCGTCGTAAGAGAGGTTTCCTAGAGGGTATATAACGGCATACATGTCTATGCATACAAGCATCAGTGATTGTGCTATTATAATTGTACCGTCAATGTACCTGACGTAAAAATGTCCAACAGATCTAATATTGATGGAGACTAATAAATATTGAAATAATGATGGAAAGAGGCTAATGTTTTGATCCAAGAATGTGAGCTGATTAATCCAACTTCCGAACCTTTTGATTTAAAAGAACAAACTCTTAAGTCAAATAAGTATAGTATCAATTTAAAATTGAACATTCTTAAAGTAACACAACAGGTCAAAGCAACGGTTTTCATCAATGTTAATAGATAATAGTTAATAGACAATTAATGATTAATAAAATATGTAATGAAAATAAATGAGACAGAATACTTGAGACCTGAAAGTTTGATGTATAATGTTATGCATAAAAACTTATTATTCGAAGACAACAACCGATCGGAAAAGCTTTTTTTAAATGTTTTGCGTTTGAAAGTCTTTCTACGTGTTTGGAATATAATTTCTACGTAGCAAGCCCACGGCATAACACCCACACAAGACATATTGATCTATCCATTAATAATGCAAGCGAATATTCATTTTATTCCGATATATAAAATATATTATGCACTACACTTATCATGTTCTATTTTACGTGTTACGTACATGTATTAAGTAATTTCTAATTGTCTATAACACTAAGAAACATATCCTTTTATGGGCTATTTTAAGTTCTTTATAAATCTCTAAACGTTCTACAGCGTGAAAAGATCTCGCATTTTCCCGTCGCCTCGTCTGGTGTCAGAAACCATAATGGCCCATTCACGTCGTATTTCAAGTGCTTGTTACCGAGCGAAGTGCTAAGCAATAATTGATCTGTCCCTTAAATCCACTCAAGTTATTCTCCTGCAGCTTCAATGTTCCCTACGTAGAATATACCGTCGATTACGGAGGAAGTAAATATCTCGATATTTCCTACCGACTATACCGTCTAAAACACATTTAAAATGACGATTTATAGTTTGATAATTTCTTAGTAAGAATTTAGAGTTATTGATTTACTTTTTCTTAACATAGATAGTTAATCAGAAGAAATGAAAATGATTACCGACATATTTTGTCAAAGATAATATTATAGGTTAATAATACGGTGACATACAGGCGGGATCTAATTTTTAAATAAACCAAAAATTACAGCCACACCCTGGATTTGAACCAGGGACCTTTGCGTTTCTAGCACAATGCTGTCCCATCTGAACTACTGAGGCCTTTCGATAAGGTTTGGCAGGAAGGATTGATACACAAACTAAAGAGTATGATACCTTTACAATACGTCGAGCTGCTAACATCCTATGTATCTGATAGACTATTCAGAATAAAACAGATCGATGAATACTCGGAACTAAAAGAAGTAAAAGCTGGTGTACCCCAGGGTAGGTATTGGGACCAATTCTCTATCTACTATATACAAGTGACCTACCACAGCTGGGAAATGTAACAGTCCCCACATTCGCAGAAGACAGGGCTCTAATGGCAGTGGGATCAACTATTTAAGAATCTATTAGGGATCTTCAACAAGCGAGTAATACAATATATAAATGGACCAAAAATGTAGTTCTATAGTTCCATAGTTCCATATGCGAACACTGGAAAGTATTTTGGTATAACTCTGGATACAAAACTAAGATGGAAAGAACCTGTTAAGAAGAAGAGAGTAGAGCTTGGCCTCAAATACAGAGAACTGTACTGGCTTCTGGGAAGAAACTCTCAGTTGTCAGTACAGAACAAACTACAAGTTTTCAACCAAATACTAAAACAGATTTGGTTATACGTGCATCCAGCTTTGGGGTTGCGCGAAAAACTCCAATATACAAGGAATCCAGACTTTCCAAAATAAAGTACTAAGGAATATGGTTAACGCTCCTTGGTACATACGGAATAGTGACCTGCATCGTGATCTTGGTGTCCCACAAGTCATCCAAGAGATAAAAAGATTCGCCACTAAGCATGAATCTCGCCTAAACCATCACGTCAACGTAGAGGTCATGCAGCTACTGGACAACCAGAATCTAGTGAGAAGACTAAAAAGGACTAAACCCTTCGAACTAGTTAACCAGTGGATAGCCTATTAGAGACAAGTACCTAGTAAAAAGATGTACAAAGATCCGTGATTATCCTAGTAAAATGAATAGCACTAAATTTTTACACTGGTTTGAATACCAGTTGTTGACAAACTTAGAAGAGCCATTATTGATAATAATCTATATAATATCTAATCTATATGTATTGGAAATAGATTTCCTACATCCTGCACTTACTTAAAATATTTAAATAATGATTATTTTTCGTAGCAGATACTACATATTTTAGTATTTC
Organism: Melinopterus prodromus; assembly: GCA_964023965.1. Taxonomy (NCBI): domain Eukaryota; kingdom Metazoa; phylum Arthropoda; class Insecta; order Coleoptera; family Scarabaeidae; genus Melinopterus; species Melinopterus prodromus. Next base: position 5,260,488 of record OZ030392.1, read on the forward strand.
TGGTTACCAAACTTTTACTCGAATCGCTTAAAAGAATGCTCGATAAGCACAGAAACGAGATTATCTGAAATCTTCAAATTTGCAGATAGGACATTTTGTTTCAGTAGGGTAGTAATCACGTTATGAAAGGGCAACTTTCCCCGGTTGGAGGAACGAAATAAATCTCAATGAGATTTAGAAATGTTAAAATGTGAAATCCAATAAAAGAAACCGTTGACATTCAGATTTTTAGACATGGTCAGTGAAGCGAACAAGAGGGATTTGTGTCTTATTAACGTCAATAATTTTTGTCTTATTCCGACGCAATCATAAAATAAATAAAATACCCCACTTAAATTGACCAAATAATGCTATATTAACTTAAAAATTAAATTGATTGATCACGTGAAAACAAACAAAAATGACTTTAATCCATATGTTATATAATATTGACCTGAAAATTATTTTGACGTACTCACTTATCAACAACGATAAAAGGAATCGGCAATAACATCTTGACCAGTATAGGTATTGCTTCATTGCCTCTGCGATAATGAAAAATCAGATAAAAGCGTTAAAATCGAGAGTCACTTCATTTTAATCTACCAACAACATAGTCAGTACGTTTAAATTTCTCATAGCAGTGCGTTATAACGTTATAAGTAATTTTTATTGTGACATCAATACACTTGACTGTCTCAAAGATGGAACTGCTAACATTTATGGACGCTAAGACATACACGCCGATATTAGTTATCACGTTGGTGTGTATTGCGATTATCTACAAATTTACAAAGTTTTTGAGATGGAGGACAACCCTCAACAAAATTCCGGGACCCAAAGGCATTCCCTTTCTTGGAAACTTGTTTGATATAATATGCTCATCAGGTAAGTATTAATATATTACTGTTATATTTTTATTAACCTAGTAATTTTACTTCTCAGATGTGTTATTTAGCAGACTACACAATTTCTCCAACACATTTTATCCGATATATAAATTAAACCTCGGTCCTGAAATATCGGTGCAATTACGAAGTCCCGAAGACATAGAACTGATTGTTTCAGGGATGAAACATTTGGAAAAGAGTAGAACATATCTACCAATCCAACCCTGGTTAAAAGAAGGGTTACTACTCAGTAGCGGTGCGTTTCAATTATTCTCAAATTATTTTGATGGATTACTTTTAGGTATTTATCATTTTTTGTAGGTGCAAAATGGCAAGAACGAAGAAAACTACTAACCCCAGCGTTCCACTTTAGCATACTATCGCAATTCACCAACATTTTCATCGAGGAGAGTGAAAAACTCGTTAAAGATATCCAAAAAGTCACTAATAAACCGACGAATGTTTTACCTATAGTTACCAAATTCACCTTACAGTCAATATGTGGTAATTAACGATTTAAAATATACTGCGCGTCAAGATTAACACATCCCTAAAATTGGTTATAAGTGGGTTAATTAGGCACTGTTTACAAGAAATTACTATAACCATTTTCGTCCTTTTCCTTGCATGTTGGTTCTCCTGTTCAAATCAGAAATTTGAATAAAAATTTCTACCACGGCATCGGTGTTGACGAATCACCCTACAATAAAACAAAAGATTTATTAAAATCGGATTACACGTTCAACAGAAAATCAACAATGAAATGTGTAACCAATTTTTAGTGTTCGTTACTTTTGACGCGCAGTGTACACGCTCCAGTACAATATTTATTAACAAACTTTACGAATAATATTTTCAGAAACTGCGATGGGTACTCGCCTAGATGAAGGAAAAACTGCCGAAAAATACCGAGATGCCATTTATAAGTGAGTAATTATGAATAACACTCATCAGCCTTATTTTATTCTTATCAATATAATTTTATTTTCTTCTGTAGGATGGGGGAATTAGTAATCGAACGTATTATAACACCATGGTACCACAATACGTCTATATATCTATTTTCAAGAAATTATTGGCAGTCCAGATCAACACTGAAGTATCTGCACAACTTTACAATGAACGTCATCAAACGTCGCGAAAAGAACTTTGTAGATCCTTCTAAATTGCAGAACAACGAGAACGATGGTTTTCAAACGAAAAGACGCATGGCCATGCTCGACCTGCTACTATCTGCTAAGCTTAACGGTGCTAATATTGACGATCCTGGCATCCAAGAAGAAGTTGATACTTTTATGTTTGAAGTAATGAGTGGAGAGCGACCTATTAAGCATTTATAAGTGTGAAATGAGCAGTAAGCCAAGAAAAAGCGTTGTGATTGGTCTATTTGAAGGTCATAATTGCTAAGCCACGCCTTAAAGCTTATTTCACACTTAAAATGCTTGAAGTTCGCTCTTTCGTGATGACATGGATTTAAATTTCGCGCCAATTTCTTTGTTTTGCGATTGGCGGAATTGTTGGTCGGGGAATTGTGAAGCATCTGCATCAATATTATATATTTCAGGGGCATGATACAACAGCCACCAGTATTTCGTTCAGCTTGATGTTGCTAGCTTGCAACCAGGAGGTTCAAGTAAATATAGTTTTATTCTTTCAAGTTGTATTTTTTAAGACTTAGCTGGTATGTGCGTCATCAATAGAAGCACTGGTAGACATAACTTCAATATTATATCGGAGAATGGTGCCATTTATGATAGTAATTAGTTGCTCAAATGACTCTTGAGTGGCGATTAAGTTTTCGCGGCTCAAAATTGATGACGTATATGCCAAAACTGGTGGAAAGAAGTGTATGTATACTAAAAACAAGGAATTATCAATTTATTAGGAAAAAATATGTGAAGAGCTTAGAGATATTTTCGGTGATTCTGACCGCCAAATGACCTCCGACGATTTGAATGAAATGAAATATTTAGAAAGGGTTATAAAGGAATCTCTTCGACTGTATCCCAGCGTGGGGCAGATTGGAAGAATTACCGGTGAGACAATTACAACACCAAGTGGTTACACGATCCCCGAAGACACTATAATTATGATTGGTATATACGATCTGCATCACGACGAAAGGCTTTACGAAAATCCTGAAAAATTCGATCCTGATCGGTTTTTGACGGAGAATTGCCTAGGAAGACACCCTTATGCTTACATCCCGTTTAGCGCGGGACCTCGCAATTGTATAGGTAAATAGTTATCGAAAATTATGTACAACCATTGCATATTTTATTTTTTAGGGCAAAAATTTGCTATGCTTGAGATGAAGTCCGTTCTTGCAACAATCTTAAGAAACTTTGAGTTGCATCCTATTGACACACCAGACACCATTACGCTTCATGTCGATCTAATATTAAGGACGAGTAGAGGAATCGAAATCGAATTTAAACCAAGAAAACAGGGAAATTAGTAGGTTTATCGGAATTAATAAAATAAATATTATCTTCTGACATTTTTTTATTACCCGCTAAATAATGTTCTTGCTTCTTCAGCTTTTCCTCAAATTCCTGCAGCAGTGTTATCAAATAGATAAAGTTACACTTTATATCACTAACCAACCGCTATCTCCCAGTGTAACTTCACGCTTTCTTGAGAAAATTAATAAAGAAAAACGCCCGAGTCCGACCCTGTTCAGCGCAAGAGAATCGTCAACAACCTACCGCAGTTGTGCTGCAACTCGCGACAAAATTACCTTCACTCTGGCGTTTTTGTGACATTGACCTACATTAGCCGTAGTCAGTCGTAGTCAGCTGGTCGTCGGTTTACCTGCAATAAGAATCTTTTGGGTTGTGAAATCTTAATGTGGGTGTGTTTGTGTATGCGACGGATGACTCGTGTGCGAACTAACTTTGATCGACTGCGACGCGCAGTTGCGGTGTTCTGAGTCGTTTTGTTTTGTCTGACGTGAAGTACGTTGCAATCACAATTTTTGTAAATCCGCATCGCATTTCTCAATTTAGTGGATACCTACAATTCAATCTTTCAAGTTATAAATTGTTACGATTTAAATTTTTATAAAAATGTTTGCAAAACTGATAAACATTTTTCTGAATCAATTGATTGATTTACTTTTGCTATTCGAACGGACATTATCGCCATTTAGGGGTATGTTATAACTATGTTATAAGTCAAATGATTCAGAATTCTGACTATAGATTCATCAGATTATTTCTCTAGTATAACTTTGTTATAACCTTACTATTACTTAGAAAAAATATATAAAATAATTAAATATCAATAACACATTAAAAAGTTACATCAATATGCATGGTTATAAATACACCAGTCATTTTGATGTGATTTTACAGTCATGTTGTAAAAAAAGCAATGCGTTTGTAAAATTACAGTTTCGAATGTAAAATACAATTACATAACGTCTTGTAATTTGCTATTAATTTTGATGTGGTCAATTACATGAATAATGGTGTGGTTTTTATATATTTCATGTAAACCTATGATAGATCTTTTTTACTTTATTATACGCAGTATGTAAAGTATTGTAATCGTGCCGAAAAAAAAAATTGGGATTTTAGCGGAAATAGGTCTTTATGGGTCCCCTGAACATTTTTGACCAAAGTACAAAAAAATTTCTGTGTGTGTGTGTGTGTGTGTGTATGTGTGTGTGTGTACCCAATTTTTGTTAATTCATTTCCGGAGAAACTACTAAAGGTATCGTCACGGAACTGCATATTTAGAAGTTTCATGACCAAACTTAGAGTTAAAAAGCTTTTGGTTCAAAAGGGTGCAAAGGAACTGGGTGTTTACTCTAAGCCTTTTTCAAGGATTTTAGAAATCAGCCGCCATTTCTGTAATTTCGTCAAAATAGTTAAATAATAAATTAAAGCAGAGGAAATTTTGAATAATTTATGGCTATGACATTTTTTGATAAAATTAATAGTTTAGCTTTTTAGTTTATTCTAAGCCTTTTTCAAGGATTTTGGAAATGAGCCGCCATTTCTGTAATTTCGACAAAATAGTTAATTAATAAATTAAAGTAGAGGAAATTTTGAATAATTTATGCCTATAACATTTTTTGGTAAAGTTAATAGTTTACCGTCAAGAGCAAATTTTATTTGATGGAGATCGGTCGCATCTGCATTGATATGAAATTACATAGTAGCCAGGATTTTGACAAATATTTTTTTGTGTTGTCACATTCGAAAACAGCTGATCTCATCAGAGGTTGGAGAACCACTATGGAACGTGCCGCTGTAGTGCGCAAAATTATAGAATACAAATTTCAAATAAAATAAGATCACCAATTTGATTGTTTGTTGATAAGAAATATCAACCCGTCTTTATATCTAATTCTAAAAATGATACATTGAGAAAATTATAAATAAAGTATAGCGATGAGTGTAGTTTTATTTTAGTATGTTGGTAGGGATGTGTCATGAACAAATATAAATCTGTCAGAATTTGAATTACCTTTTTAAGGTGCGTTATCATTAGTGATAATGGCAGTGGTAGCAGACGCCGTTATAGTATTTCCAATAGAAAATTGCTAGTGACTCATGTTTATGTACATGCAAACTAATATGTGTCATTATCACGATATGTAGGAAATACTATAATTTCGTATTCTACCACCGCCATTAGCTACCATTACCTACCAATCGGAACGCACCTTTCGTCAAAGTGGTACCAACCTAGCATTTACTATACAGAAATCATTTATTTTTTTTAAATACGTATTTCTTAAAAAGCAGCACAATAAACGTCGATGTCGCTCCTGTCAAAAACTAGATAGCGCGACTCGCTCATAATCGACGGCGACACTCCGCCTTCGGTGACGCGCCGTATCACCGCTCGTCACGCTATTCCGTACTTTCGGCATTTGTGACATAAATAACTATTATTCTAATGACGTAGTGTAGGTAGTGTCAAATGCTGATGCTTTGACAATACCTACGATTTATCTCTATAGAATAGATTCTCATGCAGCTAAACTATTAATTTTATATTTTGTATGATAAAGTCATGTGCCTGGCCACATCAGATTTTTATTTATTGGTATGATGTAGGTATGTATATAATAATACTTACCGTATTATGTAAATAATCCGTACAATTTATTAAAATTATTTTAAAAATAATTCCCCTATATGTAGGTATGTATATAATATTAATATATTTTTGTTTGGGTATTTGGCTAAAACATTCCCAATTTATTAAATACCTTATATAATATTTTCTTCTAGCATTGAATTGTCCATCACGAGTGATAATTGAAACTATAGGTACGTAAGCATACATATGTATAGAAAACATTAAAACTTGTAACAATACAGACAACATTGTAAAATGACTGCAGTATTACACAACACAGGTATTTTTACATTATGTTTGATGTAATTCATCAGTTACACGAAGAACATATCTATACAGATGGAAAATTACATTTATTTTTTTTTTTCAGTGTAACCTTACTTGTGTTTCGAAAAGAAAACAAAATAATTCAATACCTAACACGTAGCTGCCAAATTCATAAATTTTCCTTTACGTTATTCACCTCTGCTCTTCGTAGAGAAGTTACACAACAAAAATAGTCAAATTTACATCTAGTTTCTTCAAAATAAAACATTTACGAGACTGACTTATCTGCTTTATTTATTTATTGACGAAAATTATTTCCAAAACTCACTTATCAACAAAAAGCAATAACATCTTGACCCGTAATGAATTGATAATGAACAGCAAGAAATCTCAACCAATTTAAATCAGTTCATTCTAGTTTACTGAAACGTACTAACCGCACTGAAATTGCCATTGCATTGCTATAAAGTAAGTTATTTTCAATTTCATACGCCTGTATGGATCTCCAACATGGAATTTCTAACATTTATGGACGCTAAGACATACACACCGATATTAGTTATCACGTTGGTTTGTATTGCAATTATTTACAAATTTACGAAGTTCTTAAAATGGAGGACCACCCTCAACAAAATTCCTGGACCACCAGGTCCCCCCTTTATTGGAAACTTGTTTGATATAGTGTGCTCATCAGGTAAGCCTACTATTTATGTAAAAATAATATCAACTATAAACTGTTAATTTTACCTCTCAGATGTGTTATTCAGCAGACTACACAATTTCTCCAACACATTTTATCCAATTTTTAAAATAAACCTTGGACCGGAAATATCGGTTCAAACACGGTCTCCGGACGACATAGAATTAATTGTTTCTGGGATGAAACATTTGGAAAAAAGTAGAACATATACACCACTCGAACCCTGGTTAAAAGAAGGGTTACTCACCAGTCAAGGTGCGTTTGATAATTCTACAATAATTTTGATGGATTACTTTTAGGTATTTATCATTTTTTGTAGGTGCAAAATGGCAAGAACGAAGAAAACTACTAACCCCAGCGTTCCACTTTAGCATACTATCGCAATTCACCAATATTTTCATCGAGGAGAGTGACAAACTCGTTAAAGATATCCATAAAGTCACTAATAAACCGACGAATGTTTTACCTATAGTTACCAAATTCACCTTACAGTCAATATGTGGTAATTAGCGATTTGAAATATACTGCGCGTCAAGATTAACACATCCCTAAAATTGGTTATAAGTGGCTTAATTAGGTACTGTTTACCAGAAATTACTATAACCATTTTCGTCCTTTTCCTTGCACGTTGGTTTTCCTGTTCACATCAGAAATTTGAATAAAAATTTCTACCACTGTATCGGTGTTGACGAATCACCCTACAATTGAACAAAAGATTTATTAAAATCGGATTACCAGTTCAACCGAAAATCAACAGTGAAACGTGTAACCAATCTTTAGTGTTCGTTACTTTTGACGCGCAATGTACACACTCCAGTACAATATTTATTAACACATTTTACGAATAATATTTTCAGAAACTGCAATGGGTACTCGCCTAGATGAAGGAAAAACTGCTGAAAAATACCGAGATGCCATTTATAAGTGAGTAATTACGAATAATATTTATCGGCCATACCTTATCCTTGTTAATATAATCAAATTTTGTTCTGCAGGATGGGCGAATTAGTCATAGATCGTGTTATAAAGCCGTGGTACCACTATATGTCTCTATATGTATTTACAAGACATTATTGGGAATCCAGGTCTATACTGAAGTATCTACACAACTTTACAATGAACGTCATCAAAGCCCGCGAAAAGAACTTCGTAGATCCTTCTAAATTGCAGAACAACGAAAACGATGGTTTTCAATCAAAAAGACGCATGGCCATGCTCGATCTGCTACTATCTGCTAAGCTCAACGGTGCTAATATTGACGACCCTGGTATCCAAGAAGAAGTTGATACTTTTATGTTTGAAGTAATGACCAGAGAGCGACCTATTAAGCATTTATAAGTGTGAAATGAGCAATAAACCCAGAAACAGCGTTGTGATTGGTCTATTTGAAGGTCATAATTGCTAAGCCACGCCTTAAAGCTTATTTCACACTTAAAATGCTTGATGTTCGCTTTTTCGTGATGATATGGATTTAAATTTCGCGCCAATTTCTTTGTTTTGCGATTGGCGGAATTGTTGGTCGGGGAACTGTGAAGCATCTGCATCAATTATTATATATTTCAGGGGCATGATACAACAGCCACCAGTATTTCATTCAGCTTGATGTTGCTAGCTTGCAACCAGGAGATTCAAGTAAATATAGTTTTATTCTTTCAAGTTCTATTTTTTTAAGACATACTTGGTATGAGCGTCATCAATGGCGAAGCACTGGTAGACATAACTTCAATATTATATCAGAGAATGGTGCCATTTATGATAGTAATTAGCTCAAATGACTCTTGAGTGGCGATTAAGTTTTCGCGGCTCAAAATTGATGACGTAAATGCCAAAACTGGTGGAAAGAAGTGTATGTATACTAAAAACAAAGAATTATCATTTTATTAGCAAAAAGTATGCGAAGAGCTTAGAGATATTTTCGGTGATTCTGACCGCCAAATGACTGCCGACGATTTGAATGAAATGAAATACTTAGAAAGGGTTATTAAAGAATCTCTTCGGCTGTATCCCAGCGTAGGCCTGATTGGTAGAGTTACCAGTGAGACAATTACAACACCGAGTGGTTACACGATTCCCGAAAACACCATAGTTATGATTGGTATATACGATCTGCACCACGACGAAAGGCTTTACGAAAATCCTGAAAAATTCGATCCTGATCGGTTTTTGCAGGAGAATTGCAAAGGAAGACACCCTTATGCTTACATCCCGTTTAGCGCGGGACCTCGCAATTGTATAGGTATGTAGTTATCGAAAATTATGTACAACCATCGTAAATTTTATTTTTTTAGGGCAAAAATTTGCTATGCTTGAGATGAAGGCAGTTATTGCAACAATCTTAAGAAACTTTGAGTTGCATCCTGTTGACACACCAGACACCATTACGCTTCATGTTGATCTAATATTAAGGACAAGTAATGGAATAAAAATCGAGTTTAAACCTAGAAAATAATGTACTTTGTAGAGATTTATTGAGAATAAAAAAGAATATTATCCTCCCGCTTGTCTTTGTATCGAATACTTTTGGCCAACTCTGTATACGTATTCTCAACGCGCTAATCGTTATAGATGGCAGCACAATTGTTTACGTTTGGCATTTAAAACATAACGCATAACCTAAAAATTGTTTGAATTGCAAGATTTTGAAAACTGTCTGATACCGAACTGATAATTGTACAAAGAAATGGTTTACTTTTAACAGGTTTAACATGACTGAAAAATACGTATCTTCACTACAGGTACAAAAATTAGGTTCGTGCATATTGTTTGGTGTATTAACTGATATTAAACTAAGTATTTTTTCAACAGGGCACCACATATTAGAAATCAGAGAAAGAGCTCTCACTAACATAATTTCCAAGCTGGACAATGGATTTCTTTACGACAACGACCTGGCAAGATCAAAACAGATCCTACAAAAACTATTCGAGTGGTTTCTTTTCGAGGAAGTATCATCGGAAGATGTTGTTTTAACGCTAATCAAACGTATTATACAAGTAAATCTCTTTATACAAGGACTAGATTAATAACTAATGTGTATTGTTTTCTCCTATTATAGACAAGAACTGGAGATGTATTACTTAAACATCAGGGATATAAATCTATAATTGAAGAGTTGAATCAGGTGCGTTCTTGCGTTGAATCAAAGTACTATCCTGTCATCGATGATATAGTGAAATATGTCGAGGAAAGAATGAGGAATGATATCCCAGTGCCACCTTTGGAGAGTGAATTTCCGTTGAGTTATAGATCGGACAATTTGCCGGTTTCTAGGAAGGGTTATGTTGAGAGTACGGCTACTCCAATTGAGGGGTATATTTTCACCAGGTCATCGAAGGACCCTGAATCAGGGTTCGTAGAGTTTTTTTGTTTTATGTTCAATAGGTGCAAATAAATTTTCAATTATATAAGCTTTGCTTTGCGGAAGATACACAGTTTTAAGTAAGCTTTTGCAAATTGAGATGCTGTTAAACCTTACACAAAATTTTTTTAAGTTTCGAATGTTTTAATTTAAAGGTAATGACCAGATATTATCAGATAAACCGATGGGTAAAAAAATAAATGTTAATAGTCGAAAATTGACATGTATTTGATACACACTTGATACATTAAGGGGCAACATGCTCCTTGTCAAGAAAACATATTATTATTTTTTAATGTACATTTATTTTCCCATTCAGATAATTTTTTTAATTTTTGTCTTAAAAATACCCTTTACGGTAATATTGCTATTTAATTACGTGTATGTCTATTTCTTGTTAAAATAATAGCACGTAGGCAACGTGGCATTGAATTTCTCGTGCAAAAACAATACAAAATTTTACTTGAAACTGTGTATCTTCTACAAGAAAAATCATTATTCTGTTCTGTTTATCCAATATAAGTAAAACGAAACTGTTTAAAAATAAGATAGTAAGGGAATTATTTTTATTTTTTTTCAATGATTCTATATGTAAAATCATCATCTATTTTTAGAATTGAACAAGTCGAAAGACTACATCTGTCCGAGGCAGATTCACTACAAACTTCCACATCGTCCGATATCGATGCTAAAAATTCTGTTCTACCACATTACACGTTATGTTGGCAGCCGCTTATTAGCACCGATAGACACGTTTTGGAATCTGTCGAAAACTCCCTGCGAAACGCAAGCGAATCATCAGCCGTGCTACATACATGCGAGTTTTTTGTGGATGTTATGCTGCATGACTTTCCACCTGAGGTTTTTCTGCAACGCCCCGCCATTATAAATGTAAGTTTTTACATACTCCGTTCTATAGGCAACCAATTTCACACTATTGAGTCACGTGTAATGTTAGTTGCCTATAAAAAGGAATACAATGACAGTGATATGCTATTTCTTTTTTAATGTTAATTGATTCTTTTAGGAGCTGCGAAACCTTTTTACATCAGTGTCGTCATTTCGTATAAAGTCCGCCGTATTGAATTGTTTTATAAAGTTAACGCAGTGTCTGCAAGTTCGGATTAATTACTATTCAGATCCTTGCATACATAATTTGAAGCAATACGTAAGATTTTTTGAATTTTTGTTTTGAAATAATAGTAATTTTGTTTGTTTTACTTTTTGTTACAATTTTAGAGACAAAGATTGCCTGTACGGTCGTTACAATCATCTCCAAATTCTATTACACCTCACTCGAATACCAGATCTTCCAGTAGTTCAGGAACTCAATTCAGCGAAGAAGTACGAAGTTTGAAAACTCAAGAAATACCGACTCCTATTTACTGTTTAAATACCATAACTTGTGTGCTGCATTATTTTAACGATCTTTCGAATATTAAGGATGCAGGAGCTAACAGAAAGAAGCAGGTGAATTTTAATAATAGCCGTTATTTTTTGGTTTTTCTATTTTAAAATTATACAAACATGGTATATAAAATAAATTTATGAGTAAGGTAAATGTCCCAAATTCAGACACCGTACTTAATTCCGATATATTTCTATTAGTTGTTAAAATAAAAAATCTTCAACATTTAACTATATTTTAGGACATCCGGTCATCTATTTAGGTTGCCAAAAAAATTATTATTATTTTTCTTTAGAAATCAATAACAAGACACCTTCAGAACCAAATATTAAATTAAAAAAAGTTGTCACAGTCATTAGCACCAAATAAATATAAATTCTACCGCTAAAATTGTAACAAATTTCTTTAACCTGAATTTGTGACGTTTATCTTATGATTATTTTATTTTCTCAACTAGAATCATTTAATCAATTTAAGTATAAATATTAATATTTTTTTAGACATGCATCCATTTGGCATTACAACTTATTCACGATCTCACAAATCTTTTCTGCAAATGTTTAACACACGACATCTGGCATCAACAAAACATGACAACTAGATTTATCTTGGACCTTATACGTAACACATTAATTAAATTTGGTGACGCTATATACAGCGTAAGGTAATAATATTGAATTGTGTTTACGTTTTAGTCCTGTTTTAATAATTTTGTTTGTTTCAGTCTCGAGACTATATCTAACGATTTCGAACCTATCTCGCGGTTAATACAAATTAGTCTAATAAATACGTGCTTAGATTTATTAAAATCAGCAATACCTTCGGAAAAATCTGATCCACTTATTCCGAGTAATTTAAAAAATGCGTTATCTTTCTCTCTATTGGACGCAACCATATCAACGCTATACCCTGGAATCCACAGTGTACTATTAGAATATGTAAAGGTGAGTTTATAACGATTTTAGAAAAGTGTTGATTAAATTTGTTAATTTATTTCAGTGTTTTGGCGGTAAATATGAAAACGATACATTTTCTATGTATAGGGAGTTAGATGAGGTACACATCAGTATGAAATCAGCTGTAAAACTTCTAAAACGAACACAAACACAATCATTTTTGGATACTTTAACGATAATCAACAAGAGTTTAAAAAGTTTGGAATATCATCGAAATTTATCGATTATTAATCAGTTGATTGATTTATGTGCAAATCGGGGAGCGTTTACAAGCGAAAAGGATGATATTATTTCAGGTATATTTATTTAATTTAATAATTAAATTTAATTTTTTTTATTTATTTAATTTTTTTATTATTTATATAATTTTTTTAATTTACTCTTTTGTGATAAATAGCATTTTCTATAAAATAGCATTTTATAGAAAATGCGATTTTGTGATAAACGTAACATAATAGCATTTTGTAGATATGATGTTGTATCTCTTATCGCATCACGACAACGAAATTAAATCGGAAACGTATCGTTTATGCAAAGAAAAAATTATATCGGCTATTGGCCCCAAATTGAACACGTCGAAGTCTGGAGTCCCAGGATCTCACATACAGTTCTTATTGCAATCATCAATAATAATCGAGATTATATTAAATGGGCTCGATTCAGAAAACGTAGAGGTTTGTCTAATATGTTTTATTTTTGTTTTATAAACTAACTTATTGGTGTTTATTTTAGATACAACAAGCCTCGGAAGATATAATTATCCATTTGTTGAAATGCAAAATTTTAGTGTCCGAAGATATTTGGAACAAATTTATCGAAGTGTTAATTCTAGCTTTACCCGCGTTGGCATCTTTCGTAAATAAAGATTCGCCTCTAGGCAGGACAATTTTGCACATTTTAGACCCCGACAAGGCATTATCTTTTGAAATTCCATCTATAACGGTAACGTTTTGCAGTATTTCCAAATTTATTTCGTAGACATCTTATTTTAGGTGTTCAAAGGTAACTTGACATTTTTATTCAATAAAGACCCTGTGGTTCGGAATGAAGCAATATCCAGGTTGTGTTGGTTAATATCGCTGCAGGATAAACACAAAATATATCTACCACGCATAAAAAATGTTACCGATAAAGCGTTGAATATGTTATGCTGCATAAATTTTCCGTTTGACGTTAATAAACCCCAAATAAGTCAGAATTATTATCAGGTATGGAAATCATTGTTTTTATTGATTTTTATTAGTGACTGTTTATCGTAATCCAACCTATAGCATGACGTGAGTAATTGTTTTGAGGTTAGGTATATTAAAAAGTGACGTTTGTATATTTAGCTGCTGTAATATTTAAATGGCAAACTATTTGAAACTGGTGTTTGACATTTGGTAACTGTCAATTTGCTGTTTTGAGGTTATTTATATTAAAAACTGCAGTTATGTCTTTTCTTGTTATTTTGCTGTCGTAATATCTCATGGCCAACTAGAGATCGGTTTTATTGAACCAAGGGTGTTTGACATTTGGTAATTGTCACTTCCTGTTTTGAGGTTAGTTATATTAAAAACTGACGTTTCATCTTTTCTTGACATTTTGCCGTTGTAATATTTTATGACCAACTAGAGTTTGGATTTGATTGAACCAGGAGTGTTGTTTGACATTTGGTAACTGTCACTTGCTGTTTTGAGGTTAGTCATATTAAAAATTGACATTAGGTCTTTTCTTGACATTTGTAATATTTCATGGCCAACTAGAGGTTGGATTTTATTGAACTTATAACTTTTCTTTTCCTTTTTGAACTAGAACATTTTAGGAGATAATATAATAATTTTTAGGCTAGCAGTTTACAGCAGGTTTTAGAACTTCTTACATCCGAAAATGTAGAACCAGTTATTCGACGATCGGCCATGACTCAGATCAGCGTAATGACAGAAGATTACTCTTTGCATAAAACATTTCTGGAGAAAAAGGGCATCGATATTGTTTTAAATATAGTCAAAAGTGCACTAACTGAGTCATGTTATAAGAATTATCCGGACTCCGTTATACCAGCAATATCGGTCTTGAAAAACTTGTGTCTGCATAATTTGACTGTACGGCAAGAATTAAGTCACAACACGGAATTTTTTTACTTAATATTGAGAGGTTTGTATTATTTGTGTTGCGGTTATTAAAAAAGATTTGAAAATGGTTTATTTTTAGCGTTATTTTTATACTCATCCGAGGAACGAATGAAAAATGACGGTAGTATTTTATTATTTGTCCTGTTATTCGGTGATTACATAAAAGGCAGTCCGTCATTAGCAAATATGTCACTCCCAAAAGTGATTTTAAAACAATTGCAGGTGCCTTTTTTATGTCACTCGTATACTCATAACACCAACCAGAAAACAGGTATGTTATTTTGTATACAATTTACTAGTTATTAAAAATATTTTTTATTATTTAATTTCGAAGATATTTTGCGTCAGAACGATCATTGTTTGTTATCGTTAAAAATCCTATGGAATTCGCTATGGTTTGGAGGTTTTAACAAGTTGATTAGTTGGAAGCAAGTTGAATACAATGAGGACTTTAGTAAAGCGCTGAGACTAACGCCAATCGAGCTGCAACAACTTCAATGTACTTCGTTAGAATTTTGCATGAATAATTGTTTTGAAGAAGTGCAAAGTTCGTCGGATCATGAGACTGTACTGGATGCAGTAATTAAATTATTTGGGTGAGTTGTTACAGGTTTAAATGACTTGAATAGAAGTAAAATCAGTTAAGTCCCTTCTGAAGGATTTTGAAATAAACAAGAAAAATTTTCTGGTATGATAGAATACTTATTCAGTAAATTAAAAATAAACGAATGACAAATTGTAGTATACAGTACATTATTAATACTTTTAATTTTCAGGTATACAAACTTATACTTATCATTAACAAAAGAATCTAGATTTGAGTTAGATATTTTATCGTTACCATGGGAAAAAACATTTTCGAGATTCTTAAATGTTGGACCTTCCAGTGAAGCCGACAACGAACTTCTGTTGCACATTTTGCAGTTATTACAGATGATTATTCCATTATATAAAAGAAAAGGTTACAAACAATTTTTAATTACAATCTGTCAGACCAGTTTTGGCATTTATGTCATCAGTTTTTAGGATGCTCATGACACGTTCAGCCAATGTCAAATCTTCACGTTTATATATATATATATAAAATTGACTTCTAAAGCAAACTTCATGACATTCTTTGAAAATTAATGATGCACATGCCAACTTTTGATGAAAAGACTATTCAATGCGTATGTTAACTTTATATATTGTAGGTGTTCAAAATTGGATATCTGATGAATTTAGCAATGCTACGAATTGCTTATTGAGCTGTTTGAAAATAAACATCAGCCAGAATTCCGATATAAAACAATTGAATCAAGAACTTCTTAGTTTGGTAGCTTCCTGCGTAAAAAGCGATCAGCATTACATTGATTTCTACGAGATCTCTCCGAAACGGCAAACTTCTTGGTTGCATATCATCGAGAGCATAGCTGAGAATTTACAGTTAAATGACACGCAACATTTTTATAATCTCGGTAAATTTTATTTAATATATATTTTTATTTTGTTATTTTATTTTTATTTCCTCATATCTTTAGCATACTTGGATTGTCTGCTTTCGTGCTTGGTTCATTTAACTGCATCACTCGGTTGGAGTAGTTTGGATTTTTCGACGTCGACTAAAGCCTTGTTGATACAATTAACGACCGGTCTGTGCGAGCTTATCGGTACCTTTCATTGCGGTAAAGGACCCGCTGCGTCTGAATCGGTAATGGGTTTAAGCATTACGAGAAACGCCGTCCTAATACTGAACCACTTACTTATGGAGATGCAGCGTTCCAACGTGAAAGATTGGGAATCTTGTTTTACCGAAGAAGAATCCGGTATCGAAAACAATCTACTAAATTTGTCATCGCTGTGGTCCAGTAGGGACGCAGTCCTCCGAGCAGCTGTTTTTCAACTGTTTACCGGACTATTTTCATCCAAAAGTTGCATAGTCGAGATGGTTGATGGTAAGTTAAGTTTGGAGATATACAGATTGTGCCCGCAAAAATTAGGCATAGGTCTATAGAAACTAGCGTATCACGCGACAACACTGCCAACGTCGGTTGAGTGGGGTAGCCAATTATAGTGGGACTGCCGACTAGTGGGAGAGCAGGTCTGGTCAGGTCAGTCTGGTTTTGCGTTTCGGAACACATGCACGCAACGGCAGAACTATCGCAGATCTAACGACACTTCATAACATTCATATCTTTGCAATCGCGGTTACCCTCCGCTAGAACAGCTTTAGATCATCAAGTGATATTACGGGGGCAATTCGGCGCAATAGTGCGTGGATTTGTTTGCAATCACTTTTGAAGGCAGACCTATCCCGTGCAGACAAACCATTTTCAATATTGTGAATCAATTTGAAAAAGATCTTTATCTAGAGCTGCAGTACTTGACATCCAAGGGAGATAAGTCCACAAGAAATTGAGGCAAAAGAACGATGGGATGTACTAATCTGTGGTTCTGTAGTACTGGACGATAAGAAATCCACTCAAGGGATTGGCGAGGAATTTGGGTATTGGTAACAAAACCGTTGCTAAGGCTCTGAAGAAGGGTGATTTCCGGAGTTATAAGTACTCAAAGACCTTCGCAGAGGACAGTATTCGTAGAATGGAGTTTTGTGAAACTGTTATGGAAAAGGCGAACGCAGATGAAAATTTTATACAAAATATTATTTTTACCGACGAATCGACTTTTCCGTTACATGGTAAACATAATCCTTCCATTCTTCGATATTGGGCCAACAAAATCAGCACCCAAGTTGTGCTTATCGTACTCAATATCCCGAAAAACTATATCTTTGGGCTGGTATTCTAGGCAATCATTTAGTTAGTCCATTCTTTATCGATGGATCTATTAACACCCGGAAGTACCTTACTTTGCTGCAAGAGCAAGTACTTCCCGCCATTTATAACCTTCCCGGAGTAGATCAGGATGATGTTTGGTTTCAGCAAGACAGCTGTCCTGCTCATAACGCGGCCAGGGTGCGAGAGTTTTTTACAACCACTTTTCCTCACCGTCTTATTAGTGGGACAGGCGACATTCGTTATCCCCCAAGATCACCTGATCTGTCTCCGAACGATTTTTTCTTGTGGGGTTATCTTAAAAATACCATTGATGTAGAAAGTCCTTTTATTATAGAATATTTTATTAGAAATTCGTATCTCAAAATATCTCACAAGATTTTATTGTTGTTATTTTAGGATTTAGAGTTGAGGATAGCCATGATTTAAAAGAAATATTACTAACGTTATTGCTTGATCCAGAAGAGGCAAGTTTAGTTCGAGAACACGTCGGAAATATGTTATCAAATTATATCAGAATGTTTTTTCCTGGATCACGGGTATGACGAGAGATAATTAAATAATTATGAAATACTATATAACAATTTTATTTGCGTATTTTAGGAAAAGTGCATACATGATTTTCTAACACTTCTAAATGACCATAACTTCTACAAAAACATAGAGACAGCAGTGTTATCCCTTTTTTCTTCTAACACATTTTGTTATAACAACAACAATTTATCAGGTAAGTTCTCAATTTATTTTAACTAAAGCATCCCTAAAACAATTATTTTTAGTTAGCAAAACACCCGACACAAAGAATAATCGTAACTCGCAAACAAATAGTTATAATTATAGAACGCCACAGACTTCAGAATCGGATGAAGAATTATTAGCGATCACCACGCCAGGATTATTGAAATCTTTCACGACATTACTGCTTAATTTAATCGTTTTGTCTCCGCAAAAGGTGACGGCATGTTTACTGGAACATAACCTCATCAAATTGTTGTTTAGGTGAGTACTATTTTCCTTAAAACTCCTTCCTGCAAAACTATATCATTAAAAACTATGACGCTTTTTAATTGTGTATATTTTCAGGTCGTTAATTTTTCCGAACGGTGATATTTCGACGACAAAAGATTTAGCGTTGTATTGCAACGTAATGGAAATGAACGTTGCTATATGCACTCTATTGATGAAGTGCGTGAAATATAATTCTTTATGCTCGGTTGCTATACTGAACACGAGGGATTGTTTGAACTGCACATTGTCGTTGTTAAACGTAAATATTTATCGTAAGTGTGGTTATGTTTTATTTTTTAAACTATTTTTTTGTTAATCCGTGTTCACTTGTTGTTTTATTAATTTGTGTGATTAATGCTAGTTTTTATGTGCAGCCTTTTTGTTTTGGTTGCTATGGTAACCAACTTTATTCCTCAAATGTCAGTTACATATTTACCATCTTTTGTTTCTGTTTTTCCTGTGTTTTTTATCTACTGTTTTTTGACATGTTTGTTTTTGTTGATTGTATCAACTGCCTTTTGATTTTTTGTTAAATTTGACAACCGCTAGCAATCTCTAAATATTTGTTGAAAAAATATTGTATTTGTATTTGAGTGAATTCTTACACCAGTAGTTGTCTCTTTTATTATTTATTAACCATCTATTAAGAAGTACACTTGTATTCAAAAAAATAGAACAGTTATATTTGAATTGTTTTCATTATATTTATTTCAGATACCACTTTACCACAGTTAGTATACCTACGTAACCGTTTGTGGTGTAGAATTTTCGACCTACTTGCTGCCTTATTGGAAAACCCAGGCGAAGATGGAAAATCGTCGGAAACCCTAGAAGTTATCTTAACAGAAACTGTTCAAGAACAATTTTTACAAACACTATGCGAATCAATTAATTGCAACGAATCTACAGGTTAGTTATTATAAAAAATTTGAAAAAATTAACAATTTACAAAGTTTGTAACGTCTGTATTATTTTTATTTTCCAGAATTACAACAATCAGCTCTATGCTCGCTTACATCGCTACTGTCAATCCAAAGCGACTCGGAAAACAACTTTGGATCAAATTCCTTACAACAATTACTAGATCAAACTTGCACCCCACGTACAGGTGTCGCTAGCGTTAAAGATAACCTAGAGAATATATCTCCGAATTTTAAAATTGATTTTATAACGGATAAAATAACGTCTAATTCTACGACTACCTCAAATACAACGAATCTCATGGCTGGCGCTGAAATCTGTAGAATATTACTCCATATCTTAGTGGTAACAAACTTAAAAGTTACTAAACAAAACTTAAAAAAGAAAGCTATTATAATGAATAGTTTAACGAATATATTATGCGTTTCGAAACAAGCGAAAAAATACGCGTTGGATAACGGATTATTGTTAACGATCGTAAAACAATTGAAAGACCTTCACTTTAAATTAAGTATTGAATCTACGGATTCGTTACGTCGAATTTCCGATAAAAAACGTCTCGGTCCAGTTTTAAACGAACTCAGCTCGCTTGTGGTTCTTTTAAATAATTTCATGGTTGGGTCGTTAGAAATAAAATCATCTGCTGCGGAGCTTGGTCTTGCCGATATCGTACACAAGCATTGGGGTTGGTTTTGTGCAGTTCAAACTTTGTTGACGGATGCTTTGAAAATGCTTTGTACGTTTACTACTAATTCTACGGCGGGTGAGTTTTTTAATGGTTTTATGTTTTGTGGTATTTTAGGTTATGTTTTTTTAGCGTGTCAAAGTTTGAGTATGACCAGTTCGGTTGCTGGTTCGGCTCCAAAGAGGGCGCCGAGTAATATGTCTTTGGTTCACGTTGTGGTTGCGTTAATCTCGAAGGAAATGGATTTGATCAGTCGGACTCACGATTTGACGATATTGAGGCTGTGTTTTCACCTGCTTCATAATAGTTGTTGTTCGGTTGAATGTCGGACAATTTTGGCTAAGGTAAAAGTTTGAAGTTTAATTACTGTTTGTATGATTCTACGATAAGAGGTCTTTTTGTTGACAATATAAGAAAACCCCATTTTTTACAATATATTTAACATTTATAATGTTACCAACTACATACTTCTTCATTTCTTATCATCAAATATTTTTAAATTAAAGTTTGTTCCACAAATTTCATGTCTATTCCCCTGGCATTCTTTGATCCACTATTACTATAAATATTTTTAAATTACATATTTAAAATACGTAGATTCCAAAAGTCTAATATAAATTATGAACACTCTGTATACAAACTGTTGTCTTGAAATTGATACAGCTATCCAAACTAACTAGAATTTAATCATCAAACAAATTTGTAACAGTTCGAAATAATTTCATTTTAATCATGCTGCTTTTTACACAAATAATGGGGGCGAATGGCTCTAGTGGTAGAGCGTTGGCCTACTGACTAGGAGGTCTGGGGTCCACACCCAGGACCAGCCGAAAATTCGTCCGCCGTCTTTCGGAAGAGACGAAAAACCGTGGGCCCCGGCAACCAGTTGAACATCTCTGGTTGTCGATATTACTGTACAGTAGTGAGGGGAAAGCTCAAAGGGCCAACTGTGGCCTAGGAGCTGCGCGGAAAAAACCGCACCCTACTACATACATACATACATACACAAATAAAACAAAAAGTCTGAAACTGTAAGGAATAGGGTAGGCATATTCATGCTAAAAAACAATTTATTTGTGGCCCATTTCGTTTCATTTCGCGTAGAACAATTTATACACAGAAAAATTTGTATATTTGTAATTATACAGCAATTTTAATGTATGAAGAAACACCTCTAATGTGAAATTACAGTACATTTTCTGTAAAATAGCTAAAATATTCTGCAAAATTATTGTGATAATGCTGTAAGTTTACAGGAATATTTATGTGGAATATGTGAATATTGCAAAAAGAACATACCTGTACAGCTATATAGCTGGCGTCAAATAACATCCAAACCTGCAGTAGAAAAAAAATAATATATTTTACAGCATTTTTGCTGTAATTTATTCATGGTTGTTATGTTTAAAACTCTTTGTTTTAAAACTGTGAAGCAGTGTTTTAAACATGGTTTAAAACTAATATTTTGTTTTACAACACCGCTTTAGTGTTTTAAAACAAATATTATATTTTAAACTATTTTGTTTTAAACAGTTTGTTTTAATTGTTGTGTTTTGAACTACTAAAATTTGACCAGCATATTTAATTATTTAATCCGCGTTGTATGCTGGTCTTTAAGATTTGGATGCTTAGATCAATAAAAAAAAGTCAATAACAATTTAAAATTTGTGTTTATTAGTTAACAAAATGTTTTTCATAAAATATAGTACCACAAAAACAGTGGTAGCATGTAAAATATGGAATTAAAAGACTATGATCAAATGCCTGCAAAGAAAACAATGAAATTATGTGATTTAAAACATGTTTGTTTGAAACATGTTTTATTTCATGTTTAAAACATGTTTTTTTAGTAATATTTAAAAACATTGTTTAGTTTAAAACACATTATTTATAAGCAAAACATGTTTATTTTGTTTAAAATTAAAAAAACGATAATTCCTTCAAATGTTAACAAGAGGAGGAAAAAAGAAACTTTAAATAAATGAATTAGTAATTAAAAATATCAATTATAAACATAAAATGAATAAAAAAATAAGAACATTCATTCTGAGTAAAAAGTTTCATATGGACCTATTGATTTCCTTAAGAACATTTCAAACAGCTGTTTTTGTAAGGCATTTAAACAAAATAAACAAGTCTATTTGACAATATTTTAATCAAAATAAAATTTACGTTCTTAAAATAAAAACGCGGGAAAAAACTTGACAATGTTGAAACTTTACAAGATATTTTTACACACTAATTTGATCTATAACAAATGATTTCCAATTAATTGTCACTTAGAGATTGTTAAATAAGAAAAAGCGTGCTCATACCATACGCAACGTTGCAAACAGCACAAATAGACAATAATTTCCCAATTCAAAACGAAAGAATCGCAAAACAAACTGTAAAAATTTTGAATTGCTAAACTTTTATTAGAACTTAGAACTATTCTACTTAATTTGATTATTTTTTTTAAGTTTCTATTTTTCCAGAACATATATTTGGCAAGAAAATCTGTATTCCATTAGTTATTTTTTATTTATAACCAATAATATTTGTGATATTTCAGTCATCTCTTCTACAATATACATCAAGGTTGCACCCATGCATAACAAAAAAACAAAAACCATGGGAAAACGTTGAACTAATTTGGCTGGAATTCCTGCAAACATTCTCCAGCTATCAAGAAGGCCAAGCCAGCATAGCAAAATTCCCAGACGTCTTAGATCTGATAATTACGTTAACCGGCACCAACAAAACCGAAAACAGGAATTCTGCAATGATTATTTTACGTAACATCTCCTTTTACCCAACAAACAGACCAAGACTACTTGCTTGTGGTAAGATTATTAACAGGATATGTAAAATGTGATAAAATAATAATTTCAACTTTTTAGGGGAGTTCTTAAAAACTCTTGGTGTTAAATTAACATCGGGAAGCTTGGAAGATAGGAATATCGTTGTTACAATTATGTGGTTTTTAGCGGCTAATAACCAGAAGGGAAAATTAGTTCTGAAATGTGCTGGACTTGATTCAAAGTTGCATGAAGCGTTGAAAATTATACATTTATCCGACGAGTACAATACAATTGATCATAGTGACCTGGAAAGGATGCATTATGTGCTGAGAATTTTAAGAGAAAGTGATAAATAATAATAAAGAATTGATAGATGTAATTTTTTTTATATTTTTTATACTTTTATATGTGTATAATATGATTATCATGTTTTAATAAAGATTAATTTATTTGAATGTATGAATTGTAGGATACCAGAACTAAAGCAGAACCAGAACAAAATACGGTAATTCCTGAAATGTAAGCCAAGCAGAAATCATTCGAATCAGAAAGAATTGTTTGAGGAAATCAGTATTATATTGCGAGTTCAAGCCCATTGGTGAAGGTGGCGACCCTAGTGGGTATTCATGTATTTTGTGGACATTTATTTAGGTAAAACAAATGAAATTAGTTTATGCATGACTCAGAAGCTATACTACATATATTTATTTCAAACGGTGACCTTGTGGAAACGTATTAAGAATATTCGTCACTAAATTATTAATACTAATGGATTTTTCCATGAATTATTTATTTAAAATCCTGAACTTCTGGAACTATATTTAGAGCATTTGTCATTATATTATTAACATAAACGATTTTTTTCCGTGAATCCACAACCACTTCCTATATGATTAATTTAAATTTGCTCTATTACAACTATAATTATAGACTCATATCAGTGACATGTCGTCACAAAAAGTTATATGCAATTATTTATACCGACACTTACTCATTAGAGGCGACACCCTTGTATAATTTAGACAAAACCGTTTCATATACTTTTGTAGAAAAATTCTGGATCCGTCGCGGAAACTAGTGAGTTTGAATAGTCTAGGGCAGCGGTCCCCACCCTTTTTAAGAGGAGGGTATATAGGAATATAAAAAATTCAAATATCACATCGATTGACTTAAATATATTGTAGTAATATATTTTTCAATATAAAATCGTAATTTTTCCCGGTCACACAGAAAAATATTGTATTATACACGGGAAAAAATGTTAGATTTTAGCTCTCGGGTTTTTGTCACAACCTCGAGCTAAAATTTAGTACTTTGTAAGCTTTATAAGACAAAAATTGGCGCACGTGTTGTTTTGGAACGAGTGCGCCAATACGTCTTATAATACGAGTGTTATATACTATTTTTCGTACTTTGCGACATTAATATTACATAAATGTCGAAAATTGCGGCTGTCGTCTTCCAATCTAGAGTAGTTTTATATTCAACAGTTGGTAAAATATACAAATACGATTGAGGCGAGCCAATAGCGATTGAGATGTCAGCCTTATTTGACAGTTGAGGTCAAAATCATCAATCTTGTAAAACCATATACGTATTAGGGATTATACGGAGCTTGTCCTATGGCGCCAATGTGTAGTCTCGGTTCCAACAATGTGAGACGGAGTTATATATTTTGTCTATCGATGTGGTGCCCGGGATCAAACCGCGCATGCGTGACCAGTAGTTATTAGGACCGTCGACAGATGGCGCTATTGTAGCTTAAAGTGCGCGGTCGGTATTACCGCGGCCGTTAGCCGGTAATATTCGGTATCACTAACGCCAAACCACTGACAGCCCATAGATAACTATACATAACTAAATAGTGTTTTCACGACGGCATTATTTTTCTATAGGCAAAACTGGGAGAGCTGAAGATTACTCATAGATTTCAGCTGTTATTTTAGACATACGTTACAGAATATTTCTAAATATTGACGCGTGTTAAAACGAAATAGCATACTTTTCATACGTCTGCTGTATAATTTAAATGGGCAAGACAAAAAAGTACGTCTGTTCTTAGAACCATAAGAACGAATGACAGCGGTAGCAACCTAACCTCATGCTAACCTCCAATTCGAGCGCGAACGTGTGATGTGAACAAGATGTTTTCGTTGGTATGTTTTCACTTTGCTTCTGTTAAAAATGCTAATGATGGATATATAAATTAGATATGACAATTGTCACAATTAAATGACAGTATTTTTTAATAATTAAATATTAATCTTGAACGAACTACCTAGTAGGCAACTTAATATACACAGCTAATAACCAATTCACGCGGTACGTTCATATCTTGGTTCATACGATTTTAAGCGATGAATCACCTTCAGCTCTCCCAGTTTTGCCTATACTTTGCGTTCATTAACTGTTAAGGTGGGCTTCGAAATGAGTAGGCAACCGAATATACTTCATAATTTTGTGAACAGTATTTCACCGAAATGATTAGGTACTTCCATTCAATTTATACGTTAAACTGAACTTAAAACCTTTCCGATAATACAAAAAATATCCGACACAATTCTGTCAAGTGTAGGTGACGAATTCTGTAAATATCGGCGGTTTTTTTGTTGAACGCAAGTAGACTACGTCATAGCCACCAACAATCAAGTAAATAAAATTATAAAGTAGGTAGGTACAAAGTGTTTTATTTATCAACACGCTCGGAACAAATATTTTGCACGGTTTGCGGTTTTTTCTCATTCCCGGCTATTTCTTTATTGTTCCTGGAAACAGCGATGAGTGTATATTCCAGTTGTATATTTTGACGAACCGCGCGCCAGACATCCGTCCGATATTTTTACCAATTCTTACTACGAACAAGTTATTTCAACAGCACGTTCTTTCGTGAGAAGAAACACCGCACTAGCGCTAACGCCTCAACACAAAGAATTACGGTGATAGTTTTGTAGTGTGCAGTGCCTGTAGACTCGCTAATCGCTACACTCGATCGAGTCAAAACGGTTGCAGCTGCGTCAAAAGTATGAATCGAGCCGAGAGGTTCGAAAGAGACGCGTGGGTGCGCTTGCAGTTTCGCGAAATGGGAGTGGTTACCCATATTGTAGGATAGGTCCGCGCTAGTGTCATACAAAACTCGGTCGAATTTAATTCGTAGTGCTCGCAAAAGTTCGCAAATACCGCGTGATGCGTCGTCCGGACGGTATCGACGATAGTGCGCGTGCGCATACGTTTAATGTCCGAGAAGATGTAAGATTAATAAAGATGTCCACTGTACCGTGGTGGTTCTGTCGGTGTTTATGTTTCAAATATAGCCAGGAAGAGCTCGAACAGAAGTTCAAGAGTCGGGAAATCGACAAGATAATCAAAAAGGACAAGCAGGTGCAGAAGCGCCAGGTCAGAGTCTTGCTATTGGGCGCAGGTGAGAGTGGCAAGTCAACATTTCTAAAACAAATGCGAATCATACACGGGATTAAGTTCGAGGAAACCTTACTCAAGGAATACCAACAGATCATATATCAGAACGTCCTCAAAGGGATGAAAGTGCTGGTCGATGCTCGGGACAAGCTCGGCATACAATGGGGCGACAGCTACAACACGGATATCGGGACGAATCTGTTAAATTTCAACAATAATACTGCCATCGACTTCAACGTATTCAGCAAGTACGCTCCAAACTTGTCGAGGTTATGGCAAGACACGGGAATACGGAGAGCGTACGAGCGTCGACGAGAGTTCCAACTGGTTAGTAGTCTCTTATCAATATCATTAGAGCGATAACAAAGAATACTTAAAACACGAACCCGGAAAATCCACTTTGAATAATTTAGGAATCGAATGAATCATTTGTTTACTTATAAAAACTAATCCCTTTTTGCCATACTTGCAACTAATACCAACGCTATATAAATAGCCTTCATTTGTTTATTATTGTAATAACATAACCTCAATCGGGGATCTGCCCTATTGCTATTTATAGTGGTATGATTTCCTGGAATCATACCGTGGAATAAGGAAAACTAATTATTTAGAAACCCACCCGGTTATTTCAATGCTCGTTTTATTCCGATTAATTAGATTGTTACGAGTGATATGGTTAATGCATAATTTATTAGTGGTGGGAGTTTAATTGTGATCTATCCCTTTTCAAGAATTTGATTGCTGATTAATGCAATGAGGCGCTGACCCCGCGCTGTTTGTGTGTTACATTTACATATTTCCAATTGAATAACGTTAAACATTTTACAAATATTTGCTTGGTGATTAGATATAGGCACCTGTTATAATGTCATAGGCGTATCTGTCATGATTGACGTTGGAATTTAATGAATTCAATAAAACTTAACATTCCTATTTCTTTTGCAATAATGAAGTATTGCGCTTGAAGCAAAGACTGTGACTGTTAATGTTACCAATGTGATTGTTTTTGTATGTAAATTACCGCATTATAATTTATACCAATCATTAGTCATAAGTTAGACTGTGTATAGTATCTCTGTGCTCAATATTGTCTCTCAATTAGCTAAAAATATTTATTTTCTTTCAGTAAGCGTGTGGCATTGAAAATGAATAATTTTTTATATAATAATAATAATGAAAGAACTCACTACAGACTATTGAGGTTAGGTCTGCCTTTGCTTACGCTCATGACACATTCAACCAATGTCAAGTAATTTATTAGTATATCACTGTGGGCCAAAAAAAAAATGGCCAACTTTTTTTCACTCATATTGCCACTAATAACGAGTCAATTCAAATATTTTTTTCAAAAACAAATTGCTTGTAGTGTGAAGATTGAAACCATACCATATTCGCAATAACAGCTATGCAACATTTCTGATAATATCGGGTCAATTTAATGTGAAATGAAAGGTTAATTAAAATCAATGGGCATTTGTCTGGCATTTGTCTTGTTTTGGTAAAAAAGAGCACTAGAGGTCTTATAGCATTGTATTGATTTTTTCTCTTATACAGGATGAAATATTTAAAATATGTTTTTTTTAAGATATTTTTTATTTGAAGATGTAATTTTTACGTAAGAAACAAACCGCAAAGACCTGACCGTCAGACAAGTGAAAGCAAACTGCCATAATTTTAGTTCAATAAAAAACGATGTTAATTTTAGTTCCAAATCACAACAAAACCAAAATTTTATGTTTTTGTTGCAAAAACGTACAAATATCCAGAAAATCTACAGCTCAATAATTGTAACACAATATGGAAAACAAGAAAAACAGAAAACAAAATCAAACATGGCGGCCATAAGAAAACTAAACGTGTGCCATAGTTTTACCACCATCTTTAAAGATAAATCAAGTTCGCAATAAGACTTTTCGTACCAATGTAATTGCTTCGTTGCTTATGCATGCAAATGTCCAATTCAACTGCCTTTTTAAGCAAAAACAACAAAAAAAGAAGTTTAAAAATTTCACCGTATATACTTTAAAAAATGTATACAATGCTATAAAATCTCTACTGCTCCTTTTTACATAGAGAAAACAAATGTCATTACCTACTACTTTCATTACACCTTTTATTTCACATTAAATTGACTTGATATTATCAGAAATGTTGCATAGCCATACATAAAGCAACATTACATTGGATTAAAACGTTCAATTTTCGCAAATATGTATGGTTTGTTTTCAATCTTCGCAATATAAGCAATTAATTTATCAAAAAAAATGCTTGAATTTACTTAATATATTTGGAAATATGAGCAACTGAAAATTTAATATCACAAAAAATTGTAAATATTACATACCTGGGTCATGCGATGTTTATTAAATAACAATTGCTGTGTTCAATGGGCAGAACGGCATTTTTTACTAAATATAATCGGGCCATTTTATTGCAATTCTAACCCCAAAACAGCAACCGATATAAACATTCAAGTAAATATTAAGTGTTTTAAATATTGTTAATTAAGATTTATTATTAAGAAATGTTAAACATTCATGTTTTACAATTTTTAATGAAACAGTATAAAATAAGTCCTTAGTCTTCTTCAGTCTTCCCTATCTCCAAAGGTGGTGTATATTTATTGTATATAATCTACAGCAAGTATATTTGCTCAATATTTCCACAGTGTGTATACTTTTTTGATTCCAATTTCCCTATAAAAGTCCGTTCATGTGTTAAGTCAATTAATTTTGTTTTTCCACTACTTAACCTGAACTGTCAAAACACTCTAACCTAACTTTTCCACATCTGTCAATGATTGTCACAATACTAATTTTGAACTGTTTTGTTTTCAGAGTGACTCTGTAGAATATTTTCTAAACAATTTGGAAAGGATATCAAGAATAGATTACGTCCCGACACACAGTGACATCCTCCACTGTCGGAAAGCTACTAAAGGCATAACGGAGTTTGTAATCAGGATAAACAACATCCCATTCCTATTCGTAGACGTCGGCGGTCAACGATCGCAGCGGCAAAAATGGTTCCAATGTTTCGACTCGGTAACCTCAATACTATTTCTGGTGTCATCCTCAGAGTTCGATCAAGTCATACTAGAAGATCGACGAACGAATAGGCTAGAAGAATCAAAAAACATCTTCGATACGATCATAAACAACCAGAATTTTAGCTCGGTATCGATAATTTTATTCCTGAATAAGTACGATTTACTCGTGAAGAAGGTAGCGAATCCCGAGACGGATATCCGCTGGTACTTCCCGCAGTTTACCGGCAACTCTCACTCGATTCACGACGTTCGAGCGTTCATTTTAGCCATGTTTACGGGCGTGAAACGTGAACCTAAGAAGGCGCTGTACCACCATTTTACGACTGCCGTCGATACGGAAAATATCAAAGTAGTTTTTAATTCGGTCAAAGATACGATTCTGAACATGAATCTGACCATTCTTATGTTACAATAATTCCCCCGCTCCTTAGGTTTTAATGTTATTATTTCTCTCGTTTTACGTCGTAAGACTGACTGGTCTTTTCTCACTTTTTGATACGTTATTTTGTATTTGCGATCTTTAGTACTCGAGTAAAAAATTATGGAAGATTGATATTTAGAATTTTAAATAGTATAACGTCTGAGGTGACGAGCTGAACTTTACGAAGTATTAAGTAAAGGTATCTAGCGGCGCGTTTTTGTTTTGAGGTATTTATTTTGTTTGCGGCGTTCTCTCCTATTTTATTAGTCAAAAAATAGTATAATAAAAAAATTATTTTTCGTAATGTAGCTGCAATATTGAACGCTAAATGAACTGTGTAATTTTTTTTAAAGATATTGACAGGTACTTTTATTTATTGTGACAAAAACAGATTCTAATACATGAGTTTTTATAAAATTTCGTATGAAAGTTATAAAAGGTAACAGGTTACGTTTTATAATTATAAATATTAATACAGGGCGTCGAGAAGGAGGTTACAATAATGCTAATTCTACCCCTTTTAAAAAAATAAATTCAGTACCCTAAAAAACATACAGAATGAAACAAAATAAACTTCTGTATTTTTTTCGTTGCCAAAACGCCATTTGACTGGATTGTTTTTTTTTTCAAACTTCGAAACAGTTTTGTGTAGTCTTAAAATTTTTAACTTGTATCTTTTTAGGTAATTACTGTCAAATTTTAGAAACACAATAGTCTAAGTCGCTATCCAGGTCAACAAAAAACTAAATCGGGCAAGTTTAAAGTGTTTCTGATTTGCTTCTTTCCGTGCAATCGGAATCTAAAACTAAAAATTCCAAATTGTGTGTTTCGAATTTAAACAAAAAAAGTTTGGCGATATTGAAACCTTCTCTTACACTCTGTTAACAGGCGAGCCATTGGAATAAATATAATTGTGTGTGGTATCATAGGAAAACTCTTCTAAATCATAAATCAAACAATTAATGGTTAATTCTGTCATTTTTGCAACCTTCTTCTACTAGCCCGATATATTTTTTTTTCGTTTGTTAAACTAGGAGAGAACCAAGAAATAACTTTATTTAAGTTATATCTAATATTGTTATTTTCGTGATTTATAGTTAATGTAAGATGAAGATATTTATTATTGCGTATGTGCAAGTTGATGATACTCGTAAATCTGCGCAGCAATTGTTTAGAAACGCATGCATGACAGAAGTACAGTTTTGCAATCACATTCTGATCCAAGACAATAATTGTTGTTGTTGCCAAAGAAACTCTATTTTACTCTTCACATTAACAAAATAATTGCTTCCGCTTCAAGCCGACGTTTTGGTCACAAATAATGTACGCTACACGATTTGATTGCCCGTGCCAATTATTAAATTATTGCATTATCTATCGTCGTTTTATGTGATATTTAATAACGTAGGAATTTCTAATTTACTCGAATCGAATGGTCTCTATTTTTCACATGAATTCATTAAAAAAGGAAAAAGTAAATATGATCAAATACTACGAAGCTGTGTTCACAGGTATGCCTTTCAATTAATATTCATTAAAATCAAGTGTTTTACGAACAATTTTTATTGTAAATAAGTTTTGTATATAGTACGTGTAATATACATCGATATATTTTGTATGAATACATAAGTTTCTTTTGTTATTTAAGTATGTATGTATTATATTCTTTACTCTTAGCGTTTAAGGTCTCTAATCACGCTGCATTAGGCATGATTTAAGTTTTTATTTCATCTTGTGCCGTATAAAATTTATGAAACGATTTATGAAATCTCGCACAACAAACTCGAATTTAAGTACTACTCCTACGCAGTGCCTTGTATAGAGCTACAGAAACAGAATGGTACAATATTTTTATGGGAACTTCAATTTGTATAATATTTAAATGTACATGTAAACAGAATTGTTATCCATAGCGTATTTTACTAATGTTCATAAAATTGTATATATGATAATATCATTTATTGACATTTTTATTTGTCTATAATTATTTTTGTATTTGTTAATAAAACTCTGAAATATTATTTGCTATTTTAACTTCCTTGTAGATGTTTGTTTAATGTTTGTTTTTTAGCTCTATTTTCATCAAATTGTAAGTATGTATCATTGTTTTTATAAACTTTTATTGTAGTCGTGTTTCTCGACAAATTTATAGATGATTTGGATGACAAACTTCTTAGTTTGTCATAGAATTACTCTATAGGAATGATTTCTTTTTAACTAAAGCTTTTAAATAAAACAATAACATGTTCCTAAATAATTTATTTATGTAAGTTTACTTATAAGATAACCAATCACAGGGTTTTTATAAACTTTATTTTGTTAATGTTTTATCACTGTTCTGTGTATCGGTTGGAGGTATCATAGGTGGCGTAGATGGAAGATTAGTCGTAGAATTTGTTGTCGCAGTTTGATTAGACGATAACGGAAAAGCTACCCGTTTATTTCCAATACGCGACTTTGGCGGTGGGTTGGAAGAACTATAATTTAAGGTTGGAGGATCATTCCAACCAGGATCTACTTTCTTTCTCTCGTCACCAGACATGTTTCTATTTATTTATTTACTTATCTAAATAATTTTTCATCAGCAGTCCATATATTTTTCTATAAGGTTTCACTAAAAATATAATAATGTTAACGACAGGCTTTGCTAAGGACATGGAATTGCAATATTATACATACATAAATCATGGTGATAATTATTAATTGCATTTCTAATAATATTCAGTATTTTTGACGTACGTAAATCACTCAAAACTTTCACTATTTAGTAGCTAACTTCATAGCACACGCTGCTGGTGAAGTGAAATGTTCCTAGCTTCTATAAAAAATAACCCCTATACGGAAATAATTAGTGCATTTTTATCAATAAATTGCAGACATCTACTAATATCATTACATCTAAAGATAAAACAATAAATTATTGTATTACATAAGTAAATTTATATAAAGTATTGCATCAGTGTTTGCGGTTGGCTGACCTGGTTGGTTATTGGTGGGGGTTGGTGCTCTAATACTCGGAAGTTATCCACAGATGTCAAAATAATTTGTTTTGTTAATTCTGATAATCACGAGGACGAAGTTTCCATGATAATGGCTTAATTTTTAAGCTGTGATATCGGATGCGATGGAAACTCCTGAACAGAATCCCGAAGTAAAGAAACGTATAACCGTAGAAGATCTAAATATAGAAATTTTGGCCGTGATATACGAAATAATTAGAAGGTTAGTTTCCAACCACCGGCCACAGAACAAATGCCACTGATTTTGACACATCAGCCAAAATTTTCGTCACTCATCATAAATTTCGTTTCAGCGTCGAAAAGGATCACCATGATAACACATCTAAAACCAGAGAATCTCAAGATTGTTCGCTAAAAGTACTCGAATTGCAGAAACGTTTGGATCAAGCTAGAGCACAGGTTACGTAATCTTACGGTGTATATTATGTAATAATTCAAACGTTTCATTGCAGATTAATTCGTTAGCAGGAATCGAATTTAGTAAAGAACAACAACTGAACCACCTGGAAGCGTTAAAGACACAGTTACGTCTTAAGCAAGAGTTGTTGAGGAAATACCGGTACTTGTACCCGTTTGGCATCCAAAATTCTTAAACCACCAATTTAACTATGGTGCTCAGATTTCTAATTAGGTACTTTGCTAATCACGAAGAATTAGTTAGAAGATTGAGTGAATCTTACCCTATGCGTAGAGCTGCGCGCTTTGTGGTGTACGTTTTTAACCGTAGTAAATTGATGGCGGAAGAACGAGGATTAGACCAGAAGTTGTCACCGGACCAGTTGAAACAATACGCTAGGAGATTTTCGAATAACGTTATGGAGGAAATCCAGAAAGCCAAGCAGAAATATGAACAGAAAAAGTAATTTAATTTTCGTAGTTCAGAGCAATTTAATTTTGATGTGAATAAAGTGTTTATGAACTAAAATCGTGTTGAAATGTCGAGGAAAAGTTCGAAATTTCTCGTAGGACCGTCAGTGCTGTGCACTCGAATATTTGCGTCGTTTATGCCGCCGTTTTTAAAACGGTACAACAAATTGTACAATGATTATGTGGGACCGTTTTTAAGTTTCGTTATGTTAATATCGCTCTTGCAATATCATCATAATCTCAAAAGTAATTCTATGGCATTGTCGCCGCTAATCTTTGGACTTTTGTATGTTTTCTTAATGCCTATCGTGTGTAAAATTTTATTATATTTATCGGGGTCGGAAGTAACTTTTAGTGAAATTGTATCTTTGTTGGGGTATGCGCTATACGGACATGTCATAAGCCTGTGCGTGTCAATCTTATTCTATCATGAAACGAGTAATTTGTTTTTCTTTTTATGTCTGATAGTGTTTTGCGGTTGTAGTACTTTTAGATTGACGTTGTTATTATTGCATAGTATACCCAAACCTGGGGCTAGACTTCTCGTTTGCAGTTTGGTTGGTACTATTCAGATATTAAGTTTAATTTTCGTTCATTTCGCGTATATGCATAAGAAGTTTGTATATGGAATATACCGAACATGAATTAATATTTATAATATTATACAATAAAGATATATACTCATTTTAAATAGTAACTTTTTGTTTGTTTTAGGATATTTCCCCTTTTACCCCTATATTAGGGTAAAAACGGTAAATAACGGTTGCTAATATCCGTTATTGAATTGATTTTAATTTGTCAAGACGGTAATCGGCATAGTATTTCGTCGGTTCCGTAGTGTAGCGGTTATCACGTCTGCTTTACACGCAGAAGGCCCCCGGTTCGATCCCGGGCGGAACCACTTTTTTTTATTTTTAAATTTATATTTTTTAAAAATAATGATTATAAGTAAATTGGAATTAACTTAATCCTTATTTATAAAAAACAATCTTCTTGGAAAACTGTGGCTATGAGCAATGGCAAAAATTCCACAATTTTTCAATCGCGACTTACTTAATTTTCCACTCGCGAGCTCACTGGTGTATTTTGTTTTAAGTTGGTACGAAACGAAACATAGGGGTGTTATTGGAGCGCAGGCGTCTGGGGCTTTAGCGCGAGAATGTACTAGGGGAAGAAGAAGAAAACGAACAACCATTAATTCTCTAGGGTATCGGGTCTTGAAAGAAGTCGGTCGTGCGTCGGCCGTTGTGCCCACTGGGGCAAAGCCTTATGATGCCGAGTTATAGAAACTGTGCTGTCTTGTGTTTCTTGTTCTCAACCATTTTAACGCGTAAGTTGTTTATTAGAGTTTATTGATTTATATTGTTAGAGTTAACATTCATATCTTTTTGTAAGCAGTCTTCATATTTAAAGCATGAGCACTCCCTCCTATAGACCTCCCAGCGAGGACATGCAAATAGCGTGTGCTCCGGGGTGTCCTCTTCCTCTCCACAATGTCTGCATTCGAGGTCGTCCCTCCTCATAAATTTGTAGAGGTAGGCCACAAAGCATCCGTGCCCAGTTAGGGCTTGGGTGCGCTCGTAAGTCATGTCTCTGTGCTTCCTATACTCATCTACTCATCCTAACCCGGTATCTCTCGTTGTTGTCCGGTGATGTTCTTGTCTGGAGATGCCATCCTGTCCGCGTCCGTCGTATATTCTCCTGCTCTCAGGTACACCGGCACCATTGACGCTACCACCAAAGCACTGCCCGTCGACACTGTTCTGTATGCCGATGTGCTCGCAGGAGCCTTTGTTTCCGATTTTCCCGCTGCGTGTTGTCGGCCCAGACGGGCGCTGCATATAGCATCACCGATTCCGCGACCGACGCCAATACTCTTCTCTTAGCCGCCGACAGTCCCTCCATTCTAGGCATAAGCCTTAGCAGGGCCCCGGTGGTTCTACCGCTCTGGCTGCCACCTCCTAGACGTGCCTTCGGTACCTGCCGTTTGTTTCGATCCTCACCCCCAGGTACTCTGTCTCCTAGTTGGATTCTCTTGTTTCCTACCGTCAGCGTCACCGGTTGACTTCCTCTTTCCGGTGAGATGCACCGCTTCTGTCTTCTCGGCGGCCTATTCACGCGGTTTCTATCGTCCATCCACTCGGTTATCCAGCCATCTATCCCGCAGGTAACTCCGGACCATGTCCAACAGGTATGGACTCACGCTTCTCTGTTGTAGTTCTGCGACGAGATGGTTCCACGGCACTGTGTTTAAGGCGTTCTTTACGACAAGAGCAACCAGCCTGCAGAACTCTTTTGGCTTCCGCGTTCGCTGGTTTGCCCTCTCTGCCATCTCCATAGCACTTTTTACCGCGTCCACCGTTGACCTTCCTTCTCGGAATCCAAACTGATTGTCCGCTAGGGGCGCTTTTTCTTCCAGTTCCTCGTTTAGCCTGTCCACGAGCAGTTGCTCCATCAGCTTGCTAACGGTGTTCTGGAGGCAGATGGGATTTAACTTTAGCGACTCTCCTTCAGTGGCTGCTTTCTTCGCCAGCAGTACGAGATTCGCCGTCTTACATTGAGCGGGGTAATTTCCGGACTTGAGGACACCGTTCGGGACTTCCTTCACGTAACTCCCCGCCACCGTCACCATCTCCCTGACCGCTTCCGGTGGAATCCCGTCGGGTCCCGGCGCCTTCTTTGGGGCTTCTTCGACTTGGAGGTCGCTTTCTTAAATGCTCGTCTGGCCTCCCCGTACGCGAGGGTGCGGATCGCCTTTCTGGCCTCGTCTCCTCTCGCCCTCTGCACTGCTCTTCTGGCGCTGTTGCTCTCCTACTGCAATTTATTCCGTCCACTAGTAGACTGCCATTTGCCTATCTCCCCGGTTTTTTAGCATTACTTCTTTGCAGGCTTTTGGAGAGAGCCGCTTCGCATGCTTCCACATTGGCCAGCCCTCCTCGCGCCTTCATTGCGTCGTCGAAGGGGTCTCTAAACTTAACCTAACCATTCGAGAAGTCTCGTATTCGCTTCAAAAAGACGACAAGAGTAGACTCCCAGGTCCTCCAGTCTATACTCAATGTACATCTGGTCGCTGAGGGCTTCCCCTTCGAGTACACTCCATCCGTTGATCTTCCTGGCTGACCTGTCAGTGACGAACGTAACGTCGATCACCGATCCTACTCCTCCTTTCCTTCTGAAAGTGTTGGGAGTCTTCCTCATTCAGAGGTACTAGTCCGCCTCTCACCGCCCATTCGCCCAGCGCAGGTTGTGGTCGATTCCAACTCCTGAGACTTAGCGTTGAAGTCGCCTGCGACAAGACGCTTTCCTTCCGATTGTTGGAGGATTCCTTCTAAGTTGTTGAGGAAATCCTGGAACTGTCTCAGCTACATCGCCGGGGAGGCGTATCCAATAGCAGCTTTCCTGTCACAATGCATCAGCCATACCAGGATCGCGGTCATGGCCTTTTTAGGCTCCGAGACCAGCATGATGTCGATCTTCTTTCCTGCTGCCGTGGCTATCAGTAGTTCTTGAGCACGCCCGCCGTTGTCGTAGGTTTTTGTAGGATGGAGGTGGCCATGGAGTCATGTAGCGCCTCTCGCAATACCTAATGGACTGTAACCTCAATATCCTGGTCGTTCTTAGGTACGACCCCACGCGTTCCAAGTCCTTGCTAGCCTCGAGTTTACTCCCGCCTCCTACTATTTCTCCGTCATCGGTAAGTTTGAAGTAGCCCAGGTGGTTTCGAACTAAGTCGAACCGCGTTCTCTCTCTCAACCTTTCTGTGGCATACCTGGTGCTGTCTTGGTAATCGGATCACCGGGGGGCCGCGGATTCCTTTCTCTTCTGTCTTCCTTGGCCTTTCCCGATTCCGCAACGTTGCCCGCGGTCTGTCCTGGTCAGTTGTCTCTTACTCTCTTACTACTCTACCTTACTACCCTTACCTGGTTATCTACAGTAATAGTCGTGTTTGAAAAGCCCAGTCATTTTTTTTAATTGGATAGGTTTAAATGGAACAACAAAATTACTCAATTAATTAGATAATGTTTTATTATAAGTACATACAAAATACATTTTACTTTGTCTAAACAAGTACAAAATAATTGATCTACAGTCATAAATAACATAAGTACCTAAAAATTAGATTGTGTGACTAGAACACAACAAATGCATGTATTAATTTTAAGTAACCTATTCATACAAGAACAATATCCGAAAGAGAAATGAACCTATGTACAAAACAGTCTCAACAATTATTAATTATTTATTATGATTCAAAGGAAACATTTGAAATCTCTTCGCGGAGATCAAGCACTTCTTCAGTGCTTTTAAATCGACACAACGTCACATTTGCATAAGAATATTATGAAGTCTTTATATACAGAATAATGTTACTATCAAGTCTTTGTCATACATATACTGAACACATTTTTCTTCTCATAGTAACTTCGCGGCTTCTCCAACTTCGCCCGCAAAACGTCGTCTTCAACATTCAACAATCCGCCACATTCAACAACTTGCGACCGCGTAAAACCATCTTCAAACACTTGGATTCAGTCAATCTAAGGCCTTCAGGATTTTACAGTCACAGTCGTCATTGAACTAGACATGGAATCGTTCTTTTTCGACGACGATGATGTCTTCACGCTCTCAATCACCTGTAACAATAGAAAGAAAACAATTAGATAAGAATAGAACGACCGTTTAAATTTAGACTTATTAAAATTCTAAACTATCGCTAAAACAATGGTTAATAGGTTTGAAGTACAATGTGTAAGAGCTGTCATTAATACCGGGTGGTCAAACAATTAGTGGATATAAAATTATACGTAAAACATATCCTTATGGTTGTCCATAACTTAGGTTAGGATTAGCCGGATGCAAAGTTTTCTAGTCTCGTTTGTAGGTTAAGTGCGCGATTTTTTGACGTTTTGTTTGACGTATGTACTTCCAACTTCAAAGGTAATAGTACACCTTATATGTGTCACCTTTATAATGTGTCATTATTTGTAGGTTATCTTATCTCGGTTTCCATGTCGCGTTTTTCCTGTTACGTCAATAGTATACGATAATAATAATCACATATCTGCGGTTATACTACAAACTATCAACAAGTTATTCGCAAATATTATTTCGAGGAAATTATTTTACGTGTTGATACATTTTTATTATGTAGTTTTGTTGGTTGAGGTTAGAGCAACATATCCTGAAATGTATGTTGGCGTACCTGATTTTCGAATTCAAATGTGTCAAATAAACGTCAAATA
Source organism: Melinopterus prodromus (assembly GCA_964023965.1). Taxonomy (NCBI): domain Eukaryota; kingdom Metazoa; phylum Arthropoda; class Insecta; order Coleoptera; family Scarabaeidae; genus Melinopterus; species Melinopterus prodromus. The sequence goes on from OZ030392.1 coordinate 5,299,445, forward strand.
CAAACAATTAAATTGTACTTGTATGAACATAACCAAACTTTCTAACGCTAGCCTAAATCTTGAAATAGGAATTACGCAAAGTGCTTATAAGATAACAATCCAGTGTATTTTCTTACTGTGGCCCGCTAATATGAGTAATAATTGCGTACTGTAGTATTATTGTAATTAGTACGGCTTGTGTAACCAAGTATGCAACGCAAAAATAACATAACATAGGTGGTCTCTATCGACACACACGTTGCTTCTAGAAGCGTTCGTTCATAAAACCTCGTAACGTCTTCTAGTCACGTACTGACGGTTAACCTTCAACTATTTATGGACAGTATGCATCCTTTTCGGTGTTATTTTCTGATAATCCCGAATCCATATTATAGCAACGCATATGGAACACACACCTGGCTATACTAACAATTTTCTAGTCACTGGTTCGTACAAGAGAAAGATTATTGGGAAATTGCAAACGTTTTGATCGCAAAATAACAGATTTTGCGATCAAACGTTTGCCTATAAAGGTTGAATGACATCGTTATTTCTGACTGGAAATCCAAACTGTGACAAGTTTGTAAACTGGAAACACTACTTGACAAAACTGGAAACAGTGTTACCATTGCTTCCCTAGAATGTCCCTTTGAACCAATTAAATAATAAGTATTGCCTAAGGTTAATTTAATTTAATTTGTATTAATTTTTTTTTAATTTAGTTCACATTTTAGTAGTGTCTGTCTTTTAGTAGTTGGTAAAAAGGTTACCAGAAACATTACGAAAATTGATGGCTTTTTTCTGAATTAAAAAGCCACCTTTTCGCTCGCAAATTGCTGAGACCAAATCGCCGAACTCAGTTTACTTTAATATAGGCTAGTTTTGAAACTTGGACGAAACTAGTCTATATTAATGAAAGGAAAGCTGGTTAATCGACGGTGAGATATAGAAGGAGAACTTATGGTCTCCATTTGAGAGTTTTTTTTCCATTGAGTGCTCATCTTGCTCCTTGGCTGTATATACTGTACTGATGAGGACTAATAGTCCGAAACACGTGTCTACGATTCCATTTCTTCGATGACGGAATATTAATGTTCTCACCAATTCGCGTGCGAAAATATGGCTTTTTAATTCCAAGTTTATATAAGCTAGTTTAGCTAGTTTTGAAACTTGGACGAAACTAGTCTATATTAATGTAGTAAACTGACTTCGACGGTTTTTTCTCACGGATTCCCGTGCGCAAAAGTGGCATTTTTAATTGCTTATGGAAAGTTTGTAGAGGACTTGCAGGTCCATTTTACGTTACTTGAGTTTTATAAATCAACGCAAAACGGCCTCTCGGAGACGGTTTTGCTTAAAAGTTTTCCAAAACGCGAGCGAATTTTGTGAACACGCCTCAACATGCCAGTAGCCGTTTGATTCGTTTCGCCATTGGCTACCAGCTATAACTATAAGTATTAATTCCCATTAGTGTTTGTTATACGTAACAAATGCGTGCTTAATACCTATACATACTAGTTTATATTATAGTAAAGTGAATTGGCGTATTTTTTCTCACAAATGCACTGCGAAAAAGTGCCTGCTTACTTGCTTATGGAAAATTTGATTCTCGTAGCTGTTTGATTTGCTTCACCGTGGCTACCGGCTACAAACGTCAAAAACGCGAAGATAACCTCAATTCATTTGTTGCAATTTGTTGATTATTATCTAGTTTAAAGTCTAGGGGTTTGAAGTCTAGTATTCTGTAATTCAGGCTTAATTAATTCCCACGATAACCTTAAAAATATCAAACAGAAAACTCAAAACTTACATTAATCAGCTGATCGAACCCGTACAACAACCCATCCTCATGATTCCCCAGCGTCCAGGATGATCGATGGTCGACAGTCTCACCATGCGGCAACTTGTTAGTCTTCGCGAAATCTATCAACCACGCGCCAACCTTATGGTCATCGTAGATGATAAACGCACTGCTTCCAACCACCTCATGCGTCCTGAAGTACTCGGACTGGTCAATTCTCGTCCTGATCTCGTTCAGCCTATTCAGCAATCTCTGCTTGATGTCTTCGCGTCCGTTGAGGAAGGTGTCCATGGTACGCGTCACGTCCACGGAAGACTTCACCGTCTTCAGATCGGTGACGGGTCGGGAACCGCGGCACTTCATGGCTTCGATCCTGAAGCCGTGACTGCACGTGGAGGATTGATTCTCGCGAAACTGCATGTACCGCAGTTTGGTTACCGCTTGTAGGGCGCGCTCCTTCTCCGTTGGAGCGCTGGGGTCGATCGCCACCATTTTTTGGTAGAGGTCCGAGCGGGGTGTTGTCTTTTGGACTTCGGACTCGAGGAACGTTCTGGTGCCCATCTTTATGTCCATAACGTAAGGGTCCTGTCGGTTAAAATTGAGAATTGATTACAATACAATAAGGTGTGCGTGATGGATTGATTGAATAGATAATTTTGAGTTTTAATTGGTTGCGTTGGTAATTATGGCTTTTGTCGGTAATTGAGACGACAAAAACAAATTATTGGAGCCGTTGATTTTTTAGCGCATGCGATATTTAAACGTGCATCCGCTGTTTTTTCCATTTCCGTTGTTTTTTATTATTATATTATAGTGTGTTATTGTATTATAGAGTCAAACTTAGACCAGTCAATGAAACCTTTGGGGTAGGATAAAAAAAATCTGATGTGCCCTGGCACATGACTTTATCATACTATATACAGGGTGTTAGTAAATAAGTTGTACAAACTTCAGGGGGTGATTCTGCATGATGATATCAATTAGTTTAAAGAAAAAAATTGTACGCCACTGGGATTATTCAAATTAAAAATCATTCTGGAGTTCCTCGTTCGATTTCTGACAAAAAATCTCTCTCTGACTTTTTTCGTAGGGGGCACAGTTTTTATGCAAAAAAATAAAACATCTTAAAGATCTCATTTTTTTTTAAAAAGAGCTGTTTAATACAATAACATAAACTAAAACAATAACAGAAAATAACACTAATAAAATTTTAAACAGGCGCAACACATCAATCGTCAGTTTTTAAGAAAAACTTTAACGTATCTCAGAAAACGAAGCATTCGCGGACATACGTTTATATAGCAAACTGTCATTATTTTGGCATGTAGAATCACCCCCTGAAGTTTGTACAACTTATTTACTAACACCCTGTATAAAATTAATACTTTCGCTGCATGAGATTCTATTTGATCGAGATCATTTTCTCAGATTTTTTTTTAACGGTCAAAAATGTTCAGGGGGCCAAAAGGATTTACTTCCGCTAAAATCTGTTTTTTTTCGGCATGAATACAATACTTAAAGTAAAAATACTGATATACATTTTTGTCCAAAATTTGAGGAATAAGATTTGAGTATTGATTACAAAACTGGAGATGTGCGTGGTGGATAATGGATTATTTTTCGTTTTAATTGGTTATCTCGGTAAGGTAATTATAGTTTTTGTCAGTAATTGAGATGAATCAAAACAAATTATTGAAGCCAGGCCATTGATTTATTTCATTAGCGCACGCAAACTTCAATTTGGAATGAAATTGCAATAATAAAGTGTAATTTATTTACGAGTGCATCCGCCGTTTTTCCATTTCCGTTGGTTTTTCTTTTTAAATTTTTTACTGTCTATATTATATACTAAATACCTAAGTAAAATGTTCATCATCATGCATCATGTGTACTCACTCCTTGTGAAATTATACATTTTGAATCACACGGAAAAACAAAATACAGCGCGGATAACCACGAACGACCCAAACACGGGACTTCGCACGGCTCGCTTAGCTGATCGCAGGGCAAGTAGGTCAACTACTACTAGTCTTCCAAAAAAAAGAACCGTCAAATTTTGCAATTTCAATAATTATTTATTCAAAACTAGTACCAAATATTGAAAAAAGTATTGAAATTTTGTAACTTGTTTCCTAGAATCGAACAAAAACGTAATAACTTGATGTGTGGTTTTTAGGTTACTCCAAGTTCAACGAATATGGAAAAACAAGGAAAGCTTCTCTATCTAAAGCAGAAACAACACGAAAACAAAACAGATAAAAATGAATTACCTGAAATCCACTCAGTAGATCTTGCAGCTCAATAAACTTCTCTCCCTGATACTCGACTTCCCTATAATATCTAGGAATTATATCCCTAACCAGAGGATCTTGAGCCACTTCTTCATAAACAATCCTTTCGGAATCGCCAGGATCACCGCTGCGTTTCTTCCAGACAGTTCCAGGACCGGCAGGAGCCAGACTGTCAGGATGCCCGCTGAGCTGGAACCAATTGCTATTTCGACTCTTCAGCAAGATATCACTGGCAGGTGCGCTCAAGTCTAGAGCATTCTGAAAACAAGCAAAAAAGAAATTCAAAATTTGCATATCTCACGTCATATTTTCTTATTTTAAAACGTTCAGTGGTGGGAGACAATAGCAGCTGCTCATATCGTATGTAAGAGACATCTTGCGGAAGAAGAAGCCTGGCGCTCTTGGCCAGGTGAGGTCAACCCAATGCCTCGGGATGCCACACGCACTTGGCGGGAAGTGAAAAGGCATGCAAGTCGTACGCACGTCAATTGTTTCGACCGTTTAACATGTTTCGGACGTCACGCGAGTCAGTACACACATACATAATAATTGGATTTGTAACCAAAAGGATTTAGCGCAAAATATATATTTTGGGTGCAACGTGCAGTTTTGTTCCGGTTTTGTATTGAAGTGTGTAAAAAATGGCCATATTGCTGTGATTTTATAGTATAGATTCAAAGGTTGCATTCAAACTACTCAATTTGAAGAAGTTCGTCAAAAAACGGGAACGTGTTTGACAGTTCTTTCGAAAATGTTAGGTTATGTTTTGCCGAAATGTGACGAGCACTAACCAATCTCAAATAAAAGTTAGGTTAGGGTTTGACAACTGTTTCGAAGGGTAGTTTCCGAGTGACCACCAGATGGCATAATAAATCGTTAGCTGTCTCCATGCAGCTGATTGCACTGCTGAGTGACACACGGAATTGAAAAGTATTTTCTAAAATAACGTTCGACATAAAACATGCCAACAAACGTCCTTCAGAAAGCATTAAGTTAAGTTATTGCCTCGTTTGCGAAAACTTGACCTAGGTGGCGCCAGTAATGATACTAAACCGAATTGAGAAACATCAGTACATCCACCATAAGAAAAAACATGTTCACGTTATCAGCTCATGTCAAACCAAAGTTCCTCACAAGGCACGATGCTAATTTTTGACCGGCAACAGATTAGAAATCTGAGTGACAGACAGCAGACATAAACAATCCGCAAAACCGGGACTAAGGTCTGCGGAAATACTTACAATGGCTAAAAACTTCAGCATGGACATCTCGTCTCCTTTCTTCTTGTCTTCTGCTTCCTTTTTCTGGGCGCTATGCGAGTTTTGGCTGTTCTTCAAACTGCCACTTTTCCTCCATCTTCTAAAGGCACTTTTGGGTGTTTCTGATGACACTGATGTCTTCGGCGCGTGCCTGCTCTTCCAGAAATCAGTCACGTCGATGTCCTTTTCATGCGACTGCAACAAAAACTGTATATTTTAATCACATGGAAGTTCTTTCGCGCAGATAGGGTATACCTAATACTATGACACAATTTAATATGCAAGAATTAGGTTATAATTACTGTGAATTACTGTTGAATGAACGACCTTGTCCTAAATTGCAATGTAACAAGTCGGTATTGTCTTTTTTTTGTTCAGCTGTCACAGAAATTCGTACGTGTGAAGTTTGCTTGCAAAAAGGTATACTTGAATATTATGCTCTAATGTTATCTTATCTTTGAAGGATAGTTATCTCTGTAGATAACTCAAGAGGTGTTGTAGATACCTACGTTATCTTTAGGGTTATATTTCTAGGTTAAGAAATGAGAAGGTGTAGGTATATGCGTGCGTAGGTAACACAATTTACATAACCTAAACGGAAGCTTGGGAAAATGGTAATTTGCAACTTGGTTATTTTAGCAATCTTTATAGCATTAGGTTTTTTGTATATTATCTTTTGTATATTTTATGGTGTTTATCTGATAATACCTAGTTTTTGTTTGTTGTTAATTTAGATGCTTTGACTTTTTTGACACACCGCATCTAAATGTTCATATTAATAATTTGGGATATATAACCTGGTTCATCAAAACGTACATCCTGTACAACCAGAAGAACAGCGAAACGACCTACTTTAAATACTTTCTAGTTACAATATTTTAGGCATATTTCCCGAGACTAAAGAATATCTGGTTATTTTCCAAATCATATACGATCGTTAAAATCATAATTGGTTAGCGTTTTTTTTTTTCGTACGACATTAAATCAGTAGTTAAAATTCAAATATCCAAGCGAACTTGACCAATTTGAATATTTATGTTAACCGTTTACGTCTCTCCAACTTTTTACGTCAATAATCCCACAAAAAAAAGTAAAAACAACAGTTTTAATTAATTTTTTGAGACTCACCGATAAGGTGGCGCACCGGATGCACATGAGATCTGATATAAATCCTGAGTATGTATCCTTTCCCTTGCTAGCGACAAAATTCACAACTGCTGGTACCATGGTTCTATGGTTCACGCACATGATCCAAAAACGCACAAGAATAAAGTCAAAAAACTTCAAGTAAAGTTCCGCAAAACAGATATTTCGAAAAGAACGACACTGGAAATCGCACGTAAGATAGTTTTTAAATTTTTTACGAGTGCGCTACTGTGCATCACACTACGGTTGTCAAGTGCAACTGTTTCGGACGCTAGGCGTCCGTCGTGTTAAGTAGTACGTTCGTCCGACGTCAGAAGTGGTGGGATTGGTAGTCGGTTTTTGTTTGGAAAGCGTGCGCCTTACGAGATTTACTGGCGTTTGTACCGAATTTTTAGTGTTTACGTCTTCGTTTGTTGATAGGTTTTACGCGTATTCAGGGTTTCTCAGGCTATCCAGTTTGTTCTATTGTACGTCAAAATCGGGAATTATTTCAAACGATGGGTTTCTTATATAAAACAACCAGTGTGAATCACTACTTTTACTAAATTTTGTTGAAGCCATTAAAAAAATAACAAGCACCACGTTGGAAATACTCATATTTTAATAATTATTTTTTGAAAATTATGCAAATTTAAAGCACTGGAACCTTTACACCTAAAAAATTGACGTTTTGCTTTTTTATAAATATTCACATTTGTTAGATTATTAAATTGTGTATGGTAACAATCATTGCATGTATTTACACAATGTTCCGAAGGACTACCAAAGGATTTAACCCCATTAATGATCTTTAATTTGACGCATGACAGAAAATTATAGAACAACATTTAGAAAAGTTATAACATTTTGCTAAAGCAGAACAAAGTAATGTTCAGTTGAAGCCACACAAGATAAGTAAAATATCGTTATTTAGGGGTTCTTCACCTCAGAGCAAAACATATAATTTAGTATATGGTGGAAAGTTATATAATAATAGTCATACATAACTATCGTAAAGTGGAGGCTTTTCAGCTTTTAATGTAATCATTTAAAGTAGAATCCCAATCAATTACCTACAATTTGGCCTAAGAGAAAAGGATTTAAACAGCTTTTGTAACAGTTATAAAAAAATTTCTGTTGTAAAGATATGTAATTTGTACCGCAATACTCAAATAAGTAGTAGACAAAATTACTGTGATTTAGGGGTTGTATGCCACAAAGAAAATTTTCTCAGCGCAAATGACTAAATACAACGATTAATTATCTACGAATTTGTCATATGAAGCAACATATGTAACAATTTTTTTCCGTTTCCTATACATTTAATTTTTGTAAAAGTTATAACAATTTTTGTGTAGCGTTTTTCGTAGTATATCTGAAAGCTTGCATAGAAAGTATATGCAAATTATTGTGATTTAAAGGTTGTTTGGTACATAATGGGAATTAGTGACTAACTAATTGAGATAGGTAGTCTATATTTTGACGTATGGAATATCGTCGTTCAGTAATTTTTAAAACGTTATAAACAATTTTCAGCAATCATGTTTGTGTTTCTTTGGCTGTCGATACTTAATATTGTTACAATACTAATCGGCTAGTCGCTCTGTTGCCTGTTAGCTATAGAGTTGTTACCCCTAAATCATCATTATTTTGTTTATCTCTCAATAAGTATCGAAAAGTAGTAAAACGAAAGCATTTTTCTTGGCAAAGAACATATGACTTGAGGCCTTTTTACATTTCCAAAATTCTACCATTTGTAAGTTTCAAAGCTAGATGTGTTCTAACGATATATTTCTTTCTTTCAACACAATCATAATTATTTGAACTATGATTTGCAACAAATAATTTGGATTCAAACGTTTTATTTTTGCGAATATGGTATGTTTTCTCACAAATTAATTTCATCTTCACAAAATACGAAATTCGTTTTTCAAAGAAATACAAGCAAGTATTTTATTACCCTACTAAAGATGTCGAAGGGCCCCAACCCGTGGAGCAAATAACTACATAATTTGTTTTATGTAGGTGTTCTCATTTATGCTTAATTTTGACATTATCACGCACGTTTTAAGCCATACAGTCTTAAGAAGATAGAAAAAAAAACATAATTGCAACTATAGAATATTTATTGGGGTCTTTTTCGTATTTTTTCGAAGTATAATTCTGGCTTCTGGATGTTGTCCTATGGGTTTTTAAATAATTGAAGGCTGTATCTCAGAAACAAAGCAATTTTGTGTAGAGATAAATATAGCTTAAACGCTTTGGAATTGCATAAACAGTCGGAAAATACAACAATTTTGACAAAAATACGATTTTATTTGGGAGATATCAACGATGAGTCAGACAACGAACTGTACTCAAACGCCTAGAATTCTCCAGAAGCCGTTTTGGAATATAATTCTTGATTGTTTAGCTTCGTTTAACTAAAAGAATACAAATATGTGTTGCAATTCGTAAATATCTGTTAGTATTAATAGAATTAACAGTCACACCGGTTTACCATAGGAATTTTAGGTTAGAATCGAACCAATTATGTTTTTTTTTTTTTAATGTTTGGGTCGCCCGTGTGTCGGGTATTTTGCAAATTGACAGCAAATATTTCCCGGTCGATTTGCGACCGAGTTTCTACCTGTTTAGCAAAAGACGTCAGACAAAAATCAGGTAATTTTTAGCGTAATTATACTTAATAACTACAGAATTGTCCCCGTTTATTCAAGACGTTGTTTGGCATTCGCGCCATATAATAAAACTATAAACTGCCATTAAAAAATCGGAAATTATTTGTAAATAGTTCATCATTAATTTTTATTACTTTATACATCGATATTATAGTAAATCGTTTTGGATTTTTATTGTAAGTTGAAATCAAACCAAATCGAATTATCAAATTCATCACATAAATTTTTCTGACTACACATAATTGCATGACAGCAATTAGCATAAAATCTATTTGCATAAACATGTTATTTTTCAAATTCAATATCTTGTTTACTACACACGTCGAAATGTGTAAAAAATTATAAGACGCACCTCCAGAATAATAATGACGTATATATTGTATTGTTTTAATAAAATTGCAAATTTGTCAAATATTTATTGTTGTATATTTATGTATTTCTAAGTAAAATTGCTTGGTTTCGAGCACCAACCTTAATAAAAATTGAAAAAAAAATTAAATCAAGTTTTAAGAATGCTATTAGAGATTCTCACGTGTATTTTTATATACTGCCTGCTTTTGAGTACAGTTAGTCGTCTAACGCAACGTTGATATCACCCAAATAAAATTGCAAATTTGTCGAATTTTTAGTGTTTTCTCATTATTTAAGCAATTCTAAACAGATTGAGATCTATGTATCTCTAAGTAAAATTGCTTGGTTTCTGAGCTACAACCTTAATAAAATTAAAAAAAGAATTTTAAATCATGTTTTAAAATGCTATTGGAGATTCTCACGTGTATTTTTATATACTGCCTGCTTTTGAGTACAGTTAGTCGTCTAACGCAACGTTGATATCACCCAACTAAAATTGCAAATTTGTCAAATTTTTAGTGTTTTCTCGTTATTTAAGCAATTCTAAACAGATTGAGCTCTATGTATCTCTAAGTAAAATTGCTTGGTTTCTGAGCTACAACCTTAATAAAATTAAAAAAAGAATTTTAAATCATGTTTTAAAATGCTATTAGAGATTCTCACGTGTATTTTTATATACTGCCTGCTTTTGAGTACAGTTAGTCGTCTAACGCAACGTTGATATCACCCAAATAAAATTGCAAATTTGTAAAATTTTTATTGTTTTCTCATTATTTAAGCAATTCTAAACAGATTGAGCTCTATGTATCTCTAAGTAAAATTGCTTGGTTTCTGAGCTACAACCTTAATAAAATTAAAAAAAGAATTTTAAATCATGTTTTAAGAATGCTATTGGAGATTCTCACCTGTATTTTTATATACTGCCTGCTTTTGAGTACAGTTAGTCGTCTAACGCAACGTTGATATCACCCAAATAAAATTGCAAATTTGTCAAATTTTTAGTGTTTTCTCATTATTTAAGCAATTCTAAACAGATTGAGCTCTATGTATCTCTAAGTAAAATTGCTTGGTTTCTGAGCTACAACCTTAATAAAATTAAAAAAAAGAGTTTTAAATCATGTTTTAAGAATGCTATTAGCGATTCTCACGTGTATTTTTATATACTGCCTGCTTTTGAGTACAGTTAGTCGTCTAACGCAACGTTGATATCACCCAAATAAAATTGCAAATTTGTCAAATTTTTAGTGTTTTCTCGTTATTTAAGCAATTCTAAACAGATTGAGCTCTATGTATCTCTAAGTAAAATTGCTTGGTTTCTGAGATACAAGCTAAATAAAAGAATAAAAAAAAATTTTTTCTACTTTGCGTTCGTTATGAACTCATAACGACACCGGTTTCGGTGTCGTTATGAGAACACTAGGTCACAAACATTTGGTAACTTTTAGTTTTCGAAGACGGATGATATTGACGTCAAGTGTCAAATAAGGCTGACATCTCAATCGGTATTGGGTCGCGTCAGTCGCACTTGTGAATTTTACTACAACTACCAACTGTTGAATATGAAACTACTCTAGATTGTAAGATGACAACCGCAATTTTCAAAATGTATGTAAATTTAATGTCGCAAAGTAGAAAAAATAGTATATAACACTCGTTTTATAAGACGTATTGGCGCACTCGTTCCATTTGGGCACTCCTCGCTACGCTCGTCGTGCCCAAAACTACTCGTGCGCCAATTTTTGTCTTATAAAACTTGTATTATAATATACTATTAAATCATGTTTTAAGAATGCTATTAGAGATTCTCACGTGTATTTTTATATACTGCCTGCTTTTGAGTACAGTTAGTCGTCTAACGCAACGTTGATATCACCCAAATAAAATTGCAAATTTGTCAAATATTTATTGTTTTCTCATTATTTAAGCAATTCTAAACAGATTGAGCTCTATGTATCTCTAAGTAAAATTGCTTGGTTTCTGAGCGACAACCTTAATAGAATAAAAACAGAATTTTTATCATGTTTTAAGAATGTTATTAGCGATTCTCACGTGTATTTTTATATACTACCTGCTTTTGAGTACAATTAGTCGTCTAACGCAACGTTGATATCACCCAAATAAAATTGCAAATTTGTCAAATTTTTAGTGTTTTCTCATTATTTAAGCAATTCTAAACAGATTGAGCTCTATGTATCTCTAAGTAAAATTGCTTGGTTTCTGAGCGACAACCTTAATAGAATAAAAACAGAATTTTTATCATGTTTTAAGAATGTTATTAGCGATTCTCACGTGTATTTTTATATACTACCTGCTTTTGAGTACAATTAGTCGTCTAACGCAACGTTGATATCACCCAAATAAAATTGCAAATTTGTCAAATTTTTAGTGTTTTCTCATTATTTAAGCAATTCTAAACAGATTGAGCTCTATGTATCTCTAAGTAAAATTGCTTGGTTTCTGAGATACAAGCTAAATAAAAGAATAAAAAAGAATTTTAAATCATGTTTTAAGAATGCTATTAGATTCTCACGTGTATTTTTATATACTGCCTGCTTTTGAGTACAGTTAGTCGTCTAACGCAACGTTGATATCACCCAAATAAAATTGCAAATTTGTCAAATATTTATTGTTTTCTCATTATTTAAGCAATTCTAAACAGATTGAGCTCTATGTATCTCTAAGTAAAATTGCTTGGTTTCTGAGCGACAACCTTAATAGAATAAAAACAGAATTTTTATCATGTTTTAAGAATGTTATTAGCGATTCTCACGTGTATTTTTATATACTACCTGCTTTTGAGTACAATTAGTCGTCTAACGCAACGTTGATATCACCCAAATAAAATTGCAAATGTGTCAAATTTTTATTGTTTTCTCATTATTTAAGCAATTCTAAACAGATTGAGGTCTATGTATCTCCAAGTAAAATTGCTTGGTTTCTGAGCTACAGCCTTATTAAAATTAAAAAAAAGAATTTTAAATCATGTTTTAAGAATGCTATTAGAGATTCTCACGTGTATTTTTATGTACTGCCTGCTTTTGAGTACCGTTAGTCGTCTAACGCAACGTTGATATCACTCAAATAAAATTGCAAATTTGTCAAATTTTTAGTGTTTTCGCGTTATTTAAGCAATTCTAAACAGATTGAGCTCTATGTATCTCTATGTAAAATTGCTTGGTTTCTGAGCTACAACCTTAATAAAATAAAAACAAAAATTTAAATCATGTTTTGAGAACGCTATTAGAGATTCTCACGTGTATTTTTATATACTGCCTAGGGATTACTGTCATATCTAACTGGCTAATGTCTAACGTAAGTATTTAACTAATACAGAAACGATTATGACGGTGATTTTTGCCGTCGGTTACTTTCCGTGTGCCGTTTTAAATCGAATTAACTCAATTCTACAAGAAACGATTATCAGGGTATTTGAACTCTGTTCTCGATAATGCGGTCTGTTACATATCGTTCATTAACTGCATAGGAATATTTTTTTGTTTACCGGTCATTATCAATGCGACAAATTAGAAATGTGTTTACTAGAGGAGGACGTGCGTTTCCACCGTCTAAATGGGAAATTTAATAGTCCGAAGTTTACGTTCAATTAATGATTATTCACTTAAAAGTGTCCACAAGGCAATAAAGGCAGACAGGATAGTGAATGATTCGTTCGGTCATATGTAAATTCCTGTATGTAATACCTGAGTTATGCTGCCAATTATCGGTTGCCAAAGGTCGGGTTAGGTTTCCAATCGATCCCTGTCAGAGGCGTTGACAAACATTTCGCATTTTCCCCGTGTGATTAATCGCTATTTTGCAGTTAATTCACTGCAAGAACGCAGTGTATTTACAGTTCAGATGCAAAGGTTCCCACAATTGATATTGCGTTTTTCATCGCAAAATAAAATAAGGTCAACGTCTCAAATTCTGACAGGTTCCTATTTCCCTTTCTAATAACTAATCACTGAGTAACCTAGGGAAAAACCATTTTTGTCGGTTCAAATTTACAGACAAATGTTGCTTTTGTACTCGTATTTTCCACTTTTTAATAAATAAATAATAAATAAATCATAAATTAATCATAAATAATAATAAATCACAATAAATCATAATTAAATTATAAATAAATCCAGATATACCAAAATTATCAACAATTGGGACGTTCCCACAAAAGTAAATTTGAATACCAAACAATGCATATATTTCAACACAAAACAGCAAAAATTACTGTGCACAGATAAAACGTGATAGTGACACTGCTTCTGTCACAAGAGATGTGAGATATCGTTTCAATTTGGTTTTCATAGATTCCAAACCAAGAAGTCATCTACAAACAAAAGCGGTGTGAAATATAACTGAACAAAATATAAGCTGTCCATATAACATCTTGTGACAAAAGAAAAAGTGGAATAAGTATAATTATTCATTGAAACTCTCGTATTTTTCGCTGAATGTACATTTAATATTATAATATCTCCTTTAATCAAATAAAAACAATATTGCTGTTACCATTGGTGTTAAATCAGACAGAAATAGTGCGTCATCGGAAGCCGTTGGAAATACTCATATTTTAATAGTTATTTTTGAAAACGTTGCAAGTTTAAAGCACTGGAACCTTTACACCTAAAAAATTTACGTTTGTTTTTTAATAAATAAATATTCACATTTGTTAGATTATTAAATTGTGTATGGTAACAATCATAGCACGTATTTACAAAATATTCCGAAATCGACTACCAAAGGATTTAATTAATTTGACGTATGACAGAAAATTATAGAACAAGATTTATAAAAGTTATAACATTTTGCTAGAGCAGAACAAAGTAATGTTCAGTTGAAGCCACACAACATAAGTACAATATCGTTATTTAGGGGTTCTTCACCTCAGAGCAAAACATTTTGCGTTCATGAATAGGACTACCGCATCTAATTACCTATAATTTAGTATATGCTGGAAAGTTATACAATAATTTTTGAAAATGTTATAAACATGTTGTTATCACAGCCAACCAAAATATGAACTCCCTCCGCTTGGTGTCATACATAATATCGTAATGTGGAGGTTTTTCAGCTTTTAATGTATCATTTAAAGTATAATCCCAATCAATTGTCTACAATTTGGCCTAAGAGAAAACGATTTAAACAGTTTTTGTAAAAGTTGTAAACATTTTTCTGTTGTAAAGATATGTAGTTTGTACCGCAATACTCAAATAAGTAGTAGAAAAAATTACTGTGATTTAGGGGTTGTATGCCACAAAGAAAATTTCTCAGCCTAAATGAGTAAATACAACGATTAATTACCTACGAATTTGTCATATTTCAATATTTCTTCCATTTCCTATACATATAATTTTTGTAAAACTTATAACAATTTTTCTGTAGCGTGTTTCGTAGTATATCTGAAAGCTTGCATAGAAAGTATATGCAAATTATTGTGATTTAAACGATGTTTGCTACAGAACGGGAAATAGTGACTAACTAATTGAGATAGATAGTCTACATTTTGACGTATGTCCTTCTGTATAAAACGTTATAAACAATTTTGACAATAATCAATCTTTTGATCTGAATGATTTGTTACTGATATAAATTCCAGTAAAGAATTTTAGCCGGGACATAATACCAACCCGGCCGGGACGCCGGGACTGATGTCCCAAACCGGGACTGTCCCAGTCAAACCGGGATGTATGGTAAGCCTAGGTATGATAGAAATTTATGCAAACATTTTTGCAGAAGTTATAAAAAATTTTCTGTCGAAACTGATTGAAATACTTTAGCTACAAGAACGTACATTATCGCGATTTAGGGGGGGGGGGGGGCAAAATTCTGAACGTCATAGGAATATTAGGTCTCTTAATTCCAGTAGACCGTCGATAGTCCGAACCTCGGTAATCCGAACATTCGCTAATCCGAACGCCCAAAAAGAAATAATAATAAAAAAATCACTGAGTAACCTACACAGAGAGAAAAGATTTCTTGTTTCAAAGAAATGTATTTGTTTGAATTTATTCTTTTGGGTCAAAACATATTTCTTTGACGCCAACAATATTTACTTCATTGAATACTCTAGTTTATTTGCTTGCAGAGATTAATTTATTTGAAATATTTATTTAAGTGGAATAAATATATATGGATACAAACGAAAATTACTTTCCTTTAAAGTAATATTTTAGTTTTGATTTTAAAAAAACGTTTCTTTACACCAATGAAATATAATTTTGATTCTAACATATAAATTTGTATATAAGGAGAGATTTATTTCGCTTAAAGTAATATTTTGTCTTTGGCTTAAAAATAGGTTTACTTCCGCCAAAGAAATCATATTTTGATTAAAATAAATATATTTTTACACAAGAAGATATTTATTTCCTTCAAAGTAATATTTTTGTTTTGGCTTTAAAATAGGTTTCCTTCCACCAAAGAAATCATATTTTGATTCAAATAAATATATTTTTAATGTCATCCAACTGTATTGTTAGATGGCGCTGTAAACTCTCTCCTCGCACTTCGTACATATCGAGAGTATAAAGCCGCGTGATCGACAGTATAGAACTTATAGAGTACAGTGCCTGCAGGTTCAAGTTGCGATTACAAATCAGAGTACACTTTACTAACTTAACCTTGGCTACATGTTGGGTTGGGAAGACCAAGCACTGGTCGAGGATGTCCGACATCCCAAAAAGGAGGTGACACATGGCGAGTCTTCCGAAAAATTCTTTTCTATTAATTCCTTCAACAAATGAATAATTTTAAGCATTTTAACTCGACCAACAATTTTGTTAATTTAAAAAAATGTAATTCTTTCAATCAACACAATCATAATTATTTGAAGTAAATAAATCTCATTTCTTATAATACACAAATTGCAAACTTTTTAACTGGAAACATAAGTTGTTTGACGCAAATCAATGTTCTTTCTACCAAACAAATATTTCAAATAAATGCGTTTTTACCCGCAAATAAATATTTCTTTGCCTCTATTGAAACAACAAATTTCTTTGAGTCAATGCATATTTATTTGAATCAATCAAAAATTTCTCTCTGTGTAGGGAAAAGCCATTTCTGTCGGTTCCTATTTAGAGACATATGTTGCTTTTGTACTATTTTCCACTATTAAATAAATATATAAATCATAAATAAATCATAAATCATAATAAATCACAATAAATCACAATAAATCATAATTAAATTATAAATAAATGTCTTGGATATCTCTTCGATATCCCTTCGATTTTGAACTTCTATCCAATACTCGTATTTCCTACTATTTAGTTGTCATATTTAATAATCCGAACAATTTGATAATCCGAATCACCTTCGGTTCCAATTAGTTCGGATAATCGAAGCTCTACTGTACGTATGTATCGTAAGGTAAACGTCCCAAATTCAGACACTGTCCTAAATTCCGACATATTTCTGTTTAGTTGGGTAACATAAGAAATCTACAAGAATGAACTCTATTTTACGACATCCGGTTTGTTGATTTGATACTACATAATATAACCTAAAAGTTTGAATGATCTTGATAATTGAGTGTTATGCTAAAAGTTGATTTTTTTCTTTATAAGGTAACTGCAATTCTAGCTCTTTTTACATCGCTACAGGATAACAGTAATTAAGAAAATACTAATATTATCACGTCCCTAAATCAGACATGTGTGTCGAAATTGTGTACATGGTTAGAAGTCAGAGCAAAAAAGAAGTAAACCAAAATCATTTTAGAGAAATAAGAACGAAAGCGAAAACGGAACAGAATAAAAAGCTGGTCTGGTGAAACACCTTGTTTTCAATAATTGTCTATTTGTAGTTTGAGTCATAATAATCATATCGGAGTCACAATATATACTAGATTGTGACCATTGATTTGAATTCGGTGAAAAGTCTTGAGGCATCATGTATCACCACTTCCTTTGACATCACTGACACAAATTGACGTAGCAGAAAATCCGGAACAACATTCTCCGGAAAATCACTTCGGAAATAAATCTCAAACGCGTATGTCATAACAAAAGATTTACGTATCTTTCGCATACTTTACGTACGCGTACATCGTATACCATACATCGTTTATTGTCTTTGCACGAACTACGAATTTATTACGATATATCGCAAGCCTCTCTGACGGGTGCAAGGCTAAATTCTGTTTTGGTATAATATAAACAGACACGACGCGATGCGCCGAGTGTGCAGACAGACGTTAACGGTACGCTGAACTATAAATCAGTAGTCATTTGTTAGAGACACTTGACAGTTATCTGTAGCAGATCTACCTATTATGACCCGGTTTCGTATTCGTAAAGTAAAACGTAAAGAAAAGATACGTAGATACGTATGGATACGCCTTCTTTTGCGTCAAAACACGGGATGTAACCTATACATATTCATGCCGCCAAACTTGGAAGGTTATCGATCGTATAAACATTTTGTTTTAGCCAATAGGAGCCATGAAAATACTACAGGCTCGTCGAAAAACAACAAACGGAATTTGAATCATTATCATTACATGTAAATTTTAGGCTAATACACTATTAATTATTAATAATAATAATAATAATAATAATAATAATAATCTTTATTGGTGTTATACATATAAATGTTTACACAAGTCAAAGAAAAAAAAACAGAAAACAATGTAAATTAGTTAAACTAAATTTAGATCTGCAAAATTACTATTTAGGAATTCATCAAAATTATACACAGATTTCTGTAATAAATACCTTTTCATGACTGACTTAAAAACTTTTGGAGAGTAAGCCCTAGTTACAGCCGGAAGAACATTGAAAAATTTCAAAGCCCAATAATTGGCTCCATTACGAGATTTCTGCAGTCTCAGAAAAGGCTGGCGATACTGGTGATTTGTCCGTGTGGAGTAAGAGTGAAATGAGTCAACTGGCGCAAAGGTTGCTGAATTTATCTTCGCATACATCAAGCACTCCAATATAAAGACCGATAGCAAAGTCAGAATATTAACATCCCTGAAGTGATCCCGACAATCATCTCTATAATTTATACCGCGTATTACTCTTATACAGCGGCGTTGTAATGAAAAATTTTTGTTGGAGTGGCTACTGTGTCTCCAATTAAATATTGCATATGTCATAACAGAATGAAACAATGCAAAGTATGCAACCACTAGACATTCTTGTGAAACTGTTTCTTTCAGTATTCTGAAGAAATATATTACCTTTGCAAGTTTCTTTGAGACCGAATCAACGTGATTGTCCCATTTTAGTTTGGAATCTATTAAGACTCCCAGAAATCTGACACACTCACCGTCATCACAGTTCTCAAGATGCCGCAGAGTAAACAGTAAGGACATACACTTGTCGAGATTGATGTGCAATTTGTTTGAGGAGAACCATTCCTTCATGTTATTGTCGGTTTCATCTAACGTTCGGAGAAGCTGTTCGTAGTTATCTCCTCCATTGACTACTGTTGTGTCATCGGCAAACAGAACAATTTTTGAAAGAGGGCTTGCATTCTGAATGTCGTTTATGAAAATTAGAAACAAAATCGGGCCCAGAACAGAACCCTGTGGGACTCCATATATACATTGTTGTTTTGTTGACATGTTATTTCCAATTTTAACATATTGATTCCGATCGCTAAGATATGATTTTATTAACTGGATGATGGAGTTATTAATATTGTAGTATTTAAGTTTCTCTAACAATATTTCATGCGGTACGCAATCAAAAGCCTTTGTGAGGACGTAAAAAGAAGCCACTGCGTGATGACCACTCTCAAAGTTTTCCAAAATTTTACTTATTAGTGCTTCTATCGCCATGCTAGTCGATTTGCCGTGCCTAAATCCATATTGAGAGTCAGTAAAAAGATCATTATGTATTTTCAAAGTGTAGGTATAACTGGTTCTTTAGTATTTTTTCAAAGAGTTTTGATAGTATGGGTGTTAAGGATATGGGTCTGTAGTTATTGCAGTTCTCTGTTATGCCCTTTTTGTGGATAGGAATGACTTTTGATATTTTTAGGGCTTTAGGAAAATAATTTTGCTCAATTCAGGCATTGAAAAGATTGTTAATACACAAAATTATAAAACAGTAAAACTGCTTAATACCGTATATACAGATTGTGTCCGCAAAAAATTAGGCATAGGTCTATAGAAACTAGCGTATCGCGCGACAACACTGCCAACGTCGGTTGAGCGGGGCAGCCAGTTATAGCGGGACTGCCAACTGGTGGGAGAGCAGGTCTGGTCAGGTCAGTCTGGTTTTGTGTTTCGGAGCACATGCACGCAACGGCAGAACTATCGCAGATCTAACAACGCTTCATAACATTCATATCTTTGCGATCGCGATGTACCCTCCGCTAGAACAGCTTCAGATTATCAAGTGCAGATAAGACATTTTCAATATTGTGCATCAATTTGAAAAAGACCTTTGTCTAAAAATCTGCAGTACTTGTCATCCAATGGAGATAAGTCCACAAGAAATTGAAACAAACCAACGACGGGATGTACTAATCTGCGGTTCTGTAGTACTGGACGATAAGAAATCCACTCGAGGGATTGGCGAGGAATTGGGTATTGGCAACAAAACCGTTGCTAAGGCTCTGAAGAAGGGTGATTTCCGGAGTTATAACTACTCAAAGACTCAGGAAACCTTCGCAGAGGACAGTATTCGTAGAATGGAGTTTTTTGTGAAACTGTAATGGAAAAGGCGAACGCACATTTTATACAAAATATTATTTTTACTGATGAATCGACTTTTCCGTTACATGGTAAACATAATCCTTCCATTCTTCGATATTGGGCCCAACAAAATCAGCACCGAAGTTTCCTTACCGTACTCAATATCCCGAAAAACTAAATGTTTAAGCTGGTATTCTGGTCAATCATTTAGTTGGTTCATTCTTTATCGATGGATCTCTTAACGCCCAGAAGTACCTTACTTTGCTGCAACAGCAAGTACTTCCCGCCATTTATAACCTTCCCGGAGTAGATCAGGATGATGTTTGGTTTCAGCAAGACGGTTGTCCTGCTCATAACGCGGCCAGGGTGCGAGAGTTTTTAACAACCGCATTTCCTCATCGTCTTATTAGTGGGACAGGCGACATTCGTTGGTCCCCAAGATCACCTGATCTGTCTCCGAACGATTTTTTCTTGTGGGGTTATCTTAAAAATATTATTTATGTTGATGAAGTCAATAGGGCACATAATATACTGGAATTGAGAGCACAAATTACAGAAGCTGCCAACACTGTAACAGCCGAGACGCTCTCTGGCGTGAGGGACAACTTCTACAAACAGCTCGGATACTGTCTTGCAGCGCAAGGCGGAATCTTTGAGCCCGAGTTAAAATATTGATTATTTAATTGTTAATTTGTATTATTTAAATCCCAAAATTTTAGTGCTAGGTAAAAGTTTCAATTGCCTAAATCGCTTTCTTCCAAATAATTTTGACCATAATTTAAAAAAAAATCTCTTTGAGAAACATGAAAAAATTTCCCTAAACATCCTTTGAATGGGGTTAGAAAAATCCCATTCAAGGTTGTAAGATATGTTATTATTTTAATGATAATTTTATTTTATTGCATTTGTATATTGCGGTTGTAGATACTGTAGATACTAGAATTTTTATAATTTTCATATTAATAATTACAAAAAGCGAAAAATCTTCGCAAGTATTTTGAATATATAAACTGTTTTTGGTTCACATTATATTAAATGTTTTTTTTTAGCAGTCGATATTTATTTCACTTGAACAAATATGCTATCATTGAATATCTACAAGCAAATAGGCTAGACTAGAGTATTCAATGGAGTAAATATTTGTTGTGCCAAGGAAATATGATTTGATCCAAAGGAAAACATTCAAATAAATAACAATGATGATGTTATTGACTTCCGGTATGAACCGGAAGTGAGTGACAGGAAAACTGAGTGTAAAGGTTAAGAAAATCTGTTCATTCCACAAACAAAAAAACTGGCCTAAGAATTCGATAATATTTTTCCTCTAACTAAGTAAACCATCAAGATAATCAAACTTTTACTTATATATGTAACTCGAAAACAATATAGACAATAAGTGGATAATTTTGGTTCGTTGATATAGGCTATATTTCCATGTGTAAATATAATACTTAAATAAATACTATATATATACTATAATCTTGTCAGTTCCATTAGTTCTAAATTTCTATCAAATTATGAAAGATTTACTATACGAGAATATGCGTAAACTGTTCCAGGAGTTTTTCCTAGTCACTCACAGTAACGATCTTATTCTAAACACGCCCACAAGCCAAACAATTAATTCTCATTCATCATCGATAATAATCCAGTATCATCACATAGATACGTGATTCGCGCTTCTGCCAAAATATCAATAGAACTGGTTTTCAAAGCGATACAGACCAACTTTTCGGTAATCATCTATAAATAGAAGATTTATATTCCATACAACAACACAATAGCTGTCCTGTCTTTGAAAAATTCTAACCAAACAATAAAAACGACTAAGCGCCTACAATACGAGACAATATTAAACAAATCTTACGTAATAAGCGTAATAACAAAGTCCAGAGAGTAATATGACGCAAAGTAGGTTTCATTAATGAGGATGTTGTCACCATTTTACTCATCATTTGTTTCTTTTAAATTGTAATAACGATTATATTGATCTACATGCCGATTACTATCCATATATGTATGATTTTATCTGAGACGCATTAAAGAAAATTCGTTCATATTAAATATGGTTAAAGTGACATTTGAGTCGTAGTGTGAATCCACGCACGTACATATCTATAAACAACAGAGCGTACGCCGCGCTTGGGTCGAGAATATCGGCCCCAACTGGAATATTAGAATACATATTTGGCGTGTCAACAGAAATTATTGCCCTCTGCGAATGTACATGAACGCGTACTGCTCATACGTTTTTGGTATCATCCGGTAGCAGAAAAATAACACGACCGACTTTTCAAAACAACCGCATAAACCGGGATGGTGAGTCACCGTTTTCAACGTCAATTTTCAGGAACTTAACAACGTTACAACGCTTACAGTTACTGCGAAAATTATTCGTACCTTCTAATATAATATTACCAATACTAAGCAAACTCAATATGACAAGGTGCGCTTTGGTAGAACGGTGGTGTTTTTTGTAGAAACCTTGGTATTTCTGTACACAGATAGAAATTTTTGTTTAATTCATATAAATATGCATTGGCTCAAACAAGTCTGGTATACAAGATAACATGTGAGTGTGGAACATGCCATGTAGGACAGACAGGACGAAGTATCGAATGTCGAGTCAAGGAGCACACTAGAGACACCCTGCCCGCTGTTGCTGAGTACTTGGATGAAAATCAATTTATTACTGACTAACAGTCAGGTTTTCGTGCTCAGTATTCATGCGAGACTGCCCTAAATTTGGTATTGGCAAATTGGAAAGGAGAATTAGATGACGGTAAAACTATAGTTGCTGTTTTTGTAGACTTGAAAAGAGCTTTCGAGACAATTTGTCGTCAAAAATTACTACAAAAATTGGAAACTTACGGAATCAGAGGAAAAGAATTGAAATGGTTTGAAAACAATTTAACAAACAGGAGACAGAAGGTTAGGATTGGAGAAAATGAGTCAAGTGAATTAATAAACAGCTTAGGGGTACCACAAGGTTCTGTTCTTGGACCAGTTTTATTTAATTTGTACATAAACGATGTTGCTTCACAAGTTAAAGCTTGTGATATGCACCTATTTGCAGACGATACACTAATATCAATTGCAGGAGATAACTTACCTGATGTAATCGCGACATTAAACTCCGAACTAGTATCGATATCAAATTGGTATAAAGAAAATAAATTATGTTTGAATGTATTGAAAACAAAAGCTATGGTATTGGGAAATAGAAATTCGGTAAACCCTACACCAGACATAGTTATCGATAGCACAGTTGTTGAGATAGTGGTCGAATTTAAATATCTAGGTGTCATTTTAGATAATAGTTTGAAATTTACGAGTAATATGGAATATATAGTTAAAAAGGTGAGTCGCTACTTAGGAAGAATATCTAATAAACTTACATTAAAAGCTAGAATATCTTTGTACCATACGATTATAGAACCATATTTTTACTATTGCAGCAGTATAATATTTTTGTGTACAGACAAAGACATTAAAAAGATTCAAGTACAACAAAATCGAGCACTCAGAATTTTATTACAAAGCTCCAGGTTAACCAGTATCGAGTCCATGCTGAGTAAATAAAATTTTTTGAATGTTATACAAGGAACGGTATATCAGGCACTCACGTTGGTATATAAATGCATAAATAATAAACTCCCAAATTATATGAGTAATTATTTAACATACAATAGTCAGCAGCATGAATACAATACTCGGCAAAAGGACCACTTCAGATTACCAAAATATACAAAAAGCAGCACACAAAATTCATTTTATTATAAAGCACTGAAGATGTTTAACACCCTACCAAGTGATATAAAAAACAGTAGTTCGCTAAGTCTTTTTAAAACATCATGTCGGGTTCATTGGCTAATTTTAAGTAGTTGATAAGTTTATTACTTAGGAAACCAAATTTATTGTGATTATTAGTTTCTTTTAACTAAATAAATATCATTATTATTATTGCTCAACACTGTCACGAGGCGGGACACACAATTAAATTCGATAACGTGAAAGTGTCAGTAAGGGTACCCGGATAATTATCATCGAAGGCTTATTAGAGAAGCCATCGAAATTTACAAACATTCTGACAACATCAATCGCGAGGACGGTACTGACATTAGTAGGATCTGGAAATCGATCGTAACGCGGTCAGGTGGAAAAGCACATGGGAGCGGCAGCTCCAGATGTGCGCAGTGAGGTGTATATTTAGATATATAAGGGAGATTTTTTTGGTAGGTCTTCAGTATTCAGTTAGTTTTGAAGAAGCGAGCAAAATGGTTCGCGAAACGTCAGCATTTACAAATCTTGACACACGGCATAACCCGGAAGCAGTTTATTTACTAAATAATCTAAATGATTCTGGCCGTGAAAGCCTAGGTACTTACAATGACAGAATTTAGGACAGTGTCTGAATTTGGGACGTTTATCTTAAATCTATAACTTTCTTTCTGCTTTACAGCGCCTCCATTGTTTGATAATATTTTTACCGCCCAAACACGTGGCTTTTACGATTATCCTGATGTGTTAAAATCACATTGTTGTGAAGCACTCATTCGTAGAAGTGTTAAAGTTCCAAGAATAGATCTTTATGGTCAGTACTACGTGATCCATTTTGTGGGGAACAAACAGATATCCTAACCACAATCGTTTAGAAATGAGCCAAACATATTATTAATTAGAAATTATTTTCGTAATTTAAAAGTTTGGGAATTTCATTAAGAAAATTTGATGAAAAAAATATGCATTAAAATCATTATATTTATAAAGGTCTATGATTTTGACAGGTGCTTTAATTGTCTTAATGGTGGCATAATAATGTTATGGATTCTCATCAGAAAAAAATAGACGTAAAAAAAACTAGTAAAGTACTTAGTGGAGTTTATGAATACTTTGGCTTTTGTACCTAGTCATTAACTTACTTATGTGTACCTCAAATTAAAAACTAATTACATCAAGATCATAAAAACTCGAAATAAGTTGGATATATTAAAATCCGGTAATAAATAATCTATTAATCTTCGCATTTACAAAGATAGATATCTAACACTTGTTTAATTATCCATGCTAAGCAATTCTTAATAACATTCCGAGATTTTTTTATAATCCTTTTCATGTCCCACAAGTAAGTTTATTAATTTCCAGGTGACAACAAACATTTTTCAAGACGCCTCAAACTGTTGACTAATCGGTACATCATAGATTCAGTAGTCATCATATAAAAATTGACAAATATGTTTAAAAAAAATCGTTTCCGAGAATAATGAATTTCATTCACTATCATTACTCAAGTAAGTGACGCTAACGTAGAGTCACGGATTATCATCGAATTATCGTCACGTCATCACATGAATTCATCAGCTTAAGGGGAAATGCTACTCTAGCGCGAGAAAAAAAAATCTGACGTGGCCAGGCACATGACTTTATCATACAATATATAAAATTAATAGTTTAGCTGCATGAGAATCTTTCTATTGAGATAAATCGTAGGTATTGTCAAAGCATCAGCATTTGACACTACCTACACTACGTCATTAGAATAATAGTTATTTATGTCACAAATGCCGAAAGTACGGAATAGCGCGACGAGCGGTGATGCGGCGCGTCACCGAAGGCGGAGTGTCGCCGTCGCATATGAGCGAGTCGGCTATCTAGTTTTTGGCAGGAGCGACATCAACGTCTATAGTGTTGCTTTTTAAGAAATACGTATTTAAAAAAAATAAATGATGTCTGTATAGTAAATGCTAGGTTGGTACCACTTAGACGAAACGTCAAGTTTAAAGGTGCGTTCCGATTGGTAGGTAATGGTAGCTAATGGCGGTGGTAGAATACGAAATTATAGTATTTCTTACATATCGTGATAATGACACATATTAGTTTGCATGTACATAAACATGAGTCACTATCAATTTTCTATTGGAAATACTATAACGGCGTCGGCTACTACTGCCATCGTCACTAATGAAAACGCACCTTAAAAAGGTAATTCAAATTGTGACAGATTTATATTTGTTCATGACACATCCCTACCAACATACTAAAATAAAACTAGACTCATCGCTATACTTTATTTATAATTTTCTCAATGTATCGTTTTTAGAATTAGATATAAAGACGGGTGATATTTCTTATCAACAAACAGTCAAATTGGTGATCTTACTTTATTTGAAATTTGTATTTTATAATTTGCCGCACTACAGCGGCAACGTTCCATAGTGGTTTTCCAACCTCTGATGAGACCAGCTGTTTTCGAATGTGACAACACAAAAAAATATTTGTCAAAATCCTGGCTACTATGTAATTTCATATCAATGCAGATGCGACCGATCTCGATCAAATAGAATTTGCTCTTGAAGCTAAACTATTAATTTTACCAAAAAATGTCATAGGCATAAATTATTCAAAATTTCCTCTACTTTAATTTATTAATTAACTATTTTGTCGAAATTACAGAAATGGCGGCTCATTTGCAAAATCCTTCAAAAAGGCTTAGAATAAACTACCAGTTCCTTTGAACCCTTTTCAACCAAAAGCTTTTCAGCTCTAAGTTTGGTAACAAAACTTCTAAATATGAACTTTCGTTCCGATACCTTTAGTAGTTTCTCCGGAATCGTCGCCACAAAAATCGTTTACACACAGACATACACACACACAGACATTTTTTTGTACCTTGGTCAAAAATGTTCAGGGGACCCATAAAGACCCATTTCCGCCAAAATCTCAATTTTTTTTCGGCATGATTACAATACTTTACATACTGCGTATGATAAAGTAAAAACAAAAATAACTAAAAAATTGAAGCGTTAGAGAACATCAAAGGAAACCTTTTCCGGCGGACAGGGTTGCACGGCCGGAAAGATTTTGCACGCAGTTTTTCACTTAGCCATAAAAACAAAAAAGAAATTAATTCTATATAAGATTATCTCGGGAAGTACATACGGAATCTAAAAAATTCCGCTTTAAAACAAAATGGCGAACGTTTGAACACAAATTATCACTTTTACGTACAAATTTAGGTTAAAAATTGTTTATAACAAAAAAGTTTCGAACTAATCGTAAAATCCGTACGTACTTCTCTAGATAATGTTGTTCTGAAGCTGCATATAAATTTTCAAGTGAATCGATGGAGATCAATTGAAGTTATCTTTCCGGCCAGTTTGAAAAATGCGGTTTTGAGAAAACACGGTTTGAAGTATTGTGTAACTTTGATGTATAGAATTGATATATTTTACTATAGTCGGCGATGCCTGGACCATATAATTATCTTTTGAAATTAATATCTTCCTCCTCTTGTTTCTTTCTCTTTGATTTTGACGCCAGACGGGCCTGTTTTACAGCATCAGTCAGCGATGGCTCTGAAAACATGATGCGCCGTGCGTCAGCCTTCGCGCAGAAATTATTGCAGTTTGGCCCGCTGCTCATGCTTAATACCTTCATAATCTTCATAAGGCTGGATAATGCATCATTGATAACACATATGGCTATACTTGCTGCAATATGCACAATTACTTTGCCACTTGAAAGTGAAAATGAAATCACCAGGTGGACAATTCTGGTGCTGCGGCATTTCATCGGTCAGAATGTATTGAGCAGTGTCGCCCAGATCTATTATCTTCACACTCTACAACTTGTGAAATGGCAGAAAACACACCAACAAAGTTCAAAAGATGATTATTAAACGTTATCCACTTCAACGTTGTAATAATCTTCAACCGACATTACTTTTTTGCAGGTGTGGACTGTGGATATGATCTGGCAGAGGCGACTCTACTTTCCAAACGATTCAATGCTTGTCATATTAGTTCTATTTGAAAATCTTCTGCTTCCTTTCGACTCCTTTCGATCACGATATACTCGGGGAATGTCACTAATTATTTTTGCTATTTTTTACCAAGTAATCAAGAACAACACACGTTACGTCAGACAGCTATAACATTGTGCGGTTAGCGTCTGTTCAACGAACGTACCGAGGATATTTCCACAAAATCTTTGTGTTTTATATTATTTTATGGTATATTTCACACTATGGATGCAATTCCTCCAAATAAAATTAGAGCGTATAGGTCTCTAGGCTGTAAACTCTCACGCTAAACTTTTTGCATGTACGCTTAGCTAGACACTTGGCCGTATGTTCGTCAAATAAGCATTTAATTTTTTTTTTTTTCAAAAACAAGAGTTTCAATTAAATTAAATACTTCAAACTCACATTCGATCCGTATTCGGTTCATCGAGATACGCAAATAACATTTAAATTTATGTATTTAATCAATTTAAACGTTCAAATAGATTATAAATGATCTTGTCACATATGACCTTCAACAGGATCTAAACTATATAAATTCTGCGATTGATTATATTTAATTGTAGTAAAAAAATATATTACGCAACCGCTACTACAATAAATTAGTTTTAAATAACGAAAACAAATGAATGAAATATAGTTGTGTCACTGGAGATAATCGACACATCAATTTATCGTTATATTTATTTAGTATTGAGTATCTATTCCAAATGAATTACTATAAGTTCAACGGTCAGTCGTATAATTAAAAAATTATCGACTATTTGAAATATTGCTATTAAACTTCGTGATCATTTGAAGTAATTTTTTTATTTTGTCCTTTATCTTCACCTATTAATAAACTAGCAAATTATTACTGACCGTTTTTGCTATAACTTCCTCCAATCAAAATAAATAGTTCCACTTTTTCCCATATAAAGAAATACCAGTATAAATTATAGACATTTTCTTTCATGTAATGCCATTATTTGTCGTCTAAGTTGTTTTAATATCCGTTAATAGCATATGAGTCATGCAATTTCTTTCATAAATGTTTAAATTTCTGTGCATTGTATGTATATGTATATACGCGATCGGTGGGCGTTTTAAGTTTTACGTTTACTGACGCATGTGCCATTGTTATTTGTGCTGTTGACAATTTCGACGACTCTGAAATGTAGAATTGTTAACCCCATGGTAATCTATACAATTCCATATTGCTACTGAAAAATTTGTTGTAAATTTATTCGAAGACGTAACCTGCGTTCTATTGTTTTATTAATACCCTGGTAACGTAACTAATGTTTACGGAATTATTACGCGGAAAAAATAGGTAGGTATAACTAATGAAATGTAAAATATTTTCGGCGTTTATAAAAACATTTTCTCAGAACCATTATCATTGATCAAAACCATGAATGAGTGGCACACCTACAAGATCGTCGGATGTGACGTCATTTATCATACGGGTGCATATGTACTAAAACCACAGCTGTATAATCTACGAGTGATGATATTGAGGTTTGCCTATAAATTTACCATAAGACTCATTGCGATTACGTATGTCAGTGATATCAAACCTGCGACCCTCAACCAATACAATCAAATTTAAAAAATGTGAAACTGATTTGTAAGATTGACAGGAGCTTCAGTGCATGGACACTAAAGGAAATAAGTTAAAGGTGAAATTTTCGTAAATATCTATATTGTTATAGTGAAATGTACGGAACATATTTCATAAACGTCACAAAGAATTTTCGGAACATTTTATGCCCTAATTATTAACCTTGTGTATAAATTGTCTTAACATGTCATCCATCGAAAAATTCAGCTTAGGCGTCCACTAGCGTTGTTCAGCGGCTTTTTATTAAACACTGCATATTACTCAGAATTAGACATACGATTTGCTATGCAACTGTACCCATGAAGAGTATAAACACCATATCAATCTTTTTATTACTAGTAAAATAATAACAAAAATAAAATTTTTCAAACTACAGTATTTTAACTCGTTTTTAAAATCAAAAACCGTTGTTAAAGATCGAAATTTTCTTAAAATATTTTTTAAAAAATCATTTGTTATGAATTTTGAGATTAGCAATAATTTGTTGTTATTCTTGAAATATGAACACTGCACATTCACGTTGATAACCTGTTTTGTATCACTTGCAGGTAAATAATTCAAAAAAATTAATATTTCATTATTTTTAATGTTCATGAAACTTTGTCTTTAGAGATTGGCGGTAATTCTGAACTTAACTGGTGAAAATAATTAGGAGATAACGAAAAAAATTTCAAAAATTTAAAGTTAGGTTTTTCCCCAATCATTTTGATGATAATTTCACTGACTCCTCGCCTAATTCGCCAGAAGAAGTATGGATGAAGAATTTTTATTTCATCTTTCAGTTTTGAGAATATACAGGTTGTAAGAATGATGTTATGTTTTCCTGCTATAACAAACTGGCAATAACTGGAATGACACAGTAAAATTTTCTGAAGATGTTGTTTTTTATTCACTTTATTATCTTTGTTTTTAAAGGACTTACAACAAGAACAGTAATAATAAAGTGGCACGATTTTAAGGTTGATTTTCTCTGGAATCGATTAACAGATTTTGCTGGCAGTTTTATACATATACAAGGAGAAAGAATTAGAACACATTAATTGACAACAGAAGTTTAAAAATTGAAATTTATATAAAATATCTTTGTAAATATCATTTGAATGGGAGTTTGAGATAAAAAGCGTACTGTAGTAATTGTTTAAACATGACATGTGAAGGTGTTGTCAAATTTACAAGCTATTTTGCGCCATTTTCGTTCAAATGTAAAAAATAACTGTATTTTAAAGAGTTTAATAAAATGGTGTCATATAGGCGGGATGTAAATTGTAAATAATACAAAAACTAAATTTCGTCGTTAAACATTTTCAGTTATTATTTTTTAGTGTTTATGAAACTTTGTAAATAGAGGTTTTAAGTAATTCAACATTTGTAATGAAAAATGTTTGTTAAACAAATCATTAAGATATTTTATTTATTATGTAATCTCGAAACTTGTCTTCGCATGCGCACTCATAGATAAATGCAAAACATTGATGTCATCAAACATATAAAAATTAACATCGTAACGAAATATCTAACACGGTATTAACAACATGGTATAAGAATCATAATTAAATTACTATTCTAGATTTTCATATATAATTTCAGCAAATGTTACTAAATTACCTAGTTGCGGGTTTGTGGAATTTTTTTCTAAGAGAGGATTTTAAAAATACTATAATCGCTTTATAAAAAAAGTGATGCCAAGTTTCCATATAAAAAAATTTCATTTGAGATGAAAAATTCAAATGAGACAAAAACTGTGTTGCCAGTTCAGTAAATCACTTTTTGATTTTTCTAATGTGGCCCGCCGAAGTTTAGATCAGTATTTTGTGGCACAGTATTTTGAGTATTGACCTGTGTTTGCAGGCCCATAACTCTAAACCTACTGAACAGAAAAAAATTAAAAAAAAGTATGTCACACTCCTGAATAATTTGTACATAAGTTGTATGGCTGTCCACATTTTTTGCCTCTCGGTGTAAACATGAGCGCGAGAGAAGTGAGAAACTGTACCTGATTTTTGCAGTTTTAAACTAACGCTCGTCTTATCTTCAGTTTTTATGTAATAAAGGTTGCGAACAGGATTTTAATGGAAGCCGATATCTCAGTAACGAATGTTAGCAGGACAACGCAGTTAGCATGCAAATAATCCTTATTTACTGCATTACACATCCCTTGAATTTAACAGCATTCCGACCATTTGTTAATGTTTAAGACCGAAATAAACATGAACAATATTTTGGGCAGTTTGGCTTCCCTCGCTTGTAGGTTTTGGTGCGAGGCAGTCGAACGAGATGCGGATATAATTAATTGTACATCCAAATTTATTATATATATTTAACTCGCACTACTATTCAAAATTCCGTTATTAAATTGTGCTGATCGTATCGTACTAATAGTAAATAATCTTCTACTGTCCCAGCTATGTTTCCATTTCTTCCAAGTGTTTCCGTTCGTCGTCCAAGGTGCTCGAGTCGCCCACCTTCTCGGCTCTGTTGAACAGAGTGTTAATAACACTTCTCTTCTGTTGGGGATGGTGGTGTGATTTGGCGTTCAAGTACCGATCGGTATGTGTCTTCTTACGGTAGACTGTATGTCCAAGCGTACCAGTTGACGTTCTGTATACAAGCACATCCAAAAATGGCAGCTGATCATCCTCTTCCATTTCCATCGTGAATTTGATAGAAGGATTAACATTGTTCAGGTGGCTAAGGAACTCAGCAAGTTTATCTCTACCGTGTGGCCAAACCACAAAGGTATCATTAACATATCTGACCCAATGCTTGGGTTTGTAAGGCCTTGACCTAATAGCTTTTTCTTCAAATAATTCAATGCAGAAATTGGCGATTACCGGTGAAAGAACTGATCCCATGGCAGTACCCTCTACCTGTTCATACATCGCTCCCGCCCATTTGAAGTATGTGGTGAACATACAATAGAAGATACGGTACATCGGTTGGTGGGGGAGTTTATTTTCTAAATGATTCTGGTCGTGAAAACCTACGTACTTACTATGACACACTTTATTTAATTTAATTCTGTTCAGTAGTTTTAGAGTTATGCGCCTTCAAACACAGGAGTCAATATTATCAAATTGAGTGTTGGTCGTTAGAACGATTCTCTCGTGCGGGGCCACATTTAGTAAAAAAATGACTGTGTTGTTTTACAGTTTCATCAAAAAAACTATGGGACAATTATTCTCATATGTATGTGATCAGCTCTACATGCAATTATTTATCCTATAGATCAATCGGACAAAATTTGGTGAAGTTATAGAGGATTCAACAAAACTAACCTTTCGCGGGGGAAATAAATATTTCCCTCATTCCACTAAAAATGTATGACTCAAATGAACCTATGATGTCATTCTGAGTAAAATGCTCAATCCTTTTTTTATTACAACCGTTTGGAAAATTAGCAAATCCGCGTTCTTTAGGAAAACAAAAGATCCATATGAAAATGTATACTGAGTACGAATATTTCTTAATTTTTGTATTCATGGTTTGATGTGTATTTCAGTTTTCCTTTTTTATAGTAAAATACGCATGAATAATTTATCAACTGCACAACATCAATAAGAAATCGACATAAAATAAAATATTTCCAAACATCAGACATGTGCGTTTCAAAATCTTTTAGAGTTGACAACATTATATTCGAGAAAAATAGTTTCAAGTTTGCGAACCACAGAAAAAAAAACATTCGTTTCATAGCTGAAGAATTTCTTGGGCAACGAATTGGAATTTGAATTTTTTTGTGAGACTGGCATAAGGTCGAATAACGTATAAATGTTGCAGAGAAAAATACATTCTTAAGCCCACAAAAAAATTGTTTTCGAGCACTACGACGCTCCGTATTGCCAACGAGATATTACGTGGTAAGTTTTAGACTACATATGGCTAGAATAATCGATAATAAATTATGTTTTTATGTTTTTAATACAAAAGGTATACTATGTAATTAATATGATCTTGTGTCTTATGATCTATTTTAGTCTAAAAACTAAACCCGAAAAACTATATAGATGGCATGACAAAAGTCAGAAATTATAGGTATGACACATATATTTTAAATATTTTCTTACGTAAATACGAGTTACAATTGATTTTGTACGTCCTCAAACATAAAAGTGTGACAAAAACCTTGACATCAAACAATTATCTTGTTTTGTTTTACATTGTTTGTTCAATGATTATTATTCATGTGTCTTAAACGCTGGTTATTGACGATTTTCAATGTCAATGACGTTGTTAATGCTTGGAAAACCCATATTTCCTATGGTTACAATACCAACTTTCCTAATTGCTCTAATATTTATAAGCTATTAATTACAATAAATGATGATACATGATAGCCAAGCAGTTACTGCGTAATTTTATTTGACAAATGTCAATAATTACAGTACTATCTTTTGAATTATCCGGTATTTTGTGATATTGAGGGTTTTATTTGAAGATTTGATCGAAGAAGAGTTTTAGGTTAGAATTGTTCCATCTTACAAAGTACACAAGCTCATCGTAAAATCTGAAGTGGCCAGGCACGTGAGTTTATCATACAATATATAAAATTAATAGTTTAACTGCATGAGAATCTATTTGATTGAGATCAGTCGTGTCTGCATTAAAATAAAATTAGTTAGCCAGGATTTGACAGATAAATAGCTAAATAAATAAATAATTCCTTTATTAACATAAAACAATATTAAATGCAACAAATTAATTTTATATTTAGGGCGGACATCAGCACACTTGTTTCCAAATTGCCTTGCTCTTCCACTCAACCCCTTACACAAACTAGAACTAAGACATAGTTGTACCAATAATATAACTATAATTCCCAAAACTTATCAAAACAAAAACAAACAAAAAAATTACTCTAGAGCCTAATTACACGTAATTGCAGCAAATCCAACTCAACAAAACATCGCACAAGCCCTTAAAAAATAAAAATTAAAACAGCCTCTGATGTGCTTTCAATGCCTAAAGTCCCCCTGTTGAGCAAACAGACAACACTTCACCTTTCCCCCAAAACTGTTTAACGATAGTTTTTTCATATCTTCCCTGCGACCATTGTATATGTGACTGACCTGGTAAGAGCATGACCGTTTATACAGCTTAGCGCGACGGGCAGGTAGAGCAAACAAACCCCTGAATCTTAAATTAAGGTTATGGACATCCGTACTACAGCGTATCTTCCGCATGAGGTATTGTGGGATCTTCTTGCATAGCAACTTATGGTATAATATTGCTGCATGCAACACCCTAGTGTTATCGCCCAGCCCATTCGATACATGATCATACTTCCTCAAACCAAAAACAGACAGACCTCATGCATTTTGGACACGCTGCCTATCCGACGCCGTCAGGCAAGGACCGTACACGGTATCACAATATGAGATCTTTTTACTATTGACAGTAGATATAGTGAGATATTGTCAAAACATCAGCATTTGACACTACCGGTACCGTCATTAGACTGAAAATTTTTGGTAAATCCTGGCTGACAATATAGTATTATATCAATGCAGATGCGACCGATCTCGATCAAATAGAATTTGCTCTTGCAGCTAAACTATTAATTTTACCAAAAAATCTCACAGACATAAATTTTTCAGAATTTCGTCTACTTTAATTTATTATTTAACTATTTTGAGGAAATTACAGAAATGGCGGCTCATTTGCAAAATCATAATCAAATAAATATTTCGTGCCTGTGCAAAGTTTTTGTTACAAATGTCCAATTCCACTGTTTTTTATGAGAAATAATAAAAAAATACGTTTTAAAATTTCAATTAGTATACAAAAGTACAAAACATCGTATACTGCGCTATAAAATTCCTACTATTCTTTTGGAACAACCCTAAACAAATGACAATATACACTGATTTTGTTGAATTCAAATAAATATGCATTGAAAAAATTGCCGATAAAAATGCGTATGTTTGAAATAATTGTTTGGTACAAAGAACGTTTATTTGTGTCAAACAACTTATGTTTTCAGTAAAAACTTACTATTTGTATATTATAACGAATGAGATTTATTTAGTTCAAATAATTATGATTGTATACATATATAGTAAATGGAGATATAGAGGCGAGATGTAAATTTTAAATAAACTAAAAATTACAGCCACAACCTGGATTTGTACCAGGGACCTTTGTGTAGCGAGGAGGGTGTTTACAGCGCCATCTAGCAATACAGTTGGATGAGGTATTCACACTAAAAATATATTTATGTACTTAATTCAAAAGAATTAAGTATCTAAATTAATTACCTTAATTTCCACAATTAACCAATTGCCAGAGAACTGTCACCGAACCTCGATGCGCCGCGCACACCTCCGAAGTACCTCCATTGTTTCCCTTAGCAACCAAACGTTTGTTTATTCTGTTCCGTTAGCAACCGCTTTGACATACACTTTCCACATACTTTCCCCGCAATTTTTCAGTAGTTTTTCTGCGCAAGGTCACTAAACGCAATACAAGACAATCAGGAAGGAACAAGCCCACTATCAACGAACACTTAAAACTCATTTCCAGCACAAACTAAACACATCCGATCGCAAGTTATATGGTACTTTATGGGTGCAACTACCTATTTCGTCGTACCAATTATTTCTATCGAGACAGGTGATCGAATAGACAACAAACAAGACTGTTATGAGTTCTAAGAAGCGATAATGTCCGCACTTAAACTTGGCACACTTTCGCGATTAATCATAACACCGTATAAACAAATTGTGGAACACAATTATTCAATTTGGAGCCCGAGTGTATTATAGCGCTTACAATACGCAGTACATTAGTTCTAATGGATTCGATCGCTTGTAATTATGATAAATTGTAGGTATGTGCTGAGTAGTGACAGACAGAAATTTGTTTTGGGTAGAATAAACGCTGTTTTGATTGATATTAAGTGTTTGATTGGTTTTATGTAAGTTAAGTATTTGATTGGTTTTATGTAATCAAGGTTTAGGTAACATTGATACTATATTTTGGTAGATCTATTTATTATTATTATTACCTTTAACAACCTAATAGTTTCTTCAAATTTAACGACATTTTTATTGTCAAACACAAGGTACTATGGTGGCCATATATTATGTTCTTTCTTTTGACGTCGATTTTCTCGCAAAACTAGGGGCGAAAAAGTCTGAAAAAATTCTAATGCTGTCCTTCATAAATATGCTAATTCCGTTATTAGAATAGCTAGACTAATGAAATATAGACGATAGGCTACCCAATAATTCATAGGTGTAAAGTTAATTATATAATCATTGTTTATATTGCATTTTTTACACAAAAGATCGTGCTGAAACTCCGCTTGAATTCCGACGTTCTACGGTCTTTGGTGTGCTGCGGGGAAGGGAGGCGTTAGCGGTGCTGTCGTGTCGGAGAGAACCGACACAGCTGAGAGAACCGGGCAGCTTATTATCAATACTCACAAAAAACCGATAACTTGTCAAGGTAAATTTTAACTAACAATTAAATTCTTAATTTTTGCATAATTTTGATTATAATATGTGACCCAGTACGAGAGAAATCACTTCTATCGATTGGCGTTTTTCTTTTCATCAGTGTTTATACAATAAGGTTGTAAACAAGATTTTGATGGACGCGGATAAATCTAATAATATGGAGTTAGCAGATTTTCCGATTAATGGCGAATACTAAATTAAGTTTGCTTGATAAACCCAAAAAATATTTTTAAAGTATGCCCGGTTTTGTTATATAAATATTCAAACTATTATAACAGCTTCAACAGTTTATTTATTAATAATATTTAAATACATGCACAAACAATATAAAATAAATACAACTCTTGATATATTAGATATATTACAAACGTCAGCTCTGACCGTATAAAACTTAAAAATAACAAAAAACTTTTACAAATTTAGCATCGTAAATTTGTAGACACATAGAATATTTTGCAGATCACTCATTAATTTTAAATGCTAAACCCGAAACCCGATTTAAATTGCCAAGAATTCCCATGGGACTTCCAAATGCCTGTTCGTGGTTCTGTTATCTTATTGACTTATTTTGCCATTATTTTTTAATTCGGTAATCTGTCGCCGGATATCCAAATTTCTTTAGCGAGGCATAATCGCCGTGTCGTTTTATGTATTGTGTCCGTAAACACTAGTAACTTAGTAATGCACGTGCGATCCGCCACTACTGGCAGCGTCGCTGTCGATCCCTTTCCCCGCTCGCCCCAAGGACCGTAGAGCGCCGCGTCAACTGCAGCAATCATGAGATGCTTCAACTCGATCTTTTGTAGGGAAAATGCAACATAAACCATGATTATGTAATAAACTTTAAACCTATAAATTAGTGGGTAGCCTATAGTCTATATTTCATTATTCTAGCTCTTCTAATAAAGGAATTGCTGGCATTGCATAATATAGCTTTTTGTGGGTGAAGCACTAATCCAATGATTTTACAAAAATGCAAGCATTGGAAGCTAGCATTCCGAAGGTGATTTTACTTTTTAATTCGTTCAAATCTATGTATTATTTCCGGAGTAATTAAGTGCTAAAGTTAAACAAATAAAAATTACGTGACAAAAACAGCCCCAATTCTTTTTAATTTGGAAAAATCGGGAAAACGCCAACACATACAGCCTTCTAATTTTTATGAGTTGTAGCATATTAATCAAGGACAGCACCAGAATTTTTTCAAATTTTTTCGCCCCTAGGTTTCCGAGAAACTGGACGTCAAAAGAAGGGACATAATATATGGCCACGATAGTACCTATGCGCGGAGTTGAAATATGTTTGGAATTACGCTTTGTTATTGCTGTTGATTGAGAATTCAATGACCGAATACCTTCACGATTTACAACGACCTTTCTTGTAAAATAACTTCTGAATACAGAAGACGCCTTTCAATGCGTATTGCGTACTTACAGCATGTTCACGAGTATTGGATTTGTTTCGAATTTATTTTCATAATATATGTACGTAATGATTTCGTTGAGTCTATTTAAAATTCTTACGGCGAATGGCTGGGAATGTTTTAGGGAATATTTATGCGAAATGTTTGCAAAGCAATGCGGTAAGTATGTATGAAATTTGTTGCCGAATTGAAGGAAATATGTATTATACTGACTATTGGAATGTTTAACTACAAGTTCCGGATTTTCTCTACGGAACTCATCAATAATTTATGGCATAAGTGAAGGACTGTTTTCTCAGTGGAGAGAATATAGATTTTTTAGAAAGTGTAGAGATTAATAAACTTGATTTTAAACAAGAAATGGGCCATCCACAGGATGATTGATGAACCATGATGTTCATTATGTCACTTCTTACGTGAAACTGAGCAAAAATACAACGATTAAGTGACTTATAACAAATTTCGACTTAATGTTTGGAACTTTAATTGTAATTGTGAGAAAAACTTCTAGTCAATAAACATTAGTAGGCCTATAGAAAATAAGTTTCTTCATCATATCAATGTGACATTATAAACTGTGCAGATTCTGGGGTCCCTAAATCCGAATATGTTGTCCAATGTTCAAAATTCAAAATGGCGAATCCAATATGGCGACCAAAAAATGCCAAAAACTATCGTTTTCTTATTAAACTTATTCGCTGTGTTATTCAAAGATCCTACATTCCAATCCTGATGTACGTTTTTCAAAATTAAAGATGGCAGATTCAGTATGGCGACAGAAAAAATGTAATATATGTTTGACTGGCATGAAACATAATTGCCATAATATTTATAGATTGTGAATTCCAACCACAAAGAAACTCGGAAAGAAACACAAAACTTGATTTTAAAAGAATCTCACTTCCTGTGTTATTTCAAACTGCCTGGCAGGTATAATATGTTACAATTTAATTCACCTGGTGCAAAATCTAATGTTAGATTGGCAAAATGGAAAGTGCGAATACAATATGACGACAAGAAAGTTTGAAACTTGAAACATTTTAGGTTAGTTGGACGAAAAAAAAAATGAGATAATATTGTATAGAAAATATTTGAGCTATGATTTTGATATTAACCATTCTTTCAAAAAGATTATAAGATAAAAATTGCGGACTTTCAATTCACCAATTCGTTTGACTTACTGTCAATATTATCCATATATGTATTAGGGATTATACGGACCTTGTCCTATAGCGCCAATGTGTAGTCTCGGTTCCAACAACGTGAGACAGAGATATATATTTTATCTATCGATGTGGTGCCCGGGATCAAACTGCGCATGCGTGGCCAGTAGTTATTAGGACCGTCGACAGATGGCGCTATTGTAGCTTAAAGTGCGCGGTCGGTATTACCACGGCCGTTAGCCGGTAATATTCGGCATCACTAACGCCAAACCACTGACAGCCCATAGATAACCTTATACACGTGGCAGCTGGTGGCAGCACTGTGGCAGCCGATGGATCCAATCCAGCCAATCGAATCCACGAACTTGACGCATGCGTAGTGTGTCCAGTGGCACTACGTCGGATGAGATAGAGATATATGTCGCAACACTGGTGTTAGAACAGCCTGCTGTTACCAACATTCTTTATATCATTTTGTATTTATATGATATTATCAAAATATCTGTCAAATCCTGGCTAATTTGTAATAATAATAATGATATTTATTTAGTTAAAAGAAACTAATAATCACAATAAATTTGGTTTCCTAAGTAATAAACTTATCAACTACTTAAAATTAGCCAATACATGAACCCGACATGATGTTTTAAAAAGACTTAGCGAACTACTGTTTTTTTATATCACTTCGCAGGGTATTAAACATCTTCAGTGCTTTATAATAAAATGAATTTTGTGTGCTGCTTTTTGTATATTTTGGTAATCTGAAGTGGTCCTTTTGCCGAGTATTGTATTCATGCTGCTGACTATTGTATGTTAAATAATTAGTCATATAATTTGGGAGTTTACTATTTATGCATTTATATACCAACGTGAGTGCCTGATATACCGTTCCTTGTTTAACATTCAAAAAATTTAATTTACTCAGCATGGACTCGACACTGGTTAACCTGGAGCTTTGTAATAAAATTCTGAGTGCTCGATTTTGTTGTACTTGAATCTTTTTAATGTCTTTGTCTGTACACAAAAATATTATACTGCTGCAATAGTAAAAATATGGTTCTATAATCGTATGGTACAAAGATATTCTAGCTTTTAATGTAAGTTTATTAGATATTCTTCCTAAGTAGCTAATCTTTCGACTCACCTTTTTAACTACATATATATTCCATATTACTCGTAAATTTCAAACTATTATCTAAAATGACACCTAGATATTTAAATTCGACCACTATCTCAACAACTGTGTTATCGATAACTATGTCTGGTGTAGGGTTTACCGAATTTCTATTTCCCAATACCATAGCTTTTGTTTTCAATACATTCAAACATAATTTATTTTCTTTATACCAATTTGATATCGATACTAGTTCGGAGTTTAATGTCGCGATTACATCAGGTAAGTTATCTCCTGCAATTGATATTAGTGTATCGTCTGCAAATAGGTGCATATCACAAGCTTTAACTTGTGAAGCAACATCGTTTATGTACAAATTAAATAAAACCGGTCCAAGAACAGAACCGTGTGGTACCCCTAAGCTGTTTATTAATTCACTTGACTCATTTTCTCCAATCCCAACCTTCTGTCTCCTGTTTGTTAAATAGTTTTCAAACCATTTCAATTCTTTTCCTCTGATTCCGTACGTTTCCAATTTTTGTAGTAACTTTTGACGACAAATTTGTGTTATTTTAATGCAGACACGATCGATCAAATAGAAT
Organism: Melinopterus prodromus; assembly: GCA_964023965.1. Taxonomy (NCBI): domain Eukaryota; kingdom Metazoa; phylum Arthropoda; class Insecta; order Coleoptera; family Scarabaeidae; genus Melinopterus; species Melinopterus prodromus. The sequence continues at coordinate 5,340,740 of OZ030392.1, forward strand.
CTCATACAGGTAAATTATTAATTATATATATTGTATGATAAAGTCATCAGGCCTAGCCACATCAGATTTTGTTTTTAAATTAGGAATTTGAAAACCATTTCAAATACAAAAATGCTACAGAACAGTTTTAATTCAAAAGGAAACTTGGAAATTAAGTAATTCCTGGTTTTAAATTTTTCCAATTAGTGTAGTTAATATATTTAACAAATACCTTCTTTTATTTGTTTACTATGGATAGGTACATAAATATGCTAATAATACCTACTAATTTATAATTTATAAACAATAATCATATTGTTTGTGCAACTTTAGAAAAATCCTAAACCTATATTTGCCGAAATTTACGAAAACGTTAACTTCAATTAGCATCAGTCCATCTATATACATACATACATAATTCGCGAAAACAAATGCGGTATAGAACGATGTCGATTGGGATAGGTCAAATCAAGAGACTTGTTGTTTTTCACGGTCTGAAACGGTTTTTCCGGTACGTTCGTGGATGCATCGAAAACAATTGGGTCGATGGTGTGATCGAACGCTGAAATCTGGTGCAAGGCGGTTCGTTACGTAAATTATGAAAACAACGCAAATCAGAGGCAATGCTCCAGCCTACAGAGTGCCGCTACTGCGCTGATTTGGCGGTCGCGATGGTGCCGGTATATAATCAACCTTGAATTTTTCGGTCATCAACACAATTTTGCTATGTGTGTACGTCAAAGGTCATATGGAGTATCCGACGACAAATAAATAGGTCGTTCTGATTTGTACTCTAAACCTTTGCAAGTGTATGAATACAGATAGAAAATTATATATATATTTTTTTGTTAAATTAGACGTGCTGATTTCGAATATGGCTATAAAAAAGTTGGCTGTGGTCTCATTTTTCTGTAAACTACATAAATCAAACAACTTTCTTAAAAAAAAACACAAGCAAATAAATTATTTTACACCGGTTTAAAATAAAATTTTTAATAGCAGGAACAAAAAAAATCGGACACCTGCTATGTAAATAATATCTTGATATTAATTATTATTATGATTAATTATTATTATTATATTTTGAATCCAATTTTTATGATTTGTTCGGCACTTTGTAGATAAGGTCATGGGCATTGGGAAATAATATTACAATTTTTAGAAAAATAAATACAGATTAGGTATTATAGTGAGAGAACCAAAATGGTGTATTATTATGCAAGTTCGAGGCACCCTAATGACATAAATGATGCCATAAAATGTGTCTACCAAAATTAATTAAAAAATCTGATGTGGCCACATGACTTTATCATGCTATACAGTTTGTCAAACTGTGTTAAACGCTGATGTTTTGACAATACTGCCAATAGAATCAATATATCTTTCAAATCCTGGCTAACTAGTTTTAATGCAGACACGACCGATCTCGAACCAATAGAATTTGCTCATACAGTTAAACTATTAATTTTACCAGAAAATGTCATAAACCTAAATTATACACAATCTCTTCCACTTTAATTTATTATTTAACTATTTTGACGAATTTACAGAAATGGCGGCTCAATTGCATAAATGCTAAGACTAAATATCCAGTTCCTTTGGACACTTTTGAACAAAATGCTTTTCAGTTTGATCATGAAACTTCTAAATATGAAGTTCTTTGCAAGTGTGTGTATATCTACAGATAGAAAATTGTATATTATAAGATTCCCGATCTATTTCGTCCCAATAACACAAGTCGATAAATTTTAATTTGTTATCGGTAACTTTAACCTAAATATACTTTTTTGTGTTAAATTGGACGTTCTGATGTCGAATATGGCTATAAAAAAGTTGGCAGTGGTCTCATTTTTCTGTAAACATCATCAATCAAACAACTTTCTTAAAAAAACAGACAAGCAAATAAATTATTTTACACCTGTTTAAAATAAGATTTTTAATAGCAGGAACAAAAAAATCGGACGCCTGCTATGTAAATAATATTTTGATATTATTTATTATTAATTATTATTATTATATTTTGATATTTGATAACATTTGCACTACTAACACCAATTTTTATGACTTGTTCGGCTCTTTGTAGATAAAGTCATGGGCATTGTAAAATAATATTACAATTTTAAGAAAAAAAGTAAAGATTAGGTATTATAGTGAGAGAACCAACTTTATGGCATCCTAATGACATAAATGACGCCATAAAATGTTTTCGTTACCATTATTATCATTAATAGATCTACCAAAATTATTTAAAACATCTGATGTGTCAAACTGTGTTAAACGCTCATGTTTTGACAATACTGTTCATAGAATCAATATATCTTTCAAATCCTGGCTAACTAGTTTTAATGCAGACACGACCGATCACGATAAAATTTGCTCAAGCAGCCAAAATTTAATTCTACCAAAAAATGTTATGGCCAAAAATTATTCAGCATTTCGTCTAGTTTAAATATTATTTAACAATTTTGACGAATTTACAGAAATGGCAGCTTATTTGCAAAAATGCTTAGACTTTAATATCCAGTTCCTTTGGACCCTTTTGAACAAAAAGCATTTCCGTTTGGTCATGAAACTACTCTAACTATGATAATAAATTGTATATTATAAGAATCCAGATTTATTTAGTTCAAATAACATAAGGCGATAAATTTTAATTTGTTATCGGTAACTTTAACCTAAACGTACTTTTTTTGTTAAATTGGACGTGCTCATTTCGAGTATGGCTATACAAAAGTTGGCAGTAGTCTCATTTTTCCGTAATTTTCATGAATCAAACAATTTTCTTAAAAAGAAAATATACTAACAAATAAATTATTTTACAGCAGTTTAAAACAAAGTTTTTAACAACAGGAACAAAAAATTTCGGTCACCTGCTAGGTAATTAATATTTTGATATTTGATAACATTTGACCCACTTTATCAACTTTTATGATTTGTTCGGCACATCATGGGAATTATGAAATGATATTACAATTTTAAGGAAAAAAATATGCTGTGGAGAAGCACATTACCTTATCATACCATATATAAAATTATTAGTTTAGCTACATGAGATTCTATTTGATCGAGATCGGTCGTGTCTGCATTAAAATAAACCTAGTTAGCCAGGATTTGCCAGATATTTTAATTCTATTGGCAGTAGGTATTGGGTCAAAACATCAGCGTTTTATATTGATGCAGACACAACCGACCTCGATCAAATAGAATTTGCTCTTGCAGCTAAACTATTAATTTTAGCAAAAAATGTCATAGTCATAAATTATAGAAAATTTCCTCTACTTTAATTTATTATTTAACTAGTTTGACGAAATTACAGAAAAAGCTGCAAAATCGTGAACCAAAAGCTATATGAAATTATGGTGTAGTTAATCTTGACATGACATCTATCCTCTATTCTATTGTTTGTAAAGTTAATGTGGACAAATTTCAGTTCTTTGAGCTGGCGGTCATTAAGCAATAAAAAATAAATTTCTTAAAAACAAAACTGATAAACAATATAAAAGCAACAACATTATTTTAAAAATTCATCAGTGACGAAATACAAAACTGATACTATTAGTATTATACTAACAAACACTTGAAAATACACACACGATATTTTGAAATAATTCACCACAATAAACAGATAGATGTATTTTTAGGATTAAAAACACAAGTTTTCCAATAATTTGCTGAAAACATTCTAAAACATTCGAAAACACTAAAGACACTAAAAACACTAAGCTCGCTGAAACTAAACGAATAGGCGAAATAGATCGTTTATTTTATAGTAACCTTCAGATCCACTTCTAACACTTGACGTTTCAATTCAGTGTTCAATGCTCTTTCCTATGTACGTCACGCCGTACGAACTAGGAAGGATAAACTACATTTGTCGAATATCCAACTAATGTAATGACTATCCCTTATTTAGACCTATTACGTAAAACGTCTATGTCAATACTTGAGATCACTTTCAACAATAATGACAATAATGGGAAGTAAAGCATTGTATTGCCAACTAGGAAACGAATTATCGAAAATTAATTAAGATACAGAATTCACAATTCTTTACAAGTCTAAAGTCTTCTTGCTGAATATATTATAACTATTGTAGGTTTATATATATGAAATGTACATTTCACGTTGATGTATGTACAAACTTGACTTTATATTAGGTAGGTATACAATAGTAATTGCTTGCTGATCTACTATCTAGTTTATACGAATGTATACTGAAACCTGTAATTAGGCAATATTCAGTGTTTTAATTGGCACTTGTCTGAATTCTTGCATGTGAACGTAATTATATATTGCGCTATTGTACACAGTAATTATGTTGTTATTATCGATGGATGAACTTTGTAATTAACTTATACGTGCTTGAAGTCATGGAATATCTTCTAAACTCGGTCATGTAATTTGTAAACTTGAGCTAACTGCGTTGAGATCAATTAAATCACACTGACATATTAGCCTGATTTATTCAGATGTTTATGTACAAACGCTCTATAAAGATGCGCATATTCTAACAGTAGATAAATACATAAAAGAAAAAAAAGAGGGCAATGCAAGTTTAAGAAACATACTTAAAAATAAGGAAGAAAAAGTGATATTAGATGTAATATCTACACTGATAAAAAAGAGTGCGAGTTTACACATGAAATTTAAATTTTTGCAGTAAACCTACTCTATTTTGTCAGCAATTTGGCCAACATTTTAAGCAAAAATACCTAATGTAATTAAAAATGCAGTTACACTTATTAATTGTACAAACTGCATGTAAATTTGCTAACAAGGTTGTAAATTTAGAAGAAGAAACAAGAATAACAAGAATTACTTCAACGGAATACAATAATTCATATCTATACATTGAAACTACTGTCTGATATGTAAATTTGTTTTTTGCTTCTGCAATTTTCACGTTTTTATTTCGTTTATTGTTCTTTCCTGTACATGCGTTCTTATAATCGAATTTATTACTAACATGTATATCATATATCATTTCTACTACCATAATAACATCATTAACAACTTTACACACAAAACTATGACTCATGTACCGACTTTTTATTTTGATTTCAGGTGTTTGGAGGGTTTCACAGGTTTCTCTGAATCTGTAGATTATAAAAAATTATTCCAAGTCAGAGTTCAAAAACGAAAAAACGATAAAACCAAATTCACTGCAAAGGTGATCAAACTTATTATGTAATTAAATAAGTTAATGTTTGTATATAGCCTAAGTGTGCAATTAATCAATTAATTGCAATCAATTAATTGCAATTCTGTGTTTGCGGTAAATTTACTGATCGTCAGTAGTTTTACTTACAAAAGTATATACAAAATGTACACATCAGAAACCTCATTTCATATGAGAAGTAAATTTATTAGCTCAAAGTAAAAATACAAACCACATGGTTTTTTCCCTTCGATAATCGGATTAAAAATTCATCAGTTTTATAAGTGTAATGACAAAATTTTAGAACCACAATTAATATTAATACTGATAGTGATTAATTTTTTAGTACACACAGAGAAATGATTGTCTAATGTTACGAAAATAACATTCTTTACATAGTTTGTTTATTTTGAGACAACACATACTTGTGATAAGAATACCTATTTCATTAATATAAAACACCTAATTGACTAGCTTTAAGAAAACGATTGTATTGATTTAAGAAAGTCGACCTTTTTGTTATTATTCAACTGTAATTACTGTAATTTTTGAGACAATGGGAAGATAAATAAGTCCATATGGAACATTTTATCAGAATAACATTTACGTTCTGAAAAAATATAGGAAAGAACACGTACGGAAGACATTTTTACATCCCAATTATCCGATATTCACAAAATATTAAAAAAAGTTGCATTTTGATATAATTTAAGTTAAATTTTTAATTAAGAAAACAAAAGAAGCGCTATTGTATTGTACAGTCTTGGAATTAAGTAAGTTCGTATCAGTATTTCCGTTTACGCAGCATACTCGTATATCGGAAATATATTATTTTCGAAACCTTGCTCGATTGCTTTGAATTGATTTATAATGATTTATATATTTCTATTTATTGTCTTAATGTGGAATTACTTAAAATAATTCCTACATTGCAATGTAATAGTGTTTTTACTAAATATAACTTCTTGATTTTCTATTCCATATGATTATTTCACTAATCTATATTCTGTTTGCCTAATGATATTTTGTGACAATATTTTGGAGACTGTGGCGAACTTAATAATAAAATTATAAACCCCTAACCACAACAAGTATTTTAGAAACCTAAATACGTATTTCAGCAACTATGTTGCCATCTTCAGTAGAACCTAAAAAGAGGAAAAGAGAGATTAGCACTTCATAGTATCTTTACTGGATATTGTCCAAGCAAATCACTGGTGGAAGTGACGTCCATGTTAAAAATTACCCTATATATACCCATTTGTTGGTCACACCTCAGTGAATTTTGATCATTGAAGCGTAAAAAACAAGTTTTAATTAAAGCAGGTCAAACAATGGCGAACTAGGTATAGGACCCCTGTCTGAATTTATTAATTTATCTCTATTCAAGTGAATAAAGATACTTTCCAAGCTGTTTAGTTCCCTATTATTTGACACAGCTTTAACAAGTTTTAAGTCATCTACAACTACTTTATGACCTGTGTCTAAAATATGTTGAGCCACACTAGATTTTTCAAACCGATTATATTTAAAATGAGCTACATGTTCTTTGAACCTAGTTAAAATTGTTCTTCTAGTCTGGCCTACGTATTCTTTTTCAGTCATGACATTTGATACAATATATGCCAGATTTATCAAGTACATCTACCTTATCCTTTGGGTTTCCAAGAAGGTTTTTTATGCTATTATGAGTCGAATATGTTATACAGAGATTTTGTGATGTAAAAATACTTCTCAAACCCCTTGTATATGCACAATCGAACGGTATTTTAACATATTTCTTCTTTTCTACAGCCAAAGTATTTAAAGTAGATATTTGATTTACATACATTTTTTGATTCTGCTTCTTAATCATTCTATCAACTATTTTCTCAGGGTACCCATTATGTATGACAACATTCTTAATAAACAATAATTCTTGCTGATATCTATCTGCGGACAATGGAAATTTCAATAACCTATTTACTAAACAACTAATAAAAGACAATTTTTGTTGAAAAGGATGCTGCGAATCATTAGGGATAAACCTGATTGTGTTAGTATCTTTCCGATACAGGTCAATTTCTATTATATTCTAGCTATTTTTGCTATTTCTATTATATTTTTGCTCTCTTTTCCTCTTTTTAGGTTCTACTGAAGATGGCAACATAGTTGCTGAAATACGTATTTAGGTTTCTAAAATACTTGTTGTGGTTAGGGGTTTATAATTTTATTATTAATGATATTTTGTTGTTTTATATATATTTGGTGAAACAATAAAGATTAAAAATAATTATTGTTAAAATTAGTTCCCTCTATGTCCAAAATTACTACAGATAGTTTTGAAAAAAAAAAATATAGCGACGTTTCGATAAATTAGCTATATGCTCAGCAATATGCTCTCCCATCTGAGCTATTGACATTGCGCTAACGACACAAAGGGCCTACGTTCAAATCCAGGTTGTGGCTGTAATTTTTGATATAATTAAAATTTACATCCGCCTGTATGTCACCATATTATTAACCTATAATATTATTTTGATAAAGTATGCCGTTAAACGTTTTCAGTTATTGTTTATATTGTTTGGAAATTTAAAAGAGCTTTATTTTTTATGTAAGTGTGTTTTAATAAACCTTAGAGGACACAATTCATAAGTAAAAATGTTATGTTTAAGTTATTATCGTTGTTAATGCACGCGTCTTACTTTATTTAGAAATTTAGAAATAAAATTTACAAAAATGTTCCAGCTAATATACTGTAAATGCTAAGTGTGAGCTTATTGAACTGGAACTATATTACAATAAAACTTATGTAGAGCCTTTCGAAATATAAACAAAAAATAAAGAATAAAAAATTAAAAAGTTATCAAAAAAAATGTAACTGTATATATTATTGCTATAATTTTAATTATTTTGGTTTTCAAGCATGTATTTGATGATCTCTGCTTTAAAGTAAATACAGATATTATATTTTCATTGTCCTTCATACAAATTTACATTTAGTGAATATATTTTAATATTACAATTCTGAAATAGTCTATATTCAGTGATAATCCTTGGCAACAAGTTGATTTGTGCATTTACTAACGTAATTAATATGAGTATTAGATAAAATAAATTTAATAATGTCGTGATATTACGCAATATCTTAAAATGAGATGTTCGTATCATATTATCAAATTTCATGTTTATTAATTAATAGTATTATAAAACTAATTCTATATTTAATTAAATGCATTACCTACTCGTAAACTTAATTGTAGTGGTCATATTACATTTATTACATTGCAATGAATGTATCACATTAAGGAAAAGATCGGACACGCTCAAAAAAAAAACTAAATCCCGTTACATTACATCCATCGAAAAACCACCTCGTGCCGGACAACTTTTTGCGAAGCGGCCGGGTCGAGGGAGCACAGTACACGAATATATAACAGACATACTATTTCCAAATCCTGCAATAGATGTGAGCTGAATAATCTAAGTACCCAACCTTTTGATTGAAAAGAACAAATTCTTAAGTGAATTAAGTCCCTTGCAGAAGCTTCTAAGAACAATATTCAATTAAAATATATTGTATCTTTGACATTTATGCAATGTATTTACATGCTATATTTGTGATTCCACATTTCCATACTATTATGCTGTAGTGACAAGTTCACCTACAATTGTTCGCACTACCATCTATGCAAACGTGACTTCGGACATGTTTAAAACCGACTTAAACATACTATCAAATAAACAACCGCACGGTTGTCTAAAATTACACATTTTATTAAAACAAAAAAAAAGAAAACAGATTGTCCGCAGTTCACCCAAGAACAAACCGAACGTCATTGGCCGGGACAAAATATTTACGAACTACTAATTCGTTATTCCGATTTCGCTGACGTACGATCTACGCGAAAATAGACATATCGGTACACACCAAACACTAACAAATATATTATAATTGGTCATATTTTTATGACCATCGATCGATAATTAAATTAGCAAACAGGCCCGAGCACACGAGTTTGACATAAAGGGGTTACGTACATCGTTTTATTGATGCTTTCATAGCTCGTGTGTTTTATTAATTATACACAATGTCACAAAATGTGGTACGTACTTGAATTTGACACAGTCGCATTTTTTTATTTGGCGTAAAAAGTGCACGTGAATTAATGTTTTAGTTAACATGACAGTGGAAAAGTACAAAATTAACGATGGGGTGTTTAAACCTTAAATAATTGGGTAATTAACTGTTAACTCTGTTATAATTATAATGAATGCGGGTAAAAACAAAGAGAGCAAGTTGTTGGATATTTGAATAATTGTATTTTTTTGTTGAGTTAATTAATAGTTTCACAAGAATTACTTTGTGAGTGTAGTAAATTGTTCGTATATAATATAATTAATACCCTAAGGCCCCTTAGATTATGAATACTTACCACAGGAATCTAAACGTCTTTTTGACCATGAAATAGTGACTCACCTGCAAAGAAAAATATGTATAAGTATCCAGTTTTTATTTGAATTTAAGAAATATCAGATATTAGTTATCAAAATTCGAGATTTTTCCTTTGTCATTTTTCGAAAATCATCTGCCGGATGGTAAACAATAATTAAAATAGTTGTTAATTATAATGCAAGTTATTTATTGGCAATTTCCTGCTAAAAACAAAATGGACCATATCTCGAAAACGATTAATTAATTTCAGGTCAATGTGCATTATGACTTTATAGCACGTTTTTGATTGTATTATACCTACACTTTTAATTATTAAGAACGTTTTTCAATACCGTGTATGTTACAATTCCGTCACCTCCGCCAAAGTGAAAAAGATTGTCATTACAGCAAATCCTAAATATACACTGTAATTTTAAATTACAAAAATAATCTTATAACTCTTAATTACTTCTAAGTTACACTTAAAACTGTAAATTAATAACGCAAAACAGAGGCCATTATACCTAAATAAAATGTTTTGACATTGACAGCTGTCAAAGCACCGCAATAAATAAAGCAAAGTTAACTTATTTGTAAACTAAGAAATACTTAAAATGGGACATTTAGGAATTCATTGCAAAAATATATGCTCAAAAAATATATGTATAAATATTAGAAATTCATGAACATCTAGAAAAGGTGTTATATTTTACTATTATACAAGTTTTAAAATAATATTACAGTTTGTCTCATAGAAAAATGGTGGAAACCTATATGGGCATATTTATTATCAAAATTATACTATTATCCTAAAATTAACCAAAAAAAAAGAGTTCTCAAAAAGTGTTGGACAGATGCTTTTGTTGAATATTTAATACAACATTATAATTATTTTCGGAATTAAATGTAAATGGAGAATTTTTAATGAAAGGAAATGTTCATATTGTGCAATCGAGCTTACACAGATAGAAAAGATTTCTTGTTTTTAAGAAATGTATTCATTTGACCTTTTTCCTTTGGATCAAAACATTTTTCTTTGACGCCAACAATATTTAGTTCATTTGTTCATTTGCTTGTAGAGATTAATTTATTTGGAATATTAAGTCTAATAAATAAAGACTTTTTAAAGTAATGTTTTTCTTTTGATATAAAAAGACGTTTCTCCAAAGAAATCCAAGTTTGATTCAAACAAATATATTTGTACAAGGTGGGCCAAAATCGATGTTACTATAGGAGATCTCGGTAACTATAAGAGATATCGAAAAATGAGTAAGGTTGTTGCGTCGTCTTTTTTTGAGAGAAACTCAATGGTGAAAGCCAATATTAGCTAAATTTTGAAAACCGTTGGATTGGAAACAGCGAACCAGTGAGGTGGCCACCACGATCACCAGATCTTACACCTTTGGATTTTTTTCTTTGGGAGCACATTAAAAACAAATTATATAAAAGATCACATAACGACATTCAGGACCTAAGGCAACATTTTGAAGATTGTATCAATGCCGTTCCAAATATTTTTATAAACAACGCTCTTCGAAGTATTGCGACGAGATATAATTCATGCATCAATAAAAATGGACATCATTTTGAAAAATGGTTAAAGTAGTTTGTAGTAGGCAACCTTATTTTTATTTTTTTTTTATTCAGGTAATTATCTAATTATTTTACTCCGAATAAAACAATATATCCTGCAATGTTTAACTTTTCAGTTATACCCTCGCAATGCCGATATAAAGTGAAGATTGACGACTGGAAATTGTAGGATCACGACTACATACTTTCATGACAGTTTCTTCAGCATACCACTTTCCTATCACAATGTTCGGCTTTTGGCATATTAATTAACCCGTAATTGATGAGATGTTCTTTTAATCCCAAAAACAAGTTTGTGCGATCTTGCACTACCTGCATAACGATTGAATTATGTTTCGGATGTTATATCACAATTATTGTTATTACTTTGAATAAAGCATTCGATTATTGCGCATTATTTTTTTATACTATTCAAACGGCATTCCGTAATTTTCAATTAACATAAACGAATGAAATTTTATTAATTTCACTGATTAGTAGTGCCAAACTACTAGTGACATACGCCTACTCAAAGAAATCTCGAAGACAATAATCATAATGCCTCTGATATATACTAATTTCTTGTTATTCAATAAAACGTTACTTTTGGAATATTTTGGACCAGCATGTTATATATCGATGAAAAGAGGAAAAATGCTGTTTTTATTTCAGTCATAGCCAGCCATGGTTTCCATTTAAAAAACACATCTTTATGTTATATCTACAAAACTATTAGAGATATTTAAAATCTGTGAATTCCACTGAATTCTAATCGAAAAACTGCCTCAAGAACGTACAAATATCATTCGTCTAATTTAATAAAAAACAAAGATATCGACGAGTATCAAAATAGCGAAAAATCGAGTTTTGTGTTATAGCTCGAAAACAAAAGACGATAGCTAATTTTGGTTTTCACCATTGAGTTTCTCTCAAAAAAATACGACTCAACAACCTTACTCATTTTTCGATAACTCTTATAGTTACCGAGATCTCCTATAGTAACATCGAATTTTGCCCACCCTGTTCACAAGAAGAGATTTATTTCCTTCAAAGAAATTATTTTGCTTTAGCTTAAAACTAGTTTTACTTCCGCCAAAGAAATCAGTAATCAGAAAACATCAGTTGTTTGACACAAATAAATGTGTGATTACCTGCAAAGAAATATTTCTTTGCCTCTATTGAAACACCAGATTTCTTGGAGCATATGCGTATTTATTTGAATTAAACAAAATGTTCTAGCTGTGTATAAATTGTACAATCCAATAACTATGGCGTCAATGAGACAACCAAACCATGTTAATAATATTTTTACTTAATATTAATCTAAAAAACAAAAACAAATATCGACCCGAGGGAAAAATAAAGATCTGCATTGAATAAGCATTAGCTTGTTTTTCTGTAGAATAGACAAAAATTAACATTAATCAACGTCAAAAGAGTACAAAATACGCAATCTCCCTCGACTGTAACAACCGACTACGTAATTAACAATATGTTATGAATTAATAATCCAGCACATGCTACGCCCTATTTGGAAATATGATAGACCAGCACATGTGCTATACAGGGTCCTGCAACTAAGCTCCCGCCTTCTGTAGCTCACTTACTCATTAAGCTAAGAGTTTGACATTTTGCAAGCTTACCCTGTACTTCAAGGTAGAATTCAAGAAATTATTTTTTATTATACAGGATGTTCCAAAAATGTGCAACGCCATGGTAATATATTTTTTTAAATTGCATGCTATACATTTTTCTACATATTTGGAAGCCTTTTATGGTTGCCTACATATCACCAAAATTTTATTGAAATCGGTTGAGTGACCGCAGCGGAAAAAAATAAAAACCAAAAAAAAAATTATTTTGCATCGTGGGCTTTAAAAATCAATATAAACCACAAAATGCACCTCGTTAATAAAATTTTGCGACGTGCTTATTAAGTTAGATGTAATAGTCTCGTTAACCAAGTTACATTGATCCAAATTATACAGGGTGACCAAAATCGAGTGTCAAACTTGTCAAACTTCAAAGCGTGTTATTGTTCTTATTTTAAATTGGAACCCATAAATTTTTTTATGTGAAATGATGCAGAATTAAAAAATAAATATTGTTTCTGAATACAACCGTATCACAATTCCCAATATTTTAAAAGTTATTCGCCAAAAACTCATTTTTCAACGTTTCCAACGGCAATTTTAGATAATAAATATCGTACGTGGCTTCGAAAAACAATTTTTTTCATAAAAAATAATAGACGTATTTTAGATTTGAGTGTACTTAATTAAGTAGTTAATCAAATGCTAAATTTACTGCATAATTTACCTATAGCGGTAAGGACGGAAATGTAGCTATAGGTAAATTTTGCAGTAAATTTAGCAATTGAATAACTACTTAATTAAGTACAGTAAAATCTAAAATACCTCTCTGCGTTATATTTTATGTAATAAATTGTTTTTCAACGCCACGTACGATATTTATTACCTAAAATTGCCGTTGGAAACGTTGAAAAATGAGTTTTTGGCGAATAACTTTTAAAATATTGGGAATTGTGATGGGGTCGTATTCAGAAACAATATTTATTCTTTAATTCCGCATCGTTTCACCTAAAAAAAATTATGGGTTCCAATTTAAAATAAGAACAATAGCGCGCTTTGAAGTTTGACAAGTTTGACACTCGATTTTGGTCACCCTGTATAATTTGGATCAATGTCACTTGGTTAACGAGACTATTACATCTAACTTAATAAGCACGTCGCAAAATTTTATAAACGAGGAGCATTTTGTGGTTTTTATTGATTTTTAAAGCCTACGATGCAAAATCAATTTTTTTTGGTTTTTATTTTTTTCCGCTGCGGTCACTCAACCGATTTCAATAAAATTTTGGTGATATGTAGGCAACCATAAAAGGCTTCCAAATGTGTAGAAAAATGTATAGCATGCAATTTAAAAAAATGTATTACCATGGCGTTGCACATTTTTGGAACACCCTGTATAATAAAAAATAATTTCTTGAATTGTACCTTGAAGTACAGGGTAAGCCTGCAAAATGACAAACTCTTAGCTTAATGAGTAAGTGAGCTACAGAAGACGGGAGCTTAGTTGCAGGACCCTGTATATCACATAATATACTAGATTAATACCAGTAGTAAACATAGCCATTTTTATCAATAAATTTAAACAGACGACACGCAACCCATATTTTGTTCAAATGCGTATAATATTATATTCCAGCGACCAATGATAGTTCACATTTTCAGTTGTTGCGAATCTTGGGGATACTCCGTTTACGTCAGACGGATAAGGTCGTGCCCGCCTTTCTGTTTGGGTCAAATGCGCCGATAACCCGCCAATTTATTAATAGACCGCGTCGATTTAATAATTATTACAATTAGTCGCGAGCGGGCTATTAAAAAATAACAACAAAATTCGCAAAACAAAGGAGCTATTTACATCGAACCGGCGCTAACTTTACTAGAATTGATAAATTAAAATTAGGTCGATAAGAAACGCGTTAATTTTAACGTTTGACGTTAGCTGACAATTAAATGGCTAAATGTTGTGGTGGATTAGGGTGCTTGCGAATACGTCGGTCAAGACGATCCCCCACGTGTTCAATAGGATTCAGGTGAAGTGTGGGCACTGATCTACAATAAATCAATTGAGCTGCTATTTTTTAAGTATGACTTCAATCTCTAACAGCCCCACTTCTAATTAAATTAAGTATTAAGGATAAAATGTTCGCTTATACCAACATGTTATTATAATAGGAGGAACAGACTTTGCAAGAAGTTGATATAATTCAATATGGAGGCAAACATCATTTTCAGCTTGTTTGCGTCTTGTTATTTACCTCAACAAAAAAAATCAGGCTTTATTTCAAACAGAAACAAAAACATAAACGTAAAAATTACTGGCCGATATATTTACCTGTATTTGATGTACTGATGTACTACATATAAACTTTTCAAAATAGGTACAAAATACAGCGAAAAGAATATTGAAAATAAGTAGAAAATAAAGATACAAATTAATCCCGATATATTTATGTGCTAAATGAAACCCAAATTGTACCAAAAATGATTTGTTATTAATCGTTGCTATTAATCTTTCGATGGTTCACTCCAATCGAACGAACGATGTTATTTCTTGTTCCGATTTTCAAGTTTCTTCCAGTTTAAGAAATTTACCTTAAACTAACGAAATATATAGGTACGATGTTGTTCCATCATGAAGTGCATGTACGCCATAGATTGCGTCTCGGGTAAAACATTTCGAGTTTGTATTGAGCTGTGACAGCGGTAATATGGTCGTTTTTGCCATTTTTTCAAGCCACAATTATCGCTTTTTTTGCCTTTTTAGTGGAAAAGTTGTGTCAAAAAGTGCACTGTAACAAATGTATTTTATAATATGGGTTGGGCTATGTGAACTATATTTGACATAACCGAAAGACGTACAAGTAATATTCTAAAAAGTTTCACTGAATATTTCATCAATTTTCAACAATAAATAACGGTTTACTTGAAGACGCATTTAGAACTGGGTATACAAGTCATTATATTTTGTAAACAATAATCGTTTTATTTAAAATACAAACAGTTAGTCTATTTGAATAATAAACATCCATGACGCATGAATTCTAAAGTTATCCAATTTAATCTTAAAGAAGAAAACAAAAAATCATAAATATATTGATTGGCCTTAATATAAAAAATGGAAAATTTGGCTCGATCAAATAATATCTTTTGCCGTGACTATTCTTGAAACATTCTACAAGAACGTTGAGAAAATTGAAGATGGAAGAGCAAGTTATTATCTTAATGGAGTTTAAATTTTGTTTATTATTGATGTCAATACGCACACTCTGACACCTTTTAA
Organism: Melinopterus prodromus; assembly: GCA_964023965.1. NCBI lineage: Eukaryota > Metazoa > Arthropoda > Insecta > Coleoptera > Scarabaeidae > Melinopterus > Melinopterus prodromus. The sequence continues at coordinate 5,356,735 of OZ030392.1, forward strand.
ACCGATAATTTGGGTTTTCTACTTATCAAAAGCAAAAAAAATGTATCAAAAGCATGAATGAGTTTGTCACACCAATCGGAAATAAAATCATTCAAATATATTTAGATTAAAACGAGTTTTTGAAAAATCATTCATTTAATATATTCAATAAAACGTGAATATATTTAATTAATGCAAAACATAACACAATAAATTAATTATTATTAATAATTTCAAGGTTTGCTGCTTAAAAACATGCACTTAAATCACATAAAACTGCATGTAAATGTTGACAGATAAAAATGTAGGTACCTTCGACCAGTTTGGCATTTACATCAATTATTAGCCGTACAAGTTTATTGCAAAAAAAACTATATGTATATTTATTCACGGTTATTTTAAGAGATAACATAAATATATTATACAAAAGTTTGGCTCATAATTTTCTACAATATAAAATTATTTATATTTATACAAAATGTTGCATGAAGGCATTCCGGTAAGACGATATAGTTTTTAAATAGACGCCAATTATATCATACCCTATTTTGATATTTTCGTTATTTTTGTATATCCAACTGTATCTATCTAGTTGAACCTAGGCAAAGTAAATACACTGCTAAAAAACTAGGGGAACACGATTTTCGAAACCTGTAACTTTTTTAATAATGGTTCTAGGCAAATAAAATTTGGTATGCTTTAAGGGCATATTTTTAACTAAAGAAAATTACAAAAACAATGTTACAACTCTTAGTTACTTGTAAGTTACACTTAAAAATCTGATGTGGCCAGCACATGACTTTATCATACAATATATAAAATTAATAGTTTAGCTGCATGAGAATCTATTTGATTGAGATCAGTCGTGTCTGCATTAAAATAAAACTAGTTAGCCAGGATTTGACAGATAAATAAATAATTAAATAAATAATTCGTTCATTAACATAAAACAATATTAACTGCAACAAAATAATATTTATATTTAGGGCGGAGATCAGCACACTTGTTTCCAAATTGCCTTGCTCTTCCACTCAACCCCTTACGCAAACTAGAACTAAGACATAATTGTACCAATAATATAACAATAATTCCGAGAACTTATCAAAACAAAAACAAACAAAACAATTACTCTAGACTCTAATTACACGTAAATACAGCAAATCCAACTAAACAAAACATCGCACATGCCCATAAAACATAAAATGGCCTCCGATGTGCGCTCAATGCCTAAAGTCCCCCCTGTTGAGCAAACAGACAACACTTCACCTTTCCCCCAAAACTGTTGAACGATAATTTTTTCAAATCTTCCCTGAGACCATTGTATATGTGACTGACCTGGTAAGAGAATAACCGTTTATACAGCTCAGCGCGATGGGCAGGTGGAGCAAACAAACCCCTGAATCTTAAATTAAGGTTATGGACATCCGTTCTACAGCGTATCTTCCGCATGAGGTATTGTGGGATCTCTCGGATAGCAACTTATGATATAATATTGCTGCATGCAACACCCTTGTGTTATCCATGTTCAACCACCCCAAATCGCCCAGACCATTCGATACATGATCATACTTCCTCAAACCAAAAACAAACAGAACACATGCATTTTGGACACGCTGAACACGCTGCCTATCCGACGCCGTCAGGCAAGGACCGTACACGGTATCACAATATGAGATCTTTTTACTATTGACAGTAGATATAGTGAGATATTGTCAAAACATCATCATTTGACACTACCGGCACTGTCATTAGACTGAAAATATTTGGAAAATCCTAGCTCACTATATAGTATTATATCAATGCAGATGAGACCGATCTCGATCAAATAGAATTTGCTCTTGCAGCTAAAGTATTAAATTTGTCAAAAAATGTCGCAGACTAAAATTATTCAGAATTTCCTCTATTTTAATTTATTATTTAAGTATTTTGAGGAAATTACAGAAATGGCGGCTCATTTGCAAAATCCTTGAAAAATGCTTCTTAGAGAAAACGTCATACTGCGTATGATAAAGTAAAAAGTCCTATTGACATAAATAGTCGGTATCCATACAGAAATATCACCAAAAATAGCACCTAATCTATTTTTTTGGGTTCGTAGCATGCGTCACAATAATATTTATAACTTATTGTGCAGAGGAACGAACTGTGTCGTACTCGTATTGAGAAATTTGTTATTAATATAGGCCGCAATTGTGTATATTATTTATTTGATTAGCGATATCCGACAAGATGATAATTACGAATCGGATATTACCAGTTTCGTTGCTGTCTTGCTGTCTGGGCGTGATTAACGATTAGGAAAGTACGCAAATTGATATGCTGGCTCCTCTTTTGTTTTGATTGATAATGATAGAGCATTTATTTCTGTGTTCTGTGCAACCAATGATGCAACGAGTGTCTTGCATTAACATCGTATTCAGCAATTCTTATTTTATACATAACGATCACACATAAACATCATGATTTGTTAATGTAATATCGATGTTTCATTAAGAAATTAATCGGCAATCAATTACAATAACAATTACAATCGCTTAAAACATGAAATCTTAATAATATAGACGCACCGTTGAAGTTTATAAAATAAGAGAATGTCCTACTAGATAACGGTAAATATTGCTGTAATATCTTGCTTGTAGAAGTAGAGAGAGAAATGTAAGATAAAATGTCACATTTACACAAAATATAATGGAATAATTGCACACAGTTGCGATAGGTTTAGCATAAATTCTCTGGAGAAGTAGTGTTTTATTAATAAGTTTTATTAATGTGTTCAACATTTACTGCTCGTAAAAATCATATGCATACGGAATGTCTAATTGGCTTGCTTTGCCTTGAAAATTCGAATGCCATAGAATCAGATTCCTGAAATAAACTGCACATGTTATAAGAAACTGTTTTGAAGAGTAGAATCGTTTGTTTTTATAGTTGTTATATTAAATTATTTGAAATCAGAAATGTTCCGGCTAAATTCGTTCTTACAAAAAAAACGTTCTTACAAAACATGTTCAATAAAAAATTCCTTTATTTATTGTTCAAAATTGAGGAAATATTCTGTGCCCTTTCTGACAGAACTTTTCCACTAAAAAAAGCGATAATTGTGCGATGAAGAAATGTCAAAAGTGGCCATATATCTCTGTCACAGCTCATCAGAAACTCGAGATACTTCGTACCAAAATATTACATTTTTAGTTTATGGTAAAATCCTTAAACTTGATGAAACTGCTTCGCTGTATTTTATTACCTATTTACTAATATTATATTCTGTAGTACATCTCTGAATCCAGGTAAATAAATCCGCCACAAATTTCTTTATTTTTACGTATATGTTTTTTTTTCCTGTTGTTGAGGGTAAAGTAACTAAAAAGACTTAAGCAAGTTGAAGAGGTTCATGTTTGCCTCCATATCGAATTATATCTCGTACTTGCAGATTCTGTTCTTCCTATTATAGCAAAACGTTGGTGCAGTTTCAGAATTTCAATTTGTTCTAATTTTAAATCTTAGCTTTTGTGGTTTCCTAAATTTCTTTTCAATAAAGGTTGTAAACAAGATTCTTTCATTGGTGTAAAGAAACGTTTTTTAAATCAAAACAAAAAAAAATACATACTTTAAAGGAAAGTAATTTTTGTTTGTATCCATATATATTTATTTCACTTAAATAAATATTTCAAATGTCTGCAAGCAAATAAACTACAGTATTCAACGAAGTAAATATTGTTGGCATCAAAGAAATATGTTTTGACCCAAAAGAATGAATCGAAACAAATATATTTCTTAAAACCAAGAAATCTTTTCTATCTGTGTGGAATTGGAATTATGGGGTAATCTTATAACATTGAAACGAAACTATATAGCATGACACAAGAGGTGCAACATGTTATGTTATGGTTACATGTTTTTGCTGTTAAGCGTAGTTATAAAACAATAACTATCAGCAAATACGACATTTTTTCTAACACTCCTAATTTACTATTTGAACACTTGTGCACATATGTATTTAATTTAAAACCCGCGCAAATATTGCCGTCGCGGGTCGTGTTAAAATGTACACAAATTTAAGTCGGATATTTATTTATTCTTTAGATAAAACCCGAGTATTGTCGCACGCTTCAAGGTTTTAGATAATAAAAATATCGGCTGACTCCGAACATGCACATGCACCACAAAACGACTACCTACTATTGTGCGTTATCTGTAATATTTCGACACACATATGTTGCTAACAATCAATTGACGTCAACTTTGAAAATTGTGTCTAAATATGGCATAATCTACACAGGCCTGGCTATATTTTGTCAATAATTCTTGCTAAACTTATCGGTCAATGTACGTCAATTCGTATTATTAATACCAAACAGCTAATTCCGAAAAAAAAAATCACATGTTATTGTACTGGAATCAGGCCAGGGTTCTGACGATGTCTTCAGACTGACGTCAATTAACTTTGTAGCGATTTTCGTTACACCTATAGTGTGGTTTTTCGCGATAGAACGAAAACAAACTTGATTCATAGTAAATTAAACAGCACGTGAAGAAATATATAAATGGGAAAGTTTGACCAAGTAATAACTGTATCTGGTTGCGAAACAAGGAATTGTTAAATTTGCCCAAGAGTTCTTTTTACAATTGGGCTTAAAACGTCATAGGGAACAGTTGTTCTAAATCTAACTTTATGCTAAGATTTAAAAAAAAGAACAAGTATATAAATCTAGAGGCCGCACTTGTATCGGTGATTGAAAGAACAGAACAAGTCCAAAGTTTGACATTCAAAACTAAGATAGCCATTTTCTGTAAAATTTCTCAATGTTTTCGAAAAAATGTGAAGAATTATGTTGACTCTAGAACAAAGGGTTTATTTAGTTTAAAGTTACTTTATAGGTAAAGTAGTTTTCCGTGAATTCTGTTCGTAAATTGGTGAAGAAGAAAAAATCTGATGTGGCCAGGCACATGACTATCATACAATATATAAAATTAATAGTTTAGCTGCATGAGATGCTGTCAGTGGTTTGGCGTTAGTTAGCTGCCACATGTATAAGGTTATCTATGGGCTGTCACTGATTTGGCGTTAGTGATGCCGAATATTAACGGCTATAGGCCGCGGTAATACCGACCGCGCACTTTAAGCAACAATAGCGCCGTCTGTCGACGGTCCTAATAACTATTGGCCACGCATGCGCAGTTTGATCCCGGGCACCACATCGATAGACAAAATATATATATCTCCGTCTCACATTGTTGGAACCGAGACTACACATTGGTGCTATAGAACAACCTCCGTATAATCCTTAATACGTATATGGATAATATTGACAGTAGGTATTGTTAATAAAACAGCCTTTGACACTACCTACTGTCAGAATGAAAATAATTGTGAAATCCTCGCTAACTAAGTTTAAATGCAGACACGATCTCGATCAAAAAGAATTTGTTCGTACAGCTAAACTATTATTTTTACCAAAAAATGTCATAGACATAAGTTATACAGAACTTCCTCTACTTTAATTTATTATTTAACTATTTTGACGAAATAGAAAATAACCACAATTTCTAAATTTTTATTAATGAATATTTAATATAAAATCAAGTCTCATCCTCAGACAATCCGCCCATATTTAAGTTTACACCAACGACATTCACAATCACTTGGTAACAAATTGTTCAACACAACAATCGAGAAATGACGCAAAAATTAAAAATTAGTACGAAAATCTAGATTGGACTTTAGCCATGGTGGTAAACTGATTGATTTTAAATCATTTGGTAAATCATATAGGTAATTCAAGGACTTGTAAAAAGAATTTACAAAAAAAAATCAATGTTTCTCCGTCTCAGAGCTGCAGAGTTCTAAATACTAGCATTTCACAAAATTGTATAATGAATTGTTCATTAGCAAACCCAAACTTTCCAATATGTATGTTTATGTATTCAATTAATTGTTACAAAAAACGTAATAACTGATGTTTACGTATACATACGGCAATATCACGAAAACAAGCCATTTAGAACGTAATTAATCACATTTTATAATTGCAAGCATTAATATGATAAGTAACTAAGTACTATTTATTATGTGCCGTTACTATGTCCAGTACAGCTGTACCAGTTTCGTATTATTTTGTCGAAAATCAAATAGCAATAATATACGGGTACAAAGAATTCCAAAAAAAAAAAAAAAAAGTCTGTCTGAATTTAAAAATCATTTCATTACTATTCAACATAACCTATATATTATTACTCTTACAGTTTTTATTAATTTTAAGAATATATACGTCATCTGGAATGCCCGATATGGAATGGGAATGCAATTCATGTTTTACTTAGAATTGGTTAAGGATGTCTTTTTTTGTGATACTATAAGCAACGCGTCAAATCCAACATTCTACAGAATGCATAAAATTATAAACCTATAATTGGGAAACTAGATACATACGTCACTTGGCTTCTGAAGCGGATACAGAAATAAGAGAAAAACAAACCATAGGTTTATTAAACTTACATCACCTACGGTTTTCCTGAAACCTGAAGGAAATAACAAACAAATAAAACAAACATAACGGAATCAAACTTCCGAGCTTATTTATGCGTTTCGTTAGATAAAAGCGAGATAAATAAACAATCTTCGCTTCAAACCAACCTAAAAATATGCATAATGTCTAACTGGAATAAATAAACGTTTTGCATACATTTATACAAGCGCTGAATAATAAACAAAACCGAGATTGTTTGGTTGTCTACCCACTATATCATTAACATTAGAAGCTTCAAACAACTACATACATTAACAAACAATTGCAAATTAATTATTCTAGCTTCTAGATTGAATGAAAATCTTTACGGATTTCGTCATATGAACGTTGCACTATGTTGCGTCATACATTTCCATACCTTGTGAGTTATTTAATATATGAATACTGTTATTAGGTGTTGTATAATGTATTCAAAGGTGAATGTTTTAATAAAGCAGCTTGTTTCTAGATTCTAATATAGACATCAATTTGAAAAAAGGCGAAACAAAGTAAATATTTTACGCTAAAGTTAGATGAATGTACCGACATAAGTTATATTTATCAATTATTAGTCTTTAACTGATTTGAGGTTGAAGAGGAAATTGCAGAGGAATATTTATTTTAAGAACCTCTGCCCGAAAGAAGATCTGGTGATAAATTTTAATAATTGTATGTTTAACAATTCCATTCCATGGAAGAAATTTATTTGTGTCTGCACTGATGGAGCTCGGGCTTTAACAGAAAAGAATCGCGGCCCTCATAATAAAATTAAAACAGTAGGTCCAGAAGCTCGATTCACTCAGTGTAAAATCCATCGGGATTTTCTAGTAGCAATATCTATACCAGACAGACTAAAAACAGTTTTGGCTCAAGCAGTAAAAAGATAACATTGTCTCTTCGTACTTAAATCAGAAGTTCAAGTTTTCCATGCAGAAGCTAATTTCGACTTCAAATATTGTTTCTTTGATGAATTGTGGATAGTCCGGTTAGCATATTTAGTTGATATTTTTGGAAAGTTGAATAATATAAATTTAGTTTTGCAGGGAGAAATGGTCGTTTAATGTTATTGTTTATATTATTATTTTATTATTGTAAAATTAATGCAACAATAAAAAGAAGTTAATAAAAATGAATGTAGTTTATAGTCAGCATTAGAAGGCTTTCTTGAAAAAATCATCTTAATAACCAAGTTTAACAGTTATTTTCCTGAAAACTATGACAATGAAAATTGGATCAGAACTTAAAACCTCAAAAACTCCAATACCAGATAACTTCACTGCGCCACCAATTTATGTCAAATATAGTTGTCATCAATATTAATTTAAAGGATAAACATAGGACAAAATTAATTATTGAGGCAAATTTGAGCTTGAAACTAACTTTCACTGAGCATGAAATTTAAAAAAAAATGGGTTTAGCAAAACAATCCCAGTCGCATCAATATTTAAATTATTTTATATTACTTCAATGTAAGTGATGTTTTTACTTTGCTTTGTACACCAAATAAAGTTTTGTTATTAAAATTGTTTATTGTTAAATCTCTTATCTTCAATACTAACCAAGATATTGAATTTGAAACGATACAATACCGAAAAAATCAACAAAAAGTAGGAAATACAAAATAACTTAAAAATCTTAGTTTATGTATAGTAAAATCTGTTAAAGTCGATGTAGTCAGTCAACTTATTATTATCTTATCGAGTATTTTAATTTAAAGTTTGGATCGAGTAGATTTTGATGATAAAAACTTCCAAATATATTATAGAATAGTGGAACATTAATTTTTTTTAATGGAACAGTGCTGCGATACAACATGCATATTTTTCATGATATTTTGCGCAGCAGCCTTTCATATTTCATTTTTACCAAAACAATTAACAAAAGGTAGCAACAACAATTAAAAATTATTGTTTCAATGCACTGTTTTCGCAATTTCCCCAATCACATACTAATGCTCATATTTTCAGAAAAATATTTTGTATTTTTTGTACCTGCTTAACGTTTTCAATGCACAATTTTAACACGATAATCTTATAGTTACAAAGAAATATTTAGAACCATGTATAAACTTCGGATATTTAACCAAATCAATCGCAAAAATAGCAAACGTGCTCGTTGACTTGCATGTTGTTATTCTTCCAAACATGTTTTTATTTAACTAATATAATTTTCAGATAGCATTCTATATCTTCTGCAAATACCACTTTAATCTTTTTGATTTGATATAGCCAATAAAAAGTTATACTGCCTTGTTTACAGGTAAGTCGCTCTTACTCTTTGAAAAATGAACTAGAATGTCGTTTGTCGCAAAACAGCCAAAACGAGACAAATTTTTCTTGGCCCATGTCTCAAATTGTAAGAGATTAATCGAGGTTGTCATCCTTAAACGCTAAACAAGATTTTCTCCATACCTAATGACTCTTAAATGACGATATTGTGTCTCGACCAACGAAACGAATTTACCATATACATCAGTGTGTCCAGGAAAGTCCGAATCATATGTAATTTATTTTTTATTATCCATTTCTCAGAAAATTTGATTCTTTATAAAAGTTTGCGGCTTGTATGAAACCAATGCGGCAACAGTAAAATATGTAAATTTCGGTACTATATTCCAAGCGATTCAGAATAAATAACAAAATAACCTAAACTAGCTATCAATGCTCTTATAAATAAAATCTTAAACAACTTTGAGCGCGGATACCATTCAGTTGCCACGTCTTATGACCTCTCGAAAGCTTTCGATTGTGTCACACATCATGTTCTATTAGAAAAACTTAAGAAATATAACTTTTCGAAATCGAGCATTGGGTTAATGGAGTCATATCTGAGTAATCGTTACCAACACGTAAAAGTGAACAATTCAATTTCATCGAACAGACTTTGCAGTTACGGGGTACCCCAAGGATCAGTTTTGGGCCCCATTCTCTTTTTAATTTATATCAACGACATTAATTGTGCTACTGAAGCAACTGATCTTATTCTATTTGCGGATGACACAACGGTAATTAAGGGAGGTGATGATTATGAACAGCTTCTTAATACAGTTGACCTATGTGACAGAGATATTAAAGAATGGTTTTCTTCAAATGCGCTTTGCATCAATCAGGATAAGTGCTTACCGGTATTGTTTACATTGCGACATCAAGCGCGTTCCAGCACGGACGATAATGAGAGTGTAAAATTCTTGGGTGTTATTCTTGACTCCAAATTAAAGTGGGAAAGTCATGTCGGACATGTTTCAGGAAAACTTGCGAGGATTTGGCTTTTTTCACTCCTTGATGACATATGCAATATTTAACTGGGGCCATTCAGGTCACAGCAATAAATTGTTTTCTCTATAACGCCGATGCATAAGAGTAGTACTCGGAGTCGGTTAGAGGGAAGATTGCCGTGAACACTTCCGAAATCTCAATGTTCTGACACTTCCATCCGCCTACATATTGGAATGTTTAATGTACGCTAAGGTCAATGCCAGTACGTTTGTGACATCGAATGCAATTCACTCGTACAACACTCGTGAGAATCAGCAGTATCGCCGACCTTTTCTGAGATTGCAGAAGTCGCGCAACGTATCAAATTACTGGGCTCTAAAATTTTTTTATGTTCTGCCGCCAGCAATTAAGTGTTACTCCAATAACAGATTTAAGACAGTAATGAAACAATTCTTGGTTGAAAAATGTATATTCAATTACGATGAATACTTTAACTGTAATTTCGTAGAGATATGTAGTGCATAGTGTTTTTCTTTTTCTGTTCTGACTTGTGTAAACAATTTTCTTTGTAATAACACCAATAAACATTATTATTATTATTAAAGGCAAGAGACTATGATATCTGGTATGACTTCATTATTATCGATAAACTTTACTTGAAGATGTTGTTTAGAAGTAAAACTTAATAATTTCTAACCTAATTTCTGATTTAAAAAGTTCTTGACGGTGCTTAAAAAAAGGTGTTAACACGCTGTTCAGAAACTGAAGATACATTTAAATTTTAACAAAAAAAGGCCCAGATATTTGATTGTTCAAATTACCGCACAGCACATTGGTCTTAAAATGATACTAATATCGGCATTTTACCGTAAAATTCGCAAAAAAATAGCACAAAAATACGAAAAATTTAAACATAGCCTCTATCTCCACTAATAAGCGAGATCCCCATGATGAGGCTGGAAATTGAATCACCCGGTATAGTTCAAATTACAGATTTTTTGTGTTTGACTGTGCTAAAACTGTTTAGAAAATGTATCAACAAAGGGAGTACGTTTGTAATTTATTGCAGAATAACGATAAGAGAGGAAATGGCAGGCGGTCGCTGGCATTGACGTCAATGAGATTACAGTGGCAGCAAAATAAATAGGCTGGAACTGCTGTACGCAGTAGCTGCGAGGGTGTTGGTGAATGGTGGGTGGCCACCTTGAGCGGTGAAATTGTTAAGGTGGATGGATTAAATATAACGAAACGTGAGACAAAAGCGTGGGCAATATCAGACTACTTATTTTTGCTTTATTTGCCCTGAATCACTGATTCGTTACCGATCAATTACAGAGAGAGATAGAGATGATTTAAAATGACATTAATTTGACAAATTGGGATAAATTGTCCTCCAAGATAAAGTTTGAATAAAGTAGAGTTCCCTCGCCTGTTATTTTAAGCACCGAAAAAGAAAGTTGTTGAACAATTCTGAACGATTTTTAGTTGAACCAATTGAATATAATTATAAAACTAATGCATTAAAGCAAGTGTAACCAATCCATTTCCTTATAAAAATTTCATCACATATACGTTTTCTGTATCAAATAGATTTAGTAAAGATGTATATACACATTCATCCAGAAATAAATATATTGATGCCTCTAGTGAAGTAACTTATTTATATAAAATATACAATATTTCGACCCAGTGCAACTTTAACTATTAAGGAAACAATTCTAAGTTTGTGGTGGTCGTATGACGTACGACTAATAAATATTATAGGTTTCAAGAAGATAGATACTCTTAAATATGCTTATTGGGTATTCTGAGCAATTCTGAGCACTTCTATAACGCCACTATGGTAAAACCTCTAAGCTGTTAAGTAATATGCGACTCTGTGAGCCCCAATAGACTATAGATCCCCTATAGATACTCCTAAATTTACGTGTGGTCCGACGGTGGCTGTAACTTCCTATAGAAATTATTTGTAAGCATTGGAGATGTGTTACCTCAGAAATATGTGAACAGTGAACGATTCTCAATCACAAAACGAACATCAATCGATTGGTCATGATGGATCAGATCGAAGATATCGATCTTTTGTTAATTGATCTGATAGATATACAAAATAAATAAAAATAATAAATAAAAAATAAAATAAATAAAGAAATATGACGATGTTTGTAAATATTTAGGGATTTTCTTTTGTAATCACGTAGATATCCAAGTAGGTATCCATGTGCAATGTCTGAAAGTCACGTGACCACACTGGCTTTGTGAAAAATACTATTGTGTAAATAAATAACGCAGTAGCAATTATTTTTAGTATGGGAATGTTGCCAACAAAAAGGGCAAAGGGTTTGGTTCTTTTCCTAGGAATTTTGGGCTGTTACGTTTTTGTGAATTTTGGAGTGTTGAAAAATATTGGCGTTTTTTTGTGTTCAGGTGATACAAAGAGACGACATATGACAAAAAAGACCTGGGAGGCAAAAGTTCTGATTTTGTCTTTTTTCTGACCCGCATTTTTGGGTAAAGCTACTTACTAATAAAACAGTTCTTAACAATTTTTAGTTTGTTTTATTTATTTTTTAATCACGGTTGTAAATAATTATTATTTAATTATATTTAAAATAATTGACGTGATATTTGTGAACAAATAAACAAAAAAAATACATAATGCACTAAAACAACACTATACAAAATAAATAAATAACAAATATATACTAAATAGTTCTGGTTATAATAGAAATAAATAAATTTCATCACATTGGTTTTTCTTGAATCTTTTGCAACTTGCAAAATTGTTTTAAACTTAAGAATAATCATTTAATAAATAAAATTACCTAATAATAGTGAATAAACTGACAAACTAGACATATAGAAAAATAAATAAAATATAATAAAGGAAAAATAAATAATTTTAACCATCTAACTACAACGCTTTAGGGTGTAGTAGGAGAAATGGCGAAGGAAAAATGCTAATAGCGTTTTCTTTTGGTAAAACTCGAGCACACCAGAGCACTATTTTGTGAACGCTATAAGATAACTGGCAACAGCCAAATAGAGCGTATAGTGTTGTTAAAACAGGTTAAATCTTTATCGACAACGTTTATCGTCCAAGAAACTAGGTATTTGCGGTTTACCCCTATACATGTATAAAATACATCATAATAAATAATTGTAGTCAAAGTAGGCGCTGACACACAATGTAAAAATTTTATGGTTGCCGCTTCATTTGAACTAAATACTACTACGGTACTATTGTTCTATGCACAACTGTTAAATTGGTTGCATAACCTAATAATATAAGTTTGATATTTGTTTGTGCTAAACGGCAGATATGTACTAACATGGGCATGGCCTACCTCGACTACAAACATTTATAATGACTCTTTATTAAGTATGTAGTCTACTGTTGATTGGAGCTGCTCCAAAAAATAGTACGGGTACTTCCTATCGGTCCATAGACATGCGTGTAAAACAGAAGAAACCTCATTCATATCAAAGGGCACGTAGGGGCTTGCAAGTGTACTATGCTTGAAGTTACTGAGCAAAATGGTAGTACCGTAAATAAAATCTAGAGAAGTTTGTGATTGGTGCTCGTTATCTAGCCCCAAAGCACAGAATCACAATATTTTGCGTAGAACATCTTCTTCATGTTAAATCTCAACGATTCAATAGATGATCAAGTGTTCAGAAACTTGCATCGCCCCTTGATATTATTAACGTTGGATTGTACGCAATTGGCATAAGTTTCAATCCTAGATCACATCATAAATAAGACTCGTCAGGTTCAATTATTGTGATTGATTCATTCCCCAACCTACAATCAATTCACAGTGAGAAAACATTGATTTACAATAACATGTAAAAATATCATACCTTCTGCAAACAAATGTTTCGATTGCTTTTCGTATCGCAAACTGCCCTTTCTCGATAGCATATAATTCCCAAACCGTACCTTGTACTTTGGTAGTTTTATATGTGGATCATATATGGATTATTTTTAACGATTGAATGCTTGTGTATATCCGGCTCATTGCTAGAGTTCTAACCTCAAAACTGTGAAATATTAATATGATTGCCAATCTATAATTCTTTTATTTTAAAACTTATATTATTGATACAAGGTATTGCAGCGTACCCGGGTTATCTATTTTATCGCACTAATGACACATCCTGAACTTCTCAACCGCTGAAGTCAAACAGGGCGACGCTTTAGTAAATACAATCAGCTGGTCCGGTGACTACATCTTGCCCCTGGTAAGGTAAGAAAGAGATGTACTCAGAATAGCATTTTCTATAAGACAGTTATTGGAGAGTTATAGAGTTCTATAAGGGTTTCTTATCGATAGGTTTACGCTATAGATCTATAACGTTATAGAATCTTAAGAGTGAAAACACAGAATCGACCCATTAGTTATTTTTTCTAATTTGGATTTGTTTAAAGAAGCAAAGCCAGGCTGTGCAACGCCGAACTTTACAACTAAATCTGCACGTTCAAGAGGAACGTGAACTTTATATGTATTCATGCAACCGACAGTATTGATGTTGACAAATTAATTAATATTGTCAGTGTCAAAATGTCGGTTTTGGCAAAAAGTCATCATCAGGTGAATAAAGAAAGTTCAGGTTTACTTTGTTAAGAAGACTATTTACTTTGTTAAGAAGACTATTTGTCATATTAAAACAGTGCGTGACTGATCAGCCGAAAAACAGTTGCCGTAATTATTGTCACGCTCTAAAAACTGACTCTTTTTACAAAGAAATCACAATTTAAGTTCGTGCTTCATCTAATTATTTAATGATACACATTTTGTGTTTCTTTCCGTGGGGTATTTAACGAAATGCAATTAGGCATTTTACAGTTTAATATATGCGTGGAAACGTTCATAATTAGACGTTTATAATTATTTTATGGCTTAGTTTCGTAATTGGTCGCTTTGGAAAGTTATTACTGACGTCAATTGTCCAAAATTTGTCCGGTACCGATACACCTGACGGTATCGGTCGCCGCTGTTTTCGAAAAATTAAAATTCCGAGCACACAATCTCAATTGACCTTACTTATACATGTTGATAATACCAGGTGACTATAAAGTGATTGATTGTTTTTTTTTTTTTGTTTAGAAAGATTTATGTTACCATTACTGATTTTTAAATACAAGAAACGCATTTACTAAATACGAAGTTATGCGACGACAGGGCCGGCCCTAGCGTTTTTGCCGCCGTAGGCAAATCTCAATAGTGCCGCCCCCCTGATTGATTGATTAATTACTTTTATAACAAACCAACTGCAAATGATTGAAATAATTATTATCAAATAATAAATTCATGCATCATGAGTCCTTGCGTGTATTATTTTTTATTATATTTTGCAAGACGCGTTAGTAATGTAGCGAAAACAAACATCCTACACACTACGTCCCAAGATATTATTTTCTTGTCGAAAGTAAAACGTATTAGGAATTCTATAGCGCGAAAACTATTTCTTGCAGGCATAAGAATGTATTTTTCACCGGTGCATTCATGCGGCATTAATATGTTTACCTCAAATAGTCTGCCCAATATTGGCGTAGAGGTATTTTTACGGCCACAGAACTACAAGTTTTTGTCTAGCCAGCCGATGCGTTCGAGACCTTGCAACGTGTTGCAAGTCCAGATGTGCGATGTTACGAATCCGCATTAAATGTTCATATTTTCGGTACAAATAGCAGTGTAATTTGCTTAGATTAATAGGATAATAATATCGAAAACAAAAGACTCCCTCAAAAAAAAACGATCTTACACGTTTTTCGATATCTCTTATAGTTGCCGATATCTCCTATATATCATGATCCAGAAAACTACAGTCAGCACTCAGTATATTTACGAAATTTATTTGTAATAAAAACACAATCTTTGGAGATTGTACTAGTACAAACAATACTTCTAAAACAACAAAAAGTAAAGAATACTGGTATACAAAGTTTAACCCTAAATTAAAATTAGCTCTTTCGAACCTTTTTTTCTGCAAAATCGCGAGTAATTTCTTTCAGATCTAATATACTACACAATTCATATTCAGTGGCCTTAATTACTAACCCATTAAGACAATTTTAAGTATACATGGTTCTTAAGTACTTTTTTTTATTAATATTAGTTTAGCAATCTGTCTATCGCCCGCTCAGGTAGCAACAGTTATAGGCAGGGTTAGAAAAAGACTGCTAAGCAATGTTTAAATTTGGCCCAATGTTAAGGGAGGTAATGAATTTTTAAAAACGTCAACTGGACCTTCTGGAAACAAGGTCTATGGACACAAAATCATTTAACATCATAATTAATTCGCCCGATTATGAAAATAGTACCAATAATACCATCAAAATGTTTGAATGAAGTCATTATTATTGAAATTTATTATAAATTATCAGTGATTATCAGTGAAATTTGTCATGAACTACTTGCATCAAATAGGTATCTCCGAAAGTATTAAGCTTAGCAGAACAAGATGTACACCATATTAAAGATGAAAAGAATTACTTTAAAATATTGAAAGATGTAGATTTGGGAGAAGGTTAAAAAATGGGGTTTCAGAACCGAAATATTATGTCAATATCTACACTGTTAAGTCATCCGTTATCAGCAAACTTATCATGTACCCAAATCTTCATCAAAATTTTATCTTTAATATGATGTATAGTTTGTTCTGCTAAGAGTAATATTTTCGGAGATATTGGTGCATTTCATGCGGAATTTTTGAATTACTGATAGTTTTTAGTTAATTTCAATAATAATATCATCAAAGACTCAGCACATTTTAATATTATTTTTATAGGCGGGCAAATTATGTGTCTACCCAAATAAAAATTAACTAGCTTACCATTTCGGCAGCAAATGCTAAACCGTTAGGATGGAGGGTTTGCCAAATTTTAAAGGGGCTTCTATATCTTTGGGATGTGCCAGTAAATCATTTTTACTTATAACATTTTCTTTAAGTTTGTGGATATCGCATAAAAACGCAAAAGGATCGTTAGGTCTATTTTATATTTTTTCTTTTGATTTTTGTATAGGATCACTACACTACAGTACACTTTCATATTATTTTTCCTAATTGATCATATATTTTTCCTGATTGATCCTAATTCTTTATAAAAGCTAATGAGCTATTTTATTTAAGTATGTATGCTGCTACGCATCTTAAAATATAGGAATGGCCTGAAGCCTGTCAATTCCGATTGTATTTGATTGTATTTTACTATTCCTTTATTTTCTAGATTCAGGCAATATTTTAGAGCCCTTTTTATTGTAGTTCAGTTGGTTTTGCCGCCCCTAAACTTTGCCGCCGTAGGCAGTTGCCTACCTTGCCTACCGCCTAGGGCCGGCGCTGGCGACGATCAAACCTACATCGTAGATATGATTGGATTCAAATACTGCCGCGAGATTGTATATGCGCAATGAATAGTTTATTGAATTTCAGCATACACGTAGCAGCTATAGTACATCTAAAGTGTTAAGAATTACCTAGTTTATGTAACGCATATGTTTGCGATAACATTTTTGATGGAATTCTAGTTGTGCCACTGCCTTATTCTTTTTTTGTACGTCGCTTCCAAATTCGTCTTAGTTCTAGTTGTGTTACCTCCATCGCATGTAATTTTACTAAGTATAATTTATTCTAATAAACTACTTCACCGAAATTAGAATTGGTTTCAATTATAAGTGCGTGTAAATGTATAAGCCTCAACGGCTACCTAGCGGAATTAGGTAGACACCGCTATTAACCGTTAAGCGTTATAAGAATTCTTTAGTAAGTTATTGCTAGTAATCTAGGTAGCTAGGAATTGATGAGAATAGTCGAAAATTTTCAAATAAACACAACTAAATCGACTTTGCCTGACATTGCATTACTGGCGCCCTCTAGCGTGATTTAATTGGCTTTTGGCCAGCGAGTCATTTTTTTCCACGGGTAGGTACCCAATGGCCACACCCTGATATAATTCTTCGATAGAAAACATTTTTCCGATTAAATTGATACGAAATACTTGATATTTTATTGAAATTTTAAGCGTACAAATGTTGTTAGAAGCAAGGAAGTCGAAAAAAATATTGACCCGTAATTTCCGGAAAACCGGAAGTCATATTAACCTCAATAGTATCCAAAGGAATGGCAATTTTTGTCTATTAACAATTTCCCAAATTTCATTCGTCCAGCTTTATAAACAAAAAAAATAAACGGGAGTACCCATGGCGTGGTTTACCTGGTATACTATTTTTGGTGTTGGAGTGAATAATTTCCAATGCATTATGTTAGAGATGTTATGATACTAAAAGTAATGTTACTTAAAAAGTATCATTACTACCAGGCCGATTTTGTTTCATTATTATTTAAGAGGAATGTTTGGGTCCAGATTAGCGAATTCTATAATGTCACCAGAATAACACTTAATTAATATAATTACTTTGGGATTTTTAAGAATGGAACTACCTGGTACAAATACTCGTCATCTATTTATATTTTATTTAAAAAATAACAGCACAACGATGTGGGTAATTCCATGTAAAATCAACACAGTTTTATTCTGCACCATCTTGGATTTTGATAAAATGTTGTACAATTGTTGTTTTTTTAAGACTTGAACCCATATCCGCCCCACTTTCAAACTTTGGGAATTAACTAAAAACAGTGCAAGCTGTGACCTGTTTCTTTCCTCTCTTTCTCCTAATGTACAGGATGGGCCAAATTCGATGTTACTATAGGAGATCTCGGTAACTATAAGAGATATCGAAAAATGAGTAAGGTTGTGCACTACCTGGATAACGATTGAATTATATTTCGGATGCTATATGACAATTATTGTTATTACTTTGAATAAAGCATTTGATTATTGAGCATTTTTCATACTATTCAAACGGCAATTTCCGTAATTTTCAATTAAAATAAAAGAATGAAATTTTACTAATTTCGCTGATTAGTAGTGTCAAACTACTAGTGACATACGCCTACTCAAAGAAATCTCGAAGACAATAATTATAATTTCTCTGATATATACTAATTTCATGTTATGCAATTAATTACTTTTGGAATATTTTGGACCAGCATGTTATATATCGTTGAAAAGAGGAAAATTCTATTTATTTCAGTCATAGCCAGCTATGGTTTCCATTTAAAAAACAGAACTTTAAGTTGTATCTACAAAACTATTTGAGATATTTAAAATCTGTGAATTCCACTGAATTCTAATCGAAAACAAAAGACGATAGCTAATTTTGGTTTTCGCCATTGAGTTTCTCTCAAAAACAGACGAAACAACAACCGTACTCATTTTTCGATATCTCTTATAGTTACCGGAGATACCTCCTATAGGAACATCGAATTTGGCCTACCCTGTACAACACAATAGAGCTTGTGGGCACATTTTTTTTTTTATTTAAAAATTAGACTTTTAATTTTGATTATTACTAAATTTTTAATTATTATTTTAATTATTTCTAAATGCTCCATTTTTTTAAATTTCGAAAAAAAAGTCTTTAGTTATAAGAGAATAAAACTGTGTTGGTTTGACATGGAATTACCCTACAGTGATATATTATAAGCAATGTAAGATAGAATGTTTTATACTAATAACTAATAGTTCCTGATATTGCAGCTTGAGACATATATACCGCCACCGTGTGCCAGGGGATGGAGTGACAGTAAAACTGATACATATTTCGTCATATAAGTACTACATATTTACTAAATATAGGGGGGTCGTTCTTTTACAAATTGACACGCCGCGCGTGACTAACGTCAGATAAAATCTAATATCTTTTGATATTAATTATAAGAGATTCTATAAGAGATTCCATCCTAGAAAAAATTGGATTTTGTAGGTAAAAGTGTTACGGATATTATATATAATTTTTCTATTATTTTTCCATTGTGGGGGCGACTATGTAATAACTATTTAAAGAATTCAATTGTCTTTAATTTTTTTATATAAAAAATTAGAATAATATTTGTCCGCAGTTATCTAGCAAATATTTCAACCTTTAAAATAAAATAAAAATGAGTCCGATACGATGACTAGAACCAAAGATATTGAATTTTGAATATGGCAAGATTTGGCAAATAATCGTAAATTATCCAAACTGTAAGCCTTCATATCTCTGAAAATAATTTTTTACTTTATCATACGCAGTATGTAAAGTATTGTAATCATGCCGAAAAAAAATTGAGATTTTAGCGGAAATAGGTCTTTATGGGTCCCCTGAACATTTTTACTTTATCATACGCAGTATTATAAAGTATTGTAATCATGCCGAAAAAAAAAAATTGAGATTTTAGCGGAAATAGGTCTTTTTGGGTCCCCTGAACATTTTTGACCAAGGTACAAAAAAATGTCTGTGTGTGTGTGTGTGTGTACCAGATTTTTGTGACGACGATTCCGGAGAAACTACTAAAGGTATCGGGACGAAAGTTCGTATTTAGAAGTTTTATGACCAAACTTAGAGCTGAAAAGCTTTTGGTTCAAAAGGGTCCACAGGAACCGGCTGTTTCCTCTAAACATTTTTCAAGGATTTTGCAAATGAGCTGCCATTTCTGTAATTTCGTCAAAATAGTTAAATAATAAATTAAAATTGAGGAAATTTTGAATAATTTATGCCTATGATATTTTTTGGTAAAATTAATAGTGTAGCTTTTAGAGCAAATTCTATTTGATCGAAATCGGTCACATCTGCATTGATATGAAACTACATAGTAGCTTGGATTTGACAAATATTTTTACTTTATCATACGCAGTATGGTAAAGTATTGTAATCGTGCCGAAAAAAAAAATTGGGATTTTAGCGGAAATAGGTCTTTTTGGGTCCCCTGAACATTTTTGACCAAGGTCCAAAAAAATGTCTGTGTGTGTGTGTGTGTGTGTATGTGTGTACCCGATTTTTGTGACGACGGTTCCGGAGAAACTACTAAAGGTATCGGGACGAAAGTTCATATTTAGAAGTTTCATGATTAAATTTAGAGCTGAAAAGCTTTTGGTTCAAAAGGGTCCAAAGGAACTGGGTGTTTACTCCAAGCCTTTTTCAAGGATTTCAGAAATCAGCCGCCATTTTTGTAATTTCGTCAAAATAGTTAAATAATAAATTAAAGCAGAGGAAATTTTGAATAATTTATGCCTATGACATTTTTTGGTAAAATTAATAGTTTAGCTTTTTAGTTTATTCTAAGCCTTTTTCAAGGATTTTGGAAATGAGCCGCCATTTCTGTAATTTCGACAAAATAGTTAATTAATAAATTAAAGTAGAGGAAATTTTGAATAATTTATGCCAATAACATTTTTTGGTAAAATTAATAGTTTACCTTCAAGAGCAAATTCTATTTGATCGAGATTGGTCGCATCTGCATTGATATGAAATTACATAGTAGCCAGGATTTTGACAAATATTTTTTTGTGTTGTCACATTCGAAAACCGCTGATCTCATCAGAGGTTGGAGAACCACTATGGAACGTGCCGCTGTAGTGCGCAAAATTATAAAATACAAATTTCAAATAAAATAAGATCACCAATATGATTGTTTGTTGATAAGAAATATCAACCCGTCTTTATATCTAATTCAAAAAATGATACATTGAGAAAATTATAAATAAAGTATAGCGATGAGTGTAGTTTTATTTTAGCATGTTGGTAGGGATGTGTCATGAACAAATAGAAATCTGTCAGAATTTGAATTACCTTTTTAAGGTGCGTTTTCATTAGTGATAATGGCAGTGGTAGCAGACGCCGTTATAGTATTTCCAATAGAAAATTGCTAGTGACTCATGTTTATGTACATGCAAACTAATATGTGTCATTATCACGATATGTAAGAAATACTATAATTTCGTATTCTAAAACCGCCATTAGCTACTATTACCTACCAATCGGAACGCACCTTTAAACTTGACGCTTCGTCAAAGTGGTACCAACCTAGCATTTACTATACAGAAATCATTTATTTATTTTTTTTTAAATACGTATTTCTTAAAAAGCAACACAATAAACGTTGATGTTGCTCCTGCCAAAAACTAGATAGCGCGACTCGGTCACATGCGACGGCGACACTCCGCCTTCGGTGACGCGCCGCATCACCGCTCGTCGCGCTATTCCGTACTTTCGGTATTTGTGACATAAATAACTATTATTCTAATGACGTAGTGTAGGTAGTGTCAAATGCTGATGATTTGACAATACCTACGATTTATCTCAATAGAATAGATTCTCATGCAGCTAAACTATTAATTTTATATATTGTATGATAAAGTCATGTGCCTGGCCACATCAGATTTTTTTTTTAATTTCCCGGTACAGTTATTTATTGTATATTTATATAGATGTATTCTGTAAGGAGATGATATGATACTAACCAAAATAAATGATTGATATCTAAGTAATATATTATGTTACGTATTATGTAGCACCACTATGTATAAACTAATCAAGCACCTTTTCATTAGGTATCTATAATATTATCTGAATTGCATAATTAGCAATACATAATTAAATTATAAATTTAACAATTCATTTTAAGTAACCTATATTAAATCAAAACTAACAACACACATCCCAGAGTAATTTACCTTTGGAAAAAACAATAAAGCCCAAATATTGCAGTCCATCGTCCGTGTGCCATTCCGTGGACCATGCAGGGCTCCACCACAGACTCCACTCAGACATGTGGCTCCCTCTTACGAACAATGCTCAGCTAGCACGCGGTTCCGATTCGTGATGACTGATGACGCGCACGCACATGCTCCTTCCGGTATATTTATATGCAATTTGCGGCGTCGAATTCCGATGGCGCGAAGCGAGAAAACGCGTGAGGCAAGCGCGTCGCGTCTGCTAAGCCAAAACCAGACACTAACCTTAGCGAAAGGAAGCAAAACACTAGGCGAACCGCCGGCTCCGAGCAGAATTCATGCCAATTGACGTCAATGCGGGGCTAAGCAGCCAGCAATATCAGCAGCCAGTTTGCTGGCCGTCCAGTTGTCGTTACCGTGGTACAGAGCAGGGACCGAACGGAACACCTTTCGACCAGATCTTACTTTCTCCGTTTAAGATTTAAGACGATTATAGTGGTTTGTATGTTTCGTAACTGTTTCAGGAATACTTTGTATGGTGTTTGGTAGCAAGATGCTGAAGAGCAAGATTAGATGCTTCCATCCTATCTTGGAAGATGATGGTGAATTTTATTTTTTGTGTTGTTTTTAGATGGTTAGTTTGATTGTAATTGCAGGTAATGCCACACACAGCAGTTATAGAATAATAACGACGACAGACAATTCGCAAATCGCAGATAAATACTGGAGTCCCATTAGCAAACTTCTCCTGTTACTTTGAAACAAGAAACAACAAACAGAGGTAGTATCGCGGAATGCTAGCTTTCAATGTGCATTTTTGTAAACTCATCAGCAATTCCTTTATTCATATTCAACAACTTCATAGGTTTAAAGCTTATTACATAATCATTGTTTATCTTGCATTTTCCCTACAAAAGATCGAGTTGAAGCTTCTCATGATTGCTGCAATTGACGCGGCGCTCTTCGGTCTTTAGGGCGAGCGGGGAAAGGGATCGACAGCGACGCTGCAAGTAGTGGCGGATCGCACGTGCATTAGTTACTAGGAGAACAGTGTTTACGGACACAATACATATAACGATACGGCGATTATGCCTCGCCAAAGAAATTTGGATATCCGGCGACAGATTACCGAATTAAAAAATAATGGCAAAATGAGTCAATAAGATAACAGAACCACGAACAGGCATTTGGAAGTCCCATGGAAATTCTTGGCAATTTAAATCGGGTTTCCGGATTAGCATTTAAAATTAATGAACGATCTGCAAAATAATCTATGTGTCTACAAATTTACGATGCAAAATTTGTAAAAGTTTTTTGATATTACTAAACTTTATACGCTCAGAGCTGACATTTGTAATATATGTAATATATCAAGAGTTGTATTTATTTTATATTGTTTGTGCATGTATTTAAATATTATTAATAAATAAACTGTTGAAACTGTTATAATAGTTTGAACATTTATATAACAAAATCGGGCATACTTTTTAAGTATTTTTTGGGTTTATCAAGCAAACTTAATTTAGTATTCACCACTAATCGGAAAATCTGCTAACTCCATATTATTAAATCTATCCGCTTCCATCAAAAGCTTGTTTACAACCTTATTGTATAAAACTGAAGAAAACATAAACGCCAATCGATAGAAGAGATTTCTCTCGTACCGGGTCACATATTATAATCAAAATTATGCAAAAATTAAGACTTTCATTGTTAGTTAAAATTACTACCTTGACAAGTTATCGTTCTTTTTGTGTATTGATAATGCTGCCACGGTTCTCTCCGCTGTGTCGGTCCCCTCCGACATGACAGCACCGCTAACGCTTCCCTTCCCCGCAGCACCACAAAGACCGTAGAGCGTCGGAATTCACGCGGAGTTTCAGCACGATCTTTTGTATGAAAAATGCAAGATAGACAATGATTATGTAATAAACTTTAAACCTATGAATTATTGGGTAGCCTATAGTCTATATTTCATTATTCTAGCTCTTTTAATAACGGAATTGCTGGCATTGCATAATATAGCTTTTTGTGGATCAACCACTAATCCAATGATTTTACAAAAATGCACATTGAAAGCTAGCATTCCGCAGGTGATTTTACTTTTTAATTCGTTGAAATCTATGGATTTGTTCCGGAGTAATTAATTGCTAAAGTTAAACGAATGAAATTTACGGGGCAAAAACAGCGCCAATTCTTCTTAATTTGGAAAAATCGGGAAAAGGCCAACATATACAGCTTTCTAATTTTTATGAGTTGTAGCATATTAATCAAGGACAGCATCAGAATTTTTTCAAATTTTTTCGCCCCTGGTTCTGCGAGAAAATCGACGTCAAAAGAGGGGACATAATATATGGCCACGATAGTACCTACTGCGTGGCATTGAATGCAACTTGTAGACACGCATGCTAAATGCGTGTCACTATTCAGTCATATTGGATGAACCTTTTTTTATTGGAACACTTTTTATTGGAGGCTGAACCTATAATAAGTGAAACTTAAATAATTATACTATTTATAACGATTTTAAAACGAAAAAAAATTGTAAAAAATAGAAAAACAGCAGCCATTTTGACAATTTTCAACTTTTTGAACTCAATGTTGGTTTAGCCTCCAACTAATTTCGTCTAGTTCCACAGCGTTTTTGAAATTTCGATTTCCGTTCATTTTTATAGGGGCCTCTTAGAAAACCTCTTAATCCTTTGATGGTTAAATACAAAAACCACAAAAACATGGTCGACATATTTAAAAAGATCATAATCATAATCTTCTTATCAAGTTACAAACTATTGTTAAACTCGAAGAGTTCAAGAGTTTGGTATCATTGTGTCGGAACAATGTTTTTCCTCGCATAATCAGGGTACTTCCTTCGAGTAGTCCATTGAGTGACTTTGACTTGTGCCCTGACTTAGATCATTAGGTCAATATTTTTTTTCGATTTCCTTGCTTCTAACACAATTTGTACGCTAAGAATTTCATTAAAATATCAAGTATTTGGTATCATTGTAATCGGAAAGATGTTTTCTATCAAATAATCAGGGTATGCTCTCGATATTTTGCTGATAATCGTAGCGTGAAAATGACGTTACGGGTAGTTTTCTATCGAATAATCGGTGTGGCCATTGGGTACCCGTGAAAGAAATGACTAATTGGCCAAAAACCAATTAAATTACGCTAGAGGGCGCCAGTGATTAATACACAAAAAAGGAATTTTTGCGTTGCCTTTGTGATAAAAATTGACGATCGATATGTTTTTGTGTTCAGAATGTCATCCTGATTGACAACATCACACAAAGAATATAGGGTGCCGTTTAAAATTTCAATGATTCGTCATTTCCGGAAAAACCGGAAGCTATATTAACCTCAAGAGTATCCCAAAGAATGGTATATTTTGTGTATTAACACATTCCCAAACTTCATTCGCCCAGCTTTATAGACAACAAAAATAAACGGGATTAACTATGGCGTGGGTCACCCGGTATAGAAGAAAGTCCAAGTCCAACAAAATATTTTAGAACATTACGTAAATTAATAATACAAATTTTAAATACTTTTCGACTGGTACTAAAAAAAACAATGCTCGATTGTGTCATTCATAGTAGCAGTTTGCAATAACTAAAAGTACTATAAGTATTAAATGTTAAATTAGATTCTTGATAACATTGTAGCTGCTGAGGATAGATCTACCTAGTTAGGCATTTTTCGAAAGCTGGTTTACTGATCTTTCAAACTATTAATAATTAGGACAAAAATGTACTTTGTACCTAGCGTGTGGCACCCTGTATGTGCACCTGTTGTTTATCAACGCTGTTGTCGCTGTGTCCTTGGATATCGGTTTGAATGCTAAAAAACAACACTACAAATCGAAAAATGATTTATTCCACCAGCATAAGGAAACGGTAAACGTATTGAATAACATCGCAGTCATACTACAAGCACACGATACACGCAGCTGCGTTTGTTATCCTTCAAGAACAATGAAGGCGGCACCGCTCATTGCAAAATAGGTACTAGGTTACCATTTGCGTCATCGAGTTGGTTCTCATGCGAAAAAACGTGGTCAAAAGTCGACACCGCGGACACCGCTGCCTTTTCGCAAACTGCTCGCAGCCATAAAATATTTCAATTCCATAGTTTATTGCGGTTTGCCAAACCGCAGCATACGAGTTTTTAACGAGAATCTGAACGATCACGTGCGTTCACGAAGATACGTTGAACCGATTACCAATATTGCTGTATATTAGTGGTCCCAGTAAATTACTATTCTCTATTGGAAAATGATGTGTAATGATATAAATTAGTGGACACGAGCTCGGTAACAGATCCGGTTGAGTGATGATGCTCTTTTGTCGTAACGATGGTCATTAAAAAGTTTGATTCAGTTCTGATTACTGGGAATTATATTTAATGTAACTCAGTGGTGATATAAGTAATTTAATCTTGGGGATAAGTTTTGAGGTTAAAATGATTTGACGACCACATAATTTAGGCTATAATCAACGAGCATGGAGTATAAAGTACTAATAAGCACATCATAACGAATAAAAAATGCAGGGTGTTTGTGAAGCGGCACCCCACTTATCTGTCTTTAGAATGTTCTGAATGATGGAAATCTGAAAATTTGGATGTAGGAATGAAGGAGACAGAAATAATTGGTCGTCCGGCAGATAATACTATATTCCATAATAAAAAAATATGTACTCTAATAGTTTTGTAGATATAACATAAAGTTGTGTTTTTTAAATATACGTATACCATAGCTGGCTATGACAAATAAATAGAGCCTTTTTCATCTTTTCAACGATATATAACATGCTGGTCCAAAATATTCCAAAAGTAACGTTTTATTGAATAACATGAGTATATATCAGAGGCGGATTATGATTATTGTCTTCGAGATGTCTTTGAGTAGGCGTACGTCACTAGTAGTTTGACACTACCAATCAGTGGAATTAGTAAAATTTCATTCTTTTATTTTAATTGAAAATTACGGAATGCCGTATGAAAAATACGCAATAATCGAATGCTTTATTCAAAGTAATAACAATAATTGTGATATAACGTCCGAAACATAATTCAATCGTTATCAAGGTAGTGCACGACCGCACAAACTTGTTTTTGGGATTAAAAGAACATCTCATCAATTACGGGTTGATTAATATGCCGAAAGCCGAACATTTTGTGATATGGAAGTGGTATGCTGAAGAAACTGTCATGAAAGTATGTAGCCGTGATCCTACAATTTCCAGTCGTCAATCTTCACTTTATATCGGCATGTCGAGGGTATAACTGAAAGGTTAAACATTGCAGGATAGGATATATTGTTTTATTCGAAGTAAAATAATTAGATAATCACCTGATAAAAAAATAAGATTACCCACTATAAACTTCTTTAACCATTTTTATTGATGCATAAATTATATCTCGTCGCAATACTTCGAAGAGCGTTGTTTATGAAAATATCTGGAACGGCATTGATCCATTCTTCAAAATGCTGCCTTAGGTCCTGAACGTCGTTATGTGATCTTTTATATAATTTATTTTTAATGTGCCCACAAAGAAAGGAATCCAAAGGTGTAAGATCTGGTGATCGTGGTGGCCACCTCACTGGTCCGTTGTTTCCAATCCAACGGTCTTCAAAATTTATATTCAATAATTCCCTTACCCTGTGAGGTGGTGCACCGTCGTGCTGGAAGTATATAGTTCCCATCTCCATTAGTGGCAAATTGTCCAAAAAATCATTCATAATATGATGGTTTACAATATCGTAGTACCGGTCGCCATTACCATGTTCCTCGTAAACATGGTATGCTAAAATACGCTCGCCAAGCACAGCACACCAAACACTAAAACCAAAACGTCCTTGGTTTTGCACGTTGACGGTACGGTGAGGATTGAAATCAGACCAATAGTGCTCATTGTGCCTATTAAAAATTCCGGCACTGCTGATATAGGCTTCATCAGTCCAAATAACTTTTTTAAAAAATAATGGATTCTGCTGTAGATTTTCACGGTACCACTGGCAAAACTCCATTCGTTACTGAGGGTCTGTTGGTTGCAAATGATGTTGTTTTCAAAGCACATGGCATAAATGTATGCTTCTTGGGGATTCTCAAAGCTCGACGTCTTGATACCACAGATTCAGTTTCTATTTCACGACTTGAAGTTGAGGGATTTGCAACTGCGGCTGCAACTGTGTTGGTGGCAGCTTCTTCAGCATTTTCAATATGGTAATGTTTGGGTCTTGGCATACTAAATGACCCGTGATTGATGAGATTTTCTTTTAATCTTTCAGAAATACATTTGTGAAGTTGTGTTATTTCTGGATAACGATTGAAGTTTCGGATGCAATTTCAGCATTGTTATTACTTTCAATAAAGCATTCGATCATTGAGTATTTTTCATATGACTCATACGGAATTTCGTAACCGAAATAAAAATAAAATAAAGTTCAATTTAGGACAGTCTCTGAATTTGGGTATACGTTTAGTTTATATTTTGTAGCTCCATTTCTAGGATCATTTCAGTTTATATTTCTCTATATACGTTATGTTTTTAGTTTTTGTTTTCATGTGGTATAAGGGGTTTAGGTTATAAGGGTATAGGGTTTAGCTTAGGGGGGTTGAGTAGAACAGTAGACGTTGAAAGACGTCAAACTGAACTCCGCCTTTTTTTAGAGAGAAAGCCAAATTTATAGTATATTTATTTTTATTTTTTCTTTTGTTAGCTTGTGTTTTCTTTCTTCAATAAGGAATTTATTATTATTATTATTATTATTATTATATAGGAGATATAGAGAATTGATCCCAACACTTTTTATTTATGCTAGGTACGAATCTCGACTCAAAATTGTTGTTTTGTATTGCTGTACCTATACTTGTTTATAAGTATAAATTCTGCAATTAAAAATTAAATGAATTATCATAAATGTCAACACCTATCATATTTTCAACCTATTTATTCAGTAATTCATATGAGTAATGAGTTGTTTCTGACGTACAAACCTAATATTAATCACACGTGTGGTGTATGCTTCTTTATTATGTATTTATCACTTGCATATATGTAGGTCAGTTTACTTACTAAATAAAAAATTCTCAGTAAAACTATTAATTTTATTTGATTGATTCGTCATAATACGTAAAAACTGTTAACTCTATGTAATTACAAGAGTCTTACATCTTGTTAATGTAACAAACATGTCTAAAAAATTGCTATTTTGACGGCTTCACAATAATGGATGGAAACATTCACTCACATTATGCATATGATTTCAATTATAAAACTATTAACTATTAATTGGTATTATCGGGCTGCTACCTTGTTATGTGATCTACGAGACGAAAATTGCAAAATATCGCCGCAAAAATATTATTTTCGCTTATTAATAAATGCAGAAATGCGTTAGTGTGATGGCAATTGTAAAAACCAGTTTATTTGCATATTATCGCAATTTTTCATGACCCTAAGAAAATACAAGAGTGCAGCAGAACAAGACCAGAATTAATACTAATAGAGTTAGTTAATTGAAGAATCGGGTATGATTGAGGAGTTGTTTTTTCCGTTTCAATCTCTATCATGTTTTCGGTATACTCATTTTTAATTGGCTAGTGAATTGACAAAGCAAGTGGGTAATTTGCAAAGTCAAATAATATTTTAGCTTCAATTCCAAAAAGATCATTAGATCTACTACAAAATTGGTAAGAGGTTGAAAAGTGACCCGCAACGGCTACTGTGAAAAAAACTTATATGACAACCAGTCAACAAAGGATGTAGATATAGAAACATAACCTAAAAAGTTAAGTTAAAATTAGTTTCTAATAATGATAATAGTCAATATAGAAGTGTTTGGCGGTCTACTTCGTAGAACAAGAACTTGAAGAATTGTTATAACGCTTAATGTGTAATAGCGGTGTCTACCTAATTCCGCTAGGTAGCCGTTGAGGCTTCTACATTTACACGCACTTATAATTGAGACAAAATTCTAATTTCGGTGAAGTAGTTTATTAGAATAAATTATACTTAGTAAAATTAGATGCATTGGAGGTAACACAGATAGCGACGTACAAAAAAGAAAAAAAAGACGGTATTGGCAGGACCAGAATTCTGTCCAAAATGTTACCGAAAACATATATGTACACTCGTGGAATAAAATATGTTCTGATCCGTATTTCAGCAGTGTGTCGATGTTACATCCATGTACGAGTTTTTTGTTACTCTAGTCGGCCGGTCGGCCGCTAAGTGCAAAAAAATGTCCGGTTACGCTGCATACTCGTATATCGGAAATTTATTATTTGAGAAACCTTGTTCGAATGCTTTGAATTGGTTTATAATGATTTATATATTTCTATTTATTAGCCTAATGTGTAACAAATTAATGTAATTCATACATTGCAATGTAATTGTGTTTCTATTAAATATAATTTATTATATAACATAAAATGAAAATTTCATTTCAAGATATTGCATAAAACACAACAAACTATACAAACTTATTGCATCTAATAGCTTTTTTCGTTAATAAATACAAAAATCAATGTCTTGTGGTGAATATTTTTACTGAAGGTTATTTCAGAACTTTTATGTATTAACATTTTATTCACAATATAGAAATAAATTAATAAAATTAAATTGCTTTAAATTTGTATTTATGGTAATTTGTTACTTGTGATTTACTGGTGTTTTCGAGATATTTAGCTTCAACGATATTTTGCAGTTTAACTTAATAACCAGAAAGGATGTATTTTGTATAGCATGAATGTATCATTACAATCTTTTTATATTATTATTTTGTGTTTACTTTACAGCAATATTTTTCAAATATCTGACAACTGAAAATAATGACAATTATGTATATCACTAATTTACAAACATTGATAATTGCTTGTAGAAGCAAGCTCTAAATTTTCGACTAATTTTGATGGAATGTAAATATGAAATAATTAGTATTAAAAAATAAATAAACCAAAATATACGACCAGCTAAAAGAACATTTAGATGACATTATTGTTAAAAAATAGTTCCCTCTTTGTCCAAAACTACTACAGATTTGAGATTTGAAAAAAGATTTGACATTAATCATTATTGACATAATAACCTAATTTTCAGTATTCTTAAGTAATTAGTTAATTAATTATAAGTAAAATTTTAATAATTCGAATTATAAATGAACAAAAGATGAAACTAGAATGTTTTTTTTCTAGAAAATAGAAAGTAATAAGTTTCATATAGTTTTGTTGGTTTTCTCTGTTCCTTCAGAAGTTGGAGCCGTTTAAAATAAGATATTGTTAATAATTCAAACGGCTGTAACTTTTTAATGAATTGAAATAGTAATTTGCTTACAGAAAAAAATGTTTTGCAGAAGAAACGTTGGACAGCCTGCATATATTATTGCTATAATTTTATATTATTTTGGTTGTCAAGCATGTATTAGATGTCATGAAAGATAATGGAAATTTTAACTGCTATAAAATAAATACAGATATATTTCTATTGTCAGTTTCATACAAAATACATGCTCCGTTTTAATATAAATTTAAATTAAATTTAGAGAATTTATTTACATTTAGTGAATATATTTTAATATTACAATTCTGAAATAGTCTATATTCAGTGATAATCTTTAGCAACAAGATGATTTGTGCATTTACTTACTTACTTACTTAAGCCCGTCATTCCACTGCTGGGCAAAGGCATTTACTTACGTAATTAATATGTGTATTAGATAAAATAAATTTAAATAATGTGTCGTGATATTACGCAATATCTTAATATCAGATTTTCGCATCATATTATCAAATTTCATGTTTGTTAATATTATTATAAAAATAATTTTATATTTAATTAAATGCACTACTCGTAAACTTAAATGTTGTGGTCATATTACATTTATTACATTGCAACGAAGGTATCACATTAAGGAAAAGATCGGACACGCTCAAAATAAACTAAATTCCGTTACATTACATCCATCAAAAAACCACCTCGTGACGGACAACTTTTTGCGAAGCGGCCGGGCCGACGGAATATATAACCGAATATATAACCAACATACTATTTTCAAATCCTGCGATAGCGATACGAACATACTTTTTTCCATGACTGTACGTTACATAAACTAGGAAATGCTCAACAGTTTAGATGTACTATAGCTTGCTATATGTATGCTGATATTCAATAAACTATTTATTGCATATATATATATATATATATAATCCCGCGGCAGTATTTGTACCCGATCATATCTACGATGTAGGTTTGATCTTGGCAATACTATAGCGTGCGACACGCATTTTTAAATATGTATAGAATATAGATATTTCGCAGTTTATGCTATTATTGTAAGCGGTTCTAAACAGGCAGCGACAGCCTGTTCCATTTAAAAACGTAAGGACAGGCCATCTGAAAAAAAATCAAAATTTACGTTTAGTTTTATGAACATCCTGTATACTGAATCTAATATCTTTGGATATTATCATCTATCTACTGGCTTTGACTATTGTCTGACATAGTTTAACGGCAAAATCTGCAAAAACGTCGTTTTTACATAGTTTTAATGAAGATCCTGCAACGGGCAGATTTTGGGGAAATAATTAAATATTGCAGGGACTATTAACGCTGACAGTTATCAACCTATACGGTTGGATAAACAAATGTATTAGTATTGATATACTAACAAAATATACCGGGCATTCCATTTACAAAATTACGTACTTTTCGCCACGCCTAAATGCATTGCCGTAGTGCGCCTGCATGAAATTTATATCAAATCGCTTTAAAAACTACTTAAAAATTATTATGCAATTCTTTTTCTACAGTCGCAGTAAATAAAAACATATGACGATTGTTTACGTGCATATCCCGTTATCGTGCTAATATTCATTACAGAGATATCCGTTTCCATGAAAATCTTGTTCGCAACCTTGATTACAGAAAAACTGAAGAAAACTAAAACGTCGATCTATAGAAGAGGCTCTAAATGCAACCTGAACAAAAATTTTAATTTTTGTGGCTTTTCGGATTTCTCTCGCGCTCGTGTTTACACCGAGAGGCAAAAAACATTGACAGCCATATAGCTTATGTAGAAATGATTCAGAAGTATGAAACAATTTATTTCATTTTTTTCGTGCGGGGTCACCTATAGGTATTTATAGTTATTCGAACTATATGATATGAACCGCAACTTTAGAATAGAACCTTTATTATAGAAAATTAAAATATCTATCAATTTCAATCTAACATTCATTGACGCCAGACCAATAGGAAGCAAGATTATATCAGATACACGATTTTGTCCGTCTTTCAAAGTCGTTTTTTGTCAATATCTTCCTTCCTGGATGGTTTGGCGCGAGTGAAAGTCATATTAAAGTTGCTAGATCTTTTAATCACTCAATCAATGTTTCTGAATGCAAATTATATAACATTTTTGTTACATAATGTAACTAAAGGATTGTGATTCAATATTTTTTCTGTAAATTATTCGTCACTCGTCTAAATAACGCTACATATGCGTACTTAATTCAAATACAATCAATTCTGATACATACATCGAAATGTGCTGATCAATTTATTGTTAAATTGATCAATTGATATCTGACCACAGATTCTACAGTGCGGGTATAAATAAACATCCTTTTCGTATCGATTCTATATAAATAACTTCAAATTACAAAATGTATGTAATGTAAAAACTCATTTTAAGCGTATGTATTATATCTTGTAGTCAATTGTGGGAAACAAAATAATAATAAATTTCGTTGAAGACAACCGGATGTGTATTAAGTTCGTTATTAGCAATTTCTTACCAAGAATACAACAATACAACAGATTGTTGAACCGATATTCGCACTGAACTGTTACTGGCACTGTTGTGCAAGAAACTTTGACGCACATTGGAATATTTGAGAAGCTTTCTTTATAGGGCAAATGTGTAACAGTATTCCTATTATCATAAAAATGTTTGTTCAGATGTTTTCACTTTAACACATTATGTGCTACAAACTACATTGTAAAGATAAATCAG
Source organism: Melinopterus prodromus (assembly GCA_964023965.1). Classification (NCBI taxonomy): domain Eukaryota; kingdom Metazoa; phylum Arthropoda; class Insecta; order Coleoptera; family Scarabaeidae; genus Melinopterus; species Melinopterus prodromus. The sequence goes on from OZ030392.1 coordinate 5,391,019, forward strand.
GTTAAAAATTTTAAAACACACGCTCGTGACATGATAGTAATAATTAAAAAGTACTGTTCTATTTAGAAATGCTGATTTTTAAATTTATCGAAACAGCCATATTTTCAATATAATCATAACTCTAAAAATAACCAAAGAATTTTTATGAAACTTGCTACGATTGCTTATGATGCATCAATAAACAGTATAAAGGCTCTACCAAGACATAAAGGTCCCTCAAAAGGAAATGCTGATTTTTTGAATTTATCGAAACAGCCATATTTTCAATATAAAGCGTAAACAAATCATAACTCTAAAAATAAACCTCAGAATTTTTATGCAACTTGCTATGATTGTTTATGATGCATCAATAAACAGAATAAAGGCCCTACCAAGACATAAAGCTCCCTCAAAAGGAAATGCTGATTTTTTTAATTTATCGAAACAGCCATATTTTCAATATAAATCGTAAACAAATCATAACTCTAAAAATATCCTAAGAATTTTTATGATACTTGCTACGATTGTTTATTATGCATCAATAAACAGTATAAAGGCCCTACCAAGACATAAAACTCCTTCTAAAGGGAACGCTGATTTTTTGAATTTATCGAAACAGCCATATTTTCAAAATAAATCGTAAACAAATCATAACTCTAAAAATAACCTAAGAATTCTTATGAAACGTGCTACGACTGTTTATGGTGCATCAATAAATAGTATAAAGGCCCTAACAAGACATAAAATTCCCTCTAAAGTAAATGCTGATTTTTTGAATTTATCGAAACAGCCATATTTTCAATATAAATCGTAAACAAATCATAACTCTAAAAATAACCTAAGAATTTTTATGAAACTTGCTAAGATCGTTTACGATGCATCAATAAACAGTATAAAGGCCCTAACAAGACATAATACTCCCTCTAAACAAAATGCTGATTTTTTGAATTTATCGAAACAGCCATATTTTCAATATAAATCGTAAACAAATCATAACTCTAAAAATAACCTAAGAATTTTTATGAAACTTGCTACGATTGTTTATGATGCATCAATAAACAGAATAAAGGCCCTACCAAGACATAAAGCTCCCACAAAAGGAAACGCTGATTTTTTTAATTTATCGAAACAGCCATATTTTCAATATAAATCGTAAACAAATCATAACTCTAAAAATAACCTAAAAATTGTTATGAAACTTGTTACGATTGTTTATGATGCATCAATAAACAGTATAAAGGCCCTAACAAGACATAAAATCCCTCTAAAGGAAATGCTGATTTTTAGAATTTATCAAAACAGCCATATTTTCAATATAAATCGTAAACAAATCAAAACTCTAAAAATAACCTAAGAATTTGTATGAAATTTGCTACGATTGTTTATGATGCATCAATAAATAATATAAAGGCACTAACAAGACATAAAATCCCTCTAAAGGAAATGCTAATCCTTTTAGTTTATCGGAACGGTAAAGTGAGTTAGATATGCAACCTAATTAACACCAATCTAAACAAAGTATTCTACAATAATATTATTGCTCGAAATGCATTTGTTTAGAGGTCGATTCTTTTGTTGGTTCAATAATAAGAATAAACAATTAAAACGGTTACAAAAGACAATATGTCATTTTTATTTATATCTTGTAACTCGTGGCCTCAACTTTTCGATTTGTTTAAATTAATTTGAAAGAAGCGGCAAATATTTGTTTGGGCAATATTTTACATCTCGGTCGTGTCGTAAAAAATATTGCACATGTAAAACAGATGTGAATAAATATCTGCTATTTATCGATTGTTTATGTAAATCGGGTTTGTTACTTATGCTGAAAAGCAATAGGGCATGCCGCACGTCATGACTGTGGTCAGGAGAGTTTAGTTGGTTCTCAGAATGAAATAAAACGGTCGAAAAACAAGAACTTTAAATTTAATTTGTGTTTGAAGTTTGATATACATAATTATTTGAAAAGGTTTCGTTAATATCAATTCATCATTGGCGGATTTGGTTATAAGAAACCAATTAGGAAATTGTGGTATTATATTATCAATAACAAATATTACAATAATTAAATTATGTATAAACCAATTAATAGTTGATGTAGATAGACACGTATAATTTAATTAAATTGATAAATATACAGTAGGTATCATATCTATACAATAACATCCGTAAAACTAATAGCTTATTTGCTGCTTCTAAAAATAGTAATAATTAAAATTTGCCCTGTGGCTTTGCAACTATATATTTAGGATATTTTTAGTTTTTGTGACGCAGACGCATATTTTAATTGAATAATCAGTAGAGGTATATATTATGTATATTTTTTGCATTTTATGACATGTCGATTGCATAAATAAATTGCATAAATTGAATTGCATAATTAGAAATTCTACCAAAACATCCTTGATTTTGTTCTCTATAATAATTAGAACATCTCCATAAAGGTTTTCGTTAACATGTCACGAAATAAATAAATATAATAGGCGATTCTAGCTGGCTAAGGCGTTGGACCACAACACCACTACACCTACCCAAGGACTCATTACTATTCTTTAAATAATTTAGAATAATGCATAAATCAATAAGAAACAATTTAAATAATTTTCGTTTGGTACTAAAAAAACTAATTCTTATTGGTTTGTGTACTTCATAGTTGCAGTTATACTAATACTAAGAGTTGCTGCATGAAGAGAAGAATAATTATAATTGTGCGATTGTTGAATTTTGTCGTGGCAACTACATTACAAAACTACAACTTCAAAAATATCTGCTCATCTAAAATATATATCAAGTTTTGCGGGATCCCAAGTTTTGTATACTTTTACTAGTAGAAGTGCACAACAAAATTACCTCGAATTCTCACCAGAACAAAACAATTATGATCGAAAGGAGGCGCAATACTCATGAAACCATTGAAATAAATATATTGAACAGCATTCTTAAAAGTATAGTCAACTTCTCATGCAGTGCAGGTATTGCCTAAATTTATTTGTAATAATTCGTTGTTCCTATACAGGATCAATTGTTTATGATACAGGAGAACTGGTAATTTGACAATTTGTTTAAACATCTAATAAGAGAGGTAACAATTTTAACCACAATGCATTTTTTTGTAACTCAAAAGTGTTCGTGACATATAAACTTTTAGTTTCTTATGCTTTTATTGCCTAATTAATACATTGCTAATTAATCCAGAGTGCAACAAATTCAAAACTATCAAAACTATCAAATGAAACGAAATAGCCATGTCAAACCGTCCAAAAGAAAGAATTAAAATCATTTTGTCATCCGGATTTCATCAGTTCCATTACATGCTGTTCTCAAGCATGCATGAAGTGAAACAAAAATGCCCATAATGTTAGCTTCAAAAGATCAAAGTAGATTTTGCATACAGATTCAAGTAATGATGATAATATCGTTGTCGTAGGCAAATGGTTATTTTAGGCAAATGCTTCTGCCTGGGCAAATAGATAATGAACCTTTATTTATATTTTTAAAGCTATTTGCCTAGGAAAATGTATTTGCCAAGACCGATGTCAGGCAAATACCAATTAGTTTTCAATCGCTTTTGTTTTAAAATTATGTGAGGTTATGTGGAATCCGTACATGATAATTCTCACCAGGAAAAAGTTATACTAGACTGGAAAACACTAAATTTCTGAATTCTTGTCGACTGGACGATTTTACGCGTCGCACATTGGGGTATTAGACCCAAAAAAAGCTGGCCATAAATAAAATTTCTAAATTGTAAATTCGAAAAAAGTAAACCAGTTTCTGGGATAGGTAAAAGACCGATGTATTAAAAGGCGGCAATATTTTTTCACCTGAGCCCTGAGCCACATGTCCTTGTCAGCCAAAAGTTATATTTTACTATGGCTGAACATAGATGCACATAAGTTGACGCTCTTAAAAACGGTTGCAATTTTGTATTTTAACGATAAATGTGACTTTTTTGTTATACATTCTTTAGAACCAAGTATGAACTTTCATTCGACATTATTTTTATTAAAATTTACCCACAATTTTGTTTATTGAAGGGCCGAGAACATTCGCCGTTATAAAAAACAGTTTCATGCATAACTTGAGTGTTTTAGTTTAGTGTTTAGCTTTGTTAAGCTTATGAAAGTGGGTCAAATTATAGTATACATATTTGACATTACAACTACTGGAAAATCTGCTGCGGATGCGGTTTTTGTGATTTTATTTCTAATACGTTGGAAAGGATAATCCAAAAATTGATGTACCGGCTTATATGTAATTTGGTGCAATTTCTTGATACCGTGATAGTAGAGGTAATTTAGACCATATTTAACCATATTTAGCTATATACAAATGGTTACGGTTATCGAGATATTGACAACTTTATGTTGAATGCATCTTGTATGTTGTAATGCCGTTATGTACGTATATTTTTCCGTTTTGGATCGTGAATAGCAAACAACCCCGATGACCTACATTCTTAAAAATCATCCGAGAAAGACCTTAAACTATGTACTTGTATATGCATTTCTTGGAAATTGGTTGCTTGAAGCCAATCGGATTGATATTCAAGGCAAGAAAATGCATCGAAAGCACCTACTCGCATACACAGTTCGCTAGTTTAAATTATATTCTTGTTGAGGAGAGACAATAGTAAGTTTGTGAATAGAAACTGGTTAGGTGTTTTCGATAAATGTGTTTATGCGTAATGCGAATGAGGGTTCAAAACATGCGTATTAGGGTCATACCACTAAAAAACGACCGTTTCAGCTTGAAGTATGATCAAATTTCGAAAGTTTTCATGGAAACAATAAGTATAAATATTAGACAATTTTAAAATAATACTAAAAATAATAGATTTTATAGTGATAAATATGGAAAAGTAGGTTATTAAGTGCCTCTACTATCACGTCTTAAAAGAAATGCATCGAACGGAAAACAGCATGAATAGCATATCTACCGTTTCAATACACAATATCGACTGGTGTAAACTTTCATTTTCTTCCTCTACCACTGGTCTTTAAAAATAAAACTTTTTTCAGGATTTTCTTACAACATAACAGACCCAAACATGTTATCTCATATAACTCAAAAACGACATATATATGGTTCAATTTTACATGCCAAGTTGTTTTATGAATTTGACACGGTAAAACATAATAGAAATAAAATCACAAAAAAATATTAATGACAAATGTTATAGCAGTTATTAATTTACAATAGGTGTAGTGCAGTGAAGAACAATTTTTAATACAGTTTGCTTTTTCCTATTTTGTACTGTTTTATTGTGTTTATTAAGTTATTAACCTTCAAATTCTTAGTATGACGGTTAAAATGTTAAACATAAATAAAACAACACACCTAAAGCCTTTTTAGCCAGGTTTTCAGGTCAAATACCCCACTGCGCGTCGATGCAGATGATGATACCACCTAACTCCTACTTTGCACACGGAAATCATGCGAAACAAATGTACAACTCAGTGGTGTGTTAAAAAGTTTGCATGTCTTCATAATGGTTCACCGATATACTGCGGAGGTTACTGTGATGTTCCAAACACAGTAGATGAACAAAGTGCCTATTGTTGTGATAAGAAACGGAGATGAAGTTAATAACGCTATCAACAATCACATAACCTCACAAAATTTGAAAATCCAAAATAACCTGATTCAGAATCGATAAGAAGATAAGGCCGAACTGCGAGGAGAGCGCCATCTAACATAAATATTCCCAATAAATTAGCGCCAAAGAAATATGTTTTGATCCAAAAGATTAAATTTCTTCAGAATATATGTCTTAAAAACAAGAAATCTTATCAATCTGTGTGGGACACCTGTACAATGGATTTATCTTAATGTATTTTCCAAAACAAGCCAGACATGAGACAGGCCAGTGGGTGACATTTTGGTATTTTTCACGTAACTTCGAGGAAAACTTAACAAATCTACATAAGTTGTTTTACGATATCTTTTGGTCGGTTGATGTGCTGGAATGCGATGCAGATACACACTGTAGGTCTTGCGGTATGGCAGCCACCAGTCCATCAGGCGGTTCACGCAGACGGAGGTCAGTATTGACGTCAATGCGATGTCACGTGATCGCTTTTCAAAACCACTTACCGACTGCTCTCACAAAGCAGGAAAGTTACGGAATGTTGTTAGCTTTAACCATGCCTGACATTAAAAATAATAAAGTTACGTGTGTACCATAGTTCGGCTGACATCACGTACAACTGTACAACACACCTTCCAATTTTTAGTGAAACCGAAGACAAGCGTTTGATAAGCCCAGCACACTATGATTCCCTTGCGGCCTCTTTAATTCGCAAGAATGCACCATTCCACTGACTACATTCTCATAGACGCCATTGGAAAATATGTGCATTGCTATGCATGCCAAAGATTGAATATAGTCTACGTTCAAAACAACGTTGACTCGCGCATAAAATAGTTAATGATAATATTATTATTTATCTACGACTCGCATATAATAAGTTCATTGCATACGTATCTATGACTATAATGACCTCATTATTTGAAAGAACTGTCATTATTATACAACGCTCGTGTCAAAGTCTGTCAAAACCTACGTGGATGACAGTTATTTGACAGTCGTAGACAGAGAGTCGTAGATAAAACGTCGTATTTGACTCGCACATAACGGATATAAATCGCGAGCATGAAGATTACACGCTCGCCTACGGCTTGCGTGTAATCTTCATGCTCGCGATTTATATCCTTAATTATGTGCTCGTCAAATAATATACTATTATCTACGACTCCCATATAATAAGTTCATTGCGTACGTATCTACGACTACATAATCCCTATCATAATACAGGCCAATGATTATAATGACACTAGCGTTGTATATAATGACTAAAGCTGTGATTATATGCCAAATGCCAATATTGATATGGGAACAAATTATTTTGTGTATCTCCATGAATTACGTAAAAATAAAGCATTTGAGCCTAATGTCAATTTGCACATTTAGCATATTTACTCGTTCTCAAGCATATTGTAGAGAATATTTGGGCATATTTGCTTATTTTTGTCATTTTTTGCACATTTTATAGAACAATGCAGACAATCTAAAGATTTTCGACAATAATTTAATTCATGTTACTTGGTTAGTCCATGGAGTCGTAGCAGAAGAAATACGAAACACATTTCTAGATATTAATAGTTTCGTAAATTCTACAATAAAAATATATTTACCAAAGCACCATTGCATATCGAATATTATAAAAATAAATTATTAATAATTAATAATATGCAGACAATTTTGAAGGCTCGAAAGAAGTTGTGAAGTCCATCTAATCCGACGATTCCATGGCTATCTGGGACTATAAAATTATATTGAATAATGTTCCGACTCTTTGTCAATATTTAGCATTTGCTAAAGCCAATAAATTATGCATTTATTTGCGAATTGCTGACTAAAGTAAAAATGCAAGGTTTAGAATTCACTGAATCTGTAGAAATGGTGCAAACATTGAAAACAAAAATCGACAATATTAAAGATCCAACAGCAGAGAAGATAAAAACCAAAATAAAAAAAAATAGCTAATATACTCCAAGGAAACGATGAAGAAAATGTTCAGACGATCCCACAATTATGGCCAAACTAAAATTAGCACCAATCACGTCTGTTGATGATGTAGAACGAAGTTTTCATCCTACAGACAATCATTTTTGATGGAAATTTTGGAGACACAAATAATAATTAATATTTTCTGTAAAACATTAAGTAAGTAAGAAGTTCTTATTTAATTTTTTCATCATTTATTTTTGCTACCAGTTCTATGTACTAATTTTTGTCAAAGATATTAATTTTTGTGCTCGTATTTTACCTTACCTTTCAGCATATGTCTGCATATTTCGTAAGATTAAGCGCGCCGAAGGACCTTAGCGAAAGTACCTATATCTAAGCAACCGCTTGGAGTTTCGCGTTGAACTGTTAATAGCATATTCTTGAAATGATATACTTTCGATTTATACAATAAAAAAGTTCGATTTTTCGACCCATCAATACGAGGCTCCCCCCTTAAATCAGCCTAGTGTGTCTGAAATATGTACACGGTTAGAAGTAATACATATGGCTCTATTGCTGTCTTTACACAAGAAAATTACATAGTTTACATCGTGTGCTATATTACAATTAATTTTACGCATTTTATCCAAATTCCGACACGAGTGCCGGAATTACGAACATCAATAAACCCTAATTATTACACTAGCAGCAGAGAGTAGCGATTTTGGCATTAATACAGCATCATTGGAGATAACAGTTGCACTCATGCCATTTCCATTAAAAAAATCATTATTCTGGCCTGATAAAGACAAATAAAGTGATACTGTTCTTTTATAACATTATTATCTAATGCTTGGAGAGAATAGTTGTTAATAAAAAAGAAGAAAATATAACATAAATTACTTAACTATTATCACAGAAGGAAATATTTGTTTTAAAAATATTTACATAGTCATTATCACCACATGTAAATTCAACAGTTACAAATGTAACTAAAATTCCTGTCTGATGTTGGGGCGTTTACCTTACTAACCGAGACAGTTTTTTTGGCTATAAAACGCTCCACTCGCGTAAAATCCGCAAGCAACGACATCTACTTTAGAACTTATTTACTATTTACTAGTACGTAGTACGTTGTACTCGAACTACTCGAAACATCAAACAGATGACGTACGCCTGGAGCATATATACGCAGTGGTAGGGGGAAAACTGTGTTGATAAAATTGGAAAATAACACTTTCCCTCGGCCTAGGTAAACAAGGTTCGTCGAAAATATACAGATCGAGTATGGCAAAAATAATTTCAGAGGCCGAATGTTCTACGTCAATCTCATCAATATTTGATTACTCGCAATTTAAGACGTGTGTACTTATGCAAATTTTAATTAATATATGTACATTGGGAGACGTCGTAAATGCATAGAGTATGCCGTATGAGCAATCCCGATTTTTTTTTGTTACTATGGATACAAACACTATACAAACAAAATTTACGATTTGAAAAAAACAATATATTTGCATCAAAACAAAAATTGCTTTCATTTAAAGTAATATTTTTGTTTTGATTTAAAAAGAGATTTCTTTACACCAAAAGAAATCTAAGTTTGAAACAAATATTTGTATACTAGGAGATAATTATTTCTATCAAAGAAATATTGTTGCTTTGGCTTAAAAATAGGTGCACTTCCGCCAAAGAAATAAAATCATATTTTGATTCAAATAAATATATTTTTAGTGTGAATGCTTCGTCTAACTGTATTGTTAGATGGCGCTGGAAACGCTCTCCTTGCAGTACGGCCTTATCTTGAGAATAAATAGTCAACGCATTTAAATTAAACAAAGTTTTCTCTCTGTGTAAATCACAGAAAAGTTGCGGTTTTTCCATAAATAAGTAACAGACAACAAACAGCATTATTATTCTAAACAGTAATTGACTTCTTTATGAATCGACACAAATTAGTCGCTAATATATATGGCAATCTAAACAGTTAGCAATACACAAATAGAATTAGTCACTAAAAAATAATGCAAGCCATTTTGTGTACCCACGTATACCTATAGGCAAGCAACGTTATTTTAAATTAGTATTGTTTGCTTTACTATAATTTTCACTTCCTCAGTGGAAAATTACACCTCCGGTGTCCTAATACCCCAATTACGTCATCAATGTTGGATCATCAAACAGTTCAATGAAATACCTTTCCAAAAACACATACAGCGTCCTTATTTCATATTTGTTATATATAATAAGCTGTCTTCTTTCCTATCTACCTAATTCTTCTAAATAATGTATCCACTATCGGTTTCAAAACTACTGAGCCCTGTGTTTGAAGGCTCATAACTGTAAAACGACCAAATAATGTTTGAATAAAGTCCGTTATTCTTCTGAATTAGTTCTACATAACATAAAGGAGATTTTTTTGTGCATTGTAGAATTTCTTTGTAGTAAAGGCTGTAAACAAGGTTATTGGGAAAGCAAATGGTTCAGTAACGAATTATAGCATGATTGCGATTGTATAGATTATGTTGTTGTTGTGTTGATTTTATATTAGCGCAAGTAGGTAAATAAATATTCAGTTAATTATTTAGCCTGCATACCTATTTATTGACGATAGTTGGAGTTAAAACACATCAAATGTTGTCGCGTCAAATGTAAAATAGTCAAGTTGTACATAATTTCAGTACCATCTCAGACAAAAGTGTTCACTGCACAAGAAACAACTAGGAAGGTGACTTGTCAAAAGATACATTGAAGAATTTTTACGAAACGTGCTTTTGATTGTTTAGCATGCATCCATAAACAATAAAAGTTTATTCTATGACACGAAATTTCATACGAGGTACCGACCTGCTAATTTTTACTATTTATTACAACAGTAATTGCATTCCCTTGAAGCGTATCACAATAAATAAGGATTGTTTACGTGTTAACAGAGTGTTGCTGTTATCGTTCGTTTCTTAGATATCCCCGTCCATACAAAATTCACTTATAGATTTTATTACATACAAAATTAAGAAAATAAAAACGCCAATCTATAGAAAAGATTCTAGATTTAACCTGAATTAAAATTGAAATTTTTGTGGTAAGCGGTTTAGGAGAAAAAACATCTGATGTGGCCAGGCACATGACTTTATCATACTATATATAAAATTAATAGCGACGCCCTACCACCCAACCCCTCGCCCGCGTCTTGCCTTACCCCCCAAATCTTGTTATTCACCGATTTGCTGGAAGTCGTCTTATTATTTTTGCTAGTTGATTCGCAGCATCCTTTTCAACAAAAATTGTCTTTTATTAGTTGTTTAGTAAATAGGTTATTGAAATTTCCATTGTCCGCAGATAGATATCAGCAAGAATTATTGTTTATTAAGAATGTTGTCATACATAATGGGTACCCTGAGAAAATAGTTGATAGAATGATTAAGAAGCAGAATCAAAAAATGTATGTAAATCAAATATCTACTTTAAATACTTTGTCTGTAGAAAAGAAGAAATATGTTAAAATACCGTTCGATTGTGCATATACAAGGGGTTTGAGAAGTATTTTTACATCACAAAATCTCTGTATGGCATATTCGACTCATAATAACATAAAAAACCTTCTTGGAAACCCAAAGCATAAGGTAGATGTACTTGATAAATCTGGTATATATTGTATCAAAAGTCATGACAGTGAAAAAGAATACGTAGGCCAGACTAGAAGAACAATTTTAACTAGGTTCAAAGAACATGTAGCTCATTTTAAATATAATCGTTTTGAAAAATCTAGTGTGGCTCAACATATTTTAGACACAGGTCATAAAGTAGTAGATGACTTAAAACTTGTAAAAGCTGTGTCAAATAATAGGGAACTAAACAGCTTGGAAAGTATCTTTATTCACTTGAATAGAGATAAATTAATAAATTCCCCCTGTCTGAATAATCATATACCTAGTTCGCCATTGTTTGACCTGCTTTAATTAAAACTTGTTTTTTACGCTTCAATGATCAAAATTCACCGAGGTGTGAACAACATATGGGTATATATAGGGTAATTTTTAACATGGACGTCACTTCCACTAGTGATTTGCTTGGACAATATCCAGTAAAGATACTATGAAGTGCTAATCTCTCTTTTCCTCTTTTTAGGTTCTACTGAAGATGGCAACATAGTTGCTGAAATACGTATTTAGGTTCTAAAATACTTGTTGTGGTTAGGGGTTTATAATTTTATTATTAAGTTCGCCACAGTCTCCAAAATATTGTCAGTTGATTAATAGTAAATGAGATTCTATTTGATCGAGATCGGTCGTATCTGCATTAAAATAAAACTAGGATTTGATAGATATTTTAATACAATAAAATCGCTACATGTTTTGTGACCTACTGGGCATTTTTTCAGGCGCTATAGGAAGCGAGATATAAATTACACAATTGACAATCACATCAAACTCCAAAAAAAACTCAATTGTAAAAACTTACATTTTGTCAGGCGTGGCCCGTGGAGAACATAAAACAACATAGGTCAGAAAGAAACATATATGAGAAACATAGAGAGAAACGTATACTGACAGTAGAATGAAACTATTTGGCAAATCTTGGCTAACTAAGATGCAGACACGACCGATCTCAATCAAATACAAATTGCTCATGCAGCTAAACTACTAATTTTACCAACAAATTTCGTAGACTTAAATTGTTCAGAATTTCCTCTACTTTAATTTATTATCTAACTATTTTGACGAAATTACAGACATGGCGGCTCATTTGCAAAATCGTTAAAAATGTCAAGAGTAAACGTCCAGTCATTTTGGACCCTTTTGAACCAAAATCTTTTCAGCTCTATGTTTGGTCATTAAACTTCTTAATATGAATTTTCGTCCCGATACCTTTAGTAGTTTCTCCGGAATCGAACCCACAAAATTCCGCTAAAATCTAATTTTTATTTTTTGTGCACGATTACAGTACTTTATCATACTATGTATGATAAGGTAAAAATTGGGTACCTTTTTACAGTTCTTTCGCGCTTATGTTTAAACTGCTTCGAACAGATTGATGACGCTCGTTCATGATAGGTATGTGGAAATTATTATTTTTTGTGTTCTATCGTGTCAGAGTCATGAGCCTTTAAACACAGGGCTCAATTCTTTACTTATAAGTTACAACCGATAGTTATAGTATTTATTTTAAAGAGGATCAACAAAACAAGGGCGAGTAAAATTATTAAAGTAAAATGTTTATCATTTGTAATAAATAGCGCTAATATCATTGTACATTTTGTGGGGCGGTATTATTATTGCTGGAGTATAAAAAAAAACGAAAATGTTACAGAACTGTTATATAATAATAACTTAAAACGGCAATGAATTAGGGTGATAAACAAAATGCAATCATTGTAATAGGTATGTTTTACAAACACCTGATTTAAACGACGGCATCTATCCCAAAAAAAAAAAATAGAATGCTCTTTTGCAAACACCACAAAACCACGACAAAATGGCGATTTAAACCGAAAAAATCGCGAGTGTCATACTTCGTATTAGCTGGACAGGACATATATGAACAAGCATGTCGACTTGGAAGTCAAATGGAAACTTGACGTTGGCTGAACGAGTCATGAGCGACACAGGCCAATAGAATCATCGTCAGACATAACCTCAATACCATATCAGTAGCGAAGTATTCGTAGTGTATGTAGTTAAATTTTTATCGCATAATTTAGAACATACAATGGAATTGAAATGAAATTTGGCACTAACCGTTTTTATGAAGCAGTCTAGAATGGACGGTTCGCTCTTGTTGTCCCGACCAAGTTTGATCTTTCTCTTGCCAGATTCTTCATTCCGTTTCTCCTCCTATCAACAAGACACATAATTAGTATATAAATAATACATTTATAAAAAAATACTGTACAAAATAACCCAAAAAAATATAAAGAGAACATAAACAATGTATGAGTGAAAATGTACGCAATAGTCTCAATTCAAATCAAGCTTTGTTAATCCAAAACAACGGTTGTTTTATATATAAACGCAAGAATATATATCGTTCATTGAAGAAAACCGTTGTTTTGATCGGTTGTCTTACTTTAAGTTTGTACAATTTTAAATGGATACTGATTCAAAACTGAAAATCTATTTTTCAAAACAGGTTTGTGAGTTTGTTATTCTTTCGCCAGCTAAATTAGACACAAATAAAAAATATAAAGCGGAAGGTGTCTTTTGCTATTGTTAAATTGCTTAATACATTTAATTGAAGCTACACTACCACAATTCTATGTTTTAGTTTCAAAGCAAATGTAAATGATGGACGTTACTATGTAAATATATACTGTTCTAACATTTATCTGTAGAAAGGTGTGTGTCCCAAGTAGTTCTAAATACATGTAATTTCTGGCCAACATGCAGTTGCAAAGTGACTTTGTATGTCGTTTAGTGATAACCGACAATGAACTGTCGCTGTTCAGAGTAAGGATAATCTGCGATAAGTTGTTATTGAACAGGTAAGGTAAACGCCCAAAATTCAGACAAGAATTTTTGTTACATTTTTAACTGTAGAATGTATGTTTATGGGGTGATAATGATTATCTCAACTATCTCAACAAATATTTCCTTCTAAAGATATCTACCTATTAATTTTTAAAGAAAATTGGTGTTCGTTATGTAATTTATGTTATATTTTATAAGTTTAACAATTGCCCCCTTTTCGCTTCCTTTCTTATTCCTCTAGCATGGTTTTCTTTTGAACTTCCTACTTCTTTTATTAACAAATAGTTTCTCCAAACATTAGATGATAATGTTACAGAAGAACAGTTTCTTTTTACTTTATTTGGGTGTTTCAGGTCTGAATGATGATTTTTTAATGGATTTTTTTTATCTTCAATGTGGTGTATTAATGCCAAAATCGCTACTCTCTGCTGCTAGTGATGTCCGTAATTCCGACACTCGTGTCAGAATTTGGACAAAATGCGTACAATTATTTTAGTATAGCAAACGATGTAAAATATCTCTGGTTTAAGGACGTGCTATATTTACAGTGGCGTAGCTAAGGGGGGGCACCCGACCGTGAAAGAAAAAACATAAAAACCATCACAATGTTTTTCAACTGTTATAAATGACTTAGACTTGAAGCCATTTTAACCAGTTATCTATAGTAAAAGATTTAGTTATCAATTGTGATAATTTATAAATGCTTGTAAGTTATTAAATAAATAATTACTGCAGATTAAAATATTTACAAGTGGCAGTTATGCAATCACTACAGTTTTGCGAATTTTTATAAGTGGCAGTGTAGTACTGGTGTGTAGGTATGGTTATGATTTATTTGTAATCTATTTATTTGTTTACCACAAAGCAATTCTTTTGATGGTTATATAGAACATTCAATTACTTGTGGCAACACTCATTTGCACAAAATGTATCTTGTGTAACATTTTTCGGAATGATAGAGACCATATTTACATTTTTTTGCTTCTACTAGCAGCTTGGAAGTGCTTCTTAATCACAGCAACGCATCTGTTGAAAGTCTCCCAACAACGCGTTGGAGTGCTCATTATACTGCAGTAAAAGTATTTGCTGAAAATTTTTATAGGATTGTGGCTGCAATTTAGAAATTATGTGAATAATCACGAAAGTTTAGACACCAGAGGTGCTACACAGAACTTTAGGTCTGCTGTGTGTGATTTCTTTGCTATCTTTTCTTCCAAGGGAAATAAAGTGTGCTCAGATTGCATTGCAAAGTAAAGACTTGAGCGTTGATCGGTTAGCTATAAAAATAGAGACACTTCGTATAAATATATTGAAGAAAAGTAATATTGTAGAAGAGGCAAAAGATCTTGCTGTGAAAAAATCGGAGGACTACGACATTCCAATAAAACGACAAATTCGCCGTAAAAAACAAATGGGCGGTGATTTGGCCACCGATGCAGGACTTTCACAGAGATCTGAACTTGAAAAGGATATGTTGGAATGTTTTGACCGATTCAGTATTGAACTCCAACTGGATCGAAGTCAATTTAAGATGTAGCTTCATTGTTCGAGGTTGTGCAGCCAAACACTTTACTTTTGGCGAACACTGAAAAGTTGAAATTAGCTGTATCCAAATTTACTGGTTTTTATGATGAGGTATCAGGAACATAAATCCTCTTAGAGATACCAAAAGGTTGAGAAGATTTTAAAAGCGACCAGTTGCAGTTTCGATTTGGGCGTCTCTAGACTTGAAATTCATCGTGGAATGGGATGATTTTATAGAATCTCTTCCGAATGTAACGATCGCTCTAAAGTTATTTATGACAATTTGTTCACAAATAGTTGCTTCGTGTAACTTAGTTATTAATAACACTCATTTGTATTAATTAAATAAACTTATGTTTGTAAACTTTATGTTTATCGGATTCTTAGGGTGACACCACGATATCCGAACCGGGTGCCACCCATGGTAGCTACGCCACTGATATTTACATGTACCTAATTGCGACACCCCGAAATTTGTAAATAATAGTGGTTAAAAGAGTAGTACACCGTAATAGTACGAAAATATAAAGCATTTTTAGTCAGCCTACATATATATGATTAGAATTTTCCTAATTACTGTTATCTTGTAACGATGTAAAAAGAAGTCGTATTGCAGTTACCTTATAAGGAAAAACACTTAATCAACTTTTCGCATAACACTCAATTATCAGTCAAACTTTTAGGTTATATTCTGACCGTTAGAACATTTTGGTAGAATAAGAAACGATTGTCGGTTGATAAGTGTCATATCAAATCAACAAACTCGATGTTCTAAAATAAAGTTCAATCTTGTCGATTTCTTATTTTATCCAACTAAACAAAAATATGTCGGAATTTAGGACAGTGTCTGAATTTGGGACGTTTACCTTAGTACATAAGTTCCGGCACAATATCCATATGTGGATATCTTAGTTGTGAAGGGGTTAATATCTCTTCTGAGTTGTTCCTTTTTCTTTTTGCCTTTCGTTTCTCAGACAGCAGAGATCTTTACTCTATGGGGTGATTGTTTCCTTTTACTCTCCTTTGTGTATAAGTAATGCGCGGATATGAATATATTTTTTAGGTGTTTGAGAAATTTTGAGCTAAATAGCATGTCAATTTCCTGGAACTGGTTCCTTTCCATATACAGGCACACATATTCCTAATCTATAATTAAATATTTGCGGTTGCATATTGTTGACAATATCTAAACTCTCTCTGCCCATGTTGTCATTCTTAGAACAACTTCCGCCCAAATAAGCCATTCTTTATAGCTGGGACCACCCAGAAATTCCAAGTTATTACGACTAATACCTATGACGATAACTACATAAACAGTAACAATAACATTTCAAACTCGGTTGTTGTCTATTGAAGTATACAAAGTAACATAAATACGCCTATGTGTATTTAGGAGCTTTGGACAAATATAATTGATTAAAACTTCAAACCAATCTGAATATCTGATAAGAATGAGATCACCAAGACATGAATATAATTAAATACTATATCTCATCTTAGAGCTGTCAATCTTGCTGTAAACCTGCTGTTTTTTTACTTATCCTCTACATTATAACCCATGCGATTGTATGGGCCTCAAATATGTGATTGATTTGGCAAATTATGAAATTACATCAGCACAAACAGACACCCGTACAGATTTAATTTATGAGAATGTAAGCAGCAGTGCTAAAATAATTCGTCGTAACGACACACAGTAGGAACTAGGACGATTCCGGCGCGCAACCACTTCTGCGCATCTCGGTTACCGAGCGCGCGTATTTGGGATGGTCAGATTTGCTAGTGTGCAGTCAAGTGTAAAGGATTCGGTGCATTTTAATTATGGTAGTCCTGTTAAAACATGTGTTGGTTCGATCAATACTTTCTGTATATATTAAATAACTCCATAGTAAAGTTAAATGAGTGTTAATTAATATGCACCCTAGCGTCGTATGAATTTTTCCCTTTTGTGCTTATCTTTATAGATGTTCTTTCTGATTGTATGAAATTAGCTCCTACCTACCTTAATAGTAAATTGGTATTAAAAACACTTGAGTCTTTTTTTTTATGGGTAAACTGGGAAAATAAAATACAACTGTCACTAAAAAGTGATTTATTAAAAGCGTTTATAATATATTTAATTTAATTATAATTTCATCTTCCTTAGCCTTCTTTTTTTTGTCCGCAACCCGAGTCCTAACTTGCGGTTTGGTTATTATTCAAGTTGTAATCATCGAGCTACTTATTTTTCACCTAGTGTTACGACCCGTGATATTACTCGTTCCAATGCTTCGTTAAAAAATTGCGTATAAAAATAAATGTGTTAAAGAATGAAAGCGAATCGTGACAGAAAAAAGGAATAAAGTTAAGGCTCCCGTCTCAATTTAAATGGCGCGCTTTTGTACTAAGCCTCAAAATAGAAAAGTTACCAGATGTAGATGGCGCCAGCATAACCAAAACTGAATTTATTTCGTATTTACCAGGTATTTACTACATTTGACGATTTAACCTATATTTGCGATCTAGTAGGGGAACCCCGTGTCAGTGCTACTACTATAATTGACAGCACGTTTCGGTCTTTGTTTTTGATTTATAGAGGAGTTTTATTGTTCGGAGTTATAAAATGTGTGGGAGTTTGTAGTAAATGTTTGTACTATCTTATTTTTGAGTGATGATTATATAGTTTACGGTTAAAATAGTTATAAACAGATTTAGTAGGTTAGGTTGTAAATAATATGTTTCGATAAATTGTTATATATTTTGTAGCAGATTACATTTTGCCTTTAATATTTATTTTTTTTGAAGTTCAGTTTAATTTCGAAAAGGTAAGATTTGGTAAGCAACAAATTATTTTTCTGCCCACAATGCTAAATTTACTAATCATTAGTTGGGATAATGGGTTGCTTATCCAATTCTCGAAGGAGTGTGGCAGCAAAACTAAGGTGGGCAAGATTTCAAGAGGTTTTACGGTATGTTTTATTTTATACAAATAGGTATGCTATAATTTGAACTATTATTACATATTTTAGATATGGAGATGTACAGCCGAACTCTCCGGAATCGTTGTCACTGGATACTGTGGAAGATTCTGCAGTGGGGATTCCAGAAAGAACTGTAAATTTGAGTACTGATAATGCATGCGGAGCAGACAAGGATGTTGATATATTTGTTTCTTATTAATCTTATTATACACACATGCATATCACTGGAAACGATAGAAGATTACAGTTACCCGTCACACCTTCCGAAGTGAATTCCTTATAAGACGGAATTGTCAAATATGTCGTACAGTTTCTGGAGAGAATAGTGTCATGTCAATGTAATAAATGTCAACTTTTTCCCCTTTTTCCAGAAAGTTCGTCATGAATTTTCAGTCTGTTAACATATTTATAATAGACATAAACATTCATCTGTTATAGGTATGACGTAACTGTTCCACTATACCCCGCGGAAATTATATGTGATAATGTATATACAGGTATCCTGCTTTTTCCACAATATTATTTTTCAAGTAGTAATAGTCATACTGAGTAAACCAGACATTTGTATAGTAGTAAAAAAATTAACCATGTTATTATCAATCCCACACGTTTCTATATTGGGAAGTGTGGAGAGGTATGTGAAAATGCGTTTTATAGTTAATTTATTATACATATATTTAATTTACGTATTTATTAAAATAATTCATATGTATACGTGAGTTGTACAGTTATTGCCTAAGCCCTAATTCCTCCTTCAAAAAGCGTTAGGTAAGTATATTAATATAATCTACTACAAAAAGAATATTAATCAAATTTTACAAACCAAATTGCAATGAAGATATAGGGTTCAAAGATTAAAAAAATGCATTCTTGTAATTAGAACATCGTCAAAATATTACATAAAACATGCGAGGTGGTGCAGATATATTTAGTTATTTAGTGAATTCCAAAATTTCGCAAATAATATAATTTATAGGTACTAATATAATATTAATTTCTTAGCAAGTAGCATGCATTTTGTTTGAAAGTGGTTTTAAACATACTGTACTAGAAATCGAATAGATTTACTCATTAATAATATTAAACTAACTGGAAAACCATAGCAATTTTCAAGTACAGGAAACCAACTAAGTTGTCTTCCATATATGGATATACATATGTAATTTGCAAATATAAAAAATATACTATTGATAATATAGTTATAATACAACATACCTATATAAATATAATACTAATTGATATATAAAATATATTTTTGCTTTCTATTTGTACAAATGTTGAAACGAGTCGTTTTGGGTTTTCTAGTTGATGATATAGTACTTCCACAATCGTTTTTTTCAAATAAATACATGATAAATACCAGTTTAGTAAAATGCGCATCTAGTTTTGGATGCCTGAACTGTCGCTAATGTAAACATTCTTGCCAACTCACTAGAATACACCAGCATGCAATTCTAGAAAAGTTCGGCAAAAAGTAACCTGTGCTCTTATAGTTAACATTTAATGTACTTTTATAATGTATTACAGCAGACAATAATCAGATGCAACTGCCATCGGAAAGCTGTTCTTTATCTGAAGTCTACAATTTTTTAACACTAAAATTTGCATAAATAATCGGCATAAATATTGAAATCCTTTCCGATGGCAGTAGCGTAAAGACCTACAGAATCCATCAATATTTTAATTTGTATTAAGTTCTGTAATTTTTATATTTTCTTATGTCCATTGAAAAATATGAATATGCAATTATGTCTGACACTTATATTGACGACAAACAAATTGTCAGGAATGTGTTCATAACAAAAAGGTTTTTTTATCACGTGCGTTAACTTTCAACCACAGAAAATTAGTTTTGTAGGAAGTACCATGATAAAATCCAGGTAAGACAAAGTTTTCACCCCTCAATTTTTGGTAAGTAGGATAAGTTTCATATATGCAATATGCAAAGTAATATTTTTGATAAGTTGAATAAGTTGCATAACTGCAGGCTCATATTTAATGTGTGCTCTCTTTTATCATACTGACCGCACTAACTGACGAAATTATAGTATTTCTGACCAGCTGTGATAGTGACGCAGATTGAATTTTCAACACAACTGTCCCTGCTATTTTTACGAATTAAAATAATACAAGTACCATCGCATGCATTAATACCGAGTAAGATAGGAGGTTCTGTGTATGATGATGACTACATGCTTAGATCCAGAGATGGGCAATCACAGATGAGGTTTATGTATAATGGTGGTGATAAACCAAATTCAATAACGTTGATGAACTTTAAATTATGTACTATTTTCTGTTTACGCCAAAATGTAAATTCATTCAACTGTTACATTATTCTTTCATTTTCACGCATCCTTTACAAGAACATACAAGCATAAATTTATTCTGCCGAAACAAAACAAACGTCTGATACCTTTAGCTATGAAAAACCCATAAGCTAAAGATAGAGAAGATACTAAAAGACAATAAGTAAAAATATTATTAGCTAATTCATGTCTTCAATATTATATATATCGGAATCGGGTAGTAGCTTTTCCAACCAGCGTTTGTTACTGTTCTCAAGCGGGTTTTTGGTGTTTCTTTAAGGTTTGTTAGACGTTTTTACGGTTCTCAAGCGGTTTTTTGGTGTTTCTTTAAGGTTTCTTAGACGTTTTTATGGTTTCCAGGCGGTTTTTTTAGGGTTTCTTAGTCGTTTTTATGGTTTCCTTACGGCTTTTAAGTCGTTTTATTTATGTCTGTTAGTGGCGGGGTTAATCATATAAGTGAAGATACAAATAAGATAACAGTGTAAACTGAAGCACATTGTCGAGCAATGGATGAGTCATTTAAACCTACCGTTCGCTAGTTCTGAACATGGCCAGTGATGGATTGTAGGTGGCGCTGGTAGTAGCGCGCGGCTTAAAAAAACGGCTATTTATAATTTTCTGCATATATTTATTAATATATTTTATTAATCATACATATTATGCAACATACTTTAGAAACGTATGAGTTCTTTCAAAGCATTTGCTACAAAAATGTTTATTGCAAGTATTGCATATGGTTTTAATTTTTATTGTCGCATTTCTCGCTCGTTTTCTCCCAAGCTCAGTAGAAAGAAAATTATAACACGAAATGCAGTATCTTCTTCTTTCCACTTTGTCCAAAATATGTGCCTTGGATTCCTTCTTGTTATCACTGGCATCTTCATCGGTAGCTAATTCATTTCTTTCTCGTAGTTGCTTGTTACACTTCCGAATATTGTTGGTTAATACTAGCACAGCATTATTTTTTGATATATCTCCGCATTGTTGTCGGTTGTCATTTTTACGACAATCACAGAATGTAGTTCTCCCATTGAAAATCAGGCCCATACTTATATAGTAAGAAGAAACCACTTCTCGTCTTCTTTGTCAGGTTAACTGACACAATTAACGGGTTGTCTGACACAAATCGTCAGGTTGACTGATGCAATCGTTGGGTTTTGTGTCAGGTCACTGTTCTAAGTCAAATAAGAACCGTTTGTTTGAAATCTCATATTTATACCTACTGACATGTGTGAGAAGCAGTGCACACTGTGTTCTGCTTGAATCCATTTAGGCCCGTACTTCTATAATAAGAAGAAACCACTTCTCGTGTTCTTTGTCAGGTCGACTGACACAATTAACGGGTTGTCTGACACAAATCGTCAGGTTGACTGATGCAACCGTTGGTTTTTGTGTCAGTCCACTGTTCTAAATCAAATGATATCCGTTTGTTTGAAATCTCTGATTTATACCTGCTGACATGTGTTAGAAACTGTATACAGAGAGAACCTTTTTCCTTATACTATAATAACCGCTACTTAAGATGCTCTTCCAACAAAAAATTATTTGCCTTAAGCACAGCTAATTTCCTTTTTTTCTGAGCTTCTGATTGTTGTTTCTTTAGTATTCATGATTGGTCAGGAACCCGCTTTAGAACTGAGTTGAAACAGTAAACGACGTTAATAACCACGTTAGAACCATTAAAAACCTTAAAAAACCCTAAAAACCGCAACAAACGACTAAAAAACCCATAAACAAACGCTAAAAAGCACGTTAGAAAATAAATAAACCCTAAAACTCGAGTTGAAACAGTAAAGGAACTTTGAAACCCACGTTAGAACCGTTACAAACCTTAAATAAACCAGAATTGAAACAGTAAAAGAACTCCGTTAGAACCGTTAAAAACCTTAAATAAACCCTAAAAACCGAATTGAAACAGTAAAAGAACCCCGTTAGTTCTGCTAAAAACCTTCAGGAAACCGTAAAAACCGAGTTGAAACTGTAAAAAAAAACACGTTAGTACTGCTAAAAAACCTTAAAGAAACCCTAAAAAATCGCTTGAGATGCGTCTATAAAAATTCCTTTGTTTAAATCAATTACATTGTAGTAATTATTTTTATACCTAGTAAGATTATATATTAAGGGCACTCATTACAATAGTACACAATTGCATATTGAAATCAACAGCAACAACTACAATAGTTCCTTAAAGTTATTCAAAATGTTCGCTAGGTGTGTACTTTTAATTTTCCTTTACGATTATCTTTTATATAATTATTGTAGAAATATAATCATAATAGCAACAATTTTCGTGTGACGTTTTCCCTGGAGATTTGATAAATACTTTTAAATAACACCAATCAAAAATTGCTTGGCTCTAATATTTTAATTAAGGAATATGATGATGAAGATGATAGCAAAACAATCAAACATTTTGGTAGTGTGTTACTAGATTTTTATCCAATTATAATTAGCGATTTTAGAAACGGTTTGAATAAAAAGAAGAGTGTATGTAATGATACTCCACGATAAAAATGATATGTAAGAAAAACACTGTGCCTTGCGAGTTAAACAACTTGAGAACCGTAAAAACGTTAAAACACCCAATTGAAACCGCTGAAAACCTTAAAGAAACCCTAAAAACAAAGTTGAAACCGTAAAGAACATCAAAACCCCTAAACAAACAAACGCTAAAAATCACCAGAGAACCACTAAAGCGACTATACAAAGCAAAAAGTAATCTTAAAAACCGCTAGAGAACCGTAAACACGCTAAAAGAAAATCTGTGTGACGTTTTCCCAACCAGTATTGACAGATAAATCAATCAACTTTAAAAGCAAGAAACGATGTGTATTTTGATAGTGTGTTACTAGATTTTTATCAAATAATTAGTGATTATAGAAACTGTTTGAATAAAAAAAAAAGAAGAGGGTATCAATGATACTAGTCGTATTAACAAAAATTATGTGGAAGAAAAAACAGCCTTGTGTGTTAAAGAATGAAAGCGAATCGTAAAACGATATAAAACCACGTTAGAACTGCTAAAAACGACTAAAAAACCCATAAACAAACCCTAAAAACCACTTGAGAACCGTAAGAAAACCTTAAAGAAACCCTAAAAACCACTTGAGAACCGTCAGAAACGGCTAAAAAACCTTAAAGAAACCCTAAAAACTCAAAAACATTAATAACCACGTTAGAACCGTTAAAACGACTAAAAACCATAAATTTAATAAACAAAAGTAACTCATTAAAAAATGATTAGTTTTAGAACAATTATAAAGTTTTTAGTATAATTCTTTACTGTATTCGGCATTAACTTATAATAACACCATGTAAATATACTCAGGTAACAATATATCTCTAAATACCTAAAAATACTTTTTGCATAATATTAACGAGTGCCATAGAACAAGTCCATACGGAAAAACAACAGCGAAAAACCGTCGTGGTAATTAATTCTTAGTCTGCAGAACAGCTGTGCGTTGAATTGTATGCATTCTAATGGGATGTTGTTACATATAGGGGGAGCCTAGCGATTTAACATTGTTTCTTATGGAAAACAGACACAAATCCTCTCAATATATGCGATCTTTGTGTGCAGAGCTAATAAGCTTCATTCTGATTGGTTGGTGATATACCAGTTAAGTGTACAAATAGCGAGGTTAATCAGTCGTTAGGCTCAGTGTGCCGCGTATGCCGTTGCGAATAGTCGTCAACCCCCGAGCGGTATTTTACCCAAACAAAACAACTTTGTGCCAGGTAGAGTAATGCTACTTGTGATTATAAATATAATTTTAGCTGATACAACCGAAGTTTTTTAATTACCTATCAATTAACGATATAGATAATAATAGAGATCAAAATTGTTAAACACACCGAATAACCTATAGTTATTAAAATACCGCTCGGGGGTTGACGACTATTCGCAACGGCATACGCGGCACACTGAGCCTAACGACTGATTAACCTCGCTATTTGTACACTTAACTGGTATATCACCAACCAATCAGAATGAAGCTTATTAGCTCTGCACACAAAGATCGCATATATTGAGAGGATTTGTGTCTGTTTTCCATAAGAAACAATGTTAAATCGCTAGGCTCCCCCTATATGTAACAACATCCCATTAGAATGCATACAATTCAACGCACAGCTGTTCTGCAGACTAAGAATTAATTACCACGACGGTTTTTCGCTGTTGTTTTTCCGTATGGACTTGTTCTATGGCACTCGTTAATATTATGCAAAAAGTATTTTTAGGTATTTAGAGATATATTGTTACCTGAGTATATTTACATGGTGTTATTATAAGTTAATGCCGAATACAGTAAAGAATTATACTAAAAACTTTATAATTGTTCTAAAACTAATCATTTTTTAATGAGTTACTTTTGTTTATTAAATTTATGGTTTTTAGTCGTTTTAACGGTTCTAACGTGGTTATTAATGTTTTTGAGTTTTTAGGGTTTCTTTAAGGTTTTTTAGCCGTTTCTGACGGTTCTCAAGTGGTTTTTAGGGTTTCTTTAAGGTTTTCTTACGGTTCTCAAGTGGTTTTTAGGGTTTGTTTATGGGTTTTTTAGTCGTTTTTAGCAGTTCTAACGTGGTTTTATATCGTTTTACGATTCGCTTTCATTCTTTAACACACAAGGCTGTTTTTTCTTCCATATAATTTTTGTTAATACGACTAGTATCATTGATACCCTCTTCTTTTTTTTTTATTCAAACAGTTTCTATAATCACTAATTATTTGATAAAAATCTAGTAACACACTATCAAAATACACATCGTTTCTTGCTTTTAAAGTTGATTGATTTATCTGTCAATACTGGTTGGGAAAACGTCACACAGATTTTCTTTTAGCGTGTTTACGGTTCTCTAGCGGTTTTTAAGATTACTTTTTGCTTTGTATAGTCGCTTTAGTGGTTCTCTGGTGATTTTTAGCGTTTGTTTGTTTAGGGGTTTTGATGTTCTTTACGGTTTCAACTTTGTTTTTAGGGTTTCTTTAAGGTTTTCAGCGGTTTCAATTGGGTGTTTTAACGTTTTTACGGTTCTCAAGTTGTTTAACTCGCAAGGCACAGTGTTTTTCTTACATATCATTTTTATCGTGGAGTATCATTACATACACTCTTCTTTTTATTCAAACCGTTTCTAAAATCGCTAATTATAATTGGATAAAAATCTAGTAACACACTACCAAAATGTTTGATTGTTTTGCTATCATCTTCATCATCATATTCCTTAATTAAAATATTAGAGCCAAGCAATTTTTGATTGGTGTTATTTAAAAGTATTTATCAAATCTCCAGGGAAAACGTCACACGAAAATTGTTGCTATTATGATTATATTTCTACAATAATTATATAAAAGATAATCGTAAAGGAAAATTAAAAGTACACACCTAGCGAACATTTTGAATAACTTTAAGGAACTATTGTAGTTGTTGCTGTTGATTTCAATATGCAATTGTGTACTATTGTAATGAGTGCCCTTAATATATAATCTTACTAGGTATAAAAATAATTACTACAATGTAATTGATTTAAACAAAGGAATTTTTATAGACGCATCTCAAGCGATTTTTTAGGGTTTCTTTAAGGTTTTTTAGCAGTACTAACGTGTTTTTTTTTACAGTTTCAACTCGGTTTTTACGGTTTCCTGAAGGTTTTTAGCAGAACTAACGGGGTTCTTTTACTGTTTCAATTCGGTTTTTAGGGTTTATTTAAGGTTTTTAACGGTTCTAACGGAGTTCTTTTACTGTTTCAATTCTGGTTTATTTAAGGTTTGTAACGGTTCTAACGTGGGTTTCAAAGTTCCTTTACTGTTTCAACTCGAGTTTTAGGGTTTATTTATTTTCTAACGTGCTTTTTAGCGTTTGTTTATGGGTTTTTTAGTCGTTTGTTGCGGTTTTTAGGGTTTTTTAAGGTTTTTAATGGTTCTAACGTGGTTATTAACGTCGTTTACTGTTTCAACTCAGTTCTAAAGCGGGTTCCTGACCAATCATGAATACTAAAGAAACAACAATCAGAAGCTCAGAAAAAAAGGAAATTAGCTGTGCTTAAGGCAAATAATTTTTTGTTGGAAGAGCATCTTAAGTAGCGGTTATTATAGTATAAGGAAAAAGGTTCTCTCTGTATACAGTTTCTAACACATGTCAGCAGGTATAAATCAGAGATTTCAAACAAACGGATATCATTTGATTTAGAACAGTGGACTGACACAAAAACCAACGGTTGCATCAGTCAACCTGACGATTTGTGTCAGACAACCCGTTAATTGTGTCAGTCGACCTGACAAAGAACACGAGAAGTGGTTTCTTCTTATTATAGAAGTACGGGCCTAAATGGATTCAAGCAGAACACAGTGTGCACTGCTTCTCACACATGTCAGTAGGTATAAATATGAGATTTCAAACAAACGGTTCTTATTTGACTTAGAACAGTGACCTGACACAAAACCCAACGATTGCATCAGTCAACCTGACGATTTGTGTCAGACAACCCGTTAATTGTGTCAGTTAACCTGACAAAGAAGACGAGAAGTGGTTTCTTCTTACTATATAAGTATGGGCCTGATTTTCAATGGGAGAACTACATTCTGTGATTGTCGTAAAAATGACAACCGACAACAATGCGGAGATATATCAAAAAATAATGCTGTGCTAGTATTAACCAACAATATTCGGAAGTGTAACAAGCAACTACGAGAAAGAAATGAATTAGCTACCGATGAAGATGCCAGTGATAACAAGAAGGAATCCAAGGCACATATTTTGGACAAAGTGGAAAGAAGAAGATACTGCATTTCGTGTTATAATTTTCTTTCTACTGAGCTTGGGAGAAAACGAGCGAGAAATGCGACAATAAAAATTAAAACCATATGCAATACTTGCAATAAACATTTTTGTAGCAAATGCTTTGAAAGAACTCATACGTTTCTAAAGTATGTTGCATAATATGTATGATTAATAAAATATATTAATAAATATATGCAGAAAATTATAAATAGCCGTTTTTTTAAGCCGCGCGCTACTACCAGCGCCACCTACAATCCATCACTGGCCATGTTCAGAACTAGCGAACGGTAGGTTTAAATGACTCATCCATTGCTCGACAATGTGCTTCAGTTTACACTGTTATCTTATTTGTATCTTCACTTATATGATTAACCCCGCCACTAACAGACATAAATAAAACGACTTAAAAGCCGTAAGGAAACCATAAAAACGACTAAGAAACCCTAAAAAACCCGCCTGGAAACCATAAAAACGTCTAAGAAACCTTAAAGAAACACCAAAAAACCGCTTGAGAACCGTAAAAACGTCTAACAAACCTTAAAGAAACACCAAAAAACCGCTTGAGAACAGTAACAAACGCTGGTTGGAAAAGCTACTACCCGATTCCGATATATATAATATTGAAGACATGAATTAGCTAATAATATTTTTACTTATTGTCTTTTAGTATCTTCTCTATCTTTAGCTTATGGGTTTTTCATAGCTAAAGGTATCAGACGTTTGTTTTGTTTCGGCAGAATAAATTTATGCTTGTATGTTCTTGTAAAGGATGCGTGAAAATGAAAGAATAATGTAACAGTTGAATGAATTTACATTTTGGCGTAAACAGAAAATAGTACATAATTTAAAGTTCATCAACGTTATTGAATTTGGTTTATCACCACCATTATACATAAACCTCATCTGTGATTGCCCATCTCTGGATCTAAGCATGTAGTCATCATCATACACAGAACCTCCTATCTTACTCGGTATTAATGCATGCGATGGTACTTGTATTATTTTAATTCGTAAAAATAGCAGGGACAGTTGTGTTGAAAATTCAATCTGCGTCACTATCACAGCTGGTCAGAAATACTATAATTTCGTCAGTTAGTGCGGTCAGTATGATAAAAGAGAGCACACATTAAATATGAGCCTGCAGTTATGCAACTTATTCAACTTATCAAAAATATTACTTTGCATATTGCATATATGAAACTTATCCTACTTACCAAAAATTGAGGGGTGAAAACTTTGTCTTACCTGGATTTTATCATGGTACTTCCTACAAA
The DNA here is from genome assembly GCA_964023965.1 of Melinopterus prodromus. NCBI lineage: Eukaryota > Metazoa > Arthropoda > Insecta > Coleoptera > Scarabaeidae > Melinopterus > Melinopterus prodromus. The sequence continues at coordinate 5,419,821 of OZ030392.1, forward strand.
ACTAATTTTCTGTGGTTGAAAGTTAACGCACGTGATAAAAAAACCTTTTTGTTATGAACACATTCCTGACAATTTGTTTGTCGTCAATATAAGTGTCAGACATAATTGCATATTCATATTTTTCAATGGACATAAGAAAATATAAAAATTACAGAACTTAATACAAATTAAAATATTGATGGATTCTGTAGGTCTTTACGCTACTGCCATCGGAAAGGATTTCAATATTTATGCCGATTATTTATGCAAATTTTAGTGTTAAAAAATTGTAGACTTCAGATAAAGAACAGCTTTCCGATGGCAGTTGCATCTGATTATTGTCTGCTGTAATACATTATAAAAGTACATTAAATGTTAACTATAAGAGCACAGGTTACTTTTTGCCGAACTTTTCTAGAATTGCATGCTGGTGTATTCTAGTGAGTTGGCAAGAATGTTTACATTAGCGACAGTTCAGGCATCCAAAACTAGATGCGCATTTTACTAAACTGGTATTTATCATGTATTTATTTGAAAAAAACGATTGTGGAAGTACTATATCATCAACTAGAAAACCCAAAACGACTCGTTTCAACATTTGTACAAATAGAAAGCAAAAATATATTTTATATATCAATTAGTATTATATTTATATAGGTATGTTGTATTATAACTATATTATCAATAGTATATTTTTTATATTTGCAAATTACATATGTATATCCATATATGGAAGACAACTTAGTTGGTTTCCTGTACTTGAAAATTGCTATGGTTTTCCAGTTAGTTTAATATTATTAATGAGTAAATCTATTCGATTTCTAGTACAGTATGTTTAAAACCACTTTCAAACAAAATGCATGCTACTTGCTAAGAAATTAATATTATATTAGTACCTATAAATTATATTATTTGCGAAATTTTGGAATTCACTAAATAACTAAATATATCTGCACCACCTCGCATGTTTTATGTAATATTTTGACGATGTTCTAATTACAAGAATGCATTTTTTTAATCTTTGAACCCTATATCTTCATTGCAATTTGGTTTGTAAAATTTGATTAATATTCTTTTTGTAGTAGATTATATTAATATACTTACCTAACGCTTTTTGAAGGAGGAATTAGGGCTTAGGCAATAACTGTACAACTCACGTATACATATGAATTATTTTAATAAATACGTAAATTAAATATATGTATAATAAATTAACTATAAAACGCATTTTCACATACCTCTCCACACTTCCCAATATAGAAACGTGTGGGATTGATAATAACATGGTTAATTTTTTTACTACTATACAAATGTCTGGTTTACTCAGTATGACTATTACTACTTGAAAAATAATATTGTGGAAAAAGCAGGATACCTGTATATACATTATCACATATAATTTCCGCGGGGTATAGTGGAACAGTTACGTCATACCTATAACAGATGAATGTTTATGTCTATTATAAATATGTTAACAGACTGAAAATTCATGACGAACTTTCTGGAAAAAGGGGAAAAAGTTGACATTTATTACATTGACATGACACTATTCTCTCCAGAAACTGTACGACATATTTGACAATTCCGTCTTATAAGGAATTCACTTCGGAAGGTGTGACGGGTAACTGTAATCTTCTATCGTTTCCAGTGATATGCATGTGTGTATAATAAGATTAATAAGAAACAAATATATCAACATCCTTGTCTGCTCCGCATGCATTATCAGTACTCAAATTTACAGTTCTTTCTGGAATCCCCACTGCAGAATCTTCCACAGTATCCAGTGACAACGATTCCGGAGAGTTCGGCTGTACATCTCCATATCTAAAATATGTAATAATAGTTCAAATTATAGCATACCTATTTGTATAAAATAAAACATACCGTAAAACCTCTTGAAATCTTGCCCACCTTAGTTTTGCTGCCACACTCCTTCGAGAATTGGATAAGCAACCCATTATCCCAACTAATGATTAGTAAATTTAGCATTGTGGGCAGAAAAATAATTTGTTGCTTACCAAATCTTACCTTTTCGAAATTAAACTGAACTTCAAAAAAAATAAATATTAAAGGCAAAATGTAATCTGCTACAAAATATATAACAATTTATCGAAACATATTATTTACAACCTAACCTACTAAATCTGTTTATAACTATTTTAACCGTAAACTATATAATCATCACTCAAAAATAAGATAGTACAAACATTTACTACAAACTCCCACACATTTTATAACTCCGAACAATAAAACTCCTCTATAAATCAAAAACAAAGACCGAAACGTGCTGTCAATTATAGTAGTAGCACTGACACGGGGTTCCCCTACTAGATCGCAAATATAGGTTAAATCGTCAAATGTAGTAAATACCTGGTAAATACGAAATAAATTCAGTTTTGGTTATGCTGGCGCCATCTACATCTGGTAACTTTTCTATTTTGAGGCTTAGTACAAAAGCGCGCCATTTAAATTGAGACGGGAGCCTTAACTTTATTCCTTTTTTCTGTCACGATTCGCTTTCATTCTTTAACACATTTATTTTTATACGCAATTTTTTAACGAAGCATTGGAACGAGTAATATCACGGGTCGTAACACTAGGTGAAAAATAAGTAGCTCGATGATTACAACTTGAATAATAACCAAACCGCAAGTTAGGACTCGGGTTGCGGACAAAAAAAAGAAGGCTAAGGAAGATGAAATTATAATTAAATTAAATATATTATAAACGCTTTTAATAAATCACTTTTTAGTGACAGTTGTATTTTATTTTCCCAGTTTACCCATAAAAAAAAAGACTCAAGTGTTTTTAATACCAATTTACTATTAAGGTAGGTAGGAGCTAATTTCATACAATCAGAAAGAACATCTATAAAGATAAGCACAAAAGGGAAAAATTCATACGACGCTAGGGTGCATATTAATTAACACTCATTTAACTTTACTATGGAGTTATTTAATATATACAGAAAGTATTGATCGAACCAACACATGTTTTAACAGGACTACCATAATTAAAATGCACCGAATCCTTTACACTTGACTGCACACTAGCAAATCTGACCATCCCAAATACGCGCGCTCGGTAACCGAGATGCGCAGAAGTGGTTGCGCGCCGGAATCGTCCTAGTTCCTACTCCAGATGTTGAGAACATGTAGCCTCACAATAACAGAACGCAATCTTTCGGAACCCATTTGCGTAAATTAACGCAATTAGTCATAAATTTGGGATTCCGTTCCCACATCAATTCAATACCGTGTTTTTATCACTGATAAAATAAAATAAAACGTCACAAAGCGGAAATGCCGCAATAACCCCGACAAATATTATACAATACAATATAATACAACACGGGAATGTTATAATAAACAAATCCCGATTGCGCAAACTGCGAAAGTAGTTCGATAAGACCACGACCTACGTTTTGAATCGAGACGTTCGGACATAACCTATAACAACAGTTGAGGCTACTCACTTCGCTAATGTTATTCAAATGGTAGGAGGATGAATATGTTTGCGGCGGAAAGTTTGTCGGTGTTCCGGACATTACAGTTATTAGACGCGCACTATTCACTATAAATTTAAATACTATGCGATAATAGTACGCATAAATTTGATAAGACTGAACAGAGGCAGCGTGCGTGCGATACGCAAAGTCGAAACTACAAGAGCGACTGTCTGTCTCTTTTCATCGACTGGCGGAATTTCGAGCGGGCAAACTGTTTTTATTGTTTGGCACTTGCGCGATTCTATACGCTATTAAATTGGTGCCAATAATGTCAATGGATTTATTCTGGTTGTATCTTAATTGATTATTTTAAGACATACCTACGTATTTGTTGTACAGAGGGTCATTAAAATTGACAAACTTAATAATAAGTATAAAACATTTTAGAGAGTTTAATTATTAAAACATTTCGCTTTTGTTTTGCACAGTGGTAAATTGTCATTTGTGTATCGCAAATGTGTCTTGAAATAAAACGATAAATTTCTACCAAAATCGCAAAAATTGTAATTTATTGGAACAAACTGGAAACCACCAATAAATAACTGACGTTTATCGAGTTTTTTCTGGTCCATATGGGTTACCACAGGTTACCATATGGTATTCAAAAGAATGAATGAATTTAAATTTCCTCTATTCACGTTAGATTTTTAATAATGTTTAGAATTAGTCACTTGATTAGAGTTTTTGGTGTACATATTGTCTGCAACACGTGAAATTCAACAGCATATTAGATTTTTTTACTGGCAAAAGGAAGTACATATGAGATTTGAATAGATTTTTTTATTGCTGGATACGATATCATTATGTTCAAAGCTATGGAAAAATTTTATTTGAAAAAGTATTTAGGAGTATTAGATGTCATCAATCACTTTATCCATTGCATATACCGGGTGTTTTTATGAACCCTTAACATTTTTAATATTACATATAGGTACAGTGTGTTTCACTGGATTGTATGGGTACTTTTGTTATTAATAGAGATAGACAGTTGGTTAAATGGGCAAAGTAGTGCATATTTGTGCTCTTTCACAATCTGTTCAGAAAACAGTTCAATTCCAAATGGTCTTAAAGCTATTTTGACAAAACTAAAAAAATGTAATTTTTTAGTTATGGTCATAACTTCTTTATTTGTGGTCCCATGAAAAAAGCTTTTTGACAGTTTTTGACACTTTTTTGTCTACAATTTGATTATGCTTTTGTTATACACTATTTTTTAAATACCGTAGTAATATTTTATACATAGCTTTTACAATAAAGGTACATACTTTGCTCTTAAGAGTTTTTTATAGTTTTGGTAACATCCGCTATATGGAAACAAATAATTTAAGACAATCCAAAAGCTTATATGAAGGATAAAATTTCCTGAAAAGTTAATAATGAAAATTTTCTTGTTTGTGTCCAAATTAGTGTCGGTTACGGTATAGGTTAAAAAAAGAGTAAGATAAATGTTCAATGTCATCTTAACCAGCCTCTCATAGTGAACATGAATAATTTTACCGGAGATCTTGGATATTTTATTGAAATTTGCCTTTTTTTCCTTTATATATAAGCTTTTAAAATGTATAGATATGTTACATTAAGACAAACATAACAAAGACCCATCAAAATCAACAAGGGTTTAACAATTAGAAAAATGTTAATGATTTCATTAGTTAAAGACAATTAATGGTAAACAATGTAATTTGGTGTAAAAATGTGTTTTGATAATTAAGATTTGCCTGTGTTTGAATGTCCAAATACAAAAAGCACTAAACTGTTTCGACTAAACATACTATTGTGCAAAAATCTAGTTTTGGAAAAATGCATTAAATTGCATATTTAGGTGGGCCTTATAACTTATAACATGAAATAATTACTTACCTTACTAACAACAAGAACTCCCATAATCGTAAACACAAAAAATACTCAAGTAATACACAGGTAAATACAAAAATAACACCAATAAATATAAGAAAAACGAACTTTATTTCTAACCGAATCGTCAAGTCCTAAAAACAATATTCAAAAACATCTAAACGTCATAACAAACAAAATAAAGTCTTGTTCAGATTAATTTACTGTGAAATAAATTACGAATGAAGAAACAACAAAAATAAAACACGTGACACATTTTAAAATTAATGATACTCACAAGCAACATACAAATTAATTTGTACTATGTAATATGCTTTTGAAAAAAATCCAATTTTATTATTGCACTTTAGTACTTGGCCGGTTCCCCACTGGGATCGTGTTGGCAACGTCGCTCAACGGCTTTGACGGGGACCCTGTCGTCATTGACGGATTAGCCTTCCCCCTTCCACTTCTCCTACCCCTACTCTTCTTACCGTTCGGTCTCATCGGACCATTTTCTCGTTTATCGGAACTGCCTTCGAATGCTGTCTCGGTTTTTGCATTCGCAATCTCAGCCAACTGAAAGTTATAATTATAAAAATATTTTTAAAAAATACATTTTAATGTTAAATTTCATTGTACTTCTATACTATAACCTATTTAAAAACCAGGAGGACAAAATCCATAAGCCACATTCACGCAAGGAAAAATAAATTTGAAGTATTTTGAGGTTAAACATATAATATAATTAATAAGCCAATAATAAAATTATAAACCCCTAACCACAACAAGTATTTTAGAAACCTAAATACGTATTTCAGCAACTATGTTGCCATCTTCAGTAGAACCTAAAAAAAGAAAAAGAGAGATTAGCACTTCATAGTATCTTTACAGGATATTCTCCAAGCAAATCACTAGTGGAAGTGACGTCCATGTTAAAAAATAATCCTATATATACCCATTTGTTGTTCACGCCTCAGTGAATTTTGATCATTGAAGCGTAAAAAACAAGTTTTAATTAAAGCAGGTCAAACAATGGCGAACTAGGTATAGGACCCCTGTCTGAATTTATTAATTTATCTCTATTCAAGTGAATAAAGATACTTTCCAAGCTGTTTAGTTCCCTATTATTTGACACAGCTTTTACAAGTTTTAAGTCATCTACAACTACTTTATGACCTGTGTCTAAAATATGTTGAGCCACACTAGATTTTTCAAAACGATTATATTTAAAATGAGCTACATGTTCTTTGAACCTAGTTAAAATTGTTCTTCTAGTCTGGCCTACGTATTCTTTTTCACAGTCAAAACATTTGATACAATATATACCAGATTTATCAAGTACATCTACCTTATCCTTTGGGTTTCCAAGAAGGTTCTTTATGCTATTATGAGTCGAATATGCTAAACAGAGATTTTGTGATGTAAAAATACTTCTCAAACCCCTTGTATAAGCACGATCGAACGGTATTTTAACATAATTCTTCTTTTCTACAGACAAAATATTTAAAGTAGATATTTGATTTACATACATTTTTTGATTCCATCACAAAATCTCTGTTTAGCATATTCGACTCATAATAGCATAAAGAACCTTCTTGGAAACCCAAAGGATAAGGTAGATGTACTTGATAAATCTGGTATATATTGTATCAAATGTCATGACTGTGAAAAAGAATACGTAGGCCAGACTAGAAGAACAATTTTAACTAGGTTCAAAGAACATGTAGCTCATTTTAAATATAATCG